>JAWWEU010000081.1:141898468-142071540 GCA_035583155.1 Acropternis orthonyx | reverse complement strand
CCCTCCGCTCCAGGCTTCACTCCCAGTCCAGGCGGGTGAGGGAAAGAGAAAATTCTCCAACCTTAAACCCATAACAACACAGTACGCCAGGTGGGCTCTCATGAGGCCATCACCTCATAAGTCCATCACCTCATGAGGTCCAATCACCTATTAAATTTGAGAAAAATGTACTTCAGTGGCTGTTGTGCTGGCTTGTGTCTTGGAATAACTGTTTCCACATCCTGTTCAGACTTTCCTCATGACATTTAGTAAGCTATTTAGGACCTGATTCTCCAGGCTCTTCAAGCCCTGGAAGCCTGGGGCATAGGATGTGTCTATCTTGCAGAAATACCAGCTCGATGTGCAGCCTGGGATTTATCAGGGATTGGTTTATCTTGCTGCAAATAAGTAAGGGAAGTGCTGAACTATGGTTTATGATTACTTTAAAACAGAGATTTCTGTTGTATCTCTACAATACTGCTGTTACTTTTTAATTGCAGTGAAGACATGCACTTGGTGTTGCTGCAGATCTATCAAGTGACACAACCACTGAAAACTGGGAGACAATGAGGGCATTCACAGAAATTACCACCAACCAAGCAGGGAAAAAAGCTCTGCATGTTTGCAAGTAAGATGTTGCTAAACCACGAAGGAAGTCAACATGTTTGGCATGAAGAGCACCAGAGAGCAGGCTCAAACGCTGGTGTGTCACACTGTGAGGCTGTTGGAGTGGTCTTGGCCATGATTATGGCCCAGGGTATGCAGCACTCTCCTAAGCAAAAGTTCAGGAGTTTGCCTGGACCAGGGAGTACTAACAGTAGGAAATTTACAACCTTGTTCTGGAATTTGGAAGTGAAGCTAAAAGTAGGGAAATGGCCAGATGAAGCCAGCTGGCCCCAGGACCCATGGGTGGGCACTGGCATCAATTCATTAGCACAGGCGCATCCAGGGGAGGCACCAACAGCCCCGAGAGACATCAGCAACCTGGCACCTGCCACGGCTACTCATCAGCAGCTTGGCCCATCCTGGGCTGTAATTTTTTATGCCCTAGAGCAGCTGGCACCTCCACAGAGCCAACAGGTCTCTGCTCCAACAAGTCTCTGTTAAGGTGTAGAGGAGGTGTAGCTTGGCCAAGGATGGAGAATGAGACACAGAAGGATATCATGAACCTCTGAATGCTCAGTCTAAGTGTAGGCATACTTCAGGTGAAAAAAGTGATGGTGCACATGCTGTGGACAAAGCCATATAAGCACAACCCAATGAACAGAACAAGGAAGAATATTAAAGAATCTCAGTGAGTCTTTCTGTCAAGTCTATCATAGTTTCAAAGTGACTATGGCCTGCAAAAATAGACTGAAGGAGCAGAGGGATAAGAGGGTTTTTAATCCAGCTCCTTACATGATCTGTGAGAAGACCAACCAGGTCAAGGTTTGCATAAGAGTGGAAGAAAACCTCTGTGAAACTTGACAATGTTTAGACATGAACTTGGTGTCTACAGAGACACTTCTGGTCTCATCCTCAAGTCATATCTCGTGGTGCCACAAAGAATTGTGATTCTGGCTCTTCTCCCCACCTCACTGCCTGTCTCCCCATTTTATCACTATGATACAGTCCCTCACCCAGAAGGTACCTAAAACCAACAAGATACACTTGAATTCTCATAGCCAAGGCCTAATATTTTGACTTGGACTAAAATGTCTTTATAAGTGTCCTCAAAAGTAGAGCTACTTTTTGACATATTTTCTAGCAGAAACATCACTGAGGTGTGTCTCTTAGGCACACCTCTAGGTACAAAGGATCTATGTAATAATCTGTGTAATAGAGAAGTTCTGAGCTTACAGCACTGCCTGAGCATGGCCAGGAATCTTCAGAATGAGGCCTCTGATCTGCACATTGATGATGGCCCAGGGAAAACTGAATGGACTTTGAAACCTTTATCAAGGCTCACAGTAAAGAAGCAATGAAAAGGAAGATTCACAGCAAGAATAAACTTTACCAAGCAAATCAACCCTTTTACAAAAAGACACTTTTTGGGAGAATATGGACTTGAAGTTCAAACAAAGTATCTTGTAAACAATGGTTATGAAAGGATGGATCTAGTGTTTGAAATATCTGGTCTTGCTGTGCTTTCACCAGCTGTTGGGCTGTATTAGGTGCTTTGCTTGGTTAAGTCAACGTGATTGTCCTTGTAACACTGGCCTGACTCAATGGAACAAAACTGCAAACCAGCACACAAGAGAGCCAAACTTTTGTGATCAGCAGCAAAGTGACACTTAGACCTGAAGGGGGACAGGGAAATGGAAAAAATACAAATTTGAGGATAAAAAAGTCAACATAAACTCACATGACTGTGTTCGCAGCTTGAGTCCTGTTTGGGGTTTGTGATTGTTAACTCTATACCCGATTTCTCTGGGTGGAGACATGACCCAGAAGAGAAATTCTGCTTTTGAAGTGCATTCCCATGAGGAATGCATGAACTTTTCAACTTAGCACTGTTTTTTCAAACACTGACTGCAAGTTTGCAGTTTTTCTTCAGAACCAGAGGAAAACAGCGAAACATACTTTGCACAAAAAATGTATTCAGGTTGTCACTGTAGAGCAAGTCTGGGATGGAGCTCCTGAGCCCCACACACAATGTGAATGACATTCACATTACATTAATAGTGAGGGGAAGTAAGAAATAGGGAAAAAAATAATCTCTCTGCATCAGTGTGTAACTGTGCTATATTTTTATAGATGAACGATAATGCTTAATGGCTTAGAATAAAGTGAGGAGTTCAGGGTCTCCATTGAATGTCACCATTTAGGACTGCAGTGCTATATTTTTGATATAATTCGAATCTTTGAAGGTCTAATTCACTCATGCTTCAGCCTCTGAAGTGAGGAGGAGCATGAGTGGGGTCACAGACAGAGTAAGAGCAAGTCAGTGAATTTAAAAGAAAAATAATATCTGTAGATCAGAACGTGGTGTCAGTCTAAGACCCTCAAGGGTGACTCCTCTCTCTGCAGCACTCCAGCTGAGGATTCAGAGATGTAATCTGCTTTGAGATTTCAATGGGAGAGGAAAGCAGGTGTCAAACATTGTTATTTACACTAAGTAATTGCATACAGAAAACCCAAGAATCAGATCTTTGTTCTACATTCACAAATCTATTCCCTTAATGATCTCTTTTCAAGCTTTTTGAGCTATAAATGGGCTTGTAAGTTTAAGAGCTGGAAATAAGCCACCAGCACTGTGACTGAGTATTGTGAGAAAGGCTTTTTGGATTGGGGGAAGGGTCTAGGTTAAATCAGAGTGGGGCAGGCAAGCTGAAACCAACCTGTGCCTGTTGGGAAGGAGACCATGGGCTCGATCCACCAAGGGGAGGAGGCAAGGAATGAGGGGAACAGGGAAGAAAGGCAACACAAAATCAGTGGGACTAATATGATGTATGCCAAATATAAAGGTTTTTGAAAATAAGCAGAGATAACTATGAAAGGTCTGTGCCTAGCCAAAAATAGTTATAGGTTATGTACACAGAGAAAAAACACAAGCACATTGACTTATGCTGTAGGAATTCCTTTATGCAAGTGGTAAGTGGTCTGTGTTTCTCACAGCAGAAGATGTTAAACCACCAGTTGCTGTCTTTTCAATAATGGCCCAGCATGGCCAAGCAGCAGTGGCATGTGAGAAGCGAGTCACTGTGATGGAAATCAGGGAAGCAAGACTGCTGAATTAAGGATTTCTTCCTGCCCCAAGAATTTGGAAATGCTCTGCTTACCTTGCCAACTCTACAGACTCCAGGGACTGAACTGAAGACATCACCTGCTTGGAGCAAGCCAGCATCTAGAAGGAACACAGCAGAGTACGAAAGCATACAGCATCCCACCAGTGCTCTTTCCAGGAGCAGAGGCCAGTCTTTAGGCTTTAGACCATTTTACCTCCATTTGACAAAACCTTTGTACCTTCTTGAGGTCACAGTTTTGGTGCCATTCATTGGGAATTTTGTAGAGACTAATCAGCCTTTCCCTATTTGCAGATATTAGTTTATTTTTGTGTTGTACCCTACAGAACAAAGAACTGAGCAACTGTATCACTAAGGACATTTTTTAATAAACTCTGTTAGCAAAAATAATTCCAGTCATTTGTAGCATCTCTGATGTATACATTTCTCTGGCCAAAAATGGCTTGAAAGGAACCTTAAGATCATCCTCCTCCAGCACTGCTCACAACAGTAGAACACTCAAGTCTACAAAATGTCCTAGACTCTGCACCCAGTCTGACTCCTGCTGAAAACACCGAAGTAGCTGTAGTGACATCTGCAGGAACCACTTTTGTGCTGGCCTTGGGTTCATCATCCACCTTCTCTGTCTTTCACCAGTATTTCTAATGAAATTTGCTCTTAACTATCAGCTGCCTACAGGGTTCCCTGTGCATTACACCAGGATTCAGTCTCTCAGTGGGACAACCAAGTGTATTGGTTGTGCTAAGTGATATACAAGGGGCCAGGGAGACAGACAGAGGTTATGGGAACTGGATGGCAGTGTGATAAAGCAAGTGAAAGAGGGTTTTTCCCAGCTTATTTTTTCTCTTCCTTTTCTGGCAATGATCAGTTAATAAAACACTGACCAGGCTCTTCAGTTATTTTAATCTCGGCAGGTCAGACTTGCTTTTTTAGCCTTTAAATACAGAGAACAGAGAAGATGCTTGCCCTTATAGCCTCCTGCAGTGAGTCCATAGCAGAGGTGGCAATGTCTCTGAGCATCCTGCTCCTGCACAGCCAGTATGTTCCCAGTCCCACTGTGATCTTTTCCCAAAGGGCACAGACAAACCAGTCTGAGGAAGGATTTGGTGGTAAAAGCGCAGTGCAGAGGGAAACATCACATCATCCCATCATCTTCCTATGAAATGTATAAAAGTCTACAGTCCCATCTTCTCCCAGGGGCTTCCCAAAGCACTTCTCTCCCCTACTAGTAGCTGAGGTCTGCAGCGAAACATCAGCCAGAGCCAGGCAAGCTGTGAGATCAGAAACAGGCAGGCGAAGGATCTTTGGTTGCTGGCTGGGACAGGATTGCAAGGGGAGATCTCCTCTGGGTGCCTGGCTGCTGAGAGGAAGGTGCTACGTGGGCAGTGAGAGACTGAGAGCGGAGGCAGATGTTGTGCGAGGACCGGCTGCCGTTTCATCGCACCGAGCCAGCGTGTTTGCACACACACACCGATCCCTCCCCGCTCCGCTGGTGTGGGAGGCAGGTTTGGCTCAAAACCCACTTCTCACTGCTGAGTCACCCCTTGCTGCTGATACACTCCCCAACTCCAGGCTCCCTCGAGGATGGCAAAATAAAAGTTCCAGAAGTGCTTTTGAAAGGTAAGGTGCAAGTGAAGAAACCTGTCTGAATTCTCCTAGGAATGGGAAAGAAAAAGTGGGGATATGGAAAGGATAAAGTCATTGGACTTCACAAATTTGGGTTTGATTCTTGGGATCTAAATGTTCAATATACAGTGCCTGGTCTCATTTGCTAAGAAGTTGAAGACTATCAATCTGGGATCCTCAGATGTCCAAGTACCTTGGAAAACCAGGCCAAAATCACTGGTATTTAAGGAAACAAGGGCTCTGCACATCACAGTAGAAGCCTGTTGTCAATAGCCCCAGAGTTACACTTATCAGAAGGAAAATGCTTGTGATTTTTCAATCATCAGAATGATATTATACATTCAGAGCTTTAGAGCTGTTGGAAAGAGGGACAGAGAGTGAAATACACTGCAGGTACCACTGGGTACCACAATCCTTAATGGCACTTTTAAAGCATTCCATATTGGCAATAAAATACAGAAAGAGGGAGAACAGAGCACAGCCTTCACTGAAAATGGAAGAAGGTAAAAATAATAATCACAAGAGCTTTTCACTGATGTGGGCTGTGGCATTGCACTATCTGCTTCTCAGAGCCAGACGGTGTTTCCAAAATATACACAGCACAAATCCAGCAGAGCAAAACTTGAATAACTAGTCATGATCCCTGGATTTAATTAGGTTGCCAACTCCCTAAGGAAAAGGACATAAAAAATAACTAAATCTGGATCATTGGAATATTCCAGTTGTCCCTCAAACAAACAACTTGTGCCGTAACGTTTGATTTCCAGCAGTTTCCCACTGAAACTACAAAGATGTGGTCATAGTGCCCAGTGATACATGAAACTGTTGATCCCATTCTCAGGACGATTTGTTCTTACCCCTTGAGAGAAGGATGTGACTTATCACAAAATGATGGTGAATTTCACAGGAGGGTACCAGGCTCTGTGTGGCTGGGACAGAAAGGTCAGCACTGAGCAGGCAATGTTTTGTACTGTCCTGGAAACGGTTTGGGACAATATTTCAGCAAGGCGAAATTTAGGCATCAAAGCAGTTGATTTCAAAACTCCTGTTGGCTCCACAAGAGCCAAGATTTCCTCTAAAGAATCCCTATGTATATTTTTGGTTCCTGGAGCTTTGATTTAATAGCAGTGTTTTCCTCATGGAACTAGAAATAGAGAGGGGAAAAAAGGGGAAGTGAAGGCACGTGGGAGAAAGAGGAATCAAAGCTTCCCTCCCCCATCTCTTTCATGGGAAGAAGTTCCTGATTGCCCTCAGCAGGTGACCACCTCTCCCTGTTCTCTACCTTTTGCTCCTACAGGTCTCATCCCTTCAGGGAAAAGGAGCCCACAGGCAGCCTGAGCCTGGTAATGCTCCACTACCAGCACTTCTTACTCAGCAGGATCAGCCAAGATCCTCAACAGCACCCTGCTTTATTGTTTACCTTTATACCTAGTCTTAAAACGTTGAAAAGACCGAAATGTGATGGCTTCACTGCACCCACAAAGTGACGAAAAGACAATGACTTCTTTAAAATGAGTCCTGCTGAAGGTCCAGCTTGCAAATGGACCACAGTGGACTTTTCCAAAGTGTTATTGATTACAAACTGTCATTAGATAGCCTTGCTACCTATAGAATTGGCAAGGTGTCCTTGATTTGATTCCAATGACAATCGTCAGGCAGGCTGTCTACAGCTAAACTGTACATGAAATAAAAGCAATTTACTTATTTTCATGAAAGATATTTGCTACTTCAGTTACCTAAGTGGTAGCGTTTTGGGAGGATGTGGTGCCTGGAGTTTCCGAAGGTGCTTTGCCAAGAAATCACTCCTTGGAGAAAGCTGCATGCAGCAGCACACCTTGCCCTCTCCTTCCTGTTTTGTTTAGTTTTTTTTTTTCCAGGAAATCATCATTCCCACAACTTGGGGAAGGAGGAAGGGCTGCATTCATAAGACCTGTAAAGACAGTCACTGCTCTCAGTGGGCTCCTGCAAGCACACTGCAGCAGGTGAGGAGCAGCCCTGTCTGTCACTGTGTCCAGATCCCACCTGCCAGCTGATGGCGATTTCCTGCTTCTGGGACAGGCTGGAGCAATTGGTTGGTAATCCGACTGAATTTTGGCCAGGATGCGGCCTGGGAGACTCACTGCTGAACCACTTCCCTTTGACAGCTGGCAACAGTTCGTGGACCGCAGGCACGCCTGCCGAGCCCTGTGCTCAGAGGGGGCTGCAGGCTTTCCCAGAGTTTGCCCATGTGAGAGACACCTGCTCCTGCCTCCCAGCTCCCACCTGGAGGTAAAAGCCTCCGTGTCCCTCGAGACAGAAATTTTCCTATCACTTGTGAAATGCAGGAGACCCAGCATATTAACCATCCCTCTTTCTTCTCTCCTTGTCTATTTCAACCACTGCAAAAAATAATTTAATAAAAACCTGCTTTAGTTTCAACGACTAAGTTAAGCTCAGAGAGTCTTGCTCCAGATCAACATTAAATCAATTAAATCAATGCAGTGTCATATCTGCAAAATCCTCATTATCAGATTGCACATACAATATGCTGTTATCACAATAGACAGTTCCTCCTCCCAGCATTGCTGCTGGCATCAATAGAAAGTGCACTGAATCCTGAAGAAATAAAACAGCAACCTGGCAGAACAAGGCTCAGACATTACACTGCAATGGTATAAATAACCACCCACATCTTGAAAAATTAATGCTCCAAAAGCTCTGTTTTATTGGGATATCAGAGAGACAAGCTGATGTAGTGTTCCAAAGAGCTTATGCTGCAGCAACAGGGCATGTGATGAGCCCTCTGTGTATGGTCCACGTGGGAGCAGGAGGACCAGCTTTCATACAACAGCATGGTACAGACACAAACCACCCTTGGCAACTCAGCTTCTTGCCTGAGATGGAGGGATGGGCTGGAGAAGGAAAGCAAGCCCAATGAATGACCACAGTGGGAGAGAAATAACAAAATCTGGAAGCATATTTCCCATTTGTTCCTTGGTGCCGCTATCTCAGATTGCACTGGCAATCAATGAGTGATTAATGCAAGGGAGTATTATTGTGCTCCTTGTAAAATTACTTCATCTAGTTGCATTAAAATAAATTCATAAATAGAAATGGTGGAATGGAATATATTTATTGCACTATCCCTGATAAATATTTTAAATGCAGCATTTAAATGCTGCTTGCCATCTTTGCATTTACTTTATTACTTGGAAAGTTCAGTACCTTTAAGATTAAAGTTGCTGAATTCAACTGAAAGTTAAACTCTTGGCAGGTGACAGACAAAACAGCTCACTGGCCTCTCATACTACCTTATTTTTAATCCGCTGGTGCCACCACAGTGCTCTGCAGTGTATTTTGTATAGAGAAATAAACCATTAACACTTTTCAGTGAAATACTCTTATTCAACAATTTGAATACAAAAGCTTCTAATAAAAGCCTGTCCCTCAGAAAGAAACAAAAAATCCCAAATGTAGTCTATACTGTCAAATCATATGCATCTCCTTAAAACAGCCTCCACGTGTGCATCTCCAGTCACATCACAGTCTGCCTTGGCAGCCTGGAGAAGATGGGCTTTGCAATCTGCACTGAGAGGTTGGGAAGGCAAGTCAGTTCCCAGCGTCAGGAGCCCTTTGTGGGAAAGATGGAAACAAAAGATCCAACTGGTTTGTCTGAGGCAAGTTCCAGCTCAGTTTGGTTCTGCTCAGCTGAAACATAGTTGTGTGGCACACAGCCATGTGAAGTCTTTCCTCATAGGGGAGCACCAGACTTTCCGGGCGTTGTGTCCTCTGTCACCTGACAATCTTCACAAAAGTCAGTGGGGCACTGGCTTTCAAGGCTGGTGGTCTTCTTCTGATGAAGTCCCCTGTCCCTAACCACAGAAGTATGCTGAAGTCTTCAGAGAGAGGGAAGACATCTTGTAGACACTAGTTCCTCTGGGAGCTCTTCTCAAAACCGTGGCAAAGGCACTTCCAGAAACAACTGCTATTTTTATTACCTCAAGAAGAAAAGCATCAGCCAAAGAGCACAGGGCAGGGCTATCAGAACTAATCTCCTTTTGGCTTCCCCCTTCTTTAGGAAAAGAATGTCTCCTGAATTCAAGGAATTCCTCATGTTTCACAAGATAATGGTCTTTACCACATTTTTTTATTATTAATTTTAAGAAATTGTCAGGCTCCAAAGTTGCATTTTTATATATTTCGGAATAAAGCCGCATTGTTTCCCCCTGCTTCTGCGTTACTCACTTTGCCCTAAAAATCCTGCGGAGTGAATTACGATGTTTATATTGCTCTGCCTTGCAGTATTTTCTTCCCACTTATCTGAACAATCTGCAAGAAAACCTGTCAGTAATGGTCTCTTCTGTCAGACACGGTGGAATGACTAGTGGGACTGTTTGCTTCAAACCACCAAACACCAAGCCAAAACCACGTTACCCACCCCACTGGAGAGACACCACCACAGCTCTGGTGTAGCTCCCAGGGTTGGCCAGTCCCTCTGAGCCTGCAGCATAATTCTAACAAAGATAGGAAATCAAAGGGAAGAGCATTTTAGTCCGAATGATTCACTTCAGGACACACAAAAATGTCATGGAGGAGCAGAGAACCAAGTCTGTGGCCCCACATGATTCAGAGCAGAACAGAGCACAGGGATTTTATTCAGAGCAGTCAGTAATGCACCAGCTTCAGCCATGGAGTCTCCAGCCCAGGCAGCTCTTCTCCTTGTACCACCAAAGGAGGCAAGGGAGAACAGAACTGCGTTTCATCCTGCTGCAGGATGCTGTGTCTTCTATAGGCCTTGTGCTGTCACACAAAGCAAAGAAGGAGGAGGAAGTTTTCCTTCTGGGATCCTCTGCTGGTGTCCCCTTTACTGGTGTTTCCAGATGTACGTTTATATCTGCAAGTTTTTTTAGAGAAAAAACTAGGTTTACCAATCTAATTTAATTCTAGTGAAATTTTAGAGGCAATTAAGGGTTTGCTTTTCAGTTTGTTTTTCTTTTTTAATCTCCTCCCTAGTAGAAATCAGCACCTACAAACACACTTTCATATAATCAGCTATACTTCTCAGAATCACAGAATCATTAAGGTTGGAAAAGACATCCAGTATCATCAAGTCCAGCCTATGATTGAACACCGCCTTGACAAGCAGACCATGGCACTAAGTGCCACGTCCAGTCATTTCTTGAACACCTCCAGGGATAGTCACTCCACCACCTCCCTGGGTAGCCTGTTCCAATGATTCGTCCTGATGTCCAACCTGAACCTCCTCTGGCACAACTTGAGGCCATTTGCTCTTGTCCTGGCACTGGTTGCCTGGGAGAAGAGGCAAATCCCCACCTGGGTACAGCGTCCTTTTAGGGACTTGTAGAGTGTCCCTGAGCCTCCTTTTCTCCAGGCTAAACATCCCCAGCTCCCTCAGCCACTCCTCGCAGGATTACTCTCTAAACCCTTCCCAGCTCTGCTGCCCTTCACTGGACTTGCTCCAGCCCCTCAATGTCTTTCTTGAACTGAGGGGCCCAAAACTGGACACAGGACTCAAGGTGTGGCCTCACCAGTGCCCTGTTAACAATACACTACTGGAATGCAACACGAACATCTCAGGCAGCTGCTGTCAGGGGTCCAGGCTTACCCTTGCCCCGGGCTCCCTCTTTAGCTCAGAAATTGCACTCCCTACTCTCCACTTATATACTATGGTGCACACGGTGGAGATGCAGGGAAAGCAGGGAATGGAGGTGGCACATTTCTCTTCTCTTCTCTTGAGGACAGCATATGTTTGAAATGTGTCAGGATTTCTGAGTTAAAGCAGCATAATGAGATGTCAGGGAAGGCGAGCAGAAAGGGAAAATTAAGGCAACAGATTTCCCTGGGAAACCCTGTTTTCCAGAAGAATCATTGGAGGAAAACACTATTCTGATTAATGTTAATTTGTCCCTTTTTTTTTTTTTCTTCTTCTTCTTTTGTTAACCCCCAAGGCAGGATATAGGGCAGAGCAGAGACCAGGGAAACGGCAGCCCCGACGCGGAGCCAGCGCTGCAGCAGAGCTGATGGAGTATCTAGGTCAGCGTGCAGCAGCAATTCCTCGCAGATGACTGAGATTGACAGAGCCGACAGCCAGCCTTGGTAGTAGAGCCAAGGGCTCCTTTTGCAACTGAAGGGCGTAAAATCAGTTCCTCCTTTCAAGCAGCATTCGCAGGAGGGAACCCCGTGCTGCAGCCTCCATCAGCTGGAACTAACGCCCTTCGGCTCTGCTCACCCTCCCCGCTCAGCAGAGCACAGGCTGGGAAATCAGCGTTGCCATGGGATTCGGATACAAAAGACCAAAAAATGTGGATGTCAACCAAGTACCCAGATATACAGGGAAGATATTTTCAGCTCTCAAACGAAAACTGATGTGGAAGCTCTACTCTAAGAAAACAGCACTTTGCTTTCTCATGCATGAGAGCAATGTCAAATGTTACCCAATTTTTTTTATATGTCCTCGCTTACCTTTGAAGGTTTTTGAATTTCACACAGGTTTTAGGAAAAGCTCATGTACTCAAACGCTTGGCTACTTTTTCCAAATATCCTGCTTGGCCTAATGAGAGACATTGCCTGTGCTGACAGCCTTAGTGCCCTCAGAAGAGATACAGCTTTGGAGACCAGCACACTGCCCACTGGGCACGCACAGATCATGTACCATGGGATCTTTCTCCCTTCTGCTTCTATGCCTCAACCCACTGGGACAGGAGCATGAAAGGATCAGTGCTTTCCCTATATATCATTCCTGAGCATCAATAAGACTGGCAGCTGTCTCTCAAGATTTGTGCTAAACCCTCTTTAGAGGTTGATTCACACAGCCACAGCCTTCCAAGTCAAAAGGTACTGTTAAATCATCCTATCGGGTAGCAGACGCCATCAACCTTTGTGTTGATTTTTGTTTTGTTAACACATGTCCTTAAAAAAAAAAAAAGACAGTCCATTCTTGATTTGATAGCCACAGAAGGGAAAGATGCCCCTGTACTGACAGAAGTTTAGAAAGTCATTCACGAGGTTTATTCTCAGTTGTTGAAAGCACCAGGAGAATTTTCCTGGTGATCTTGGTTCCTGTCAGAAGAATACATCAAATTTTGTGCTCAGGAGCTAAACTTGTAAACTGTGATGCCAACCAACTAACTAACCTGCCTTGCCACTGAAGGTTTAAAGACGTACTATAGATGAAATGCCCAGTTTTCAGTAGGAATATTAGAAAAGGACAGTGCTAGAATAAATGTTCATGTTTCTAGAAAAAGGCAGCTGCTTCTGCATATGCTGAGAAAGGAGGGTGAACATTAACACAAGGATTTTGAGGCAGGAACTATCCATTATGGATATTTTGGATGACAACTATCACATTATAGGTGTTTATCTAATAATATTCACCCTAATACCATTATGCTATGTCTGAACTAGTCAGCCTAATGCAGATCACTCCTTTGTTTTTGCCACAGTAGAACTTGCTAGAACAGCATTTTTTATTCTGAACATTTCTGCTGAAATCCTTTATCTTCTGATGCTGGATAACTTCCTCTTCAAAATGGCATTATAGGGCAAAGGGCAAAAAGATCCAAAGTAGAAACCATTTAATTTAGTGAGTGAATAGTATTGCACTCTTTTTATGTGGGCACATATAGAGGTACAGCATTTGACAAGGCATGAGGATTCTCACCAATCTCACATCTGTCCATGTACTTTTCTCCTGGTCCATAGAGACGATCCCATAAAAAGTGCAGGGATGGTTGTGCACAGTCTGAGTGATGCAAACAGAGACATGTTTTGAACAGCATATAATGCACATTTAATTGTATTTATTTGGTGGCTGTGGTTAGAAATAAATCTGACTTTTGCCCTTTTTTCAGATTGTAGACCTGTTACACTGAAAACTGTCTGTCTGTCAGTAGATCCTGCACAAGCATATACTCACGAGGGGCTAGCAGAAAATAAAAGGGCAGGAAGAACCTTCTGTAATCTCTGTATGTTTTGCATCCTGCTGAAGCTTCACACATCTGCTTACTAAGAAGACAAAAATAAAGGCTATTATGTGCCCCGACAGGTTTACTCCGAGTCTTGTGGAGTAGGGAGTATTGCAATCCACATGATAAAACTGGTACAAAATGTTACTAATCAAAGGCTTGCAAAGAAGATGAAAGGAAAAGGGAACAAAACTGTCATTACCCACTACTTTGACTGTTGAATCTGGACTATTCATAGTAACACACGAACTGTATCTATCCAATTGCAGTAACGAGTGATAGATGACTACTTAGCAATTAGGTTTTCCTTCCCCACCTCTGAAATTAAGGTCACAACCTTTTCTATTTACTTTTGGGAGGTGGTAAATTAAAGCTTTGGCTTCATTAAAAAAGTTAATTAAAATAGTCATACAATGGCACCATTCATGGCTGTGCTTGTCCCTCCCTGCAGTATGTCCTCATGTCAGCTCTCTTTGGTTTTAGTCTCAAATTCCAGTATGTGCTAGTCTGCCTGTATTATTTGGATCAGTAGCCTAGATTTTTCTTTTTGTCCATCTTCTTTGATTCACTGGAAGGGTTCCCCTTGTTTTTAATTCTTCTGGTTTTTTTTGTTTGCTTGTTTGTTTGTTTGTTTGTTTTTTAAGAAACTGTACACTAGCAGGCTTCCAGCATGATCTGATGTCGCCAAAATGCTTTCTGGACACGGAGTTTGCCAGTAGAACAGGCAAGTAGAACTTTAACCTGGACTCACAGCAGAGACCTCTACCTAACAATCTCTCCTTACTGACATCCCAGGTGTCTAGGTCTGGAAAAGAATCTTCAAGTTGTTTTCATCAGGATTTCACAAACTAAACATAACTAAAGAGATAGGGGGAGGAAAAAGAGCCTGACTATTCCACACATACATAGAGTTGGAAGTCTGCCCATTGATATATGTTTTGGTTTTTTTTCTAAACCATTTCTTTGTCAATGTAATCCTTGTTTTAAAAGCTGGATTTATGAACTGGCAAAAAAATAATGTTTTCTTTTACAGAAGAGAGTGTTGCATTATGTTTCGCATGACCATGTCCTGAGGTGGTTCAACCCACTGAGCTCTGCATGTACCAATAAATAGGGATCTCAGAGACTTCGGGAAGAGTGATTTACTAAAAATTATTGCTTGATGGGAAGTACAGAAGAGCTCAGATTCATTTTATATAACACCTAAAGGGAGAAATAGCCAACAAAGACTTGGACTAATACATGTGCTAGAGATAGAGCCCAACAGGCAACTTTGATATATATGTGTAATTACACTGAAGTCAAACTTAATGTTGCTCTAAAGATGAGAACATGAGGTATTCGCAAAAGTGACACCTATTACAGGCTTTATTTCTTCAGAGCATTTAAGCATGTATGTAACTGCAAGTATAACCTGATGTTTTTTTCACTCTACTGCTTGACTACACAGATGCATTCAGGAAATCTTATCTCAGTTAATTTAGGGCATGACTTCAAGATGCATCAGCTGAACAGCTTTAAAATGTGAAAGTCAGGTCTGGATTTGTGGAGTGAATATGTCCACGCCAGAACCTGATAAAAGGTGATGGAGACAAATTGAATGAGGGTTCAGACCAATAGTTCTGTTTCTAAACTTGTATTGGCTGTAAATGAGAAACAAGGAGGCATCTATTGGGGAATGAGCATGGGAATGGTTATACAAGCTGTCCCTTCTTTGTGAAACACAAAGAGGCAGGGTCCTCTTCTGGGGCAAAATAATCTTGTAGGCTTAGTTTTCAGCCAAACTGGGTCCCTGTGTGACCCATCGTGTGGCTGCCTGAGCTCCGGTGCTGGTGACAGGGATGGCACAGGATGGCACTGTGGCTGAGAGGTGAGTGTGGAAATACACTGTCACTGCCACTGCAGACCTGCAAGGGATGAAAGCACCCAGATAACCTTGGCTACAGAACCCCCTTGGCCATTTACTGAGGTTGATCATGAAAGAGTTTTAAGAGCAATGACAGGAATGTTGCTTGGAAGGAGGTGACAGACCTCAGCTCCTTTTGTGAATCCTCCAGCCTGAGATGGCACGTGAGAAAGAACATCTCACCTTCCCAATACTCTAAAATGCAATACTCTCTCTGTGCAGCCCTTGATATAACACACAAACCCCGATTCTCAGATTTTGTGCCCTGTGCACAGAGATACTTGGGGCAGGACTTCTTTTCCCCTATTTGTTGGTAAGAGGGGAAGTGGAAGACTACTTTAGTCCCTTAAAAATAAGCATCTTGTCCTCTATGTGCCCTGAATAAATTACATCCCATGTCGAACTTTGCTGAAAATGCTTTTTTTTATCTTCTGAGAAAAGCCAAAAATGAGACTGCATTGATATTTTACTGCAGAGTTGTTGCCTGTAGGTAGGCTTTAGATGGAGCTGTTCTATGGAAATCAATCCTGGTAAAGCAATAACAGCTGTTATTTTGCCAGCAAGCAGCAAGCAGAAACGATTGCAGAGGTACCCCCACTACAGCAATGCTAGCTGGTAATTTAAGAACAATTTGGGACATAGAAATGGATAAAGCTGGAGAACCACAACATTGTTAATTCTCCTGTTCTGAAACCACATACTGTAAACACATGCTCATCAAAAAAGGGACTTCTTTGGCAGGTTCCCACCTCCACGTATGGCCGCTGAACAATATAATACAGGTTTTTCACTAGTGATAGGGAGGGGTCACTATTTAATACTTGTAATGCTGTTGGGACAGCTGTCTCAAATGGATTCTGTTGTGTTTGCTCCATTTTTCATCAATTCCTTTTGTCATCTTTCTGGCTTTGTTGCCCGCTATTGCACCTCTCCATCCAATTAGGCATTGCAAAGTGAGCTCATCTGCTTTCATGGACAGAGCAGGATTGCACCCTGTGAGCACCTTGAGGACTGGAGCAAATCATTTCAGTGGCTCCATTTCTTGGAAACTCTTGATGTCTTTTTTCTCAGTTTATAAAGGGGAAAACACCATCATCCTTCAAAATAGAAATCATTATTAGAAAGCCTCAAATTGGAACAGAATACTGGTTTCATTAAAAAAAAAGTATACATTTGCTTCTCAAGTTTATTAATACAGTTTATGAAGGCTTGAGGATGAAAGATTCTGTAGCAATATAATGGAGTATTATAATATTAATTTGCATCAATTTCTTAAAGAGATAATTCAATTAAATAGTTCACCCTTTAGCAACCTATTCTTTTAAAATCATATCTCTTTTTGAACTGTCAACCACTTGAAGGAACAGCCCTTGATTCCTTCTTGATTGTATGCTAGATGAGGCAATTTTTCCTTGGGGAATAACATTAGCTAAATTAGGAACACTGTAATTTAAAGGTGATTAAGTACCTTTTGTGATTGTTGTTCTATGACTTCAATCTGATAACACTTAAGTGCATGTGTAATCTAGTCTTCCATGGGGCTACTCACATTCATAAGTGGGCTTAAATCCTTATAAGATCAGGCCCTAAATAAGCACCACAGTTAAACCTTTTACAGCACATTGACAGAGGATATATTTGTTCTGATTGCAGTGACATTTCACACTTGTGCTTGGTGCAGAAACACTAGGAATGCTTTTAAAAATTGGGATTTTCATTTTACAGAAGGACAAAGCAAGGCACAGAAATGTGAATGGATACATTCTGGTCATGAGGCAAGTCTCCTTGCAGACCTGGGAACATGCTGTGGACTTCTGACCCTCATGGATTTGTGTCCTGCTTCACTCTGTCTGTACTTTGTGCCTTGGTGCTCAGCGTGGGGGGAGCAGCAGGAACAATCCAGGAGAGGCAAAGTGACCAAGTCATTGCTCAACCTGCCCACTTATCTCTGGAGAAATTCTTTCTTAACCATAAACCTACTTGGGGTTTCAGTGGAATAGGCTTTTTATCAGCAGAGCACCCAATGTGTTGAAGGATGTCAGAACATGGGCTACTATTGCACCGTTGACAAATTTTAAGGTTGACATCTGTTGGGGGCTACCAAGTAAGATGCACTCATTGTCAAGAAGTGGTGCTGGCATTTGCCCACGAACCAGGGTATTTTACAGAATGTCATCACTTGGTAATGAAATGCTCCCGGGTAACGATGGCTCACGAACACAGAAATAGCCTTTGCCCATAATAAAGTTTTGCAAGTAATGCTTGCAGGAAGTGATTTGCTAGGAATCAATCAAACAGATCCCTGAAATAATGTGACAGATGGTAACCCGACATTACCGCGACATCACCCAACTACTTCTTACTCGCACTTTAAACAACCATTTGGACTCAGGTCTTTAAAGAGAAATGTTAACTCTCACTCTACAGCTGGTTGTAGCTGAATTGTCACCCCACAGAAAATTCTATCCTTAGAAGTTACTAAAAGGCAGAATAAAATTAAAAGTCTGGAATGTCCTTCAATGCAAAAGAAAAACAGTAATTCCATTATCAAGATCCTATTTTGATGCCTTCAGGCTGAACACCCTGGCTTTATTTTTAGCTGTTAGGCTACAAAACCCCCAAAATTTTAAACTATAAAATTAACACAATCTTTATTCTAAGTGATATACAGAATGAAAATTAAACAAAATAGATTTGAAATAGAAAATACTGGAAAGAACAAATACTTTCCTGATTGCATTTTAATTTCCTGAATATAAAAGTTTGTTGAAATCTTCATGTCTCCATTTTTCACAACCTAGCACCTTCTGACAGGAAAATATTCCACCTGAACAGTTTTGATAAGGTCTGTCTAGGTTGTGACCGGGTACACTTGAGTTACAGTGGTTTAGCAAGCTACTCATCATAATCAGTGACACTGACAGTTTCTCCTTTCAAATTTGCAAGGTAAACCCCATTATTTTACATTGTATGCCTAATTTACCTGTTATAATTTATTGAGGCCTGAAATTATTACTTCATTTTTTCTGTTGTATACCTGCATGGTCTTTCATCACCGTATGAAGACTTGTTGCTTGTTACAGAGAAGGCAGCATCTGGCCAGCCCTTCCCCAGCGATCCTCCATGTGCAGCTACGCTGCTGCCTGAAATGAACCAAAATATGCCGTCATACTCACTGGCTCTGCTCGGCCAGAGCTCATAGGAGAAATGTTGATAACTCAAGTTTCTAAGCTTCCCTCTCGGCCGTGGCTGCTTACATACCGCTGTGTGCGCGCACAGAGAGCCAGACCCCTCCCAGGGTCTAACGCTGATTCTGCCATACACACACCTTCCAGCTTCTGCAGCTGGTTCTTGGTCAACCTCGGAGCAAGGCAGGCAGTTTCCTGGGCGTGCTGTGCCCTGGGGTGTGGCAGCGGGACCCTCGGAGCGGGGCGATGCTCCGCGTGTGCCAGCCGGGGGGCTGTGCTTGTGCTGCCCGTGTCCCGCTGTCACCCGTGTGCGGGCCTGCACAAACACAGCGTTGCGACCAAATGCTCTGTGGAATTTGGCACAGCTAACGTGCGAAATGAATTACTTTAAACCCCCGCGTTTTTACACAACCCACTCTCGCACCCCCGGGTATCGCCTGGCGATGCGCGAACACTCGCCCGGCCCGGGCTGCAGCCTTGCCGCGGGCTCTCAGCTCCGTACCGGGGCGCTCAGCCAGTAGCTTTTCGCCAGAAACAGCCCAATTTCGGCCATTTCGGCGAATGTCACCAGAAATAAACGCAGCTTTTTGGCCGAGGGCTAAGCACGCGAGTCCGCGTCTGCCCTGACAGGCGAGACCGGGAGCGGGAGCTGGACGCGAACCCGCGGCCCCGAGAGCACGGGGCCAATGTGCGGCCGCGCTGGTGACGCGCGGGGCGGGGCGGGGCGGGGCGGGGCGGGGCCGGGGGGGGGGGGGGGGGGCCGTTCCCGGGCAGGGCAGCGGCGGGGCGGGCGGTGCAGCCGCAGCCGGGTGCGCTGGGGCTGGCAGAAGCCCTCTGGCCCGGGCTGTGCTGCAGGGAGCGGCTTCGCGCGCGGTCGCGTCCGCTTTTGACACAGAGACCGATTTTTTATTTTTTTTGCCCCTTGTTTTCTGGGGCTGCGGTTTCTGCCGGCGCGCCGTGCCCTGCCGTGCCGTGGGCGCGGGGCCGGGGGGCCGGCCCGCGATGCGCAGCGATGGGGCCCGCGGCCGCCCCCGCAGCGGCGCGTAGTGCGCGGAGTGCCCGGGGCCGCTGAGCGGGGCGGGGAGCGCGGGACAGAGGCCGAATTCGGGCAGACAGGGGTGCAGGTGTGCTGGGCTGTGTTTTGGGTTTTTTTTCCCCCCTTCATTGCCTGTATCGGTTTGCTGACCCCTCGTCACGTTTTGGGGTTTTTGGGGTGAGGGGGGAGCCCGGGGTGTCTGGTTTCCCTCCAGCTGAGCAGCGCAGTTGCGGCGGTGGTGGTGAAATCCTGCTCGAGCCAGGAAAATGGAGGCTGTGATAGAGAAGGAATGTAGCGCGCTCGGAGGGCTCTTCCAGACCATCATAAGCGACATGAAGGTGAGAGGCTGGGGTGTCTGGGGTGGGGTACCGGGCAGGGGAAGCCTCTCCTCACCTGGCCGGGCGAAACTTCGCCCCGGGCGGTGCAGCCGCATCGGGGCCGGAGGCGGCGCGACCTCCCCCTTCGTGGCCGGGGGGACCTGACCGGGGCTGGGACTGCCTGGCCAGGGGGAGATGCTGTAAATGCTTCACACCCGGGGCTTGGGGCGTGCGAGCTGGTCGCAGGACACCACCTGTCCCTCCCTCTCCCTTCCCTCCTGTCACTGCCTATCCTGCTCAAACGTGCGAGCTGCTGCCTCGCACCAGGGTCAGCGTTTTCCAAGCCTCCTCTTTGCTTTCCGAATCTTTTTCTCCTGCCTTTTCGTGCCGTGGCTGGGGCTGTCGGCTCGGCGGCAGAAAGCGATGCGGGAGCGTGTCAGCCCGGGCGGGGCTGGGAGGGGATCGCGGTGCCGGCCCCATGGGCGCGATGGGGAGAGAGCTCAGCATGGGGATGCTCACAAGTTGACGTGCGCCGGGATTACAATCTCGGCTCAGTCGGTTCTGTGATATTATTTTCACGCCGTGTGTGCTCAGGGAGGTGGCATTTGGTTCTTTCTGTGCACGGATCCAAAGGGCTCGGGTGGCCGGGTCTCTCCATTAGCCACAGAGATCTGAGCGTGCCGATCCCGACTACCAAAGGGTCCCTCTGAGAGGGGCGCTCCCAGGCTATCCTTGGCAGCCAAGGGCACTTCTGCGGGGTTTTCTCCGGCTGAGCGGGTGCCTCCCACCCTTCCCTCGTGGAAACAAACAGCGTAAAAGCGCTGCTGTGCTGTGTCAGTGCCGCCTCCCTCGCCCCCCGGGGCCGGAGGCGCCCATCCTCCGGCGGACAGCCCTGCTGCAGGATACTGCAGTGCTCCCGGGACAAGGGCAGCCTGTCTGCGCCCCGGGCCGGCCGGGAAGGATGCAGCTGTGGGGAGATGATGAGGGATGGGGGGGCCGCGGTAATTTGAAGGCATCACCCGAGCAGGCGGTGCTTCTCCCGGCCAGGACACGGGACTTCTCTGGGTGTGCTGAGCAGGGAGGGCTGCGGGAGAAAGGGCTGCCAGGGAGTGTTGGAGGAGGACAGGGTCTGCTCTGGGAGGGAGCCTGGCAGAGGTGAATGGCTTATAATGTGTCTTTTGTGGGGAGTGGAGGAGCTGTTTGCAATGGAGGTTATTTTTTGGCGAGGTTCACATGCACTGTCCTCTCGACTGATCTAATGAGGAGACATGTAGTTAAGAGGGTGGCTTGTCAAGAGCTGGCAGATTGCAGAGAGGAGAGGGAGTGTGTGTGGTGTATCTGTTTCTTGCAGTCCTGGGGCTCTCAACCCCCTTCGATTTTAATAATGACTGCAATTCAAAATAAACCCCCCAAAAAGCAGGAAATGATCACAAATTCTGGAATCGCTTTTGTGGGCTGCGCAGAGAACATGCAGGAGATGTTCTGTTCCAGATGAAGTGTGGTTTTGGGTTTCATCACAGAGGGACACTGAGTATGTTTATTCTCTCCTTCTTTCCATAAGTGATGCATTTGTTTTTTTCTTGCTCTTAAGCCAATGGGCCTTTGTTGTGTGGTTTTATTTTTTTCTTCTATACATTGCTAGTTGCATGGGAATGCTGCTCATCAGAAACATGTTGACATGAGCTTATGGAGATGGGCACAGGTGTGAATATTTTTTTCTTAATGCTCCATAGTAGTGGAACCTGTTTTGTGAACTGGCAACTACTGAGGGGGGAGGTTTGGAAGGAATCACAGCAGATCTTTAGCAGCATGGTAGTTGTTATGGTTTGAAAAAATCTGCTTGTTATTTGGCAGGAGTAGAACAAAGAATTTTTACCTGTAGTTTGGTTTGATGCAGCTGATGCCATACTGCTGACGAGATGCACTAGGATTCTTTGTGAATTGTGCACAAAGGAACGTGGCATTTTCTAAGGAAAAGTAGGTTTTTTTGATAGCTAACCAGGACCTTTCAACTAATCATACCTTTAGTAGTAAAATGAAAATTAGCATTTTAAGTGCTGTTTCACATAGTCAGGGCTGTGTGGGCAGGCTTCTGGCAGGATCTTGGAGCTGATGCGTTGGGGTCTGCCCACACATACCCAAGTGCACTATCTGTGCTGATTTCTCATCACAGGCTGTGATCAAGGCCCCACATGCCCTGCAGTGCTGAGGGATTTTCTGCAGCATCCGCCTTTTTTAACTAAATAGTTCACAGGTTCTTTTATCATATGTATTGCTCTGCCTCAAACTTTGTTGTAAAGATGGTAGGGTTAATCAACAGCGTAAATTACTCTGAAGTCGTGCCAGTGGATGCAGATGGGTGCTGCAGCTGAGGTGATGAAGACACAGTACCTGGGGACTGGTTTTTCTCTTTGTTCACAGTAACACAGAACTAGCTCAGGTGTACCTGTTGTCAATTTTCATCTCTGCCTGATTCTGACAAGGTTATAGAAACTGGAATTAAAACTCTGAGCAATGTGATTGTTTCCATTTGTCTCTATACTGTGTTAACTGAAACTTAGTATGGATGACACGTGTCAGTGTGACTAACACATCACATTTTTTGATAGCAAGATTATCCCTTGCTGGCTGAGGTCTCTTGAACGGTCTTTAATGTTTTCTCCAGAAACCCCAAATTTCTCTCCCCCTTTTACCAAAAATATTTTAGTAGCTAATACTCAATAAAACATGCTACAAAATAACCTGGTGTAAAGCTAAGTGAGTTAGAGAAATTATATTATTGTGTCAGTACAGGAACAGTTAATAAATATCCAATTTATACAGCACATTATTGTACATCACAGAATCAAAGAATATTCTGAGTTGGAAGGGACTTGCAAGGGATCATCGAGTCCAACCCTTAGTCCTGCACAGGACATCCTCAAGAGTCACACCATGTGCCTGAGAGTATCATCCAAACATTTCTTGAGGTCTTTCAGGCTTGGTGCTGTGACCACTGCCCTGGCAAGGATGTTCCAGTGCCCAACCACCCTCTGAGGGAAGAACCTTTTCTAATATCCAACCTAAACCTCCCCTGACATAACTTCAGGCCATTCCTTCGGGTCCTGTCACTGGTCACCAGAATGAAGAGATCAGTGTCTGCCCCGCCTCTTCCCTTCATGAGGAAGCTGTAGACTGCGGTGAGGTCTCCCCCTCAGTCTCCTCTAGACTGAACAGAACATCTGGAACTTCAGTCCTGTGACAAGGGAAGTCCATTTTTCCATGCAAAACAGGAGTCCCATTTGTTGAGTAGTATGGTGATGTACATGATGACAGGGTTGTTTGTAGAAAGTCCACAGTGGGAATTGTATTTGTTGTGCTCTAGAATTGGATTTCAGTGCTCAGAGATTTCAGGATCAGATTAAAGAATCATGAAGGTGGGAAAATGTCTGCCCATCCCATCCTTAAATGTTGATCCATTGTCACAGCCCTGGTGTTTCCCATGATACATCACTGAGTATGTGGCACTTACTATTTGTTATACTCTTATGGAAGATCTTTTTCAATGCAATCACAGTTTATAAAAGCAAAAATAAAATGTGCATGTCCCCTCAAAGGAGTAGTTCTGTGTGCTGCATGCAAACACCTTGCGGTTTCTCTTCGAATGCAGTGTGTTTTCTGTAGCTTCCTGTGGGGAGGGAGTATTTGATCTGAATGGTTTGTAACTCATTTCTGGCAGTTGAGAAACGAGATGCTGCAATGTGCTGTTAATTTCAGTATTTCTTTCAGTGCAAAGCAAATCAGTGCAGATAGTTTTTGGGAGGGCCTGTTACGAATGGGGTTTAAAGGAACTTGTGTTTTCATGCAGAGCAGATTTTCTTTAATGCTGTTTTTCATTTTGAGTTGATTTTACATTCCTTTTAATCACATTGTTCTCTGCTATCCTGAAGAAAAAAGACAACACCTCTGAAAATGTTGAAATTGGCACTGTTTGTAGTTTTCTGGATGGTGTTTCCTTGGCTTTTAGCATGTTCTGTATTTGTCTTGCCTCTTCTGCTAGCATGTGTTTTTACAGAGTAGGGGCTTGCTGTATATGTAAAGCACCTGACATCTGTGGGGTGGGCATGGGAGGAAGATGAGTAATGAGCAGTTGGATGAACACAGGTTTTCTATGACTCCATTTATACTAAGTGGGAGGATCTGCTAATTTTTTATGGGTCAGGTTTGGATTACCAGTTAGTCTCATTTATCTCCCTACATGTGAGGGATGTGCAGGTATTATTGTTATTTTAGTGAACAAAAACAAGGTTCCCAAAGGAAGTGTGAGATTTTGGAGACTACTAGAAATTCTTTTATTTTATGTGTATGTGCTTTATTTATAGTTGCTTAGCTGAAAACTCAGTAGAATCAACCTTTTGCTTCCGGCAATGACCTCTACTTCAATACTGTAGTAAAGGTGAACCCTTTACTACATTGCTATTGCTGGGACTTGTGGACAAGACAGTGGTGCACTTTTGCTTTCAGCCATGCAAAGCTCTTGGTCAAAGCAGAAGAGAGAAACATGAACATGTGGGCATGAGAAACATGTATGTTTTTGCAGCCCCTTATCTCCTGTTAGCAGGCCATCTGTGAGAAGCAGCATTTTTACCTTGCTTTTTGTGGATTTTGGGACCAGGGGGTGGCCACATCAAAGGATCAAGAGTTGTTTTTTAAGTAGCCCTGATTGCTTGGGGTGGATGGGCTTGTGCTATTCACACAAATAATATAAACTGAGTAGAAAAAAATATTTGATTGAACAAACAGAGGTGCTGTGACAGTTACTACACTGAGTACAGCTGCAAGTCCTCAGCATTTGTGTTAATCCAAGGGACAGCACATATGTACCAGAGAACCTGGGCAAATTTATTTTACTGTGATGTGTTGTAGTATGACAGCTCTTCCACAGCTGTGCTTTATTTGAAGCTTGAGATCTCTGTGAAGATTAGGAATGTTTAGCTGAATGGTTTTAAGGCATAGTTTCAATCCAGCTATTAAGGATGATAACTGTGGTAAGGAAAAACAACTGTGTCATGTATTGGGACCAGTGCTGTTTAACATTGGTGGCAATACAGTCAGTGAGATCAAGTTCACCCTCAGCAAGTTTGGTGACAACAGCCAGCTGTGTGCTGCAGGGGAGCAATGCCATCCAGAGGGACCTGGGCAGGCTTGAGAGGTGGGACTGTGTGAATCAGGGAGACCTTACTGCACCCTCAGAACCTAAAGGGGTCTGCAGGAGAGCTGGAGAGGGACTTCTGACAAGGACATGCAGTGACAGGACAAGGGGAACGGCTTCAAATTGAAAGAGGGCAGGATTAGATGTGAGTAAGAAATTTTTTACTATGAGTGTGGTGAGGCACTGAACAGGTTGACCAGAGAAGCTGTGGATGCCCATCCCTGGAAGTGTTCCAAGGTCAGATTGGATGGGGCTCTGAGCAATCTGGTCTTGTGGAAGGTGTCCCTGCCCATGGCAGGGGAGTTGGAACCAGATGATTGTAAGGTCCCTTCCAACCCAAATGATTCTGTGCAATAGTCAGGTACAGACTTGGAGTGGAAAGGGCATCTCTGTCCTCCCTTTCCCACATGTGCTGTGTTGCAATGGCATGTCCCTTACATGACAGTCTTTAGGGCAACTGTCTATTTCAAGCCTAACATCTCCTTCTCCAGAAAGTGTGAAAGGAGTTCATTTGCAGCTCTTGTTCCCATTTTTTTCTTTCCTTAACGGCATTTGGAACATAGCTGGCTGCACTGATTTCTTACCCCCACTGCCTCTCAACAACCTGCTTGCTCAGACAGTTGATTTGCATACTCTGAAATTCCTTGCCTTTCCTAAGCAGCTGCAGTATCTTTCTGTAAACATCTTGGAGGGAGAGGGATTGACATGCAGTGGAGGCTGGAAGATGGTGCAGGAAGAGAGACGTTGCATGCCTACGTAAACACTGGGGTTCAAGCAACAGGGCATAGCTGGGAACGTACTTACAAGTAGTTTATTTTTTAGGGACACATGCTTTCTTGATCCAAATACTCTTGTCTGAGTGTTAACAATTTATACAACTGCTGAACATTTGCTATGGAAGTGTGTATGAGGCTGGCTTGTTTTGTGACATACCCAGAGACATTTTTAATGTCTTTTAAAAGTACTCCTTCTGGACCTGGCAGGGCACCAAGAGCTGCACAATAGGATTTGCGAGATTGTACGTGTGGAAGGAGTTGTGTAGTGCTGCATGAAACGCAATTGACTGAACAAATGTTGGAGGACAAGAAGTCTGTGTAATTACAGGCTTGGTGCTGGTTAATACCTAACAGAGGGTGATACTCAGTACAGTTTGTTGCTTCCTTCCTCAGTTCTAAGTGTGCATGAGTTGTACCAAAATCGTTGTTATAAAATACCTGAAAAGCTCAAGTTTCTTACTATGATGTTGTTTTTTTAAAGTACAGGTGTTGGAATAGTTGATGGAGTATTGTGAATTTGCAAACAGCATCTTCTGCTTAGCAGCTGGTGTGTTTTCAGCTTCTGAAAAACATTTTTGAGGTTCATGGTCTACCCAGAGGCAGTGTGGTCTTGAAGATAAGCAGAGAGCAATACATGGCAGAGAACAGAACAGGAACTGTATCTAAAAAGGCTTTTGGGTCTACTTCAGAAGGTGCAAAGATGAGTACAGAGAGGTTTGAGTTACTACCATGAAGAGGCTACTCTTTAGGCTACATATAGGAATGCATTTCCCTCTTCAAGTGTATGTCTTCAATTTGAAAATTACGTCTGCCCTGATACTGTAAGGTGCCGAGCACTGCTCTGTTTGCTGGGATCTGTGCTGACTTCTAAGGACACTGATTGACTTCTTCCTCCTGGGCTGTGAGATAGCTTGGATGCTGAGATGTTTGGAAGAATTGGAGACAAAATGTCTGGTAGCTCTGTGGTTAAGACCATAGCAGCTTTCATCTTCAAAGTGCTCTCTGTGTGACTTAACTCCAAAGAATGGCTCCCATTTTACAGAAAGGCAAACTATGGCTGCAGGTTCAGTGACTTCTACTCCCTTCCCCTAGGACAAGAAGGAATTGGGTGCATTTAGAGCATGGAGTTAATGGGGGGATGTTTTTTAAGCTCCCAGAAGTTTCTGTCTTCACATACATATCACTTAATTTTTACTGGTTAAGACGTATTGTCGGTTACCCCTGCAACAACCCAGTATTTTCAGGCAGAAGAGATGACATTGCAAATGTCTTAACACAAGTGTCTTGAACTCCCATCTTATAGGTGAAACTACAGGACATCAGATTTTAGCAGTTAAGATGGAGCATCTTAAGCATAAGTTGGTCGATCACAAAGTGTCTGTCTTGTGGGGTTGAGCCTGAGCTCTGTATTTTTCACTCTTCTGGTCAAGAGCCATAAGTGATGTGTAATTGATTTTAATTCTAGAATGGTAGCTGGAGTTCAGACATGCTTTAACAAATCAGTCTTGCAGGAATGAACTTGTGTTGGTGTGTGCAGTGCTACTGATGAGTGTGTAACTAGAGACATTTGGTTCATGGTATGGAAAGGTTCAGATTTGTTCCCATTTTTGTTTTCTGCTGCCACTATACCTCTCCCCTGAGCATGAGATACATTTTTTTTTTTTTTTTTTTTGTTGCTACAAAAGTCAGATATGTGCTTTATAGTCTCTGAAACCCTTTGTGTAGTCGTTTGGGATTTTTTTGTTAATAAAACTGTATTTGTGATGAGATGCCTCGTAACAAGATCATCCATGAGCAACCCTCATGGATGCTCATTGCCCATGAGCAAACCAAGTGTCTAATTTGGAACTTGAAAGGGATTATTTGTCTTCTCCTGAGTGAAATGGGGAGAAAGTCGCCTATAACAGGTGTACTTGCACTTTACTGTCTGTCAGGAGGTGAAGTTCCTTAAACAATAAAAACTTGGGTACCTGGCTGCTGAGTTGTTCTCAGCGAGATAGTTTTGTGCTTGACTGAAACACTTTCAGTACTTTGGTTCCTGGAAATTGTTATGACTGCTTGTGTGATGGACATTGTGTTGAGTGAATGCTCAGAACTTACGGTTTCTGCTTGTTTGGGAAGAAGTGATGACACCCCAGTGGTGCTGATGACATTACCAACACAGGGCTGTTGGCTTGAGGCTGTCCTGTGTAGGTGTTAACTTGAATGACTGCCTCCCGATATTTAAATTATCTTCATTTTGATCCAGCTGAAATATTGTGGGTTTAGAAAATAGCTGTTGAGAATTTATAGTGGCCCCTTAATGACTGAGTGGATGAAAGGCGGTATTGATGAGTCTCTGAGGAGAAATCTGCTATTCAGGCTTGCAAACTTGTTCAGACCTGCAGGGAAGAATGTGGAACTAAATGCTTCCTCTGGAAGACTGCTTAATGTGGCCTGGGATAAAAGGTCTCTAGAAGCTGTGGCTAGTTGTTTCCCACCATCCCCCCTCCGTCTTGTGAATAACTTCCTATGTTTAGAGAGGGAGAGACCGTGTGTTTATGCATGACGTATTTTCTCACAGTATGAGTATAACTTTTGTTTGCTAATTACCCAATCCTGGATTTAAACCATGAAGTGGCTGCTTTGGAGCTGTGTTTCTTCATATTACAAACCCTGAAGCTGAACTGTGGATGGTACAGTTTTGAGGTGGTCCCTATTGACATAGAAGGAGGCTCCTGAGGCAAGCTATAAGCCAGGCTGGGTGTTCACAGGTCCCTGCTGTATTACAAATTGAAGTCACAACCATGGGGCAACTGGTATTCTCCACTGGGGATGTTTAAATATGGGCTAGCACAGTGCAGGTGTTATTATAATACAAATTAAAGGCTCCAGAGCTCTGACAACAGAATGGTACCAGACTTTGGTTCCCTCCCCCCTTAAATGATTAGTGAGGTTTAATAACTACCTGTGTTCTTGCAAAGCAGTGCTGCATTTCAGTTCTCAGGGAACTGAGCATTCTTTAGAGGTCTTCAGGTGGTTTGGCAGTGTAGAAGGAACTGATATTTCTGTGTTGTTGTTTTGGATTTTTTTCCCCAGTGGGTTGAACACCCATTTCCTGACTGGAATCCTGACTGGATTTTAGTCTTGATTTTTTTCAAGATACCATGCTATTATCTGCATTTTTTTCATGTCCTAATTACTGTTTAGACTAAAAACTAAACAGTTTTGAAAATAGTAAACAAGTGGTTCTGTGATATATAGAAGAAATATCCAGTTGATAGGTTTTTTTAAAAGCCTATGAGATGTCTTCAGTAGTGTTTTGTTGCATAATTTTCAATATTGTGATAGTGTATCACCTTGGAAAGCAAAGCTTGGCATGCCTATCTATGCTGTGCGTGCTGAGGGAAATGCATTTCTAATCCTGACGTTCCCTAAACAAGTGGCAGAAATAATGGAAGTAGATGTATGAATACAAGACTTTGATTTTAATTACCCCTGGTTTCTTTCCTGAAGGGTAGTTAACTGGCTGAATGACATCTTATTCTGATCTTTGACATGCTTTTACTTTTACCTGCGTGCACTGTAATCTCTCAAACCCTGAGTCTGTACCTGTCTGCTCCTCTGTTCAGTAATGTGTGCATTCAGCTCTTGCTGTGAAATCCTGTGAAGTTCATGTCTTGTCTTTTGCTGTTGATGGCTTTTCATTCCTGGCCCAGCAAGGGTTTAGCATGAGTTGAGAGTCCCTTTTGCTGATGGAACTAAGCTCAAACTTCACCTGTGCACTGCAGTCAGTACCTTCAGCATAGAAAAACTTAGCAGTCAGATAGTCCCCTTACTTCCCTTGGGGGAGTATTCCTATAAGACCTCTGTATAAATTTGTTACTCTTCCTAAAAGTGTTCCCGTGAAAGCAAGCTCCCGATCCTTCAGAGTTGCCTTTTATCTGGTCTTATAGTTGAGTGGGTTGTCCAATCTGAAGCTCTCTGCTGCAAGTAAAACTGGTTGTTTCTTGTCGTGCAGCACTGAAAAACAGATGAGGAACATCAGGCTACGGATGCTCTTGAAATCACTGATAGAGGACTGGTTTTGAATGTAAGAAATAGGGGTTTGATAGAGAGGGTAGATTTAGACTGGACACAAGAAATTTTTTTATGCTGAGTGGGCTGAGTCACTGGAACAGGTTGCCTAGAGAAGTTGTGGATTCTCCATCATTGAAAGTGTTCGTGTTCAGATTGGAGGGAGCTTAGAAAAACCTTATATAGTGAAGACATTGTTGCCCATGGCAGGGTGGTTAGTCTGGATGATCTTTAAATACTCCTTCTAACTCAAGCCATTCTGTGATTCTGTGTATTTCAAATAAGGTGGGTGAAACCAAAGGAGTAATGGAATGGGTGTTGTGTACACCTCTGTGTCTTCATAAAGAGTGAAGTCTCTCTTGCCAGCAAAATTTCTGTTTCAGTCTGTTGAAAGACTTGAGACCACTCTGGTGAGTGGAAATAGGTGCAGCTTAGAAACATTCCTGAGACAGGCTCTTGATATTTTTCAACCTAGAAAGAGGCAAAGCCAACAAGCAGAATTTTTTGGATGGAGGAGAGCAATTATGAACTTCAGGAAAGATTATGTTAATTTTGTGCTCACCTGTGTGTTGCAAGAGCTTTTATGACTTCTTAGAGGTCTAGGCAGTCTTATTCATGAGTCATGGACTTGGCTAAGTGGGTGGATTGCACAGAGGAACATATTGGTGTTTGGTAGCACTTTGGAACTCTTGCAGTTATGGCCGATCATGTGCCCTTTCCACCAGTTGACTACTGGTTCTTCTAGAAAAGAGGAAAAACTTCCAGTGCCAGATGTTACCTGAGAAGGGAAACTTCTGATTGTCAACCATTGTATTGTCCACTGTGTTGAGACATCTGTGACCGGAACCCTTTCTCCACCCCCCTGCCCCTTAATCAGACTATCAGTGTTTTCCTGTCCCACTCCCATCCACTTTTTTCCTGTTTTGCATGTTGAAGGACTCCTGGAAAAGTGATAGTCTCTATGTGCAAACTGTACTTGCCTATCCAGGCCATTCTTTGTGTGTAACATCTGTGACTTTTTGTGGTGTCTAGCACAATAAAGTCTCTTTGCTACTTGGAGGTAGTGTAGTGAATGCCACAGAAATGAGACATTCATAATAATCTATGTGATTCTCTTATCTGGTAAAACTATAAAAAGAAATCTTTTGTTTTCAGCATAATTTTCTTTGGAGGGGTAGGAGGAAGCAGAAGCCAAGTTACGATTTTTGTTCCAAAAATAGATGTATGGCATTTGGATGTGTTACTAGGGCATGAAGCTCTACAACAGTGCTGTGTGTTTGGAATTCAGCTTTTTAGCTTGTTGTAGCTGAACAACTACACTGAGGTAGAGAAATCCCTACTCCTGTAGCCTGTGTGGTGGGGTTTTTTCCATTTTATTGAAGTCTGCAGATAGTTGTTAGTACTTTTCTGAAAGGCACACAGCTCTTGCTTTGATAACCTGTGAGATAAACCAAGGCACTGCTTGCCTGGTTCCTTTTACTCCTGTCTCTATACGTGAAACAGCCAAAATTAGATTCTGAATTTGCTTTACTATAGAGCAACTCTGTCTCTTTCCCCCTGCCCCAAAAGTTTAGGTGGGTTGTTGCTGTGAGCAAGATGCCAGACTGTTCCTGCTGTCTTTGTACTTGATGTCCCTGCAAGAGCTGATAATAACTCTAAAAAACCTTTCTGATAAATGAAAGCACTTAAAAGAACTCTGTCAAGGGTTTTTTGAAGATGTGATGTGTCTCATCTGTGGGAATTGGGTTGCATGGAAATTAGTATAGTAAGTGTCTTTTCACTTAATGGAAAGAGAAGAATCATAACTTGGCAGAAGGAGTGACAGAACATTTTAAAACTGTCAAAGGCCGCTGATGCTCAAGTTGTAATCTTAAATAAATACAACAATCTGAGTTCCTATTCTTGCCATTAGATGTAATCAATAACAATTTCAGTAATATTATCCTTTGCTGCAGGGCTACCTTTCCTTTATTGAGAAATCATTGAGTTTATCATCTTCTCACTCCTACTGCAGAATTGCTGGTCTGAAAGGGAGGGAAAAACTATCTCCCATAAATCTCTTGTAGAGTTGTGTTTGTATAGGATGGTTGTGTTGGTTCACAAAAAAAACCCAACCCCCCCCCCACAGATTTCACCCAAGGTTTAAGTTCTTCTTCCAAAGCTGCATCTTGGTGATCACTGCCTGTTTTTTCCTGGTGTGGTGGGCTGACCCTGGCTAGTTCCTCATTATCTCTTCCTCCTCAGCAGGATGGGGGAGAAAATAATACAAAAAAGCTCATGGATTGAGACGAAGACAAGGAAACCACTTACTGTGATGAGCAAACCGGACTCAGCTGGGAACGATGGAATTTATTGCCAGCTAAAATAGATTTGAGTGGTGAGGAAGACAGACAAAAATTAACCCCTCTGCCCACGTCCCTGGGCCTGGCTGTTGGATGGGATTTCCCTGAATGATGAGGGTTCCCCCTTCCCTCCGTGGCAGTCCAGGAGCTGTGGGTTTGGAGGACGCCGTCAGGCGGGTGCTGTCGGGTCTGGGGGTTGGTGTCTGGCACTTGTAGGTGATTTGCCAGCTCAACCTGGTCCTGTTCAGACACTTGCTGTCCCCGGGGGGAAGTTGTTTCATGTCCCTGGTTGTGCACTGGCTACCTGAGCGACACAGGCACGAGGCACCAGTTTGTTTCTCAGCCCTGAGGCGGAAAGGTGGTTCCCTGCCTGTGTTCAGTGTAGATTAGCTGGAGCTGGGCCCTGGGATCAGGTGACTAATCACCTATAAACCCACTAATTAAGCAATGGTGTAGGATAATACCATGTTGGGCCTTGCTGGGCGGGTGGGCTGCTGAGCCCCACTGAGCAGCTCCAGGGGCCCTGACACTATGGAGTGCCATATGGGAATGGGAAACACCCATTCTGTGAAGGGCATGTCAGATTTCTTCATTCAATGGTGAAGAAATAATCAGACACAAAGTTATTTTTGGGGGAAATAGTCCTTGGATTAATCCATTAGCAATTTTCAAGGTTATTGAAACAAACCTTCACTGTGATCCATCTCTGGTTTAACCGGTGAGGAGCTAAACAGGGATTTGTGACCCAAAATCTTGCTGTGGTTCTTCCCCAAGCAGGGCTAGAGCTAGGAGAGGCCCCTGCTCTCAAAGGTAATGCCAGGCCTTAGTCACCCTGACATTTAAGAGCAGAAAATTGATTTCTTTATCGGGCAGCTGAAATCAGAAATTGCAGAGGGAGCAGAGGAAGCTCCAGGAGAGGCAGCATTTAAAAACACTGTATTATTCCTCAAAAGTGGCTTTATGTTGCAAAAGCGCTTCTTGTATGAAGACATCAAATTCTTCCTGCTGTTTCTTTGTGTTTAAATTGAGAAAGTAATACACATCAAATCAAGGATGAAGTTTTATGGCTCTTTTAGTGTGTGTTTTCCACCATCATTAACATTTCTCCTGACACCTCTGACAAAAGCAAGAACTGTTGCTGGAAATGCAGAGATGAGACACGGAGGGACAGAGCGGGGCTGGTGAGACACGGAGGGACAGCGCGGGGCTGGTGAGACACAGAGGGAGAGTGGGGCTGCTGTGCTCCAGGTGAGACACAGAGGGACAGTGGGGCTGCCATGCCCCAGGTGACATGTGAAGAGGTTTTGTTGGAGGAGTTGCTGCCCAGGGCACTGGGGCTGTGCAGATTTACAGCACCAGTTTGATTCCTGTCATCTCTTCGGTTTGGCCCCACAAGCATCACTTAATTCCTAGGTGCTGGAAATGGGATAAACTCCCAGTTATTTGGTCTTGTGAAGTGGTGGGTGGTGTGCATTTCTGCTGTAGGTGTGAGTAAGAGGGGGTTTTGGTTTCGGCAGGAGTGTGGTGATGGAAGTGTTCTGTGGAAAAGCTCAAAGGGGTGACAGTGTGACTTCAGTTGTGTGTTCCTGAGGGAGAGGTAACCTTGTGGGTGTGGCTTCAGCAGGGGATTGTGAAAGGAAGTTCTTGTGGAATCCACATGCTTCTTAATTTTCAGCTGAGTTTATTAGAGAGAATTTGGAGTTGCAAAAAAACAGGTCAAGATACGGCCAGCTGAGCAGATAGTGCAGGAATTCATCACTGGTATAAGACTGCTGAAAGGTTTTCTTTAAAAATGGAAAAACAAACAAAAAAAGAACCCCAGCAAAATCCACCACCTGAGGTATTAATTCAGTGGCTTTAAAAAAAATGTGAAAAGCACTGTTTCTCTACTGTTTGAAATGAGATCAGGTGCCCTTGGCCAGTATAGGAGACACCAGGCGAAGGAACTGCATTGAATTCAACCAAACAAATACAGCAATCTGTTTATTAAAACTAGCTTTTACAGCTTATTTGAGCAGGCTTGGCTTGAAGAGAACAGCGTTTTTAAAGACAAGGACTAAATAGTGTAAATTCTTGGTGACTTTTCCAATTTTATTTGCTTCGTGGCCAGGCTGACCAGCTGACCAGCAAAAAAGGAAAAAAAAAAGGTATTTTATTGCTGAGCTGTGTTTTCCTGGGAATGTCTTAAGCAAGGCTGGTGTCAGTCTCCTGCACACCATCAGGCACATTTAGCTGGATAATACATTGCCGAGATAGAAACATAATCAGGCTGCTTTGGTATCCTCTGCCCGGTGACCTGCGTTTTGCTGGAGGATCCAGCGAAGCCTTGGGCCCTGCTGTTAATTGTCAGGGTGTTCAAGGCTCCTGGCACAGACATGCATAATGCATAGACGGTGTGCAGGTGACATTGAGAGACCGAGCTCAGAGTAGAGGATTGCAGTAAGACTAATGGGTTTAAGGAAATAGCATTTTTTTGCCTCTTTCAAGTAATTGGTGGGTTTCTTTCGTTTCTAAAATGTCTGACAATTTTTACTTATCACAAGGCACTTTATATTCCAGGTCTTGCCACCCAATAGCTGCTGTTTTCCCTTTCCCCTTCTGCATTTCCCACTGGCTCCGTCATGTGTAGGTATAGCAAGGTTTTCTGAACACCTGTTTGCTTTGTTTGTTTTTTTTTTCCTTGTGGTTTTTTCTTTTTTTTTTTTTCCTTTTAACAAAAAACCCACAAACCTTGCTGAAAAATATATAAGTACCAGTAGGTTTCCCAGCAAGTGCGTGGGAGCTGCCTTGCCAGGGTGTACCGAGGAGCTGGAATTGGTTCTGCCAGCTTTTGGGGAAGGGTCTGTCTCTGCCCTGCACAAAACACGGCCTCTCACAGCAGTGTGGGCAATGGATTTTGGGTTACTTACAAAAAGCAGACCAGTTTGTAGAGGTGAATTAGGTTTGCTACAAGCAACTGCACTTGCTTGCAACCTCTTCCAGTCAGAGCTGGGGTAATGTTAGCCTTGAGGACCTGCCTTATCTGGGTTTTATTGTGGTGTTGCTCTGGTAACAGCAAGTCTTACACCTTTATTAAAGGAGGCAGGGATATTTTATTTTACCTTCTGGACTCCAATCAAAGGGAAATTTTGAGGTTTCTTTCTACCACAGTTTTTGCTGTTAGCAGAAAATTTAAACTTTCTCTGCAGAGAGCAACCTTTTTTTGGTCTAAAAAATCATCTTTTTCTTTTTTAACTTTGGAAAATAAAGATCATAACTTGCAAGAATATGTGGTGTCCATATTATAAATAAAAACCCTAGGATTTTAACCCAATTTTAAAAAATGAGGAAAATTTTGCAGGAAACATGAGGTCAGGAAGATTTAAACCTTCTTAAACACTTTGCATACAGTCAGTGCCTTGATGCTCTATCAGTTTCAATTCAGAAATTGTCTCCAAGGTCATTCAGGACTGTTTTGGAAGCAAGTGTTGCAGTGATGAGGCAGCTCTTGGGAAAGTTTGTTGTCTTATGCTGTCACTGTGCCTTTTCTGTGTCTGATTGCTGAGTTACTTTGAGGCAGTGTTTGAGGTTGTCTCTTGGTCAAGTCAGACTTTTATTGCACAGGGCTTTGAAAATTACTTGATTTATTTTTTAGAAAGAGGATGGGAACCTGGTAAAAACACAGATAATCAGTTGGTAGAGAACAATTTTGATCCTTCCTTTGATTTTGGGGGAGTTTCTGTGTACATGTTACAATATCCTAGCATTTCCCTTCTAATGGATTTGGTTTTGGTGTATCCATCCAAAATGAGGCATTTCTTTTTGCTGCTTCAGTTGAAACCCCTCTTCTTGCCCAGTGTTTCCGTTTGAAAAATCTCTGAAGCCTCATCAGATGACCTACAGTTTCATCTGTATTCCAAACCAATTAACATCCCATCTGCCTGCAACTCGTGTCTGAGGATGTGTGAGAGAGCTTACTGGGAAAATTTATTTTGGTATTAATGGATTAGGATTTTGTACAGTCTTAATTATTGGTTCATAGGTGGTTTCATTTGATCTGTAGTATCAAACCCAGAGTGCTCACATTAAGTATTCATGATTGTGTTTTGTTTTTCTTGCAGGGAAGTTACCCAGTGTGGGAAGATTTTATAAATAAAGCTGGGAAACTGCAGTCTCAGCTTCGGTAAGTTTTGTGTTACACGGTCAAGATCCCCTACAGTTCCTTGGATGTGGAAACATTAAGACTAAATGCAGCTTTTGCCAGGATAATTTGCTAAGCAGGTCCTTGTAAAACTGTGCATATTTCATAGTCAACACTCGTGTGTAATTTTTCATATACTACTACTATTGGTGTTTTAATGTATTTATGCAAATTCAAAATCTACCACCAGTTGTACATAATAAATACAAATGAGGTAAATTTTATGGATTTTAATGGAAAATTGGAAAGGTAGTTTATTGTTGTTTAGTGAGCACACATTTCAAGTTAGCCCTATATTGCCCTTTTTGTTAGTGTAATTAGAAGAGGGTTCAAAATAGTAAAAAATCTTTGTCAGTCTTAACAGCACTTCCTTTTGCCTTAAAAATGAAGGGAATTCCTTTGCTGGATCATGTATTGGTGATTATTAAAATTTAGGTTATTGGGGTATACTTTGAAAATAGCATTCTGGATTACTTAATAAATTCTATTAGTATCACACTCAGAAAAATTCTGCTATCTCTAGAATTTATTCACTTGTAAAGTTTGTTTTTGCTAATATGAATACAAGTTCCATTTCTTCACAACTCCCTGAATCACAATCTCTGCTGTGCTCTCCACAACTTCAGTGTGCTTTTCCCAGCAGCAGTAGCAGGTTCTTGGCAGTCTGGTTTGTGGTTCTGTGTTTTGCTGTGAACAGTTCCTGAAGAAGTTGGGGTTTAGCCTCATTTGCCCTAAATGGCTGGAATATGCTGTTCTGCCACAACTGTGCCTAAAATGCCACACTTGCATGTGGTTTCTCATTTTCCAGCAATCACGTCACATTGAGTATGGAAGATGCAGAGGAAGGAGACAAAGAAGAGAAATAGAGAACTTTCCTAGCCTTTTGTAGTCTTCAAACACAGGCCTTCTGGGGTGGCATGAAGGGGTAGTTTTGTGTATTTCCCAGTCCTGTGCTGTTGCATTCAATCAATGCAGTGCTACAGGAACATGCAGACAGGCAGCTTGAAAGCCTGTGTTCGAGGATTTGCTTTTTGTTTCTAGCAAATGTGAGCCTTTTGCCTCTGTTTCATTTCTCTGTGCTCTGATAAAGGGCAGCAGATGTCATCTGAGCGGGAGCCAGGTCTTCTGGATCTCGTTACTGGAGAAATGGAACTCTGTTATTAGCAATATAATTAATAATTAACAACATGGTACATGAATAACAGTGTGACCCACAAGTTTGGAAGATGCAGAACACAAACACTGTTAAGGAAAATCCCAGAAAAGGTTATCTGGTTCCAGGGCTCAGTATTGCCAGGTAGCTGTCAGGGGTTTTCTTGCCCTCCCCTCAATCTCCTGGGCATGTGGAGAGTCCTTATGCATTTGTTTGGTCCTGTCTCGCCTGAAGTGGTTTTGTCTGTGTGTGTGTTCAAATCTTTTGTACTGTCAGTAGGCCATTTACTACGCTGCCAGTTATGTCCTCTGTATCTTGAGCATATTTGGAGTGAGACTCGCATAAAACATGACCTAATTAAGCAGTCCTGTGGTCTTTCTGGCTGAGGATCAGCTTCCCTGCAGGTCTGCTGGGTTTTTTGAGGCTAGCAAGGAGTCCTTGAACCAAAAGTGAAATTGGTAGTCCCTATTCTGGATTTGGAAAATGTCCTTTTCAGCTTGGGGAAGGCTGACTGACACCATCAGGAGAGAAAATTAGAGTTACTGTTGGAAAAGATGTGCAGAAGCAGCACCACAAGGTAACTGTGCAGAGGGCACAGTTGTGCTTTACCTGTAGAGCCCTGGCCTACTTTCACTTTAATTGGGTCGACCAGACTATAAACCTTCAGAAGTCTGGACTGACCTGAGGTTTTCAGGGCTCTGGGGCCTGCTTATCTAGAACAGATGTGTTTGGGAAATTGTAACTCACGTTTGCTGTCCACTTGAACAGGTGTGTGGTCTGTGTGTGCTTTCCAGATGTGGAGGGAGATTGGACTAGGGGGGTTGACACAGGATTGGGAGTTCTCTGAGATTGCTGGTGTACCTCTCAGGAAGAGTCCTGTTCAGAGAAGCACTGCATCAGAAAGGGGTTCTGTTTGCTTTGTTTATTTTTGGGGAGTTGGTGTTTTTTGTGGTTGTCTTTGTTTTGGTTGGTTTTTTTTTCCCCTTGAAGTGGAAATTCTTTTCCCCACTTTTCCATTTACCCAAGAACTCCAAACCAGTCTGATTTCCAAGAAGGTGCTATTTTCTGTTTCAAGGGATGCTCCTGCTCCCTAGATGAAAAACTCAGGAAATTGTTTGGCCAGGATCCTAGATAAAGGGAAGTTCCTGCATGTTTATTCTTAAAATATGCATGTTCCCTAGAAATAGCAGTGACTGTAATTTGTGCACTAATGGGTGCGGTATAATGCGTATTAGATTTGTTTTTCAAGTTTGACTGCTTAATACTAGTTCATCAGAGGAAACCAGCTAGAAGGAGGATGGCTGTGCTCTTTTGAAACAGCACCTGTCCTGTGCAATTCTCAGCATGGAATTAGCGTGGCTGCCTCCAAGTCCATAGTGCTAACACAAAGCGAGGGAGGGATTAAGAAATGAAGGAGGGAAAAGGCTAAATTCAGATATAAAAGAGGATACTTTCTGTGGCCTCTGCAAGTTCACAGTGTTATTCTTTATAAGCGTAAATGTTTTTGGCAGTAATTAAATAGGCATCAATGAGACACTGCTAATGTTTTGTTATCTGTATGCATTTCAGGACTACAGTAGTAGCAGCTGCTGCCTTTTTGGATGCCTTTCAGAAAGTGGCTGACATGGCTACTAATACACGTGGTAAGCAGATGTGTCAATATTGAGTTTAACAGAATGCTGTGTAGTTTATACCATTTGTCGTAATAAAAAAAAGTCTTAACTTGTTACATTGACAAGCAGATCTGTGAGACATCTGTTGGATGGACTTGCACTTCGCAAACAGGCACGTGAAAAAGGAAATAGTCTTTTCTTTACAGGAAAAAAGAAATGCTGGAAACCTGTAATTTAAACGTGTCATCAATCATGTGAACTCTTCTTAATTACCATTTGAATTATACGTTGATGAATAATATTTTAGAAAGCAAGATTTACTGAAATCTGTATTCACTGATGGTTCTGTACCTTGCATAAATGTAAAAGGCTTGATACTCAGCTGGTATAAATAAGCGTAGGGTTGCTGGAGACAGATCATATACCAGCTGATCCTATGGCCTTTGGGGTCTGCCAGTAATGATGCCAGTGGCCTGTACTTACATCTTTGAGGAAAGTCTTGGCTTGTCCTTCTCCTTTAGGTCTGACATTACAGGTCAAAATTAATTTTCCTGGGCTGTGGACTTCTCTGGGTGACAGTCTAAGCCTGGTGAGCATGGAGAGCCAAAGCAGTGCAGCTGTCATTCTTTCCAGACTGCTGAGTTGGAATGAGACAAAAGGCTGGTTCTCTCTGATGTTGGATGCCCGGTGACCAAGGCATCACGTGCAGATGTCCCTGCAGCAGTAGGGCATTCCCCATGGTCACTATGTCCCCAGACTGCTGCTGAAGGCTAAATCCAAAGTGCGTATGGCACTGCTGAGTGAGCAACTTTGGTCACCTCTAGCCTTAGAGGTTTCGTAACATTTATTTTTTTAAGTCCTGATGTGCCCTTGGCATTTGATTTGGAGAGGAAGAAAATAATACTGCTGACATGAAGCGTGTGCATTTGCATTAGCAGAGTTCAAGCTCCGACAGACTTGTGTTTCCCTTCACTTCTGGCTAACAGGAGCAGTAGCAGCTGCTGGAATGAGTATCAAGCCATAGAATGACAAGAGGGAAGAATATTTTTTTCCTGTCTAAAGCTAATATTTACATTCTGATAAGAAGTTCCTCATTATATGCATGCCTTCTGTAAATTATGGGTAATCTACTCACATAAAATAATAAACATGACAGAAAATGGAATAAACTAAGGAAGAGACCTCAGGTAGAACTTAACTTGGATTTCCAACATGTCTTTCCTTCAAGCGTTTACTGTTCTATTTCTTCTCCCTTCCCCAAGGGGAAACAAAGTAAACTACCAAAATCCTTGAGTCTTGTCTTCTAGCTGTGCTGGCAGGCTTATAGAACTTGCATTGAGATACCAGAATGACTGAAACTTTCCCATTCTCAAACAAAAATGGCTTGTGCGGGTATTTGAAGGGTATTTTATACTTTCTGCTGTGTTATTTGGACCCCCTCCAACAAGTGGTGTGTCTTGTCTCTTATCTCTTTGAACACATCCTTTACAAAAGGAGCTCTGTGAATCCAGGCATGCCAAATTTGTATAGCTCGTCTGTTCTGACTTCTGCCTTCTCTGACTGAAAGGATAGTAGGGAATTTTTTATTTATTTTTGGAAAGTGATGTTCTGGGCAATGAATCAAAACTCCAAGTTAGCTGGTGGTTCTGATCTGCCTTACAACCCAAGTTCCATTTGTGCCCAATCAAGTTTATATATGAGGTTGCACATTGGTTCTTTAACAAATACAGATCCTTCTACCTTGCTGTGGACAGGGATAAACACCTGACCTTGTTAAGGGTGATGGCAGAGCTCCCTGTGACTTACTAGGGCACAATTACATAAAAATGTATTTTGCTGCCAGTACAAAGATTTATATTCTGAAAATGAAACAGAACAAACTTCGAATTTTTTTTTCTGTGATGTGAAGATTTTAATGGGTTCTCGGTTTTCCCTTTGAGGAGTTACCTACCTTGAACAATTCTTCATTAAATTTTGCCTGTTACTTACCCAGTTTATAAAACCATGTATTTGATTGTCTAATCAACACCTGGCTATGCTTCCCACTGTTTAGAGGGTTAACGGATAAACCAAAGTTTGCAGCCTGCAGATTAACCAAAGTCAGCAAAGTTCATGTTCAGTTTCTGCGGATATATGAGACTTGTGTAGCACTTCCCGTGACAAAGGCAGGCAGGTGGAGCTTACATCATAAGGCTGATTTATCATTGCATGAGCCAAGTACTTCTTGGAACTAACTGTATATGAAAACACTGAAGCAGGTACCTCTTCCAGAGGGACAGTGTTATCCTTGTAGGATGAAATGGAACTTTGCAGGATGACTGAAGTGTTGTGAAGTTGGGTGCTGCCTTTAATTTGTAATTGCTGATAGTGTTACAGAAAATGGCCTGTTATTTTAAGACCCACTCATCTAGCTGATGAGGGCATTTTATCAGTCAGCAGAAGCACTCTCTGGCTACTCTTTAATCTGTTTGCATCAGCATTAGCTTTGAAAGAAGAAGTATTTACATGGATGTAAATGTCCACACACACAAGGGGAGACAATTTCCTTTGCAGTCGCCAAGTGTTCCAGAATGAGAGCTTATTTCCATCAGAGCCAGTCCTTGTTCCAGCTGATCTCTTTACCTTGTGTGTCATTACTGCTGTCCCCAAGCATGGTCTTTTCCCTTCTGGTGCATCGTTCTTTCCTTGTCATTTACTTCCTTCTAATTCTGCAATGGTAATGAAGTTAATCTTAACATTACTATTTGGAGCTCAAGTAGAAGGCATAATTGGAGCTCTGCCTATGGTAAAGCCATGGTTTGATGAGTTGGGTAACCTGTACTTTGCTGTGTTTTCTTCACATTGTAGCTTCTGAAGTAGCAAAAGCCCTGAATGTGAAGTATCCAGTGTTTTGTGGTGCATTGATACACAAGTTAATTTCCCAAGCAGCTCATTTCAACTTTTGCTCCTTTCTTGGCTGTCTCTCCATTTAAATGTGTATCAACCCAAAGTTTAGTCTCTCCTTTTTCCTCAGTTCGGTTTCCTCAGTTCAATGCTTTTTTGATTTTCACCTGTCAGGGGAAAACACAGGGGAAGTAGTTCCGGTGTGTGGAGCACCAAAATGTTTTATTTCTGTGAGTCTGGTCATCTGAAAAACATAATTTGAATGGAGGAGATTGTCAGGTTATATTGCTAATTCTATAATAATGCTGTGCAGCAATGTGTGCTGTTTTATGCTGAAACCAGAGATTTTTGAAAACGGAATTCCTTCTGATGTTTTGACTTTTGAGCTCTGACAAGATAGAAACATCTGTGTCACAGTTTGTTACTCAAGCTGTAGCTATTTAGCATACAGCCCGGCAGAACTGCAGTCTGCAGTGGAGTCTGTATTATTTCTCACTATGATTATTAAAGAGAATACTCACAAAATATTAAATGAAGTAGGTAGTTCAGGATACGTTTAAATCCTTAGTATACCTTAAATAATATAGTAACTCTTAAATACCTTAAAGCTGAAGTTTCCTTTTGGGGAGATGTGTGCTCATGAGTTTTTGTTCAGGTTTTTCTTATATGGCTTATGTCTTTCAGTATTTGAAATTTTGGATGTTTTTATCTGCATTAATTCTAACTGAAGCATGGAAGAGATTTAAGTCTAATTTCATTTAGTAGCTGTTTACCTGATATTTTGTGCATTAAAAATTTATTCTCTTATGAAAGCAAGAACCATGCATCCTGAATACAAACACGTATCACATATAAACATACTGTAAGTTGGGTTTGAACAGTATGTAAAAGGATGTGTGTAAACTGCTTTGCTTTTTGCATGCTGGTGTTCTTCTGCCTCTGCTGCATTTGAATGTCCTTTGTAGATAAGTGCTAGAATTCAGGAACTTGAAAAAGTCGGTGTGAAAATTAACTATCCTCCTTGTGTTATGAAGGAGATTAATGTGAAGACACGCACCCTTCTTCTGTATCCCCTTAATACACCATCAGCAGCTTCTGTGGAAAAAAACGTGCCCCAGTCTTGCCTACCTATATCTGTACAGGTGTAAATTAAAATTTATGGAAAGATGATCTAAAAGCTTTGATTTAACCAAGCTTAAAATTGATCTTCAAAGTGAGACTGTTAATGAGGCAGCTGATACCCAGTCCTGTGGTTTTTTGTTTTTCCTTCATATTGAAGGGTTTTGCATATACATAGGTGTGTTTGATACTAGCAGATTAGTTAAATCACTTCAAGATATGTTTCAGTTTATCACAAGGCTTTCTCTGGCCAGTTGGATTCCATGTATTTTAATACTGTTTGAAGTTGCTTCTTGGCAAGTCAGCTTGGCAAGTGCTGCTAAAGGTATGTTTTCCCTGCCTTCAGTAATTCTGACATCTGTCATGCTGGTTGGAGCTGTTTACATTTTCCATCTCTTTCATTTTGTACATGTCTGAGACACTTCTAAGGATTTTAAGGCTACTGAAAAGATTTGCAGGAAATTCCAGTTGAGAGGGAGACCCAGACCCTCTGCTGGTCAGAGGGGTTCGAGCTTAGGGAGGGCAGCCCTGTGGATGGTCTGCCAGCTGCCAAGGGACGCTGAGTAGACCTAAAAGCAAAACTCAGCTCGAGTCTGCATGGCATGCAGCAGTGATGAGGTACCAAAACCAGCATAGTCATTTTGATGTTACCTTTTTGAGGGGCAGGATATATCAGTCTGGAAGAAGTGCTGCATTAAAGTGCCTGTGCTTTTCATGCTCCATTAAACTTTATTAGCATGCAAAATGTATATATGGTTTAATGCTTTTACTTACAAAATTAAATTTGATTAATACCTCTGAGTGTGTACCTCAGGTAGCTCTTGTACTGCACTACTCAGTGACTGCTCTTCATGTTTAATAAAGCTGCTTGAAATAGTACCTTTGCTGCAGATCTGGATTCCTGGGCAGACTCTGCATCCATGCTGCTCCAGGTATTGTGTGAGTACACCTTCAGGTAGTTCTTTCTCTGGGTGTTGCTTTGTTATTTTAGCCAGGATCTATATGGTATGTACTTAAGTGGTTTTCCAAGGTGACAAGCTGCACAAGGTGTTGCAGGGCTGGAATTAGCATCTGTTATATCCCAAGTAAGTGTGTTTAGGCCTGCTGAACCAGTATCTCACTCACTGCAAATATGGCACAATGTGACCCAAGGGCTGAATCCTTGGTGTCACACCAAAATCTTATGGGCAGTACTGAAAGGTGGCCTTTTGTTTATTTTAGTTTTTAAAAAATGGTAGAAAACAGAAATGGAGCCTGGGAAGGGGAAGGACACCACAGTCTATAGCAGTAGACCTAAAAGCTGTGCAACATTATTGAAATAAATTCCTTTGCTCCTGGCCATGGACTGGGGAGTTGTGATGATGATCTGTGCCTAATTTCAGAGTGAAAACAAAGCTGGGCGAAATAGGAAAGGGATTCTCATTGTCCAATTCCTTTGTCTTTCTAACTCCTCTTTAATTTCAGATGCTAATACTCAAATAACAAAAGCTTTGTTTGAGCTTCCTGTGAGTTAAGATAAGACTTGGTAATAAGTGCTTATTCCTCCTATGGAGTCTTTGAAGCAAAATAATACAGTCCAGGCTTTTTCTTCTTGGATTTTCATATATAAAATAATCAGGAAAAAAATTATTTTAATGAACCATTCAGTCTTCCATTATACTTTCATGAAGATGATGCAAAACACAAGGCCAGTTCAGAATCGTTGGCAGATAATTTTGAAGCTGGATGCATATTACACATCTGTTACATTTTGAGAACTGGGACTTGGATGTGCTGCTTTACAAGTGTTAAAACTACAAAACACTTATATAAGGGCAGTGCTGCGTTATTTGCTGTTTTCACGTTCCTGTCTTTCTCTAGACAATTATCAAATGTCAGTCCGTGTCTTTCAACAAGTGTGTCACCCTGAGAACTCTGCTGCTGATGTGAGCCTGTTTGGCTGGAGCAGTCAAAATGGGATGAACATCTTATATGCCCAAACACAAGAGAAGTGGTTTGGTGATTAATGAGTAGATGTTATATTTAGGGATTGCAAGGGCTGCTCTGCAGGTGAAACATTGCCATTGCCTCTTCTTTGGGTGAGTGCAGGCATTGCAACATAAAGAAATATTATTTATGCCTTATTTTTTCCTTGAGGTCAAGATGAAATCTAGCTCAGGGTTATTGACAATATTTGTGCCACTTTGTCACTACCTAAGGAGAAATACTCTGGGTGATAGACAAAAATAATTGCTATAATAACTGACTTAGTCACCTGCCCCTTGGTATTGTGCACAGACTGACACGGGAGTGTGTATTCACCCTATAGCCCATTATTTTTTTCAGCTTAAGGTGCTTTCCTAAGAGACTGAAATGTTGTTAGGAAGAGGATAAAGCTGCCAGATGATTCTGTATCCTAAACCAAAACAGAAAACTTGAATGCAAGAACAACTTCTTTGAAGGAGAAGAAGAAAATGATGAGGGGGGAAGAAGTGAATGTACTTCTTTAATACTTTGTCCAAGGAGTGGGAAAAGTGTGTCAAGGTAGGAGTGTTTTACAGGACTAAATGTAAGTCTGCTCATGGTCGTCTGAATTGAAAATCTTTGGGAGTGTAGGGAGGGGGCACAACTCAGAGTTGATTTCTTATATGCTTAATCTTTGTCACAGTACATCCTCCGTACTTACACAGCTGTGTTGCTTTTAGGAGGATAGAATATTAGACCCTGGCTTTTCTGCTGTCTTGGAATGGATGGATTGATTGTTGTTTCCAGCTACATGATGATTTTATATCTCTGTGGGCATCTTCATGTGGAGCACCTACGCTTCAGTAACTAAATACTGGTTTTGTAGCTGCAAAGAATTTTCTCAGTCTTGGCAACAGAATCAAACTTTCGATGTCTTAAACATGTAGCTTGGGAAGTAATGAGGATAAATCATAAATGACTCTGAGGATTTCCTTCAGATAATATATTAGGTTAGAATCAAAGATGCAAAAGCATCCTTTGATGATGGGATGTGGATTTAAAAGTGGAGGCTGAGGTTTTGGTTGGTGGTTGGTTTTCCTAGTGTAGCACAAGTTCCTGTGGTGGGAGATCCCCTTTCAGGCTAATTCAGTCAGCCTTTTGATGTGATAAATTGCTAGTTGGCACACAGCAACAATCCTATAGTAACCACAAGAAGAAGCATTGTTGCAGTTTTTGTGTATTTATTTTTAATCTGTCACCAGTTGGTTAGCAAAGGTAGCTGAAGATCTGTCTCCATTGGGGTTTATTTAATATCTTTTTTTATTTGCCTTAAGACGGAGAGGGAAGTTCTGTGTGGTGTGGGAGAATTAAAATACCAGTTCAGACTAAGCAAGGTTTCTGTGAAGTAGGATAGTGCTTCTTGCGTAGTGGCCCTTGCCTGTAACAAACTGTGGAGGCTGCAGAGCAGTTCCTGAGCTTCTGCAGCCTCATCCTTTGGCCTCACAGCTGCCTGGAAATGCAGGTTCATGGTGTGTCCTTTTGTTGACCTTCTCAGTGGTGACTTCCAGGAAGGCATATATGTTGGTGAATGGTCAGATGGGTGCTGTCAGCTGGCTTAATGCAAACTCATCAGCCGTCTAGGGAGGTGTATGTGGACCTGACTAGAGTCCAGTAGTTACCTGAACCTCACTGCACCCCAGTCCACAGGTCCCTTTAACCACTTGTGAAATTCCTTTGTTATCAGCAAGCCAATTGCTGCAAAGGGTGCGGGATAAAATGTGTGCTTTGAGTTCAGATGTCTTCTCCGACTCCCTAAGTCTATTCCTACCCTAGCTGGACGGAAATTATGTTTGTTTCTCATTACATAAGAGCTGTACAAAACGTGAAATTACAAGGTCCAGCAGATTAATTGAGAATGGAGTGTCCAGAACAATGAGCTCTGTCTAATCATTAACAAAAGTAATTTTCAGAAGCAGCAGTGACAATTGCATTGTCTAACAGGTTTTTTTGCTCTCTGTAATGCAGGCTTGCCTCCCAGAAGGACGCTCTTCCACGCTTTTTCGGAGGTGTTAGGACCATAGATCGTATATGTTCACTCTGTGTGTGTCGATGCAAACTAGTGTTCTACTGCCAGGTGATTTACTTGGTGATATGATTCATCTCATGTTTGCATACCTGCTGCTTCCTGGGAAGCAGTGCACATTCATGATAATAATGAGGTCCTGCTTAAAAATAGACCAGCTTTCTTCATTTTCTCGTCCTTCTGTTTGCTTGATGATTTGTCGAGTGTTGCCAGCACAAATGTTTGTTCCTGTTGCTGTGCAAGCTGTTCACCCCTTCCCTCCTCCCTTCATGTTAGTTTTCTTCAGTGAAGCAGGTCCCTGCTCTTTTCTTCCCTTGTTGATGTAGCCAAACTTCCACTGTTCAGGCTTACAGGCTCAGTTAGAGAGAGGGGGAAGAGTCCACTCTGGTTCTTGAATTTCAATAGAAAATAAGTATCTGCCTGGAACAAGAAGTACATTGTACTGTGTGTCTTCCTCTTTCACTCCCACACATGATGGAGTCCAACCTGTAGAACTACTTCTGAAAAGTTAAAATAATATAATTACCTCACTGTTTCACTTCAGGGCTCAGAGTCCTCCCTCTTGTCTTTGTGCTTCCTACAGCAGTTTTTTTCTACAGGTTAATCTGTGACCTGCCCTTCATTCGGGTTGATTTTTTTGGACCAGGCAGAGAAGGAAAGGAAGATGGGCTGTTTCTGTAAGAGCCCAGGTTGTGACCTGATCATACTTACTGAAAAATGTTTTCACTCTGTCTACTTATATATATGCTTAAACGTTCTATTGCTTTTGTTGTTGCTTTTTTTTGTTGTTTTCACCTGGGCTTCTTGCATGTATAAATGGGTATGTTTTCTGTTCCAGTGAAGCACTTAAAAAATGCTACCACCTTTCCAGCAGCCATCCCAACTCAGGCTTTGTGGAAACCACTTCAAAACTGAGAGCAGTGGCAATTGTGTGCGTGGGCACGTTCAGCTGCACTGTGGTGGTGTCATGGGGTAGGAGAGGTCTGGGTTTGTACAATCAGCCCCTGCAATTCTTGTGAAATTCTCCTCTCCCGCAGCATTTATTACTATGTAAAATTGAAATCTGCATGATTTCCTGCTGTGAGAGCCTGTACCAAGGGAGTGGTTTCTATAGTAACTAATATCAAGGAGCTGGCTGGGACTTCACTTCAGAGCTGTATTTGAGCGTATTTTGCAGTTCAATACAACCCTGTGTGAGTATCTGATGCATGGCAAACAAGAAGTGAAGGGTTGTGGCTGCCATTACTACAGTAGTAGTGCTGTGCACCCCGACGCGTGCACTGAGGGCTGAAAATAGGCGTTTTGTGAAAGGGAGTTGGAGGTGAGGTGGGGAGATGTCTTTTTTTCTCTTCCCCCACCCCCTTCCCTCAGAAGAGCTGCTGAACGAAAACACTGAAGAATACACCCATGGGTTTTTGTTCTGGAGTCACTTCAGCCCACCCTGAAGTGAGACGTAATCGTGGAAATGGGGTTCATTTTCTCCCAGGAGTACCAGCCATTGCTGTTGGCACTCTCGTCTTTTGAAGCAGAGCTGGTGTTTGTTCTGCTGAGCATGATAAATGGCACTGCTAATGCAGTTTCATCTGCAGGATCAGCTTCTGCATTTAACACCTGCCAAATGTGTTTGTTTTTGCAGGGTTAAGCAGGGAGGGTGAAGTTGTGTGTCCCATGGACACGTGTGTGCACACACCTGGCGAAGGAGTGCCGTTTGCTCAGCCAGCTCAAGGGCAGCCTTGACTTGGCCACCCCAAGAGCAGCTTCTTGCTCATTTGGTATTTGGGGTGATGGAGAGGGCTAAGGAAAGAGATTCTAGAGAGGAAGAAATGGATGGTGGACAAAGACGAGCTGTGTGAGTTGTGCTGGGAATATTTAGGGGACATCTGGTACATACTCGGGCAGAAATGAGGTGCTTTAAAAAAAAAAAATCTCTTCAGACAGGTCATCTTTTATATTTCCCATTTACGTATGCAAGTCCGTGGTAAAAGTATTACAGTGATTTAAAAAAACGCAATAAATTACTGGATTAAGCAATTTGCGTCAAGAGAGTAATGATGCATTTGAATAATCTGAGGTAATTTGGCACTGAGATACGACCAGATTAAGAGTCTGAGAAGCAGGATTGGAGACTATCATTCAAGAATATGATGACTTCTGTTGCTGAGAAATCACTTTCCTCTTGTACAGAAGTAAAGAATCTCCCTTTCTTGCAAGAAGGTACAAAGCAGAGTGCTGAAATGAGGTTTTAGAATAAAAATTCATTACATTTACACAATATAGTGATGCAAGTTTGAAACATTGAGTTGTTACAAATAAGTTAAATCCAAAGTACATTTAGTAGATACTTAGAGTGCATATTGTGATGGATTATCCCTATTTTTAATGCTTGTTCATTTTCTGCTAGTTTGCAAAATCACTGGAGTCCAGTAGAGCACATTTTTGTTGGATGCTGTTGTGAATGTGTATCCATTTTAAATCTAGGTTATCTTGCATGGAGAATAGCAGCTCTGTGTGAGTGTTAGTTGCTTTGGTTCAAAGGTAAAGAATTCATATGTAGTTCTTCTGGAGCTACTGCAGAGGCAGGAGCCTTGGTTATGAATGTAGTTAAGGGAATGTTTGAGCTATTAAGCTGAAATTTAGCTTGCTGCTGGGAAAATGAGTGCTGTCACTGAGTGTGTACCGTGATGCAAAGCCCTCCCCCAACTGTTCAGTTCAAATGCACCATGTGCACTCAGGATGGATAATTGATTTAGATGAACAGATTTTAATCTTTCATTGTAAACTTCAGGTTGGCCTCACTTGGAGTTACAGACTCTCTGTTTTTCAAGCTGCACTTTCACAAGGGTTTTAACTGTTTTCAGAGACTCTTTGTTCTTCACAACAAATTTTCTTTGTTGGCAACCTTAATAATTTAACATAGCTTCCAAAATTAGGAGTGGGAGAAAAAGCCTTGATGTATGTTCCCAACTACGGTGGAAGTGCTGAATGTCTGAAGTGCATTTATGGAGATAGTGAAGAAGGTGGTTGACATACTACTCTAGGGTAACTTTATGCACAGTATAATTAAGCTTAAAGCTTAGATAGGAGTATTTTAAAACAAATGTGTTGATAGAATAAAGGTTTCTTGTTCAGGTTTTATGTTAGGGTCAATGGGTTCTCTCATGGCAAAAAGGCAAATGCCTTCACAAGTGCATACAACCACCCATCTGCCCATTGTAAATATTGCCAAGGGTTTTTTGAGCCGAAACAACAAGAATTCTGTCCTGTGCTATGTAAAGAGGTTGGTTAATGAAGGCTGAAGCCTGCTCAGGTTAAAAAATTTGTCTATTCAGTACCCTTTTCAAAGCTTCCTGTCTCTGATGTACTGTTTTGACTGCTGCATAATCTGCTGAAATTGGTCAGAATTTCAGGCGCTCTAGAGTCTGGTTTTTGAGGTCATGATCGTCTTGGATAAAGCGGTGTGTGTTTTTGCATTAGTGCTTAACTTTTGTTTACTTCAGGTCAGTCCTGGTTTGGTTCTGAGTTATTTTCACATGTGATTTATTTTTTTTGGGGGGTCAAAAAAAGGAAGCTGAACTCAAAATTTGTGCCCTCCAGGTGTACGCAGTAGCTGAAGGAAGTATGAATAGCTTTCATCTCTCGCTTTCTTCAAGAAGAAAGGTCTCTTAGATGAAGCACATTCAGCGTGTAAAAAGCTTTTTGTGACCAGTGGGAGTAAACATTAAACATTAATGATGCAGCTTTAAGTTGGATGGAAACAAACTGGGGCAAGTCAGTTCATTTTACCTTTGATTCACTGCTTCCAGCCGTTAGGAAAGGTTGAAGGGACACAAGGCAAATAGGAGCCTCTTCCTTAAGCTTTTTCTTGTAATGACATATTTTGCCTCCAATGTTAGTTTCAGTATGTAGATGAACAGAATTTTTTATTTATAGAATTTGTAATTTTAATCTCTTTTTTTAAAGCAAGCAATGTGATAACAGCAATTTACATAATTGTAATGGTTTCTGGTTAAATGGAGATTGAGTTCTATTTAAAAGGCAATATAAAATAAAGACTTCCAAGAACAATCCTGGATTGTAGAGGTTTAAACATCCCCTGGGATGGAGGTGTGAAGTGGTTGTTTGACCCCAAGACTTCGATGTCAAACATTGCCAGGCACATCTGTTTTGTATGACCTATTTATAGCAATGAGAATTTCTTCTGGTCTTAACATCTGCAAAGTTTGTGCAAGTTCCTTATTTGTGGCTTTGGAGATGCAGTGTGAGATGCCGTGTAACTTCTGCAAAGTGACTACCTTAAAAATGTAGGCTCTGGATTTCCTGCCACCTAATTCCGTCAGTAATGTTATTTTGGTTGTTGCATATGCTGCTTTACATGCCCAGAAAGACCCCAAACCATTATTAGGGCTGAACAGGTGGATACAGGTAGATGCCTTTTCACGGAATCCTGGGGGCAACTAGAATTGTGCACTCCCCCCTGCTTTCTTTCCTTTTTTCCTTTCCTTTTTTTTGAGAAGTCTGGGGTAACTTGTTTTCTGGTATTCCATGATTCTGTCTGGATTTCGCTGTCTGGTTCAGTTTGTTCTGCTGTGCAGAGGGCATTGCTTGTTTTTATTGGAAGGAGGCTTACCTGTGTTTTTTTTGTTTTCAACTTCTGTGGGTTTCTGTGCTTTTTTCCATTATTACTCTGGCCCTACATGTTTCCTGCAACATTTTCAGCATATTTGCATTAAGATGGATGACTTAGAAATGTGTATCTTGAATAATACCCTCGTTTCACAAGAGGACTGGTAATAACAATAGATGAGCAAGATGCAGTATTCTTGATTGTTTAAATGGGGTTAGGCCTAGCTAAAGTTATATTGCTCCTTCTTAATCCCTAAAAAGCTCAAGTTCTCTTCCTGTAGCACATGCAGACATTTCTCTGGTTGTATAGGAAAGAGTAAGGCAGACAAACTTAATTTCTGCCATGTAAAGAAGGTGCCAAACTAGACAATCCTGAAAGCCTCGTTTTTAAAGCTCCACTTCCCTGGCCATATTAGTTCAGGGTTTAATTACACAATAGGAAGATTTCTTAAACGCAGTGTATTTGAACAAAGACCTTTCCATGAAGCAGGGTACACTTAGTTCATTATAACTTACTTTCTCCTTTGTTTTCTGGTAACTTGTTTTTAGATTTCAGTTCTGTAGGTAGAGCTGCAACTCTTTAGAATATTTCAAAAGATTCTATGGGGAGTTTGCTTTGTGGGAATAGTTGTCAAAGTCATCTCACTAGTTTAAGCTATAATGAAAGCCATTTTAATATTTTTATAAGGCTATTTTTAGACTCATTTATGCTGAAGGAAGAGTAGGAGTAGAGTTACTTTGGCATGAACATGAGGAACAGCATCCCTAGGTTGGATGGATATGTTCTAAATATAATTTATCGGTTAATTAAATCTGTTTGGGAAAGTCTCTGTGGGAGCACTATACCTGATAGCCTTGTATGAGTTTAAGTGTCTGTGAGCCACCTTAGTGTAGACAACTGGACAGTTAGATCTTGGAGGAAAAAGAAGTTTCTAAGCTCAAAAAAAAAAAAGCCGTTTGATTTATCCTCATTAATAGCCATGTAGTGCATAATTCAGATGGGTTTTTTTAAAGCATTAAAGTGAAACATGGTTAGAAGGTTATTCACTCCAGTTACCTGTCCAAGAGTCAAAGGTAGCAAGTTTTGCCCAGTTGATGAGAGGACTGTGCTTTGATAACTATGGATGAGCAAATGAATAGTGGGGACCAGTGGCTGCCAATTAAGGATTTACATATGGAAAGCATCAGGCCAGAAAGCCTCTGAGGCTCTTTGTCTCCTATTCTTTTGTTTCTTAGCCAGCTGAATGTCTCCATGTCCTACAGACAGAGAGAAGCCTGTTTGGCTTAAGCTCTCTTCCCTCGTCATCTGCTTCACCTTGGTTTTGAAATATGTCTGTGCTGCTGACCACAAGAGTATAACTTGGCTTTGATTTGAGTTTCATCTTGCAGTGGCTGGTCTCTGTTCGCAGGAGAAACTGGACCAGAGCTTCAAAGCATCAAAGTGATTCACAGCTAATTTTCTTTTTAAGGACCAGAAAGACCATTAGATCATCTAACCTGATTGTCTCCGAGGGCTGGTCAGGACTTACTCTGCCACAAGGCTTGTGCTGGACAGAGCTGTGGCTGGAGCCCTCCAGCAGGGAGAGGCGTGGGAATGGGCAGTGTCTGTGGAGTGGAGGCTGTGCTAGAAAATGCTCTGGGTGCATCTTTTTTGTGTAAAACTATACGTAAAAAAACTTAAACCAAACTAGTACCTGTAGTACCCATAAGTATTGCCTTGCTTGACTTCTGAAGGAAATACGGACCTTGGGTTTAGTGGTGTCTGTCATCTGTGGATTTTGCATAAAATTTACAGACCAGGGACAGGTAGTCTTGCCACATCTCAGAGCATGCAGGAAAACATAAAGCCTTCTGTAACATGTGACTGTCCCAGTGCTCGTGGAAACAGCTGTGGCAAGCCATGGCCTGGAGTGATGTCATGGCCAGGAGAGAGTAGGATGATGCGGAGAGACTGGTGACTCCCGTGTTGCTGTGATTAACTGCAAGAGTCTAAGTGAAAACTGTAGTGAAAGATCTGCCTTTGCCCTTGCAGGGCTGATGATGCCTGTTTAGCACAGAGTTCCTGTGGTTCCTGCTGGTGTTGGTGACTCTGAAGTGCTCCTCAAAATTGTCAGTTTTGTATGCTTTCTTTTATTTCCTTCCTATCTAAAATTCAGATTTTTAAGATGCCCACTCCATCCCACGCCCCGTGGCCAATGAGTCTGTGACCAAACTGCCTGAAGGGTACCCCTTCCTGTGGAACAAGCCGAGCTGTGTCAGTGGGAGCAGAGCCAAAAGCAGAGGTTTGCATCCTGATTTCCTACGGACTGATTTCAGTAATGAAATGGATGGTGGTGTTGGGTCACTGAACACTTGGGTATTCTGCAATTTTTGTCAGTGAGAGGAGACAAAAAGCCCAGCTGCAGCAGCGGTCATGGAAGCTGCAGGTGTGAGCTGGGCTGGAGGATGCCAAAGTGCCATCTGTGGTGAGGCTTTGTGGTGTTTTTTTTTTTTTTTGCAGTCCACTTGCCTAGAAATGAGAGCAAGAATACAACATAACAGGAGTAACTGAAGGTGGCTTTCCTCCCGCTCTGCTGCCTCGCTGGTTTAGCCAGGAGTCTGTGAAAGTGTAAGGGTTGAAATTGCATCAGGCTTAAGGGATGAATGTAGGTGGTGCCCTGCCAGAGTGTTCAATCTTTTAGGTAACTTTCTTCCCATGCTGCTTTAAGCAGGTTTGTCCTCTGCTCTCTAGAAGATGTTGAGAAATAGAAGAAAAATCGCATGTGTTATTTGCGTAAAACGTACAAAGAAGAAAAGCAGCATATTGCTTTGCTTATTTGTATAGTTAATACCCATTTCTGTGCCTGTGCTCTGACATTTTAAAGCTAAGTAAGTAGGGTAAGTAACCTTAAGCATTTTAAAATGAAAAAAAAAAAAAAAAAAGGTGTGATGGTTGCCATAATTCAGTGATGTCCAGTATGCATTTTAAATTCTTAGTTGCCCTGTGTTGTTAAATTTTTCTGTCTGGTATGCGGAATGTCTGCTTGTTTACAAAATGCCTTGGAATTGCATGGATTACCTCGCACTGTGCACAGAGCAGTTTATAAAAGTTAGGCATGTGTTTTTATGACTAGAGAGATGTACTTGGAGCTGTGCTTTGAATTGCACAAATAATAGTTTCCAAGAATGGTCATGAGGATCAGCAGGAGGAGCTTTGAAGAGTGTGTGGAGGCAGCATGATCTTTGGCTGAAGGGGAGCCCTTTGCTGGTGGCTGAGTTGTTCAGGCTACTCCAAAATGCGAGCTGTTTTCCCCAAACACCTTTCTGAAATAACAGAGAGGGAATCTAAGCATATACTGTCTTTCCTCTGCTTTCCTCATTATTTGCACTACAAGAAGGAGTTAGTCACTGAGGAACTGGGTTTCTTTTAAAGTTGAAGACATTTGCATAGGGCAGGTTACGTTCACTGCTGTCCGCTGTTGAGACACTTTGTTTTGGAAGTAGAGGCTTTAAGCAGCTGTAAGACCAGTAATGCACCACAATGCATTACTGACTGTATTTGTCATTCTCATCTAGAGAGAAAATGTGCTGATTACATTCAGCAATTTCTTTTTTTAGTTGGAGAGAAATGAGATGCTGGCCTTTATTCAGCTAGCTTTGTGTATTTGCAAATTGCAATTTCAACTATCTGGGCAGAAGTGATGGGCATTTAACAATATAAAGAAGTTAATATCTCACCATCTCTTCATGGAGTCGACTGATTAGTCTTTCCATAACAACGACATTTATATATCTGTGGGATGGTCTTACAGTTTGGGTAATTTTTTCATTGCATTAAATTTAATTATATCACCTACTGTTAGATGATTTTTCTTTTGGTAGAGACTGAGAGATTTTCTGTTTAACAAGCCTTGAAAGAATTAACAGATCATTTTGCAACAGCTATCCAGCAGCTTGTACCACGGAATTTTGATTTGCACTCTAGACCACTTCAAGTGGATGTGTCCATTATATCTGGAGTAAAGAGCCTTAGACCTTGCACATTTGCTAGTGCTTCTTTGCAGCTGCCAGACAGGCAGGGAATATTTTTATTATATGATATTTGGAATAATATCTGAAAGTTACTTTTTTCTCCTGCACATCAGTCTCAGTTGTTCTCTTTAGAGCCTTTCAGTGGTAAGCATCATATTTTTGGTGTAAGAGTAGACAACTTCAACTTCTCGATCTCTGGTTTATATCCAGTTCCTGTGACCTGTGCAATTTATTCTGTACAAGGCTATGACCTTCAAGTGTCTCACATTGTGCATTCCTAATGGGTCATAAACCTGCAGGTGGTACGACCTGTCCCGTGCTGTAAAGGGACTGGAAATGAGTTATTCTAAGGCTTCCTTGAAAGGAGGGGTAGCTCCTGCAAATTAGCAGATGGAGGTCACTAGTGTGGTGCCTTCTTGGATCTGCTGGATTAATTACTGTAATAAGCAGTGGATCAAGACAGTATGTAAACTGTGGAGTATCCCAGTATACCCGTTACCCAGCTGGATTTATTGTCTGGTCTCCTCAAACCTTGCACGTGGAAAAAGTAGGGAGTGTGGGCCTCCTGCATAGTCAGCTGCTTCTGGCACACAGGACCTCTTTGGCAGTAACTTGTGGTGATCCTGGTGGTTCAAGGAGCTGGTTGATCAAAGATGGAATTGCACAGATCTACAGAGGTGTATGTCTCAGGATTGAGGGTCAATGCTTTACTTTAAATGAGATGCTCTGCAGGAGGAGATCGTGCTAGTTCCAAACATCTGCCGTATTTTGAGCTTTGTCGAGGCACTGACCTTGCCAGTTGCAAAACATGTCGAAAACAAGATGAGGCTTAAACTGTGTTTAGGGCTGGATGAGTATCAGGGAAGCTGAGAGACAATGCAATTGCAGGTCAGTAACTGGAGGTTAATAGCTGACAGTATTTTTAATGAACTTTTCTGATTGCAAGACCTTTGAAACAGTGCCTGCATGCTCAGCACTGCGTGTGGCTGGGCTTGTCTTGGAGGAAGGAGAGATTTTTGAACCTGCTACCACCAGAGTAACAGCTTGGGAACCCCTAGCTCTTCCATTCCTGAGGCACTTACACCACAGAAGTAACAGAAAGTGTAGAAATTTAGTCCAGAAACATCAATTTCTTTTAATCCACAAATCTTAAAGCATCAGTGTTTTGTTTCTATTAACATAATGCAAAACCCAGGTCATGCAGTTTTCCAGTAGCTCTTACTAGTACAGACATCTCTAATAGCACAGACATGTTTCATTCAAATTAAAAAAATACAGGGCCTGTTTATAAACCTCCAGAGCTGGCACAGACACTGGCTAAGGCTACTTGTTAATTGGGAGAACGGATTGGATATTTAGCTCTTAATTCCTATGAATAGGGTTTTTCTTAGCTAACCTCATTTCAGTGGAAGTGGAGGAGTTAGGGAGGAAAAAGAAATGGGAGGGAGCATTCACATTTGTGGAGGCAATTTTTTTAAAAAAAATTGAATGTTACATGGTGTAAATTATACACATACTGAAGGTGGATTTTTGTAGCTGCTGAAATAAACATGGCTGTGACCCTTTGAGATGAATAACAAGTTGCCATCCTAAATTTAGAACTTTGCAATTAAGGAACCTCCCTTGCTAATTTTTGCCACTGACTGGAATAAGGGCTGTGCATTGAGAATGTATCCCTTAAGTTTTGGCAGTTCTGTTTGTGATTGTGTGATGCTGTGTGATGTTCTATAGAAGACTCAAGTGAATTAGGATGGTTTCAGGGGCAGCATCCCCAGTGCAAATTCTTGAGTTCATCACACATTTTTATCTTTCTATTGCATGTTTTATGTTTTCCAGTTAGTAGCAAATGTAGTTTTCATATGTGCAAGGAAGATAGTAATGTAGTTAAATGAAATATCCTGGGAGGAGAAACTTATTGGTTGCTTTGCAATATATTTTCCCATAAACATTATTGGTAGAAAGTATTGCAAACTTACAGCTATGTAAGAAAGAATTTTTCCATACAGTCTTTAGCATACCTGCAAGTTGTTTTATGACACAGCAAGTCAATTTTCTGGACCTACTAATACCTTCACTCCTACAGAGGACAGAGTCATGGAGTCATTTAAGTTAGAAAAGACCTGAGATCATTGAGTCCATCCATAATGTTTGGGATTTGTTTAAATTTTTCTCTGAGTTCTGAAGACAGGATGTGTTGTTTATAAGTGACAGTTCTTGATTTAAAAATAAAGCAAACCTTGAACAGAATGTCTACCTTGCATCTAACATACGTGTCAAAGGAAAGGCTCTCTGCTAATTCAGACAGGATTTGTTCCTGCAAATTAAATGAACAGAGAACGGGTTTTCCAGCTATAGATTTTTGTTGTTGTTGGCTTCACAATCTCTTCAGACTTGTTGGTCAGACAAAATATAATGTAAATTATGTCAATCAACATTCTGCCTTGGTGATAATGGAGAAAATCCTGTCAGTTCCGTGTTTGTACTGCTTAACTTCAGGTGAAAAAAAAAATTATTTATTTTTTTCTTAACACTCATTCTGTGCATCTTTTTCCAACTCTGTGAATTGATAGAGCACATCTGTGCTACTTGAGAACAAAAAAAGTATGAAGTCATAGTCCCCTAAATAGCTTCTAGGATGAAAATACTGAAGACAGCCTTCTTTTCATCTCCTCTGGGTCTCTTGTACAGGATTCTGGAATCTTGGCTTTGATTCTTCATGCAGTGTCTTCACAATATCCACATCTGGGCTATGAATGTAGCTGAGAACAGATCTGCTTTAGATCTTCATGGCTAATAATAACTTCAAGAAACAAATGCTTCTAGCAGAAGAATGTTTGTGTGGTCTCTGAAACAGACCAAGTTAGGATGAAAAGGAGAATCCCATAGTATTGAACTAGTATTAGATGCCAGAGTTGTTCAAGTAATTTTCTCTCAATTGACAAAGAATTTATTTTTTAACGTCTCACTAAATCCTGCCTGTCACAGTGAAAATTCCTGTCTCATCTTTCTTTTGTGATATCTGCATATCCTCACAGATAATCTGCGTTGTATTCAACATAGTCCCTATTTTAAAAGGGGCATTTTGCAGAGCTAATTGTTTCCATTGTTTTCTTTCTGTAATAATATATTAGGTCCTTTTCACTAGCATGCATTTTTAATCATATTTTCTTAGTAGCAGGATGTTGCCTATTTAAATAGCGCTGTTCAGTTTTTCTTGATAACTGGTAAAAGATGAATCTGTTTTTAACTGCTAATTACTTTTAGGACACCTGCGTCTTGTAAAAATACCAGCAATAACCAAAGTATGACTACTTCAGGCACAGGAAAACCTCATAATTTAAATATTTGAGTAAACATATCAAACACATTTTGGGTGGGAGGAAGAGAAAACTGATGGTTAGACAGTTTTATTTTTAAATGTCATGTGGGTTGTGCATAGTTGGGAAATAGTGACTAAAATGAGAGAAGGAAAAGCGATTGGCAATGTTTCCTCATTCTTCTAAGAGGAAGCAGCATTGCACAGCTGACCTGGGAATGTGTGCCAAGAGATGACATGAGTGTCTTGGATTCAAGCAAATGGTCTTTGCAGTGTCTGAGGGGGTAGGGTGAGGCTGGGAGGAGGAATTCAGGATTTCTAGTGTTGGAATAGAATAGGAAACGAGAGTCAAAGTGAACCTTCTGATGAAAAGTGGAGGAAGTCAGGGTGACAGCCAACTCATTGCGGGCCTCAACATGACCTGCCTTGAGTGTGAACTGGTACCCCGGTGTCTGAAAGAAGGAAAAAAGTTCTAGTTGGGTTGGAGTGTTTTACACTGCAAGAGAGCAAACACTGGTATAAGCAATGCCTTAAATGGCCTTGGGGTGTTTCACATCACACAGTCCCGTCTGCACTGAAAACAGGTGAGTTCAGTGGTAAATTCATGGCTTCAAATTCATTGAAGTTCATGTGGCTGTAAATTCCCGTGCATTGCTATAGGCTTAGGGAAGAAGAGCTTGAGAGCTGCTCAGCAGAATGGGACCTGGGGGTGCTGGTTGACAGCTGACTGGATATGAGCCAGCGTGTGGCCAAGAAGGCCGGTGGCATCCTGGCTGTATCAGAAATGGTGTGGCCAGCAGGACCAGGCAGGGATTGTCCTCCTGTACCCGGCACTGGTGCGGCCACACCTCGAATCCTGAGCTCAGTTTTGGGCCCCTCAGTTCAGGAAGGACTTTGAGGTGTTGGAGCGAGTCTGGAGAAGGGCAGCGAAGCTGGTGAAGGGTCTGGAAAGCAGGTCCTGTGAGGGGTGGCTGAGGGAGCCAGGGGTGTTTAGTCGGGAGAAGAGAAGGCTCAGGGGGAACCTCATTGCCCTCTACAGTGGAGTGAGGCTGGGGGTCCATCTCTTCTGCCACATCTCAAGGGAAAGGGTGAGAGGAAATTGCCCTATGTTGTGCCAGGGGAGGTTCAGATTCGATATTGGAAAAGACTTTTTCACTGTAAGAGTGGTCAGGCATTGCAGTAAGTTGCCCTGGGAGGTGGTGGGGTCACCGTCCCTGGAAGCGTTCAAGAGGTGCCTGGATGTGGCACTTGGGATTGGTTTAGCAGTGATTATGGTGGTGCTGGGATGATGATTGGACTAGACAGTCTTGAAGGTCTCTTCCAACCTTGATGATTCTGTGAAAATCAAGTCTGGCTCATTTGTTTCGCATGTGTATTAAAAAATAAAATTCATAAGTAGGAGTAAAGATTTAAAATTCAAGCCTTAACCTGCCTTTTCCTGGATTAAGCACCAGCTGTTGCCAGTGGATGTGGTGGTGCTGCACATGAGATGGGACCTTGGTAAGTTACACTTTGAGAAGGTGCCTTGGTGCCACACCCATGTTTGCTGGTGCCATTTTTAGGGCTAAATGACAGTTCATAAAGCAGCATGAATGCCCAGTCTGACATCCTGCAACTTAAGTTTTGGAGGAAATGCTGTAATTCAGTCTTTCTGGAAGTAAAATTCAAATCTGTATCTGCATAATTAAGACTACACAAATTCTTTTGACTTCTCACTCCCTACATCCACCCAACAATGAAAGTTGAAAACTACCAACATCTTAAACAGGGAGACAGAAAGATATGGGGGTGAAAAAGTAAGAGTTAAAACAGATATGGGACTGTAATGGTAACAGGTTTTTTAAATAATTAAATGGTTAGTTTGTTTTACCTCACTCATTTAATTACAGCAATGTATTAAAGTTCTTATTTGCAGTGAAGTGACCAGCAACAGACATGCTTTGGTTATATTTTTTCCAGGGACAAGTCCCTGCAAAAAGCTGTATTTGCTATAGTTGCACACCCACGTAGGTATAATAGGTGTCTGCCTTTAGTTTTGGATACTTGTTGAAAACCAAAAAAGTTTTCTGGAGTCTCTGACACACTTGAAAAACAGAGCTTGAATGGGAGGCTGAGGTTTATGTTGGTCATGCAGGACAGAGTGTATTTGTTATGAAACTGTATGACAAAGGATCAAAATTTGAGGGATTACTTTGAAGGGTTCCCAGGCATGTAAAAGGAATGTTCAATCCTTCTACTTTTTCAGGTTCCTGTGGAACTTGGGTTCTTCCCAAACTCCCCTTCTATATTCTCTTAGATCTGAAATTACTGATATTTCAGTAAAGGGAAACTTTGGTGTTTGAGGTAGCTGCTTTTCAGTTGCTGCTCCTCATATATACATTTTATCAGAAGTAAAATAATGCTGAGGTAGCACAGTGGCACCGTTAGTGTTAAGAAAGGGAGGAATTTGGGTGCAGCTGAGCTTTTGCTGTCATTATCCATTTTCACATGTTGTGACCAGAAACGTTTTGGCTTCCTCTGCCAAGAAGCAGATTAGTTTATGTTGCTCCAATTGTGAAATTAAATTTTCCTTTTAAAATTCTGCATCATAAAGTTCTGGTTCACGGTCAGGACAACTTTCTTCCAAAATATTTTGAGTATCTTTCCCACAGAAAGAGAATGGGAATTGAGTAGATATTAAATCAAGCACCATCTGAACACATAATTAGTCACCCAAGCCTCAAATAGAAAGCCACTTGGAAGCTTACATTTTCTTATTCCATTCTCAAGCCAAGCAAGTGTCTAATAACAGCATTAATTCGGGAATTTGGAACTGTTTTTTCACTACCATAAAAAGGTACACTCAAGAACCATTAATACAGTTGTAGCTATTCCAGTAGTAGTTTACAAAAAAAAACAAAAAAAAAGTGGTTTTTTTTTTTTCTGCCCAATTAGTTAATTTGTGAAAAGATCTATTTTCAGAAACTCAGAAGGGAGGGTTCAAATAGGTCTTCTGTTTTATGGATTACTTACTGAATATCCCTTTAGTTCTGAGGGGTCATTTTATTTTCCTGTGACTATTTCCAAGAGGAAAATGAACTCCTGGGAAGGAAGCTATGGAGAAACAGTTTTAACAATGGGACATGCAGAATACATTAATTTAAACGTGAGTGCAGAAATGGCATGAAACGTGTTCTGGGAGATACCCCTGGGATAGAGGTAACCTGCACTTGCTGGCAGAAAGCTGCATCCTGTTGATGTCAACTAACTGTAAGGAAATACTGCTGGCTTCTTAAAATAGGATTAAAACAGGCTGTATGGCTTCTATGCAAGTGTATTGTCCTTGACTTGCTGTGACTGATCACTTTATGAAGAATCCAGGGAAAACCCTTGCCTATCTCCAAGAAGCTCAGTTTCTGTTCCTCCAAATACCCGTGTGTGTGGTTGCCAAGGGGCTGATGCCAGCTGTCTGCAGCCTGACTTGTCTCCTCCTCGGAGGCTCTTAGCTGGTGAAACAGTTCCAGTGCCTTTAAATATAGCAACACCATGAATAGTGAAACTGGAGAGAATATAAACTGACAATATTTTAGCAAGAGTAAAGCCTTGGTATCTAACCATCTTGTTTGCTTCCTGCAGACTAGCAGGGTTTGATTTATATGGGTTAATGTATCCCTTTATTCTTTTTCACATTGCCTAACTTACTTGCTGAGGATGGCTCTCTGCTCTGTCAGGGGTGGTGAGAGTGCCTGGTCTGTGTGCTTACAGCAGTTAATTTCTCTACCTTTAACTTTCAAAAAGATATTAAAAAGAAGTTGCACTTGATTAAGGTCATGGTTTTGGGAAACATACCTTGGGAGTGCCTGATTATATATAAACAGATTTGGTGCCATGGCTTTATTGAAAATCCAGTTTTGTCAAAATGAGTTGCACTAGGTGCCTGTAACATCAGTGGGACAGGGGAAAAAGACTTAGAAAGCTGGATATTTCTCATGTGATCAGTTTATCATGGATTTGTTTAAACCCAAAATAGAGAAAGCACCAGAATAAATAGCACTGATGTTTATTGCAGAACTGTGTGTTCTGTTTGTGGTGCTAACACAGCAAGTAATGTGAAATGGTAGTGACAGGGGAGTGAGTATTTATGTAATTAGGTGATTTACACAGTACTGTCCTTGTTCTCCAACTGCTGTGCTTGCTGCATGGGAACCCCACCTTATGCTATAGTACATGTTTTCATTTATGCATGTATGTATTTATTTATTTATTGCATCCAGCCATTAATTTTGGGACTGGAAATTCTGTGTAGCCACACTTATGAATTATGTAGGTTGTCTTGACCAGATTTAGCAACCTGTTTCTCTGTACCAATGACTTCAAAATCTCCCTTACAGTACCTAAAAAATAGGAGCTTGCTTATCTTCTTCCTGGGGGAATCACCATTTTAACTTATGTGGTCTTCTACATTATGACTACAGCTTGTCACAAGATGCAACATTCCAAATATAGCCTGAAGAGATAAATGAGGTCTCTTCACAGAGGTAAAATCTTTGGAATAAATAGGAACATCCTATCCAAATTCTATCCATTATGCTTGCCATTTTCCCATGGATTCTTTCATGTGAATGTTGCAGTACTATTCATCATTTGGTTGTTTTTTTTTTAACTGAAGTTTTGGCCCACATTCCACAGTTCACGTTAAGGTGAGGCGATACAGGGAAAACTGACTTTCTTCCATGTAATTAGTGGTGGTTCATTGCATGGTGTTTTGTCCTAAAGATTTTCACTGCAGCTGAAGTTGGCATGTAAGGGAGCATCAGGATGGGGTTGGCTTACTTGGGGGTAAATCTATGGTGTGATTCCCGTTTCCCCTGCAAACCCCGAACTCTGCCTCCCTGGGTCTGTGCTGTGCTCTGTGTTCCTCAGCCCTGGTGGGGATGCTACTGGTTTGGTGAAATCAGTATCTGCAGAGGTTACAAATGTGCTGTGAATTCTCTATATAAATATTTTGATCATGTTTTTGTTCTAGCCTTGATACTGTTGCCAAATACTATTATCATAATTGGCCAAAGGAAATGAGGGTCCCAGGCCTGTACCAGAAATAGCAGCTCTTTTTAATGTACAGTGGTTTGTTGTGTCGGTGGGTCTTGCTCCAGTGCTCTGGGAGGCAGCTGGTGTGTTGCTTGCTTTTTTAATGTTTGTATCAGAACTGGTTTGGGGAAGAGCAGAGTTCGCTCCTGGTCTCTGCTCCAGAAAGCTGGTACTCGGTTATCTGATAAGGCTTTGAATCAGAGGAGGGCATTCATGTGATTGCTCTTGATGGGGAAAAGATACACTGGGAATTTAAATAATTCATCCCTTTCGTTCAGTCACTTTTTTTCAGGTGTGGTTGTGTCTTCATTAAGTCTTGCATGACTGCGGTGATGAGAGGAACGCATTCCTGGCATTAGATGTAGAATGCAAACTATTTGGGATGGTAAGTGACCATGGCTGGATGTCCAGTGCTGTGGCAGCAGCTTGGTCTGCCCCGTCCCAGCCCCTTGGGAATGGTGAAGCTGGGGAAGGGCTGTGTCTGTTAATTCAGCAAACAACTGCAAATAAGCCATCCTTGCAACAGAACTGGGAGGGTTTAAGAAGGATTAAAGTTCACAATTTTAAAACCACTTTAGGCTCTGTTCTGCCCCTGTATAACACTCCACATAGTGCTATATTTGTGTACCCAGTGGGTCAGTCTGTCTCACCCCAGTCTGAGAGGATTCCCCCAAAATGCTTCTTTTCTTGTGCTTGTGGCTGACAGGAAAGCCAGGCTGAAGCTGTTTTAGGTTTTGTTGTGAAGCTGCAGTTTGTGGTTGATCTCAACTCCTCTCGAGGAGCTTGTTTCCAAAAAGAGCTGCTGCCTCTGTGTGCCCCAGTCAGATTTTTTCCAGCAAAACTGCAGTGTTGTGGACAGTGGTAAGAGGTGCAGGAAGGTCATGGCCAGCCCCCTAAAAAGAGAAGGGTGCTGAGGAAAACTCCAGCCTTCTGTGGGGAACTGGCAGCTGAGCCTGTGAGGCTCAGTTTGTGCTGTGAACTTGCACTGGAAGAGCAAGCTGCCCTGGAGTTTGGAGCTGCTTCCAGCTGTGCAGTGATTGGCAGGAGAAAGTGTCTCTTCTGTTTGAAGATGACTCTCACTGCGCACTGAAACTCACTTGAATTTGTTGGTCTGAAATAGTACTGATGTGCATGTTGCATTAGTGCCTTCATGTGACAAATGGGATGGAGCAATGGCTTTCAGAGCACCCTGAGTACTTCAGTGCACTTTTGGAGTTTTCACTTCCCTCAGATATTTTTCTTGCCTTTGTTTTCGAAACAAAATATTGAGAAATTGAGACACAGCCTTTTTCCTTCTTACTCCCCTTCCCACACCCCAAAGGGTGGAAGCAGTGATGCTGCAGACAGAGCAGAGGCAAAGGTATTGCTTTGTGCCCATGTGCAAGGGTTTTGGGTGGTTAACCCTTTGGAACCCATGGAGCATATGGCCAAACAGCTGTTGCCTATTTATATCCTGCAGCAGCTGCCCTCAGCCCTTCCCTCCACAGCACCAGCTGCTGGGGAAGCCACAGAGAAAAGTCTCTGTGCACCCACACATTCCTGTTCCTCCAACCCTCCTGCCTGTGGGTTGCTGGCTGGCTGGGAGGCTTTGTTGGAGGTTATTAAAAGAACACTCAAGTTTGGTGTTCTTGGGAAGTGCACCAGCATTTCTGTAGTTGCTTTAAAATTTAAAAAATACAGATTCTTTATCTATTATAAGCAGCTTTTCTGTGAGCATTGAGAGTTTCATGTGCAGGTGGCCATTCACATTAGTTGAAAAGTTGGTTTTCATGCTGTGTTTCATATCCATTTGTCAGCTTCCTTCTGTCCCTGAGCTCTGCTTGTTCTCTAATCCCTGGAACCCTGTCTGGCCTGGGAACTTAGCATTTATTTTCTTTAAGTTCCTTTTAGCCCCCATCCATCCTAAATACTGCATTTTATTTTAACCAGATGGGAATTAAGTAGCTGAATCCACTTCAGGCCTGTTTCCAGTGACTCATGGTATTCCCTAGATCAGCAGTGAGATTGTATGACTGGGTTCCTGTGTCTGCAGGGAATGTCTTTCCATGTGAAGGACTGAGCAAGTACTTTCCTCTGCTGTATCTTCTGACAAACTGGTGAGAGGAAGCCTGGTTTCAGTAAATTACGGAAGGATGATCCACCCAGGCAGAGTTTTGATGTGGTGGAGCACTGACACAAGGAAGCTATTGAACACTGAATTATGCCACTGCTGATTGGGATCAGTGAGCCGCCTCCTAATACTCTGGTTTGGTCATGGGACAAAACCCAGTGGTAGAGATCTGTGTTTTCCTCGGTGCTGTTTTAAAATAACCCAAATGAAAGAGTTTGAGCTCACTTGATGTGCAGATCCCTTTGAGCCGGAAAAGCAGGGCGGCAACACAACTGAGCAGTGACTTACGCTCTCAGCAGGGCTGTAGTCCTGTGACTGATGTAAAGTTTGGGATATTTTTAGTGTTCTTCCTTGAGTTGTTTGCCTGGTCCTCTCTGCACTTGGTTAGTGCCGTGAAGGTCACACAAAGATATTAGACAGTTGTAAAGAGTGCTGAGAGGGCCAGCTGGTCGGGATGGCACTCCACCAGCAACGCTCCCACTTTTGAGATAGAGGGGTTGGGAAGGGCTGAGAAGTATTGGCATGCTGCTTTCAAGATATCAAACCCCGCTTTCTTCACACCTCTAAGCTAGGGAAATAGGTATGTGCCAGGAAACAAATCCAGGCATCAGAAAACAGCGACGTGGTCAGTTTGTCTGAAAGGATTAGGAAATAATGTACAGTCTGCAACCCAATAGTCAGGATCTCTTATCTCACATACTTCCTATTCAGCAGGGAATAGGAATACCATCTCTGAAGGGGGGGAAGATCTGCCATCACTGAATGTTATCAACAAAGGGAATGTTAGGAGGCTCTCCTTTCTGCTTTGGTATCTGGACTCCCCTGTAATCCCCCAAGTGTTTGTGTTTCTGCTTCTTATCTTTCATCTTGCATTGTGAGTGTTAAAATTGCTGTTGGTGGGAGTTGAAATTATTCCATCCCAAGGACTGCTGTTGTCTTTGCACAGTGCTACTGTTTAGGTGACTCTGGGAAATAAATTGTGTGGCAACTTCTCATAGAAATACCCTAAAACTTACTGAGGGGACCAGGACTGAAGGGGGAGTATGCAGCTGAAGGCATCTAAGACTGACTGTGTCTCAGGAAAAGCCTATGGGAAAAGTGGGGGAAAAAATGAAAAAAGTAAGTGGCCAGAAGCACAGTTTGTTCGCTTTATTTTTGCATAACTGGAAGGAAAGGATACTCTTGAGTAAATAAGAATACAGATAATAAATTTATTTTTTTCAGGGTGTGTTAGATATTGAATGAAGTATGCTGGGCTACCTTCAAAGTACATATTTGCAAGAACCCTGAGTGAATTGTCTTGATTTACCTTGCAAAACAGAGTCATTCTCCATATGTCCTCCCACCTGAAATTGCCTCATGCAAGGGACATTCAGTAGAAGCACTTGACTCCCAACTATTCCCTCTGCTTCTTCTCCTTGTTTGTCCTTCCCTCCATTTACCCATGTTCTCTTGAGGGTCAAGAGATGTTTTTCATTTTTTGGAAACTTCTGGCTGTGCCGTTGAGTCTGTGGTTTCCTGAGGAGTGGTTGTGTGGGGTTTCTGAACAGCTGCGCGGGGCAAACCGGGGCCGACAACACATCAACCTTGAAACTCTTTCCATGACACTCGGCGTTTCCCCCGGAGGCAGGACAGCTATCTCTCTAGTGGAATGACACGTTTTTCAGCACTGTCAGTCCGTAAATATCAAGTACATAAATTAATAGAAAGCAGGTGAATGTTTCTTCAGAAGAAAGTTTAATGTCATGTAGCTGTTTGATGCATTGCCTCTGGTGCAACTGCCTTGTCATAAAACCTGACATCATTTGTTCACTTGTCTCTCAGAATTATTTGCAGCTTTTCAGGTTTGTTAATTATAAGTGACGTTACACGTAGTCTGATATGAGCTAGAATTACAACTTTCAGATTGACTGCACGGAAAGAAAGCACATTTCACTAGGAGACAGTGCAGCCTTCATCAGTGTACCCGCCTGTTGATTGACGAATAGCTGAAGGAACGGCTTATTAGGATTGCTCTGGCTCCAGCATTCAGTACAAATAGATCTTTTTGAGTAGCATGGCACTGCTACAGGAGCCTTTCATCAAATGACCTGAATGGGCTTTCTGCTCTGTGGAGTCATTGCCTTAATCCAGTGATGCAGGTGTGAAACCACACAGAAGACTGAGGAGCTGTAGTGTTGTGTGGAGGCTGATTTAGCTAAACTGCTGTGCTTCCCCAGTTGTGGAGCATGAACCTGTAACCTTTGTCTGAACACTCTTTCTTCCAATTGAGCTTTTTACTCCAAATGCAAAAAAGGCAACAGCAAAAGCCCCACACCTTTCCCCCAGTGTTACAAACAGTTTGGAATAATGGTGTGACTCAGCTGTTTGTACAGCGTGTCCCCAGAATGCTGTCGGTTGGATAGGAAAAACTGGGTTAGAAAATCAGATGTCCAGTAAATGGATCCCTAGGCAGAAGCAGGAGCTCTTGGCAGTGTGTGCAGCGAGGTAACTGCAGACTGCAGTTGAGGGTGATTGCAGATAAACCTCTCCTGCTGCAGCTTGCTGCAGGATAGGTGGCTTACAAGGCATAGATGCAACAGTGTGAAATGTGGGCTCCCAGGAGGTCCCAGTGGTTGTCTCTTTTGACAGAGGTATATGGAACAGGGAATTGCAGTGTTTTCTTCCTCTTTCTCTGTTAAACTGCAAACTTTGAAGAGGTCTGAAAAAATCCAGAAGCGAAGTTTTCTATCATTGAGCTGCCCCTGTTGGAAAAATCTCAGTGTTGAGCAGATAGCTTTCCTTATATATGACAGCCTTTACCCTGCTGCTTTTGCTGCCCAAGACTTCAAACAGCATGTAAATGCATCAATATAAAATGGAGTCCTTTGCATCCCGTGGAGACCAGTGTTCTTCCAGTACTGTGCATGTCCTTGGCCTTCATCCTGCTTTATCTGGACTGCCTGACTTCATATGGTGATGCTCTATTGCATGTTATTTTCCAGAAAATAACTATCAAATACTTTTCCCTATCTTGAAGTAGGTCAACCATTAACCTAATTGATTAACTTGATAGGTCATCAATTAAATTGATTTACTTGTATAAGGGAGGCATATTTACCCACTGCATTGGTGTAATTTGCTGTGTAGTTTTGTATGGAAGAATTGTGAAAAGCTTTGCTGGGCCCAACCTCAAGGGGAAAACCCAAAGTGGCCAAAACCTAATAGGGAAAAGCAAGTTCAAAGGTGTTTTGGCCTGAAGTTTCAGGCTGTTGGCTCACAGTTATCTTCATTGAATGGTGAAAGTTTGAGGGTGTTACAAGGCAGTACTTTCCTGGAAACAAAACCATGGCATGCACCTCTCTTTTGACAAAGGAGTCACTGAAAAATAATATTTGAGAGATTAATTCCTTTGAGGGTAGTTCAGCAGTCACTGCACTTCCATACTGGAAGCCTGAAGTAGCTGTAACAGCTTGTTCATGTTGTTGAGGAATGCACAGTGTATTATGGACCATCATTCAAAAGTTGCCATGAATTATCCATGTAAAAAGTGCCCTCAGATAGGAGCCCCTTGATGGTTGGTTAGTATAATTAATATAAACATCTTGCTGCAGCTTTACATTTTGGTTTAGCAACTTCTCAATATGAGAAGAGTCTTGGGACTGCCTAGGTTTCAATTATCTCCCTGATGCTGGAGGTGGGGTTTTAACTTGATGTTAATTATGTTCCTCAAGGGAAATCCAGACTGCAAGCAATGGTTAGGGTTGTGCAGGCAGCATAGCTCACACCAAACATCTGAACCCCGAGCAAATCTGACTTTAAGAGTTAAAAGTGCTGTGCTACTTGCTTGCTATTTTAGAGAGTCCTTTTTTTTGAAAGGTGGCCTTTGTGGCATGTTGCAAATGCAAAGTGTTACTGGCTTGTATTCAAATAATACATTCCATGTTTTTCAATTTCTTTTTCTGAATCTTATGCAATATTTGATTAAAAGAACTCCAGTACAGAAGAACCTATAAACATGAACTTAATGTGCTGTAAACACTGCAAAACTAGAAGATAGCTCAATTTTTTAAATTGTTGTACCTTTTTACCACTGATATGGGCTGTGCTGCAGGCATGGTAGGAGAACAAGTCTTTGCTGTAAAAATGATGGCATTAAGCAAGGCTGAGCATTCAGCTCTCTCTTTGGGCTATCCAGAGAAAATCATGTTGGCTTTGGAGAAAGACCAGGTAGAAGATGGAAGGGACATTGAGGACAGAGCTCTTTCATCTAATAAGCAGAGGCAGCAGCTTCAGCCAGACCCATGGTCACAGATCAAATTGTGAGGGTCGTCTTGGACTCTGTAGCATTCCCAATCTCACAGTGTTCATTTGTCCAGCATATCCCAGTGTGCTATTTAGTGATGCTGTGAACTGCTGCTGTTTTCTGTTCATGGGAAAGAAGTGATATGGAGTGATGACCTGGAGGATACAAACACCCTTGGTATTGCTGTGGGGAGAGACACAGAGGGACAGCTGCACAGAGGCTGCTCTTTCATAGTGGCGAGCTTGTGAGGATGGAAAAAGGGAGTCAAGGAGTGCCTGGCATTTTGGAGTTAATTTAAAGAATGTTTGGGGTCTTTTTGTTTTTATGGGGTTTTTTGTTTGTTTGGGTTTTTTGCAGGGGGGATGTTTTTTGTGTGTCTGACAACACAGTCTCCTTCCAGTTTTCCTACACAGCTTCACAATGAGAAATGTTTCATCTCTTGCTTCTACATGCACTTCTGCAGTATCTGGAGGAAGATGTGTGCTGAATTCTGTTGCTGTTTTTTGCTTTAGCAGGTAGCATGGCCCATTGTCCTTCATGCTGAGTAGGTCTTCAGTATTCAGAATGTGGGGAATTGGGATAAGACTCACCTCTCTTCATATGAACAGCAAAGCATACACCCTTCTGAGAAATAGCAGCACAATGCTGCAAATGCCTATGCTCCCACAACCTGCTGGAATATGGGTGGGCATTGGTATCTTGTAATAGATGGAGCAAATCAGCTTCCTGTGCTGGCTTTATGGCCATATTTTAAGAGGAGAAATTGAGTTGGTTGTTACCATGACCAGGTTTCCATGCTAAGCTTCCATTTGCAAAGCTCTTTCTCACTTTATCAGCTGCGCCAGATCTTACTAAAACCCAAACAGTAGCCAGCTCTGACTATTAGCTTAGTGGTTTAATACCAGCTTCTCCATAAAGTAGAAGCAGCAGGTTATTTAAAACATGTAGGTCAGATTGGTCTGGTGTTTTCCAGTGAGATTATGTAAAGACATGATTATTGCCATTATTATTATTAAAACTCTCAAATACAGGAGATACACCTGGTGCAGGACATTTTTTGTGTGTGTGTGTTCCTCTTTGCTTCCTGAAGTTTTCATGCAAAGTATACTCTAAAGTGGTTTTTAGCCTTTACTTCCAAACTTGATATTAACACCAGAGTATTTCTGCTGACTCTTTTGCAATGGTATTCTTAAATGTAAATGTTCCACTACAAGTTGTTTAGCCAAATGTTCAAAATAAAAATGTTTTCCAGTGAGAAATGCCATACTCTTTCAGCAAGAGGGCTGCAGTATAAAACAAAAAGTAAAATGAATACTAAGTAGCAAGCCCATCCCTGGTATTTGGTTATCAAAGCGAATAGCTGCAGAAAGTAAATTATTTAAAAGAGTTCTAATTCACTAATTCTGCAAGGGTATTACTTATAATTTAAGGTGCTGGCATTTGTTTGTTGGTACAAGGATGGATTAATGTGTAATACACCTCCTGCGCTGTGGAAAAACTAGACTTCGTTAGAAATACAGGTAGATGTTTATAAACATTTAGAGCTATTTGCTTTAGAACTCCAAAAGGATCCTTAAATATTTAGGGCAGCCTGTTTCCTGAGACAATAAAATGCTTAGGTGCCTTCTGTAGGAAGTGAGGAAAAGGACAGTATTTACATACAGAGAGGAGACAGACGCTCATCTGGGGAACCTCAGCGCTGCAGAAAAGGTACCATCAACAATCTGTTGTAAACTCTGGTGTTCAAAGGGCAACAATGAGAGTCCCACTCAACACTGAAACTCAAGCAGATCTTTCTACAAATCTGTCCCCTTGCTTAGTTGCTGTTAATTGGTTTGGTAATTGTTGTGACAGCTTTCTGTGGGAGCAAAAAGCCACTGCATTCTGGAAACAGCTTAAGTTCTTGCCATTTTAACTGGCTGGCTTTAATATTACCAGTTCACAAAGAAAGAGTGAAGAAAATAGATTTTGGTGTGAGTCTTGTGAGGATGGAGACAGGTAACTGAATTTTTTAGCAATCCAAATAATGGTTGTTACACTCTGCATAGGCAGGTTCAAAATTCATAGCCCATTTAAAAATAATTCTTAAGAGTCACAGAAATTAAGACCTTATTTTTGTGTGTGTGTGACAGAGAGAGCAATCATGGAAAACTGCAGCACCCTTGGAGGAAGGAAACAGATGGCAGGAAGAGCTTCCAGATACTTGACAGGCTGCAACAGACTTAAATGCAGGCAGTGATAAATGGGCACAAGACTGGGTTTTGCTGTAGCTATTGTTGTTTAGTCTTGTTAAAATGCCTGATGTGCTGTATGTTAGCAGTACCAAAGTTTTATGTCCTCTCTGCTTTGGTGGTCCTTATGTGTAGTTGCTGTGGCCACTGGGGTGCTATAAATGGCAATGAAGATCCAGGCACTTCTATGAAAAATGAACTTTCTACATATGACTAATAGCAGAACTTAATGTTGAGTAACAGCAAGGGAGAAGTGAAACTGAATTTAATTCCTGCATCTGGGTTATTTCAGGCTGTCTGGCAAAAATAGCCATGTGAGGCTGGTAATTAAAAAAGTAAAGTTTTTGCGTACATATGAATAATTCATTCCTCCACTTTCCTCAAGTGCAAAGATATGGATGCTGGGATTTCCTGTCTTAGGAGCTTTATCAGGTACAGAAATGTGTAGCATTTGGTAATTTATTCCTCACTCAGACTACTGGTAACACTGGAGAGCAGCCAGCTATGCAGCCAGTGCCTGTCCTGTAAACACAGTGCCCAGTCGTGTAATTGACTGTAATAGATAATAGACTAATGTATACTGAGGAAATCCTATGGCTTCTGATAGGAGCTACTGATCTGGACTTCTGTGAGACTGCTTGTACCTGAGCAACTAAACAAACATCTCCTTTTAGAGATGGGTAGGGCACAGCTGGTTTTCCTGCCCAGGACCAGTCTGCCATTGTGTAAGAAAAGAATTGTGCTGCAACGTGAGACTAAAAACTTGGCATGAGGATGAAACTCCACAGGGTTCTTTGGGCATGTGACTTCTCATTGCTTAAAGACTCTAATACTTTAAAGTTTCCTCCTAGGAGTTTGCAAAGTGGTTTTTTAGGGCAGTTTACTTTTTTACCCTGGGTGCTGTTTTCTCCTCCACTAAACCATCTTATGACCTGTCAGACCTTCTTTATGAGTTTGTTTTCAGCTGTGAGATAGAGTGTAATGTTACTCAAACTCAGCTCAAGAAGGAGCTGCTTTATTTCCAGGCGAGGTGGAGCATGGGCAGGGAGCTGGGCAAGTTGTGTACGTGACCAAGAAGGCAAGTACTTGACATAAGCAAGCAGCTGAAGAATGCAGACTGGGACAGATGACTTTCGGGTATTCTGAAGAACAGGGAAAGCAGTATCTGCCTGGGCTCAGGGCCTGTGTGATCTTTTTTTCACTGCTGTCTGGATAGCTCCTGAGTAATGATGCAGTGCTGCCTGAAGTGATTGGTTTCACACTCACTGCTCAACTGTGTGCAGCCAAATCTTGTTAGCCTGCACCATTTGGGCTGAGGCACAGCCAGTGTACGTATGGATGGGACTCTATGCCTCAAGTGTTGAAAGGTAATTCCGGAAAATATGGCTAGAAGGAACTTCAGCCAGTCCATTGCATACTGACTGTTAGAAAATGTCTGGATGAGGTGCTGTTAGTTCATGCAGAGTACCCAGACCCTGCTCAGCACAGGCAGTGTAGAACTGCCCCATAGGGAATGTCTTTTGAGACAATCCAGTCCTGGATCAGTTAGGGCTGTAAGTGTTTCAAATAGTTAAGTGTGAATATGATAGTCTTCTCTGAGCAGGGAAAAAAGCCCTAAGGAATTGCTCTTCTTTTGCAAAGTCTCAATCAAAGGAGAAAGTTAAATGGCTGTGTCCTCACTTGACTTACTGATGTAATATTAGACTGGACTGTAGGAAGAATCTGATGGAGCAACCATGATGATACCAAGGATTTACCACAGAGATAAGTTGCTGTTTAGCAACTGATTGTAAAGGTCACGCAGTAAGATTTGGTGATTTGTGATCGGCATTATTGCTTGCTCCTTTATTTCCAGTGGCCAAATTCAATGTTAGTCTGAAGTGATTGTCTTATAGCAAAACAACTTAAAAAAATTTGTTGCTGTATTCAGCATGCCCCTAAAGCAGCCTTTTCTGATAATGGGTTACTACTTCAACCTGAGCTCCCTGTTCAGATACACGGATTTTGCGTTTTAGTTTGAAACTTTAATGACAGTGCTTAAGATTGAGTTGCTTTTATTATGGGTGTTTTAATTTGAATGGCTCGTGTTAGGTAACTCAGAGGGCTCTGTGCAGAGAATGCTGTGTTCTGTCTGTGCAGTGTCTGCATAGGCAAATGGAGACAGTTTTTAAGTGTGTGACAGCAGTTCACATGGAGCTGAGGACTACAGAATGCCTTTTGTTTGGATGAAATGCTAACAAGGATGCCTGGATTGTTTTTTATTAATTTCTTGATAGCTGGATTAGTCTTTTGTTAATGTCTTGATGGTTAAAATTTTGCTTCAGCATCCATCCAAACAAGGGAGAAAAGTCATCAGCTATTGTGAAATAGGGTCTAAGTGTACTGCATGTTACCTTCAGTCTTTTGCTGCCCTGGAATAGTGAAAGAAGTTAGGGGTGTCCTTAAATTTTCCTTCATGGGCAATAAAGATCGCGAATAACATATTTAGTTACACCAGGATATGGTTAATCCTGTAGGCCACCTCAGAGGAAATCTCTATCATTGAAGTTGCACACCCAGGTTTTTGCCTCCAAGGCTGTCCACTCATGGAGTCTGCAATCTCTTGGTGTAGTATTTGCTAGGAAAATCCACCTCCAGGAACTGCCAGTCTTGCTCTGTGTGAAACAATTAAAAAACCGCCAGATAAGAACTGGTGAGTGTTTACCTGGTGAGTCACTGGGCAGAGGGAATGTGCCTTCTCCATCATCCTCCCCAGCCCTGCCAGGTGCTTCACTCCCCACCTGAGGGTACAGACAGTTTTTCAGAAGTGAAACTGCTCCTGTGTGATCCAGGCACAAAACTGCTGTCACTTACGCAAAAATGGAATTCCTGCCTGGTTTTGTTTTGTCTCCTTCGGTGTTTGTATTGGCTTGACATTTTCATATTTTGTATCCAGTGTCAGTATTTGTTTCTGGGAAGAAAGTGTTGCTTAAACTTTAATTTCTGCAATTTGTTTGTTTAAACTTGTTGGCAACTTTGAAATGCTGCAGTCTGCTCCATATGCTAGTATCAGTGTTGCTATTAGTGACTGACTTCCAAAGAAATAAGCAGCAATTAGACAGGGAATGTTTTTTATGAAATAGTTGGGAGCATTTTCAGTTATAATAATATTTGGGAATATTTTTGAGCTATTTTGTGGCTGGTTTTTAATAAATGTAGGGTTACTTTGGCTGGTATTGAGTCAAGATTGTACAGTGCTGAACCCAGTGAAAGCTTTTTTTTTCCCACCATAGACTTTGAGTATATATGGCAGAAATAGACCATGTATATAAAACATATATATAATCACAACAGTAGCATTTATACAATATGCTAGCACTGACTGAGCACAGTAAAAGCTGGGAGGACAGACAGGCTTGTTTGTAGGTGACAGGATGAACAGTGAATTCATGAGCAAAAAATCCTGATGGTGTGTGTTTAGGCTAACCAGGGTGCAGTGACACCTGGAAGGGTTGGCCAACCTGAGACCAGAGCTGACACTTCAATAGTACAGTGTAGTCAGTCTGTCAAGGTCAAAATAACATGAGCCTGATGACAGGAATGAAGTCAAAACCAGAATTAAAGATTATATGAGTCTTTGGTAATGCTAGACTAGGGAAAGCTAAGCCTGAACAAAGCAACAGGACACACATAACAAATAAAGAGATATTAACATTACCAAAACCCAAACTTAGTTATGAACTTCAGTGCTAGAATGGATGGAAAAAGGTATCTTTGCTGCTTTCAGAAAGAATCCACAAGCCCAGCCTGGACATAAGGATCTGGAGGAGGAGTTAAGAAGCAGAAAGCAGCCCCTTGTGGCTGGGGCTGTCAGTCGGGTGGCTGTGTCTCCAGTGATCAGGAAATGGGGCTACAGTGAGCTTTGCATCAGCCTGTTTTCAGCATTATTTCACTTAAAGTAATGCCTGAACTTCATTAAAGATGTTAAAGACAGGGAACAAGATTGAAAAGGAGAGGTAATTTGAGTCATCCATGTTAAGTTATTTATTTTATGTTTATGTGTGAGAACACTGAAGTTTTACTCAAAGGTGGAGGACGCTTTACTCCAGCTGATCACAATAAAAGTATTTCAGTGGGAGTTTGGTCCCCTGGGATGAAGCTGAGCAGAGTGCAGAGAACAAAAAGCCTGGAGGATGGGGCCCTATGTGACTCCTGTAAAAAGCTGGAGGATGAAAGATGAGGAGAAAAATGGGAAAAGACTAAACCACAAGAAACAAACAAATGGACAATTAAAAGGAGGAGGATTCAGCTTGTGCTGAAGACATCTGGCAGGCTGGGGAAGAAGGGAATGGGTTGCTGAATATTGTCCAGAGAAGGTAATTATTTCTGGCTCTGATTCATATAATATTTAAGGAGTATATCTGTATTTTTCATGATGAGCAGCCTGAAAGCAAATGCTGGAAATTTTCCATCTGTATAAAAACTTACTTGCTGTAGATGTATAATGTGCAAGTGAGTGGGACTGAAGCAAAGTCCATTAACAAATTCCTTTATTGATGGGAGTGAGAGGTGAATGCTCTGGACCAGTTGAAACACCCAGTTAAAAAAAGTGCTTAACTGTTACATTCCTTTTCAAAAAATGAAGTAGCGTATGCAGATTTTTCAATACCAAAATCAGTGTTCAAATTTTATAAAAGTTGTTGGAGGCAGGCAGTACAGGGTTTGTTTCAAAAGTTAGAGTTAAGATGCAATAAAAAGACTGATCTTAATTCATGCTGGATTGGCCAACTATTATAATAAATTGACATAGTTGACCTTGCTGTGAGTATTTAATTTTGCAGTTTGCGCCTTCATTTAGGTTTCTTTCATCATCTCAAGAACAATCACTGGTGCAACGGATATATCCATCTGTAGTCCTAAGTAGATATATTAACTTATACATTTATTTGAAGAGCATGTGTATTTCGAGGAGGTTTTTGAAAACAATCTGTGTCTTTGTTATCTTGCCTGATCTCTTAGTTCAGTCTGAGAATTTCACATAAGAATTCCTGTAATGAGATCTTCCTGGGTTTTGTGCCCAGAACTTTTGAGCAGGCTGTTCAAATACCAGATTTGGAAGCCTGAGTAGTGATGAAATTATTGCTTTCCTTGGTGCACTGGTTAATCTGGCCCAGCCTGCTTCTGATTAATAGAAGTGAGAAAGCAGGAATTTATGAAACAGACTCAAATGTTCACTTACACTGTTGTTTGGGAAGAACACCCTTCTCACTAGGTGTTGAACAAACTCAGATGAGAAAGGGAGAGTTGGGGTGGATGTCTTCAGACCGCTTTATCCAGTGATGGAGGTGCACATACTCACCATGGCACCTGCATGCAGGAGAATGAGTGAAGGAGCAGGGCTGCAGGCAGAGGCAGGCACAGCACCTGGGTTAGGCTGTTGTACCTGCAGGTCTGGAAACAGGCTCTGCTGTACAGGGAGCCGTGGGCTACCAGCCCTGTGGTGCAGCCACCTGAAATACCCCTCTGGAGGGCTGCAGTGGTGTAGTTGCTGCTCTGATCATGACCCTTAAAGTCTAGAGGTAATTTTGACCCAGCTGTTATAAATTAGAAACCACGTTACACTTTTCTTCATCTGATATATAGGCAATTAGTTTTTACTTTTCTATATTATTAACTCTGTACAGGAGGCAGTTTTTTGCCCTACTTCATTGCTTCAGGATAAAAACCCTCATGCTTTAAATTGCATAGTGTGTACAACCTGGTAACAGGTTACAGGATTGTGCTCCTTCCTACATGGTGACACTTTCAAATCTTTAATACTACCATGGAAAATGGTCCTCAGGGACTGTTCAGGATGGTTGAGTATGCACTAAGTTTGCAGTTTGTTGAAAATACCTGGCAGCTGTGTCTCATATTTAAGTGTATATGTGTTTGTAATGAGTTTCTGTGGCTGGCTCTTGAGAATATGGTTTTCTTCTGCTACCCTGAAATACGATTTCTGAAACATAAACCCCTCAGAATAAGATTTATTTTCTGTGAAGTATGGCCGGCACTTAGTTTGATTTTGTATATTAAACTGGATTTGTTTCCACTTTTAAGTTTGAGGGTTGTATAGATATATATAACTTTGTCTAGGGAAAAGTCCATAGTTACACGTATGCATGGAGTTTCTTAGAACAGCCGGGATAAAGCTGTGGTGGTACTTGCAGGACAGATTCTGATTGTGCTGAAAACCCCTCTTAATCATTTCTGTTTGAAGATGCCATATCTGAGATTTGAAGGTATTGCAAACTACACAAGAGAGCATAGCATAGAGGGTATAAAGCCTTTCACTGGAAGCTGTTCGCCTTTGTCTTTGTGCTTGGGAGAGAACTTTCTTGAAGATTGTCAGCATCTTGGGGTGACATTCAAGCAGCCACTGAAGATAAACTGCCCCCTCTTCCAGTCTGAGGTTTCCTTTCCATGTTACAGTGGAAGTAACCTGAGTGGTAGAGCATTCTGCTGTTGTTGTGTGGCATGTGAAGAGAGTGCTTTCCTTTGCAAAGTTGTTTGGGTCTTACTGCTCTCTCTCTTTTTTTTTTTTTTAATTTTTATTCTGTGTTTAAAATCATGTGAAGAAATCTCTCTTGTTGCTTAATAGCTTCAGGCTGGGTATTGAACAGTGATTTTCCATTTACACACCTGATTTAAATGTGTTGCATCAAATTAAGCTTCTTTGCACATCAAATGGTTGTAGAGAGTGGCAGCTACTATAGGTGGGAACTGTGTAATAGAAATGAAGTCTTGCCACAGTGGTGGAGCTCTGTGGCATCTGGGGAGGTCTGGATCCACACTGTGTGGCATGACTCTGACTCCAGAAGGAAGGTTGGCTTCCTCCCCATCTCTGCCCTGATTTCCAGTGCTGCTGCAGCAAAGCTGGTGGTCCCACACAGAACTGGGGTTGGTTTTGATACGTACTTATTAACTTCACTGCACAGTCAGCTACCTGAAAGGAAAAGATAAATAAATTGGGTGAGTAGGGAGTGGAGGAGACCTTTGGTTTCTCTGTGCACTAGAATTGACAATTATCAGATTGTTTAGGCCTTGTCAGAAAATGTTTTGTTCTGCCTTTGTTTTGTATTGAATCCTGTGTGCTTGGTTAGTTTCTATTCAAATTAAAAATAAAAAAACACCCCAACCCTCCATACATGGATTGAAAGCTTTATCTGTTTATCTCCTCATTAAAGAGGCTGTCTATGAAATGTGCTGACAGGGCTTTTACTCTCTTGCTTTCTATTCTCATCACATTTTCCACTGAAAGCCTCCCCTCTACTGTTTCTGTTTGATAGTGAATGGGACTTTCTGGTGGCAGAGGCTCAGGACTCTGTTTCTGGCTCCTCACAGGCTGTGCCCATTGGCCTGGATGGGAAACCTCAGAAGTGCAGTTCACTTCTGAACTTCAGAAGTGGGTTCAGTCCACTGAAAGGCGATTTTCACAGCCTGGAGGTCCCAGTATCAAACATGGTGGGACACACATCCCAGGTTGCCTTCCAGTTGGATATTAAAGCAAGAGGCCACATTTTGAAAATTGTGTGTGGAGAGCCTGCCAAAGCTGGTGAGGGAGAGCCTCAGTGGGAGCTGAGCTTCTCAGAAATGGTGTCAGGGCTTCTGGAACCACTTTAAGAAATTGCTGGATGATTTTCTTGGGGTGGGGGGAGTAGGTGCAGCAAGCATTATGCAATTTGAACCACTTAGAGATTGCTAGTGGCTGAGTCTCCGTGCAGTCAGAGTGACTTTTGGTTACAGAAGAAATTGTGAAGAGTAACTTTTGGAATAAGCTGTGTTTTTGATAATATAATTGAAATTATACCAATGACAAGTGATAAAAATGGTGACTGTTTTACCCCAGAAGTGATATTGTGAGGTCTGGACTTGAGGCACTGGACTGGGGGTCTCTAGCCTTTGCTGATCTCCACCATTGACATGATCATCCATCCCTGTTTGCTGTGCTTCAACTTTAACTTCCTTTGCACCTCAGCAGTTCTGGAGAGCTTTGTGGTTTGTGAACTGCTGTACTATGTAATTAAAACACAGATACAAATGTGTATATGTCTCTATAACTTGAGTGTCTAGTTTTGTTTCTACTTGCAGATAAAGTTACTGGATGAAACCAAATAAAACACTGTGTGTTTCACTCCCACTCAGTGGTGTCCCTCGTTCTCCACTGTGACAAAACTTAAACAGGAAAAAAAAGATAAAACCTTTCATTGTAGTGAAATGTAAAATTGGTGCAGCAGATGCATCCTGGTACTCATGTGCCCAAGTCCTGCAAAAGATACAGTAGCCTGTGGGGTGAAATCACGGTCATGGATGAGTGTAGTAAACACTTTGTTCTGGTTTTTGTGCCACTTTTGCCTGCTCATCCCTTGTACAAAAAAAAGAAATCCCATCCAACAACATGAACTTCATGACGTCTGATATGTAGAGCACACAGCTGCAGGCTCAATTAATCCCCCCTTCTGATTTTTTTCATAGTATTTTTTTTTTCCAGGAGGCTATAGTGACTTCTAAACCCTCACGGGTGAGTGGTGTTTATGGCTTGTTGACTTTGATCGAAGCAAAGCGCGGAGTCCTGTTCACAATGGGAGCGGGTTTGCATGTGGAAGTCTTCACTGGATGTCTTTTGGGGTGGATGGCCCATGCTGCTGGGTGTCACCCGGGGTGCTTCCCCAAAGCTTCATGGCATCTCTCTTAATGCAAAGCAAATGAAATTTTGAGTACGGGGTGCAGGAGACTGAGCCTGCCTGAAGTCAAAGCAGGCTCTGGGAGGTGAAAGCAAGGAGCTGGCTGGAAGCAGAGGGGAAAGCAGGGTATGTCAGCCTGACGTGTGTGCGCTCACACAGCCCCTTTGAGCCGTGTGTGCTGCGAACACACCGAGGACAAGCTGCCAGCTCCCTCCTTCCCATCCACCTCTGGTGGAATCTCCCTGTTCCTGCTCTCCGGTGAGCAGGAGCAGCCCCTCCACTTGCTGGGGAACCCCCACCAGTTTCCTGATAAACACTGGGGAAGGGACAAAGCATGGGACAGCATCTGGCATCTTTTCTGTGAGGAGTGGGAAGCCACCAGTTTCTGTCCATCTTCCTGCTTTAGAAAGTGCCCTTTCTGAAAGTCCTTCATCCATATCAATGGCAGTGGAACTGTATATTTCTTTTGTAGTCAAGAAGATTGTGTTATTTTGTTTGGGTGGGTTTTTTTACAATAAAAAGTTATGAAAGAACGGGCTGTGTTTTTTAGTTAATAGATCAGATGTTGTCAAAAGCACTGTCTCCCCTTCCCTGGCAGTAAAGCAGCATGATGCCAGATATGTGCCTGCTTTATGGTACCTTATTTTTTAAGCTTCCAGCATCTGACATAGGTGACTGTGGAATATTCTAATGAAGCTGAAGTTATGAAAAAAAAAAAAAGAATTCTCTTACATTTCAGGGATGTTTGGGCTTCAAGCTTCAATAGTGCTAATTAGATATGTGACCCATTTTCATTCTGCTTTAGCTCCTGGGTATGGTGGAGCCTCATTATAAATAGAAGGATAGAGAATGCCCATGTTCCTTACTCTAAATAGCTTCTTCAAAACATGCCCGAAGGGCTTTAGAGTGTTTTCTATGTGGACACTGGTTATGTTTTCTTTTTCTTTAAGTGAGGAAGTGGGACGTGGGGAGGGTTTCTCTCCCAAGAAATAAATAATTGAACATTTTTTTCTTCCATTTGGAAAACCTAGTGGCAAACCAAGGTCCTCCTGAATTTTAAGTTTGCCTTGTTTTTATTGACAAGGGAATAAACTTGAATATTTTTTAAGGATAAAAGTGCTTTTAATGTTGCAGAAGTTTCCTTTTAACTGGTATTTTTAGCTAATAGAGTCTGTGCAGTTCCTGTGCTCATGAATGCACTGAGTGGCTGGCTGGATGCTGACAAAAGGTAACAGTTGTGAGAGGTACTTGTTGGAGAAACAGCCTTCCAAAGTGCACACTGTGACACAGAGCTGAGACTGGAAGGAGCAGACAGCCCATTCCAAAATGTGCTCTTGAAAAGCTCTCATGTTTTATGCTCTTTTTGGCAGAACTCAGTTGCTTCCAGAAGACTTATAGTAAACAAACAGACACCCCCTCCCACTGAAAGAAAATGCCAAGCTCACGTTGGAGTGAACCCTCAGTGAGACCTGGGGATAAGTATAAATGTATTAAAAATAATATAAATGAATAAAAGATAACAGAGTGTTTCCAGGCAACTGTCAAAGGAGCTGCAGCTGCCGCATCTCTGGGTTTGCTGAAATGACCTCTTACATTTTGAGCATCTTGCCTGCCCGTGGATGAAATGGTTGTTCTGAACTTTGCATGACACACCTCACAGGCAGCAGTTGAGCTTGTGAGTGCTTCTGTATTTGGTGTTACAGTGCTGATGTCCCTGTGCTATCATTAAAAAATATAAATAATTCAGGGAATTAGGGTAAAGCTGAGCTGGAGTCAGCTCTCAGCAGTACAGCGATCACTTATGACTGACTAAGTAAATTTTCATGATTTAACTGTGTTGGTGGAGTTAATATGAAAGCAGGCAGAGGGTGGAATTTTGCTGTCACTTTTAATGACTACACTAAATGAAAATATAAGGTGAGGTTTACCTCTGAATTTACTGGTCTGAGGACTTGTCTGTAAACCCATACCTTAGAGGCTTGCTGTAAAAATTGAGTCTACTAAAGAAGCAAACTGTGGCAGAGGAATTTGATTTGAGTATAACTTCAGGATGGTTTTCTGTGCCTTTTGCCGGAATCCTCTGCGAGGTCCTTCAGTGCAGAGGAACACGGGGCTGCAGTCTGTGCAGCTCCTTCCTTTGCCGGGATCATGTGATGTGTGTGCAGCAGATGATGAAGTTAACCTTTTCTGTTTGCAGAGGAGGGGGGAAATAACCTTTTCAAAAGCTGTGTTTATGAGGATAAACATAACTTTACGTTATAAACATGAGCAACATGACTAGATTTTGGGCTGCTGCTTTATTGCTTGTATCACATTCCCATTTGGAGTATGTTGGATGTTGTTGTCTGTCTCTACCATGAGAAGGCTGCTGTCTAAAAGTGCCCAGTGTACAACAGGATGAGAAGGATTCCATGTAGGAATGATTTAAGATGGAATCTTACAGTTATTTAAGCCCACATTTAGCTTAATTCACTGTAAAGATTCAGGGATACACAGGGTGAGTAAAGGTTAATGCATTTATGAGCCTTTGAAGATCAGAGGCAGACTTGATTTAATTTGAAATTTGTGTGATGCCTCGCTGCTAAGTACTTCTCAGAAGATGCTGGTGGCATGTTGCATGGCTGTTTGCTTTGGTCATAGGTTATGTTGCAGTTTTTTATCCCAAATCCATTTCCATGTTTTTCCTCGTCTTTGCCACTTGTTTTCTTAATTCTGCTGTTTTCATTTTTCTCCTCCGTATCTTATTCTCAGAAATCTGAGCTATTTTGGCACACCGAAGAATTTGAAAAGAAAAAAAGATGTTATTGAAAATAACTTTTGAAGATTTTTTTTTTTCCCCCTCCTGCATAGAAGGATTGAATAGGAGTTAGTTACTGCCAGGGCAGAGCTTTCAGCCTTGGTGAATTAAGAGCTGACCCTGTCCTGTTAATTGATGTTGTACTCCACCAATGTGCTGTGCTGGGCAGCAGTTGATAAACAAGCTTTTCCTAGGAAAAGAAAGTGATCATCCAGTGATTTGGCTGAATATTTTGAGAGAGTATATGCCCAAATGCAGCTCACTCCCTAGGAAAGCACCCGAGATAGTGGTGCTGCAGTGCAGGGTGTCTCGCCTGCGTGCTCGGAGAGGAATGCGGCTCCGTGTTGGGCTCTACGTGTCATGCTGGTTTTTTGCATTCCACTGGAGATAGTGCCTGGGACTTTCTCTTGAGAAGAAAACTAGGAAACACCTGTTACTGCTGGCAGCTGGTGCCTCAGCAGCAAAGGGACAGACAGACAGACGGACGGATGGATGGACCAGGGCTCCTTTCATTCCTGCCTACAGAATGCATAGGCTTATAAAGTCCTGCTTGGGAATAAATAACTGTTGTCTCAAAGAAAAACGAGTGATGTTTGGGGGTGTGACTAAAAGGGTTAGACATATTGGTGGATCTGTTATCTAGAAATTTTCAAGGAGGCTGATGGCCACATCCCGGAGGTGGTGTTTTTTTCGCCTTTAAATTAACTCACTAACTAAGTATGTTGAAATGGTAAATGTATCATGCACTGAGGCTTCCTTCTTTGGTGGGACTGAAGTATATCCAGATAAGGAAAGGGTTCTTAGACAATTGTAGATATGTGTGCAGGATTTTGCTCTAAAAGATCACAGAGTCCGGATATGTTCACAGGCATAAAGACAAGTTACAGGGGAAAAAAAAAAGTTAATTTATATGTTTAGTCTTTCAGAATAGTATTTCAGGCTGGATGAAGCAGTTTTCAAATCTCCCGTGTTGGACCAGACAGAGTAAACATCTCCAAATAGTTCATTCTCCTGCAAGCACTACATCTGAGAGTCAGGCATGCAGGGAAGGGATGCAGAATTTAAAACATCTGAACCAGATTTTGTTGTTCCACAGGTTGAAAAAAAGCTGAGGGGCCACCTGAGGAAGCTACTCTGGTGCATGTTAATACATGTTTGTTTTTGAAGACTTGATGTTGTTACAGAAAAAGCATTTAAATAGGTTGATCTGTAGAGGATGCTTTGTTTCTCTGGCTGGATGGCTGGGTGCCTTCCCTGGCATGGGGATCATGATGTGCCAGTAATTGCAGTAAAATGAACATGGCTGGCTCTCAGGCAAATGAAACCTAATTTGTCACAGCTGTCAGAATGATCTTGTCATGTTTGTTGCCTTCAGGAGCAGTTTTAGGCTGCAAATCCTGTTAAGGTCACAGCTTTTTCTTGTTAAATATTGCACAGCATGTTTGCTGACCCTAGTATTTATCTTGGTGCGTTTTTTTAAAGGCAAACACACCAGTTCTTTCTCTTACATAAGCTGGGGTTGAACTTTTGTGAACCTTAGTCATGTGGGCTAGAGCTTGTTAATTTGGTGGACTTCAAGGGCTTGAGCATAGCAGTAATTTGAGGGTTTGCATAGAACAGTAGAGAGATTTGCTCAGGGATTCATACGGTCAGGGTTTTGGAAATCATGCTTCAAATTAGCTTTTAAAGAGCAGCCCTCCCAGGCTGGATCGAACACGTGGTTACACTGTACATCAGCAGCAGACAAAGCAGCACAGCAGCTTTGAATTTGGCATTTTTGCCAGCAGGAAATACAGTAGAATAAATGTAAGACTCTATTTAAATACCTCAGAAAAATACAGCAAAGTATAGTCTTCTTAGTCATAATTTCAGTTATTTTTTACTTTTGTTTCTAGATTAACAGATCGGGTCTAAATTGGATAGAGCAAGTCCTGTTCTGTAAAACAAACAAATGCTAATTTTTCGATGTCAAGCCTGAAGGAGCACAGAGCTTTCCTGCACTATTCTTCTAAAAACCAGAAACAATGTTTTAAATAATTGTTTGGATCCCTAGAATACCTGTGAGGGTGATTTCTCCCTCATCTTTGCTGATGGATGTATTACCAGTTCAGAGGAGGAGGTGAAGAGTCTTTGTCTGTAGATTGTTACAGTGCAAGGCTGGAAAACGTCAGCGGTGTTTATGGAACTACCCGTCGTGGGAAGAGCTGAGCTTCCAACAGAGTGGTCATGCAGACACATTGCTCTTTGATGCAGCACTGGCTGCCCCTTCTCTTGGCCACCACTGAGTTTTGGGGACATGGCCACGTGTCTGTGGGGCCACAGCTGCCCCTCCCTGTGCACCTGCCCCATCCTCCCAGGGAGGGCATCGGGGGCACAGCTGTTTGCCTCTGCCCTCACTGGTCCCTGCTGTGGGTGGCTGTCCCAGTGGGATGTCTGCAAGGCTGTCCTGTCCCTCCCACACCCTTGTGCCTGCAGAGCAGTGCCCAGCGCTGGCACTTCCCGTCTCCCAGGCTGTTCTGAGGCTTGGAAAGGAGAGTAAGGCTGGCTGGGGCAGGAGCAGTGCTGCCTGCAAGGAAGGGTGTAGGTAAGCGGCTGCTGACCCTGAAAGCTCCTTCTGCTCTTGGAGAGGGTCTGCCTTGCCCAGCCTTTCTGCCTGACTTACCCTCCTTTACTGCCTCGCCTGGGCAGGAGTGCCGTGGCACGCAGGACTTGGCCACATTGCTGGGAGGCCTCAAGTAGGCTCTGGTGCTGCCTTTGCCTTGTATATATAATATACCTGGAAATGTAGGAATGGGGTGCCCTGGAAGGAGAATTGAATGAGGGAAGATGGAGCAGAACTGTTAAAAATGATCACATCGTGCTGCCTTGTTAATGAAGTCTTGGGCACATGTAGCTGCCAGAACATCAGCAGAAGGTGAACACCCTCATGTTCAAAACTTCATTTCCATATATTTTATTTCCGGTTCCTTTTGCACAATATGGATTGGCATTCAAGTGTCCATCCCTTCTGTGACAAGAAACTCCAGTCCCTGATGTTCAGTGCTTTTTTTTTTAAAAAAAGTTTCAATCTTCTGCAATAGTTACATGACAGTTTAATAGTCGGTAAGAGAAAAACAAAAAGTTATGCATCTGGTTTTGTAGATTGTGAGGACATGACGTTGCAGATAAGCATTACAAGCTTTAGCTTAGTGATTTATTGAAGCCCATTTCTTCTTTTTTTTGGGTGTGTGTGTCTTTCAGTCTCTTACTGTGCAGCTGTCTGGTTTTCCCCCGAGAACAGAAGACTAGGTCAGAGATATAAATCTCTGTAAATGATTTTAAATAGCTAGCTATCTGTATATAATACGAAACTTTTTTTTTCTTTTGCCCTGGGCACTCAATCATGGGATTAGAAGGGGATAATCAATAATCCTGAATGCACAGCAGAGACACTCTTGGTGGTTTTGGGCTCAGGGTTGTTTCAAAACCCCCTTGGCTGCCTTCCCACCCCTTGCTATGAGGCTTCTCCCTGTTTGGCACTGGGGGATTTCTAGCAGAAATGGTCCTTCCTAGACCTGGAACCTGCACTGCATGCCAGAGGAGATCACTGTTTTCCCAGATTGCTCATGAGCTGGTCACCTTAAGTCTCTTGTGCAACAGGAGAAATAAAGGCAGAGCTGTGCTGTAGCTGGTTGGGAGCACTGTGGGATTCTGTTCAGTTTGTTTCTCCTCAGCAAACGAAGGCTGAGTGAGGTTTGTATGAATAGAAGGACCTGTTGTGAAATAAGATACTGTAGGCAAATGTGCTAAGGATCATGCAGTGAATGTGAACAGATCCCTGGGCATTGACCAGGATGTTCCTCACCTCCTGTGGTTTGTGTCTGAACCAGACCTGGAGGGACCCTTTTCATCATGGAAAAGATATGTAGACCTTGGAACTAACATTTCCATCTGTTTGTTTCCCCAGTGATCCCAGACAAGTTCTCATAATTGGGATGTAGGACCAGCAAATACAAGGTGTGTTTGGACAGGCAGGACAATTATGACTTGGCTTTCTTTTTTTTAATGCACATGGATGATTTATTAGGAGATTAGTGATTTAGGAGATGAACTGTGTCTGCAGGGCCCTTCAGCTGTACTTTTTAGTTTAACTGGGAGCGCACTGGTTGTGACTAAATATTGCTTCACCTTGTTTACCATCCTTTTCACACCAGAGACATGCTCCCAGCAGAGAAGCCAGCACCAAAGTTAGTGTTAAATGAAGTGTCTGCTTGTGAACTGAAGGTGTGGATGTCACTTTGGATCAAATGAAGTGGTGGTGTTTCTTCAAATAAGAGCAATACAGAGGCTTGTAGAACACAGGAAACAAGCTTGTGCTACTGCCTGTATTTAGTCTTGAAAGCCAGGTTGTACAGAAGGACGTGGGGTGATGATTATGGGAATTCCTTAGAAGGTCACTGTCCCCAGCACTGAATATACCTTGCACCAGAGCTCGTGTGTGCTCTGTGGTGTAAGATACATGAATCTTCTGTAGCCTTAAGAGGAGAGATGGTGAACCTGCCATGCATAGCAGTCTGGTTGTGATGACAGATGTGGAGTAATTTTTTGTGGAAAACAAGAGGAAAAAACAGATTCACCATCAGTGGCTTTGTGCTCTGAAGGCACTTTTCCTTCCCCTGTCACTTCCTCCTTGTAATTTCCTTTGGCCATTTACCACTGGTAGTAACAGTTCTGCCCTTCATGGCATCATCTCTATGGACTTCTTTGCAGGCTCTTTCAGCACACCTGCAAACAGGACTGCCTGGAACAGCCCATTGTCCCCTCCGACACACCTTGTCCACCAGCCAGGGTTTGCAGGCTGGCTCTAACAGCAACACCAGAAGCCTTTCCTGTAGCGCTTGCTTTGGTTTCTCAGAGTTTGGATCACAGCTTCCAAATGTAAAGGAGTTCTTGGAGATGCTGTTACCTGCTGTTATGTTCCTGTGGTCACTGACTCACTCCCATGGCTAATGTGTATCCTGAACCTGCAGGACATAGTGGGGCAGTCTCAGCCTGGCAGATTGCTTGTGTGCTTCCAACCTTGGAGACACTGTGGGACTTCTCCATTGTTTTTCACCAAAACAGACTGGTTTTGGATTAATGCAAGTAAATTAAGGAGGGCTAGAAGTAAACCACTGCAGGTGGAACCCTTCATGGGATGTTACTGTGCCAAGTGAATTACTATCATTGACTTAAAGGCATAGGTGGGTAGCAAGTAGGGCATCATTGTGATTCCTGATGCTGTTACAGTATGAGACCTAATAAATCTTCTTATGTGCCTTGTACTTAGTTCATGTACTTATTCTGGCTACTGGGATTTATTCTTAGCCCTGGGTTCTTTTTTTCAGGAATTGCTGTGCCTTCATTAAATGGGAGCAGTATGCAGACTGTCTGCTGGGTCAGACTTGCAGTAGCTTGTCTCGACCAGGCACAGATAGGGGTGGGAAATGCCTTGGAAAATTAGAGAGGGCAGAGGAAGGTTGGAAGTTGGAAATAGCTGGTTCTGGTCTCCTTTTACTCATGGTGTTATTTCTCTTCTTGAGAACTTTTTGCTTCCCTCAGTTAATGCACATTTACCATTTTCAGAAAGTCAATAAATACTCCTGGCAAGAAGACCTGTCCACCTCTTAGTGGATCTGTCTGTGACTCTAGTTAAATTTTTTGTGAATCTGCTTCTGGTTTTTTACATACTAAGTTCTAAGGAATATGACTACTTGAACTATTTACGTAAGGTAAATGAATCTTTTCGCTAGGTTCTCTGCTCATGAGTGTTTAGTGATTGTTTGGGATTTGTGTTCACAAATTTAATTCCTGGAGCAGGAACACCTTAGCAGTAACTGGAGGAATATGTGTTGGTATTGACACTATTGGTACTGCTTTTTGTCAGTAGCTGGAATGTCAGTAACAGGTTTTTGACTTGAAAAAAAGAAGATAGTTTCTGGGAACAGATAGAAGCAAAAATAAACTAGTCCTCCCTACAGACACTTGTTTGACATATTCACTACTCTCTTTGCACGTGAGAGGCAATGTACGAGTGTTGTTGCTGTGGCTCAGTTTTGGATCAGGAGAATGCAGAAGAAGCTGTACTGCCTGGTGATTCCTGGCCTTTCTCTGACCTGAGTTTTGGTTTTGAGCTCACATTTGTGTCTCATTAACTTTTTCTAATGATCTTTATTTTGTTTCAATGCTGATGCAGTCCATCCAGGGTGGAAACAGTGATGCTGAGCCCTGTGAAAAGGGTGGCTGGAGTTACCCATGTTGACTTTTTCTGGAAGTGGCTTTAGAGGGTAGTTAGGGTTAAATCCAGCTGGGTACAACAGGAGCTCTTCCATCTGCTCTGGGGTGTAATTGCAGAGTAACAAGCCTGATCAAGCTGGTGGCATGTTATTTAAGTTATAGCACTTGCTGACTCATTAACAGAAATACAGTGGTGGGGAAATCCTCTGCCTGCCAACTGACCGTGTTCTGTTACAGTAATTGTGGCAACACCGCGGTGCTGCCTGTCAGGGATATCCATGAACTGATGGTTTTTTAAATGTAAAAAAAAAAATAATCAAAATAAATTAGAAAAAAATAATTTAAAGCCCTGAAATGGGAAGGAAGAAGAGCCACAAAGATGACTAAGACTGTTCAAGCTGATCTGTGGGAAGTAGTTGGGTTTTTGGAGTGCAAATCCCCCTTGTTTCATTTTTCCCTCCCTTTCTTCCATGAGCTGCCCAGAAGTTTGGATGAGCCCCCCAGACCTTGACCTTACGTTGATACAGACTAAATTCTTCTTCTGCATTGTTTCTCCATCATCTCCTTTGCTAATTACTGCTCTGCAAATCTTCCCTCTGGTCTGATTTCTAAATTCATGCAGGAGGCTGAGCAGCTCCGAGGATCTGCTGTAAACCTGACTTTTATCCGTCAGGCAGTAAAGCTGCTCTCAAGCCCTCCGAGGAGAATTAAGCCTGTCTTGTTGGGCAGCTGGTTTTATCAGTCTGTGTTGCAGATTAAAACATGTTTCAATGTCTTTTCTATCAAATCAGGAAGAAAAAGAAATGTTCTTGTTACCAGGTCCCTGGCTGCATGTTAATAGAGAGCTAATTGACCAAACGTCAGTCACTTGTGCCCCTCAGAGGGAAGGACCATCTTGCCTGTGCTGAGTGTACATGAGCACAACCCATGTCTCTTCTCAGACTGACTGTATTTTTTACATCTTACCCACTACAGAGCTCCTCAAGTTACAGTGTGGGGAGCCCAGACTGCCAGACCAGGTTTGTATGTGCTCCCATGCTCCTGGAGTGTGGGATGTGGTGTGGAGGTTTCATTGCTTTTGAAAAGGAAAGGTTTATGGCCTCTCTTAGCCCAGCTGTTAAACATATGCTTTATTCAGACTTTACACTTACTGTGCAAACCACAGTACAAGATGATAGTGGCAGATAAGAGTCTCAGTTCACAGCCTTCTTAGAAAGAAATACGAGATTTTGGATTCAAGTGTAAGCCAAACAGATTGCATTTTCCTGCTTTCTAGTCATGAGGTTGATATATGACTTCACTCTTTACCTGCTTTTTTTTTTGCCAACTTACCTTCTTGCTGTGTAAGATGAATTTCTTCTGTCTTGATTCATTTTGTGTTACAGGGACACAGTTTTTTATCCTTGTAAAACTAAACATCTCCCCTTTGCACAGGTACAGATATCTTAGACATATATCTTCCTGTCATAACTGGTCCTGGAGCCCTTTTGCAATAGTGTGTTGCAAAACTCTCATTAGGGCTTCCCTGTGTCACAGTAACCCTGCTTTGACACCTCTGTGAGTAACAGTGCAATGCCAAATGAAAATGCAGTTTTACTGGGGTGAAAGTGTTTATGTTAATGAAGCTATATACATACATGCTGGAGCTTACAGTACAGATATTTTCCTTGCAAACCCCTGAGAGATGTGTTGATAAGAGTCTTGGTGAGTCTAATCCTAGATTTTAAAAATATGCCATATTCAGTGTGGCTTTATAAATAAGACCAGGGTAAGTATGAGATAAAAATAACCCTTTCCATAATGCAGAACACTTAGTTTAAGAAGTGGAAGAATTAAATAATAGCAGGCTTTGATTGAACTACCTCCTGTAGAACAAAAATGTTTCATTGTTCTCTTTGAAAGGTTGTAATTTGTTTTTTCTTAATTATTACAATTGTACAACCCAAATAAACAGACCTCAGCAGTGGAGTTTGAACCCAGATCTCTGGATCAAACCCCATGAGCAGATGCTTTGTGAGGTTAAGTACTTAGCTTGCAGCCAGTAACAGATTCCTAAGCCTTATGAAATGGCCAGTAATGGCTGAACAGAGGTAATTTTTAAGCTAAAACTTAGAAAAGTAAATTTTTTAACTTAACCTGTGTGCCCCATGGTACAGGCTTAGGACATGACACACTGTGTTCAGTTCTTGGTAGCATATTTGACCATGGGTTGACGGAAAAAACAATTACCCTTCCTGGTAATCTTTGTGTTTTGGTAGCCCTATGGGCTGTGAGCAGGAATCAAGGGCTGGTCCTGCTAGCACGAGTGCAACCGGAGTACATGGTGCCTATGCCTGGGCTTGGAGAACTCAAGTGTTGAGGGAAAGTGAAACAGTTTCAGTGGTCCAGAGGTCAACAGGGTGCATGCATGCTTTGGGAGTTTGCAGTTGCCATTGATGACTCAGCTGTGGGGAGGAGGAAAGTATGTTTTTCCTTTTCAGAATTGCTTATCAAGCTGTTGGGGAAAAAGAAGTTGCTCTGGAGGAGCAGAAAAAGCCTTGGCTGTCAAAAAGGCAGTTTGAGTGTGCAGATCCTTTCCTGTCTAACTTCTGAAATCCGTATGTGGTTGAAACACAATGAAGATTCTGCACACTGCTCCAGTAATTTCATTATGCCATAACACTAGCTGAGGAATGGATCGGACAGAAGGTGAAGGTGGGCAGGTGTTCACACACCACACACACCACTGAAGTAATTTCTAGAGATGTGAGAGAGCTCTATAAGAAAGAGTATATTCTCAGCAGCTACAACAGAAAATGAAGAATGTGTCCAGTTTAGCTGGTGGATAGCAAGTGAAACACATGCATCCTGAGATCAATGAGTAGGAGAGGTCAAGGTTTCAGCTGTAGCTCACTTAAAGTTTGCTGCTTGTATCCAGGCATAAGCTCCTGATGTTCTCCCAGAGCTCTTGTTCGTAGTGCTTCCCCTGGAAAAAGCTCCATTTCTTGGAGCATCTGGGATTTTCTACGAGACACCTCCCTCAGTCCAGCACTGACCTGGACTGACCCTGCTTAGCTTGTGCAGTGAAACAAAATTGTAGCTAGGGGACTATGGCTCTAGGAAGCAGATCCCAAACAAAACTGAAGGCTGTTGAAGTGTCTAATTGAATTACTGCTCTACAGGAGTGTAGTGACTCATAGTGAAGCTGATCACCTGCTGCTTTATCTAGACTGCAAGGAATAGATTGCTAGTTAAACATTTAAAGGTCATAGTCATAGGAATAGTAATAGTGTTGCCTTCTCCCTCTGTGCATCATGTCTGAAGGTAGCAGGGGAAATCGAGCAGATACTCCTTGGAGAGCTGTGTACCGAAGATGAGACCCAGCATGCTTGTCTGTCAGGCTCACACTGCAGACCTCTGTGTGTTCATTGATGAGAGAGGCCGTGCTGAAAAACATTTGCACAAATTTCCCCAAAACACCACCAGTATGGCATTGGTGTTCTGTGGAGAGCCAAATTATCCTAAATTTTTAATCATAGGTGTTTGGGGGTTCATTCTTGTTCATCACAGAGAATTCCGGGAGTAAAAGGAGCTCAATTTTATTCCCACAGCCAAGCAGGTTTAGTATTTTCAATTTAATAGTGCTTTATTGTTAATTGGGCCAAGAGTATCTTACAGGAGGCAGAGTTTTCCTGTTCCTGCCTGAAGAGGCTGTAGACCTCTCTAGTTTCACTGTGTTGGCTGAGAAAAGAACAGACTGTTTCTTTACGGATTTAACTTGTCCATGTGGGTGAGTGAGAGAACTGTGTCACTTGGACAGAACTATCATCGCTGTCCCTGCGGTTGTCCCTGCAGTCATTGAAGGGATTGTCAGGAAGGTTTTTGTAGAGAGAGGACTTGGCTCTTTGCCTAGTAGATCTTCCCATACTCTCTGCTATAAAAGAACCTTCCAGGTTGATGAAGGTGGTACACTTTTCTATCAAAATGCTGGACTAGCGCTTCTCGATGATTCATGCGCCTTACATTGCATCCAGTTCCCTGCTGTGAGTCACCAGGACAGGTGGTGTCTGTCTTGGCGGCTCTCCTGAAGGAGTATTCGCATGGTGATTGAGGAAACCTTGCAGTTAAAATAACAGAAAGCCATACTAAAGCATATAAACCTCCGAGGTCACTTAGAAAGTCACTGATGTGCAGTGAATATCAGCAGTGATATCAGCAGTGCGTTATCACTCCGATTTAAATACAGACTTTGAAGGAAGTTTGTAATATTTTCTGTGTATGAGTGTTTTATTGCAGGAAGTGTATCCTGCTATAAATGAATTCATCTGTTTGAGGGACTGGGTTAAAGGGGCTGTATGTGACTTAAGCCTGGAAGTTTTTCCTTTCGGAAGTGTTGGCCGTACTAAACTGATAGACCACTGTCATGTTCTGAGCTTGACTGTTTCCTAACTCTTGGAATGCGCCAGAGAGAGTATGGTGCCAGAACAACATGTTTCCTATTGGCTGCCAAGTTCTTGCAGAGGGATCTGGACAGGCTGGATCGATGGGCCAAGGACAGTGGTGTGAGGTTCAACAAGGCCAAGTGCCGGGTCCTGCCTTTGCATCACAGCAACCCCGTGTGTCACTACAGGCTGGGGGAACAGTGGCTGCAAAGTGGCCCAGCGGAAAAGGGCTTAGGGGTGTTGGTCAATAGGAGCTGAATATGAGCCAGCAGTGTGCCCAGGTGGCCAAGAAGCCCAATGGCATCCTGGCTTATATCAAAAATAGCATGGCCAGCAGGAGCAGAGAAGTGATTATTCCCCCATACTTGGCACTGGTGAGTCTGCACCTCAAATCCTTTGTTCAGTTTTGGGCCCCCTACTACAAGAAGGACATTATGGTGTGGCATAAGTCCAGAGAAGGGTCTAGAGAGTAGGTCATAAAAGGAGTGGCTGAGAGAGTGGGGGATGTTTAGCCTGGAGAAGAGGAGACCCGGGGGTGGCTGTATTGCCCTCTATAACTGTCTGTAAGGAGGTTGTAGCCAGGTGGGAATCAGCCCCGTCTCCCAGGCAGCTAGTGACAGAACCAGAGGAAATGGCGTCCAGCTGCACCAGGGGAATTTCAGGTTGGACATCAGGAAGAATTTCTTCACTGAAAGGGTGGTTAAACATCAAAACAGGATACCCAGGGAAGTTGTGGAGTCATCATCCCTGGAGTTGTTCAAGGAATGATTGGACATGATACCTAGTGCTGTGGTTTAGTTGACATGGTGGTTGGACTTGATGATCTTGAAGTTCTTTTCCAGCTTAAGATTCTGTGATACTATGATGGCCAACAACGATGTGAAGCAATCTTGTGAACTAAGAGACAATGGACTGTTTTTGTCACATCTGGTGAGGTCTTGGGAGATGCATCTGTGTTGTTTTCTCTCTGTATGCCCATCTTTCTGGCAGGTGTTGCCATCTCTAGTGGTTCTTATTTTTAAGAGGGATCCGTGATTCACTATAGTGGCCTTTCCCAGAGTTGTTGGGAGACATTGATGCTAGTCCCATAAAGACAGAAGGGCCCAAGACTTCTGAAGGAACAGGGTGTGTAACAGCATCCTGCTGCAGATCAGGAGATCCACATTTGTGCCTAAGGCTCTCCCTGGCAGCCTTGCTCTAAGTACACCACATCACTTTGGCCAGAGAGCCAAAGCAAGCTGGCTGAGATCCTGAGCCCATCAAACACTTGTGCACAGCTGGCTGCAGAAGGAAGGGCACTTCACTTGTGATGGCTGGTGGCTTGTGTAGATTTTGGGTTGACTTTTGACCCTACTAACAGATGGCAGAATAAACTGATCTGAGATATATTTTTAAATGAGCAAATTGCACTTCTGATCTCTGCCTGCTTGTCAGAACATTTTTCTTGAGGTGTGGCTTGTCAGAGAGAGAACTGAGGTGGGTGCTCATCCTGCCCCAGGATTTGAGGTGTCCCCAGTTTGACTTTTCCAGGTTAGAGATCAGTTGGTCTTTTATACCAACAAGGTCCAATGGCACCAAAGTGGTCTGGAATGTGTCCAGAGCAACTCTGTTTACAACACCCTAAAGCAAAGGTGCATTTTCAGTCACCAGCAGCTAGATTCAGATGAGGAGCACCCTGCCCATGGTATTCCCTGGAGGTGACTCCACACAGGGGTCAGGCTGAAGGCCGGTGATTCCCCCTTGAAAAAGAGCTTCTGCTAAAATGTCTCCTCCCCTTTTTCTGCAAGCTGATTTCTTTTGATGTCACTTTTTCTTCCTTTTGCAAAAGGAAGTCAAACTTCAAAACAAGCTATATCATACTATGTTCTGTGTGCGCTTGAGGTTTAAAGTGGAGTCTTCTCATGTTTGGTCACTGCTAGAAAAAAATGCCCATGGGGATACTCTCCCTCCTCCTACCCGTCATGACTGCTGGCTTGGCTTGCAAGAGTTGCCTCTAGTAAGAAGAGCAGTCATTGGATGGGTAATTCCTGATGCTAATTGATAACCTTTTTTGTCTTCAGTCACATTATTAAATGCTTTAAAATAGTGTTACGTTTAATTTTGATTTCATAGCAGATAACTTGCTTTTTCTCTCTTTGGAGCTCAATACATTTTAATACATTTTTTAATTGTTTCATGCCTACATCTACCCCTACCTCCCCTACATTTTAGCAAACCTGGTATAAAGCTTTGTTAGTAGATAAACCAGAGCTCCTTCAGTGGGATTCTGTTCCTGTTAATGTTTACAATTTCAGAGTCTCCCACAGGAATTTTTAGTGCTTCCCACACCTCTGCTGCCATAGGTTTTTGCCACATCTTCCATATGGGAAAATAATGCATGTCCCACATGTATTGCTGGTTTATCCTGAGTTGCCAACTAAGATACCTTTTCCTTATTTTATTACAGTCTGACCTGCAAGCCTTGCCTTTCATGGCCTTTTGATCCTGTTGGGAATGGCAGGTTAATGAGACTACTTTCTCTGGACCAATTTTTTTCTTAACCAGAGAAACGCATCAAGACCCAGTTATACCGTCCTTACTCCTGTACCAAAAACCAGTTCTTTGGGGGCTGTCTTTTTAATTGAGTCATTTATTTTACCTACTTTAAACAAACTGTTCCAGAAATCTAGGCTAGAGCCCATTACAGGCGCTTGTATCTGAGACGGATTGCAGCTGGACAGATTGAACGTGGCAATTATTTCTGTTGAAGGCATGCCCTTGAGTTGGCTCAGGATGAGTGGCAGCGCTGCTGCCGTGCAAGAGAAACTCAGAGACAGTGGTCGCCCGTGGGAGTGCTGCATTGCAGCTACTCTCAGCTTACGTCACGAGCAATGCTCCGGCAGCCGAGAGGCTCGTCGGGAGCCTGAGGAGAGCGTGGCTCTGGTACCATATAACAACAGATCTCACGGTCTGTGTTTTCTGGGCTTCTTCGTGCATTTCTTGTGCCTTCTGCGCAGGGAAGCCTCTGTCGGCAGCACTCTGCTCGCCTTAATGCAGTGTAAAAAGCTGTGACTGCTTATCCATTTACAGGGTTTGGGTTGGAGGGCTTTTTAGCCTCTTTTTTTAACATATATATTTAGAGACTTACACATGTCATATGGTGATTACAGCTTTTACACCATTTGAACCTGTCTGTTTTAATTAGCAGTTGGCATCACTCTATTTATGGATAGATGGAAAAAACACAAGCTAGCCAGTTTGCAGCACAGGGTATATTTTCTTCTTTTGGCAAGTAGTTTTTATCCATTTTTCCATAGCTAAACTGGCTTGGCAACCTGCAGATGTTGCAGGCATTGGGTACTGATGCTTGAAATAGAAATGGACTCTGAAGAGGATGTGGGATGGGGAGAAATAAATCAGAAACTGCTGTCGCACTGGAAGTCTATTAAGACTGATGATCCGTCACGCTTAGCAGAGTGTAACTACAGAAGTTGACCACATGGAAAATGAGCACATTAGAAATATATACATTTTAAATCTTGCTTATGTCACGTTATTAAGGTTCATTTTCACTTTGGCATGTTGTGGTAACAAAACTAGTTACTAGTACAAGTGGTTACCTGTTCAATGTGGTTAAGTTGGTTGGTAGGTATTTGTACAAGCAGGAGAAACAGATTGATTCTTTCTGGAATAAGTTGTGTCTAGCCTATAAATGATGCGAAACGTGTGTGTGTTTTTCTTTTTAACTGCAGCATAAAATTTGCAAAAGTTTTGGCCTGTGTTGACCCTGCGATGCCCAGGAGACTGTCAAGAAATGAGAACATCATTGTGTTATTAAACACCCACATGTTACCTGCTCCTCAAGAACCGTCTGCAGATGCACTTTACTCAGGGGAAAACAATTTGAGGCACCTTTGCCCTCTTTGAGAAGCTCTCCTTAAATAAAATCATAAATTACTTCCCAGTGGAGACATTAAATACAGGCACATGAGTGTTGTTGAGCAGCTCACGTGGGGATCGCTCGTTGCCACGTACATGGTGGGAAGGTGCTTTGCTCTGTACAGCATTTGGTTGCCACAATTTCAACACAGTTGTGTTGCAGCCTGGACTTTGCACTGCCTGTGGACTTGTGGTAGGGTATTACACCACTGTCTCAAAAAACACAGCTCATGGATCAGTGCCTTAAAGCACTGCTGCCCATCAAGGGAAGCTGGGCAGTTCAGTAACTCCCTCTTTCCTGCACACCTTTTCAGCTGCATCCTTATTCTGCAGCCTGTATTTTTCATTGTCTAGCAAGATTTCAACCTTTCAGTCTAGGACAGAGCTGTCCATACTGGTGAGCAGCAGGTGCATTTGAGTCAAATTTAGGCTTGGGGATTTGAGACTAGAGCCCAAGAATTACAGCTTTCAAAGGCTCTCACTTCAGCTAGCAAAATAAAATCTTGTCACCTCTGTTGGCTCGTGGTGTTACAAACTGATTTTGAGACCACATAGCAAGAGTTGAGTGATTCAAGGCTTTTCCTCCTTAGTATGTCCAACACAGTAATACAAATGTGGCTTTCCTCAGTCTCTCTGTGACTGTGTGCACATTTTTTGTGTATGTAATTTCTGAGCAACCTGTCCTCAAGTTGACTGTCTTTGGGAGAAGAGCTGATGGAATTGATCCTACTTCACATGGCTGAGCAGAAGGGAAGGAATGGCAAACCTTTCATGTAACAATATCACTGTGAAATGTTGGAATGTGGGCTACATGGTACTAAATCAAGGTAGTCTCTGGGGGCTCGCAGTTAATGTAATTCTAAATAGGAGGTGACCCTTTCCAAGCAATTTCTCTAAACTTGTGATTTGTATGCTAGCCCTGTGCATTACAGTGGTTAAAGCCTAGGTCAGAAATCCTCCATCCAACTTTGACACTTTATTTTGTCTTTAATGGATAAATTAATAGCAGTAGGTCACAGCCAACTGTGTATTGTAGGTGTGGGTTGATGAGGTGTGTTAGGAGAATAAGGGAGCATCAGAGCGTGTGAGGAGCTGTAAGGTTTAGATGGATTTCCTGCATTACTGGAGATGTCAAATGACCAGATGAATGTTTCTTTGCTAAAATCAACTTAGTTTTAAAGTACTGTGGATTAATTTTCTGAGAAACCTGAGGAAATGCAGCAAGTTCGTGACTGGGCTGGCTCCTTTTTGTAGGACCTTCCTGATTGTTTTTGTGTAATTTTCAAAATACCACAGACTTTCCCAGATCGGATTGTGAAAATGCTGTTTTGTGTACATATGGTGGATGTTTGAATTTCTTTGACATCAAAGCTTTTACTTGCATAAAACAAATAAACACTTTCCACATATATTTACTGTGTTATGTTAACAAAGCAGTGCCAGAGGTGTTTGGAACACTGTGTGTTTGAACTGCTGGCACAGTAGATTCTGGATTTTGGGTAAGGAAAACCATTTTCATAGTGGCACTAAGCAGCAACTGGAAGAGGAGCCCAGGAATCTCCATCCCTGAAGACACTCAAAGCTGGACTGGACAGACCCTCAGAAATTTCATCACAGGTGGCCCCGCTTTTAGAAGGGTACAGACCCCGCTGCCCCTCCAGTCCCCTTCCCGTCTCGTCTCTCTGGTTTTTGCTGAGTGAGATACTGAAAGGAAGGATTAATAGCCAAATGTGTTACACCAGTATTTGAAGGGGAGCACTCCAGGTGCATCAGCTTCCGTAGTGTGGAAGGACAGGCGTCCCCTAAGAAGGGTATTTACATAGGTTTTCATGGTGCTGCTACAAAAGCCTGAGCAGCACTCTGTATATGGATTGCCCAGCCCCAGTTGGTTTGTTGATTAAGGACTGTAAGATAAGCAAGACTTGGCTAGAACAGTGATAGTGCTCTGAAGGTTTGTCCTGGATGGAGTATAAAGTGTGAATCCCCTTCTGCTCATCTTCTGGGGGCTGTTCAATAGGAGGAGGTACTAAAGGTGTTCTGTACTGAGGTGAGAGAATGGCTAAAGTGGTGAAGGAGAAGGATGGCTTCTGCTCCCCTTGCAAGGTTTAAATTTCAGGATTTCCAAAGCCCTGTTCTTAATTAATCTGTTTGCGTGTTGCCTTCTGAATTCTGATCTTTCTCATTGATTCAAATCCTGGTTTTCCGAAGCATCTTGTAGTTGTTCTTACTAAGGGTGATCAAGTTCGGCTTCAAAACTGGCCTTCTTGCCCAGCTCTTACAAACTTGGTGTGCAATTGCATGTGTGCGGGTCACAGCAGGCAAGTACAGCCAAAATATGTGCATCTGCTGTTTCAGTGGTTGGGGTGTGTTTGCTGCAGTTCAACAGAGATTGTTTGGAAGGAGAAATGCAGTTGCTCTGACCTCGCAGAAAGAGATAAGCCCGTCCTTGGTGTTGGCATGCCAGTCAGCACTACTGAGTGTCGTGCTGTATGCCGTGCTTGTAGTGCTGTACACCAAGGCAGCTTCCTTTGATCTTTTCTGCAAGATGGGCTTTTTTCTTTCTGTGAATCAAAGAATTGAAGCTCTTCTCCTGCTGCACTCTTCGTGATTTAAGCAGGCACACTTTAAATGCAGGCTGACAGCATAGATTGTTCAGAAGGATTTGTGGGATAAACAGGAGTTTGCCTGCAGAATATGTGAATCTGTGCATTAAAGGCAGCCAAAGATCTGGTGAGCACAGCCCTGTGCCTGTAAGCTGTCTCACCTGATCTGCGTGTAGCCTAGTGTGAACTTCACGTGCTGCTTACAAGGGAAGGAGAAAATGTCCGTACCTTTTCTAAATTCAAAAGTATGAACTCACAGCTTGCTGTGTTTTTCAGAGCGTGTGCTTATTGAGCTTGTGACCAAAAGCACAAAGGTCTTCGGTTCCTCTGCTTGAGGATGACTGTCCTCATTTCACTTTCTGTAACAGGTGGAATATATCTTTTTTTTTTTTTTTTTAAGCCAAGTTCACTGTTGTATATCAAATTCCTTTGTACTGCAGGCTCAAGCAGCCAGCTGGTGTCAAACCCATGTGGTGACATTCTCCTTTGCTTTTGTGAAAACTCATTGTATTTCAGTAAGGCTGAGGAAGCTGACATCGAAAATTAGTGCAGTGCGGCCAAAAAAACCCCAAAAGCCTATTAGTGGGGGCAAAACTGGTTAACTGTTTGAGAGCTGACCCAAAAAACAGCACAACTGTTTTAATATATAGCACCAGGCAATATGAGCTTTGAGGCAATCCAGGTAACTGGAAACACTAGAGCCGTGGATTCTTGCTCCCCTTTCATTATCTACCACTTGATTAAAGAGGTGCACAGGTTCTCTGTGTGTCTGCTGATGAGTCTCCTGGGGTTTAGACTAGAAGTCTGCAAAGTCAGTGTGTTTTTATTATCTTCTACCAAGCCATGTTGAAATGAGTTTGGAGTTGCACTAAGTAAATTAGTGGAGGTGAAGTTGAGCCGTGGGTATTTCAGGACATATTTGAGACAATTTTTAAATGGCCTTTGGAGCAGCTGCATTGAGAAAGTACCAGAAATAAGATTTATGTATTGCCTTTGAAGCATAACCACCTGTACCCCCGCCCCCCCCCATATGTGCCACTTGCAGTTAGAGATCATCACTGCTGAGCAAAGGCACAAGTTTGCCCCAATAAGAGGGAACCACGTCCCTGAATAGCTGGGGCAGAGGCAGAGCTTCCCCTTGTGCTTAGGTGTGCATTGAGTGTTTTGATGGGTTGATGATGATGCATTTCTGTATAACCAACTGAAAAATAACAGACTTCCTCTAAAATGTCTTGAACTGATAATTTCTTGAAGTGGTTTGAATGATTTTTACCTCCCTTTGTTCCCTCTGTGATCTTTCCCTACATTTACTAAGGAAGCGTGCTCTGCTGGAAGAAGTGACAGCATATAAAAATAGCACTGCCTTATTCTGCAGATCTGCTTGCTGTGGGGTTTCAGTTAGATCTGCTGACTTGGATTTAAAAATAAACTTTTGTTCGGCTTTTTGCACCTGCTTGTCCTGGTGGTGCTTGATTTTGCCTTGGAGGCAGCAGCCATTTGGTGGTAGCTGAAATCCTTTGCTGTATTGAGATCAGCAGCACAGGTGGTTGGGAGACCTGAGTTAAGGTGCTTTTGACTTCTAGGGCCAGAGGTGTTTTCAAGACAAATAGCTAAACACAAAGAGAAGAGAGACCTTGTAGATCTTTTTACAGCCTCAGTGGAGGTTGTCAGTTCAAAATAAGCAGTGCATGTTCTGCTGACCATGTGGTGGAATTGCAGTTGGCATTCCAAGCCATTTGCTGTAAGTGTATTATCCCCTTCCCTCATTGAATACTGCTGGCCTCTAATCAGATTACATCACAGTTCATCCCTGGGCCCCGGCAAAATAAAGAGCGGTACTTCAGAAGAACATAAGTATCTTGAGTTACTGCCTCCTTCACACATTGGGCTGACATTAAGTGTTCATTCAGAGCCAAATTCATGAAGGTATGGAGATCAATGAGTCTGGCTATCTGAATCAGCCTGAACCAGATCTCCATCTTCCACCATCTGGAACATGCAGTGGAGCATGGTCCTCAGTGCAGAGAGTATCCCTGGCTGATGGAGCTGGCCCTTGGATACCCATGGGCTGGCAGCTCGGCTCTGGAATGCTGCACAGATGAGGGGTTTCTCTGAAATAGCACAGGCTTGGCCTCGTGTTCCTCAGCAGCCTCAGGATTTCTCTTTTCATCACAGGGTTCTTTTTATTAGTGTGCTCCTTTTTTTATTGGAGAGCAAGCTTGGTGACTCATGTCACCTGCCTTCCTTGAGCCATTAATGGGTGTTGCATTTGGAGCAAAGCAGTTGGGTCTGCTCAGAATAAGACCATTAGGTTTATGGAACTATTCATAGAATGATTCTGGAAATACAGTTTGCTATACATTTGAAAAGAAGTGGGGAAAAGGTATGGGAAGTGTTAGTGGGCTCAGCTTCATTGTGAGTACAGATGTTCAGCAGACCCTCTATGTTTTCAGCACTGAAATTGTTTGTATTCCGAAGAATAAAATGTAAATAACTGCCCTTGGAAAACACCAGTGTGGCATTTGATCTTCTAAGCAAATCTTTTTCTAATGATGCATTGTTTTTAAGGCATCAAAACCTTGATGCAGAACTCTGGGCTTATAAAAAGGAGCAATAAGCGCCTGGGAGGAGGGATGGATATTAATTCTTGAAAGAAATGACCAGAAGCAAAATGCTGCTCTCTATGCTGACATCACTTTGTGAAAGGGAGAGGAGGAGGGACCAAGCTAGCTTGCACTCCTTGCTCAGACACCTCAGAGCTGAGGATTTTGTCACTGGGAAACGCTTCTGCCTGGACTTTTACTGCTCTCTAACAGGATGTCACAGTTCAGTGATGTGTTTTGTGTCTCTTACAATTCTGTGAATCAATGACAGACTTCCTAGTTTCTCAAAAATTGTACCAACATGTCCTCCGATAACTTAAACCTTCCCAAAGTGTTTTTAACCACCTCTGTGTGTGACATCCTCTTTCAAAGCAGTGGGCCACAGGTGAGATTTTCATTCATGTGCTGAAGGCTGACTAAACCCAAACTGTCCAGAATCATAGCAGAGCTGGTTCAAGACTGTATTTATATGTTGGATGGACTGTGTAGCGACCTTTGTGTGCGTGACTGAAATTCTGACCCTGCTTCTTTAATGACACCACTCATGTTGACTCCCATGGGGTGCAAATTCTGCCCAGTGCTCCGCTTGGAGAACAGCTAGTATAAGCAAAAATGCTGCTTAGCAGAGGAGTAAGCTAGATCAGAAGTCACAAGAGCATGTTCTTTAACAAAGAACATTGAACATGGACAGAGTCTGTTTTAAGGACTTCTGAAAGCTGGTGGTTGCCAGGGCAGGCTGTGAGCTAGGGGTGGTTCAGGTTTGCTGTTCCTTTGGCTCCTTTGCTTCTTCAGCTAGCTGCTGCTGCCACTCTTCTCCTTAACTCTTCTTCCTCCTTTAAGATCAATGAAAGTGCAGTTTGAGAAAATGCTTGTCCCATCCATGAATAAATGCTAGTTTCTCCTGCAAGCAAGAAAGTAAACCCCATAATGCATTTTCCTCTCAGCAGGACTGTGTGGGGCTCTGGCAAACATGCAGAGTTTGTTTATTAAATTTGGTTAGTCTAAAATTCATAGGTGAGTTTGACCTTGAATATGCTTTTGTTGATCCAGTCTTCTCTGAAGGATGCCTGAATTAAATTAAAAGAAAAAAGGGGGTCAGGAAACAGGGTTTTTTGCTGGTTTTGAGCAGCAACTTTCAGAAACTTTAATATAGAGTGCTGCTCATAAAGGAGCTGTAGGAATAAGGATGTCCTGTTTTCTTTTCGTGACTGGTAGATGCAGAACAATATCCCCCTGTTGTCTGCAGTTCTTGATGTGTTTTTCCAACTTTCAAGCCTTACCTGGAGGCTACTGATGCCCTGAAACATGAAGTGCTCCCATAGCTCCATTTTCAGGTTTCTGTCCCAGTAGTAATGCTTACAGCCCCCCCGCTACTCACTTCTAGGCAAAAGCCCTCATTTTTTACCTGTTTGCTGTAACACCCTGGAACTCATCCCATCATCCATGTGTTTCATGGAGGCATCTGCATAAAAGGTTTTGTAGGATCAAGATCTATACCTTGTGTAATCAGTGATGGAAACTGCTTGCTCTTCTAACAGCATGAGTTTGGATAAGGGTTGAGTAATGGCCATTAACTTAGAACGTCCTACTGTTAGTCATCCTGTCACAGCCTCTGTTCAGAGTTGTATTTAATAATCCAGCCTCCCTTCTGTTCCTGCTTTATCTTTACTTGAAAATGGAAGCCTCTTCTGTTAACTTTGAAATTGCAAACGTACTACACCCATTTTTTATCATTCTCTCCCTTTTTGGAAAGAGGAAAGTAGCTGGAATATTTGGACTATGCCCTTGAGGATAAAGATGAACTCATTAAGAAATTGGAGCCTTAAAGGCACTTCCTGAAGGGCAGCATCTTCTGAGCCTGCTGGGGTTGCTCAGCAGTGAAGGGAGAGGAGGAAGATAAGAGATTGATTGTAGCAAGTTGTTTGGAGTATATAGAGGCCATGCAGTTGTACAGCTGCACATTTCATCAAATAATCATTTCCTTGATATATAATCATCATTAAATACAAACATAGTGACTTCCAAGAAAACAACTGAGTCTCTTTCCTACAATCTCTCCCTGTTGTCTCTCTGTGATGTTGAATGACAAACAAGCGTCAAAAGAAAATCATTTATGCCTTTATAGTGGACTCATTGTAGTGTCATGGTCCACAGCCTTCCCTTTTGTTATCTTACACGAAAAAAGTATGTGATCTTTTACAGGCTTAGGGAGGAAAGGAAGAAACAGGAAAGGTGAGAGCAAAGGTAAGTTTTGCCTTGCAGAGTCACCTTTTTACTTATGAGAAGTAAGGCTGATGTTATCACCCACTTTCTAATCAAATTTGACAGGAGCATTTTGTTATGCCACTTTCTCTGAGTGGGAATTCTGATGAATACAGATCTCGTCTCCAGTTTCAAAGTATTGCTTTACACTGTTCCCAGGCATTGTTTGCCTTAATGGATGAATTATTATAGTATGTTGTCAGAGAAGCAGATAATTCACAGCCTCGTTTCATAAACTGAAAGTCCAAGGCACAGCAGTTTGACTTGCATAGCTGCAGAGCAGCGAATGGAGCCCAGGTCACTCCCCCAACATACTCGTAGTTTGATGAAGAATTTGCTAGTGTGGCCTCAGTATTTCTCTTCAGGAAGTTACAGCTACTGGAGAATGTCATAAGTTTATTCCAGAGACCTGTTTATAAGTGAAGCAGAGATGAGCAGTGCATTCAGCATATTTTTGATGGACTTCTCTGTCAGGTGCTCTTTTCATCAACATGTCTGTGGGTTGATGGCACTGAAAAAGAAGTTACACTGGTCTTTTACCTACCTGGCTTATGGCTCTGTCCTGGAGCCAGTAGGCAACTGGTCACTTGTGAAGCAGGTTTTTAAAAAGGTAAGCCATAAATTAATTTGGAGGCTGAAGCAGGTTTAGTATGACTGTGGCATTGCCCAGTGCAGTAAACTCTTTCCTAGATTTTCGCTGCTTGGTTGTGTAGCTGATACCAGAACTTGTACACACATTAATGCTGCTTGTAAGGTCCATCTCTGTGCACAGAGTTGGCCACCTGCTCCTCCTGTGAGTAAACTACTCATCAAACTGTAATTTATATAAAGCATACGCTACTCTTGTGCACAGCAGCGGACACTGAGTAAAAGAAACAAATCTGAGCTACCAACCCTTGTTACACTTGAGTGTTTTCAAACCACTGTTGTAGTACAAAATGGTTCTCTCCTGCCAGTTTGTGTAGGCAGCTGATCCCAGCCCTTTGGAAACAGGAGTGCCAGTGCAGTTCTGCTGGGAGGAACCGGCCATCACTGAAACCGTTTTAAAGTTGAGGTAAACCCTTTGCACTGCAAGTGTTCCTGGAAGGACAGCTGAATGCATCGGGGGTGGCCACGGTGCTCCAGCTCAGTAAATCAAAGGGTGTTGAGAGGCCCCTATTTAACTTTTTCTTGCTTTCTCAGGAAGCATTTGTATTCTTGACAGTTAATATAGTTGGGATCAGGGAGGTAAAGCTCTGTTGAACTCCAGTGCTGTTGGAATACTTAATACATTGAGGAGGAGCGGTGGGATTCAGGTGGGCTGGTTCTGTCCTTCCTTCAGTCTGGTGACCCTCCCCAGCCCTGCCCCACTCCCTGCAGCCCTCCCTGGGTCCATGCTGACCAAGCTGAGGTGCATGCTCAGCCCTCCCAAGCTTTACAGCAGCACCCCTCATTCTCCTTCCTGAGCAGAATCCTAAACCCATCATCTGGAACACCTTGTTTCCAGAAGGGACATTAAAATGTCTCAAAACAATTTTTTCCCCTTACTTTCACTTTCTTAGAGTAATCTTTATTTACAGAAGAAAATTAACAACTTATCCCTCCATGTTCTTATAAACACTTACGGATAACATGAAGTTTCAAAAAGTGGGAAGAACCTGTAGTCCCCAATCCCCACCAGTTTGGGTTGTTGTTTTCCAGTGAAAGAACTTCTTTATTCCAGGCTTGCTGTATTTTGTTGTGGGTTTGGTTTTTGGTTTGGTTTTTTGGAGTTTTTTTGGTTTTGTTTTTTTTAAACTGCACAACCCCCAGTGTATAGACCAAACTTCCCATTGCTGTTTGGATGACCTTGTCCATCCATCTGTACTATATGTTGAGGGGGATATATTTATACTTTGGTTGTTGGTGTTTCAGTTAAAATTCTGTTACCTTGCCATTTAATATTAATAGTAACTGACCCTTGTTTCCTAGTCTCCAAAACACATGGTGCCTTGCTTCCTTGTCATTGTTCTGATACAACCCTTCCTTTTTTCATAATAATAGTCTTAGGAAAACCGTGTCACTTAACTATTGATGGTCTTTTATTATTCCAGTATTTCACTGAGTTTTTAGCCTGAGAAACCTACCTTTTGTTTAAACTCAGTTCAGACTTACTCTGTTGGTGGCCATGGAAATATTTGGTTAATTTCTCCTTCTCTGTCATTGGACTTATGCCACATTAGGCTCTGAATTAAGCTCTGAAATAAAATTACTTTTATTTGGCAGTGGCTCCAGAGAAAAATGCCCATGTTTTGGGATAGAGATCCACTTTTTGTTGTGGATGTTGTCCTCCTTCTCCAGTTGCTTTCTCTCTGTTACATCTCTCCCCATCTTCTGTATTGCTTTTCAACTTAATGGAGTCTGTCACAGCTTGTGCAAGTGCAGCATCACGGGAAGAGATGGGTCTGGATCCATCCCTTCCGAGGCTGGAGTCCATATGCTTTTCCCAACTGTCCATATGCAGCAAGGCTACAGTTATTCAGTGTTGCTAAATAATATTATTTCGATAGCTCCTTATAAAAACATGAGTAACTGTGCAAGTGACAAAGGGCTTTCTGTTTATCTTTTTGAACAATGGAAAATACCAAATAGCCACTATTTGTTCCAGTTATTATGTAGTGTCTTTTTTCCAGAGCCATTTCATGGGCACAGGATTTAATTCTGCAAGAATGCAGCAAGATGGTGACATGTTTCTGTGTTAAAAAATCAAAATTATCAAAAATTGTGACGTTTCTTAGGATGATTTTTTTCCTTGAGCAATGCCGTTTTTAAAGCCTAAGGAAGATTTTACTCTACAGTACAAGTCTAAAGTTATTTTAGTAATCAAATAAGTCTTGTAAATAGTTGCTGATCTATTCATTGTGCCAGAGAGCACTGCAGTTTGGAAACATTTTGTAGGAAGGTTGGTGTTTGTACCCTGTAGATTTGACTTGCAAATGCGAACTAAGAAATTACCAAAACTAGCAGTAACCAAAACAAAGTCGGTTAAATCGAAATGTAACGGGCTGATCAGAGCTGACTGAAGCGGGGAATGGAGTAAGGTGTGTTTGCAGAAGGGATAACTTGGGGGGAGGAGGAGGAGGACGAGGAGGAACACCTGGGGAGTGTTGTTGTCGTCTCACCTGGCGGGTGCGCCAGCAGCGCCACCTGCTGGCGGTGCCGGGACCTGGGGCCGTGCGGGGTCGGGGGCGCACCCTGCAGGAGCAGGAGGCTTTTGGGGCGTTGGATCTAAAGGATCCAGAGATGGGAAAATTGGATCGAATTGCCTAGGTTTATTTCCAAAATGCGGAAATAGACTTTCCATAGATGCTGACTCCCTTGCCAGTTTTGCTTCTTGGCATCTCAGGCTCTTTCCTTTCAGCTCTTTGGCCACAGAGTTGGGCCTCATGGCACAGAAAGCTGCTGGGAAGAATTGTCGTGTTTGATTGTTCTGGTCTCCAGGTAACCAGGAATTAATCTCTTCCCGGGGTGGCAGATACCCCTGAAGTCTGCCCTGTTAATAGCCTGGTGGATTCTACAGTTCTCTTGAATCTGTTTTACAGTGGCTCTGGAAAACTCGGCACCTGCCTCCTGGTTTTGTGCCTCCAACCTGCAGGAGTCTCACACAGGCAGGAATCTCATCAGGGATCTCACCTGCCTTTTGTTTTTTGTTTTTCAGGTGGTACCAGAGAGATTGGGTCTGCTCTCACCAGGATGTGTATGAGGCACAGAAGTATAGAGTCCAAACTCCGGCAGTTCTCAAGGTGAGTGGCTCCACACCTGGCCTGGCACTGGATCTTCATCTTCCTGGTGCTAAAGCTGTTCACCAGCATTGGCTTCTCAGCTGCTCTCTGCCCGTGCCACTGAGAACAGCAGTTTTTCTCTCCCCACAGCCCATTAGGTGCTGTGAACAAGCAGCATTTCACTGCACATTCTGGGGACTGGACTGGTCACCTCAAATCTCCTCTAAATGCTGCAAATTCCCACTGTCAGTTCCTGTTGTCAGTGTTGAGCAGGTGGCTGCTGATGTGACTGACTGACTTGCCTTTGTTTCAGAACCTTAGGCTTTGTCACTAAGTGTTAAACCAGTAGCAGCAGGAGTCTGTTGTGCTGCTTCCTCAGCTTGCTGGAGAACCCAAACAGCTTGTGGCCAAGAGGAAAACTTTCAGGAAACGAGTCTGGAAAGGCAAATTCTCTCATCCCCTTTTTGCAGTTGAATTTCGACTGTAAAGGTAATGAGAGGATTAACTCATACATAAGCTGAGCTGTACAAAAACAATTTGGACAACTTGATGTTTGCATTTGTGCCTTTTTTAACCAGACTTAAAAGTTATACTTGACCTGAGGTGAAGAAAAATGATGCTTCACTATTTGCTGAGGACCTGGTGTGTTTTTCCCTTTCCCCCCCATCTTTGGAAGTGTTCAAGGCCAGGTTGGATGGAGCTCTGAGCAACCTTGTCTAGTGGAAGGTGTCCCTGCCCATGGCAGGGGGCTTGGAATTAGATGACTTTGAAGGTCACTTCCAACCCAAACCATTCTACAATGACTCTGTGATTATTTTAAAATAAAGATATTTATGAAATTGGCTGTGAAGAGACAACTTTAGTCTCCAGTTACCCCAGAATTAGCTGCTTAAATGATTTGGTCCCAGTCTCATTAATTAGTGCAGCGTTACTGATGCTGTGTCCATAGACTCCACCGGTGCGAGGTGAGGCACATTGGTGGCCAGGATGTTGTTTACTTGTACAACTGCTCTGTCTTCTTGTGTATATACCTGTGTTATTGAAGTTTATAATCTTCATGGCTGCATGGACCTTTCTGATCTCCAAAGTATCCATTTAAACTGTGTGACAGTTGAGTAGGATATAACTGTTTGCATTGACCTGTTTTGGGTCCCTCCTCTGCTTTACAGTTCCTCTGTTTTGAACTTCTGTGCAGTAATTCTGGTTATATTGTGATGTGGATTTTTACTCTTTTTTTTGATCCAGTTCTTTCTTTTGCTTTCTCCAGTGTAAACATTTTTATGTTCTGATATTTACATTGTGACACTGGTAGCTGTCACAGCAAAAAGTAAAAATACTCCAATATTGACCTTGGCTCTCTCTATAAGAATAGGGGCATCTGCAGGATTTGATTGCTCTTTGTGTTTTTCCAACAAAATTAGTGCTTTAATTGACTGTCTGATAAACCCACTTCAAGAACAGATGGAAGAGTGGAAGAAAGTGGCCAATCAGCTGGATAAAGACCATGCAAAAGGTAGTTACAGAGGAAGAATTCTTTAATAGGAGTAAGATTGTAATACCAGTTTTTCTTCCTCTTTTCATGTTTGTACTGGGGAACTGAATGCCATGCTTAAATATGTATAGCAACTTTCTGCTTCTGTAACACTGCTCTCCCAAAGTGCCTAAAAAAATTTTAACCCTTGCTGTGCATTTTGAAGGTTTAGTTTGCAGGACCCCAAGGGATGGGTTGTTTTCTAGACTGATAAGCAGTGACTAGTTCTGACTCTGTTAGCCTGCTCTCACTGTGTGTTCTCAGATAGTGCTGAGGATTGGAGATGCCACATCTATCCCTTCAAAGTCCCAGGGTGTCATTAAAAGCAAACTGTAAGATCATGTTATGCCTCAGACACAGGGTCCTTCAGAGAATGCACAGCCCTCTAAAACACTGGGAACTGTGTCATGGCCATGGGATGCCCAGAGCTGCAGTGCTGGTGACAGCTCCAGAGGCTTTCCTAGGGGAAAGAGCAGGAGGCAGCAGTCCTGCATAGCAAGTGCATAGGTAGATGCCTTTGGCTTTGCAAAACTTATGTTGGGGATGGTGGCCCTCTAGCATAGGTGCTGAAAGCAGGTTGCAGTTCACCACTGATCCTTGAAAATTGAAGACTTCTGCTATGTCTGAAAGAAGCAACAGCACCATAATTTAATTTGGAGAGGGTGATAACTGATGGAAAGGAGTGGGCTTGGCCTCCAAAAAAGGATTTGCTTCTTGCCCCCACTATTACTGTGGTCAAATAGAAGCAGTTGAATCAGCAGCTCTCAATAAATCTCTGCCCTGTGCTGCAGAGAGTGTTTATCAGGTAGTGAGCAGGAGGGAGGAATCACCTGGGTTCCTGCAGGTAGGAGTGACCCTGGCCAAAGTGGCAGTGAGGCTTAGGGTTTAGTGGGCAGACTTGAGTTTGGGTTTTGGGGGTGCAGTTGGCCTTGGTACAGTTCCTGTGCCTGCCACCAGCCTGCTTATGTTTTTCCATCATAGAAGAGCAGTAACATTGACCTCCTTTGTTAAAGTGTTTGTGTATATGTATATACATGCATACATGCCTTTTATCTTTTTTTTTTTTATTTTTGTAAAGTATCAGCTTTCATATCTGGTACCTTCAGTGTCCCTGCACTAGAGGTTGAACACTTTTGTCTGGGATTTTAATTCTCCCAGGATTTGCAGCTCATCAAAAAATGAGGACAACTGCAGTGTGTTCCACTTCATCAGAAAGAGCTAGCAATGTGACCCTTCCTTGGGCAAAGTTTTAGCACCCTCTGCCTGACTCTCATGCTGGGGGGGCATTACAGGATATTCTCTGCCTTGCCATTTCTGGATACTTGTTTTGAACACAGATGTTTCGAGAAACCTGTCATCTCTGTTTTCCATTCCTGAGAGTGGATGAGTCTCTGGAGTGAAAAGCACTCTAATTTTGTACTGTGTTCTCAGTTGTTATTTCTGTAAAGGCTTTGTTTATTTGGAAAAGATTTTGGAATGTGAATGTGCTCACACCCTAAAATGTTATATTAAGCCAAATGTATAGACACTGTAAAATGTGAGTTCTAAGCTGCTTTGATTAATAGTAGCTGTCCTCTAAAAGTTTGTAGTCTAATATCTTTAAATATAACCTTTTCTGTGAAAAACATTCATTTTGACACTGAGTATGTTGGTAATAGAGACTGTGTGTGTTTTATAGAGTACAAAAAAGCCCGCCAAGAGATAAAAAAGAAATCATCTGACACACTGAAGCTACAGAAGAAAGCTAAGAAAGGTAACTTGCTCCATACTGTACTGTTAAAAACCCTCTGGGCTGTGCTCATTGACAAAGACTGAACACCAGTAGGACTTCCCATTGTAATAATTTGGTCCCCTCTAATGTATTCCTGATATGTACTTGAACACCAGGATACAATTACTATGTGTCATTTAAATCATATTTTGAAGCTGCCATCTAATGTTCTTATACAAAAGCCTTAAAACTGTTTGTACAAAGTCAATCATGGTTTAAAATAGAGCCCTTACTGCTAACCTGTTCTTCTTAGGAACATTGACACTCTAACATGACTTGTGCAGATACCTGTAAAATTTTCTAGAATCTTTTGGAATAGTATAAAAAAAGCTATTATGTAAATGTTCTCTAACTATTAAGATTTCTCACTGTTCTTCCTTTCTACCACCTTTCTTTTTTCTGTTTATTTTAACAGTCTATAATCTCCTAAACCTTACATTATTCCTCAGAGTGTGGAAGCTGGCACGGGTTGTTGTCAGGGGAAGGGCACTTGGCAACCACAGAAAACTAAAGATGAGTGAGAAAAGAAAGGGAGTTTTCCCAAAAGACAGTCTGTCTTTTTTAGTAGCTGAATCTTGTGCTGCTGTTGCTCTTCTACCACCATCTTGTCACAGGAGTTTTGTCATCATTTTATTGGAAACGTGCATCATGATAGCTGCAGCATTGCCATCACTAAGGCCTTTACTTGGCCAAGTGCAAACCCCACCAGGCTTTGGAACAATGATAGGGAGCTTGTACAGAAGCAGACTTCCTGGTTCCCTTTTCCCCACTGGGTCAGAAACAGCAGGGTTGGAAGTGTGATTTGAGCAGCTTTCAGCCTTCAGGTTGCAAATTGTCCTTCCACTTCTGCCTAAAAACTGTGAACCCATGGACGGACAAAATAAATGCTGGAGTGGGGAGTTTCTTGAAATTTTGGAATTGTCTAGGTATTACCCAGAATAGGTGAGCTGTCTCTTAACTGTCCTTCCTAATAGGTGAGTCAATTAATTACACTGGTAGAAAGCCACATGACTGGAAAACTGCTCTTGAAGTTTAGCTGACATTAGGTGAGAGATGAGGAAGGGAGAGGTGGAAGCCAGCAAGATGGAGCTTAGCTCAGTAGGCTCTGTGTGTCTGTCTGTCAAAAGTTTGGTGTTTAAAACCAGAATGGTGATTGTCAGGGAAATACGACTCTTTGAGATAAGATTTTATTTTTGGGTGATGTGTAAGCATGTTTCTTATTTTCTGTGATAAATTGTCCAACTTCAGACCAACAGCTTTAGAGAGTTTGTGATGTTCCCTCTGTTTTTCTTCCTGTCTCCCCCTCCCCTTTTTTAGTGTCGTATCTTCTTGTCCACGTGTGATACAAACAACCCATCAGTGTGTGAGCACTGAGGAAAACACAGAAGCATAGAATGGTCTGGGTGAATGTCTGAGATTGGTGAAGAGGGAGCCATTTTTTGAGCCTGTTTCTATGGATGGACAGCTGTCTGGCTCCATCTCCCCTTTATCAAGCGTCTGAGTATTGAATAAATCTGCCTGCAATATTGAAGGAGGAGACTTCATTTTCTGTAGAGTGTGAAGTGGAGAGAGAGAGACACTTAAAAGCTGCTGGGAAAAAACCCTACCCCCTGTTCTGATACTGCAGATGCCACTTGCATCTGTCAGCAGTGGTTAAAGCAAGCAGACTTAGTCCTTGGATTTTCTGAGTTCATACCTTCCTCCCCAAATGCGAGCCAAGTCTTGTGACAAGGGTCAGCAAACTGGTGTCTTGTCCTCCTTCTGGATTAAGCATCTTTGAGCAGGGAGTGGAACAGGCCTCATTTTTGCCATCATTGTTATAGCAACCATGGTGTGATTGAAGTTTTCTTCATTTCTTTCCTTTTTTTGGGTCCAGAGCACAAACCCAATAGGAGTCAGGTGGGGTTAAAGCTGGTCACAGAGGGATGTGTATGAGGAGGGTGGAAGAGCTGAAGACTCACAGATAGCCAGTACAGGGAAAAGGAGGAGCTGCAGTATTTGTGAGGGGCTGAGAGTTGTTTTCACGGCCCCTGAGGAGGGAGGCATTGAGGCTCTTCTGGCTGAGAGTATGAATGCCCAAAGCTGTTGGCCCTCTGGGTGCCCAGCACGAGTGGGCAGGAGGTTGGAGTTCTCCCTGCCTCCTTGCAAGTTATCTACAGCACTTCAATATAGAAGAAAAAAAAGTAACAGATGTTTTTTCCACTCTGTTTTTTTGATCCTTACTTTGAGGAAATAAAGTGTCGGTCTGAATGCAGTGTCAGATCTCGGTCATGAAAACATTTTTGTCTGTATCCATATTGACAGATCTGTTCAATGTCCTGTGTGAAGTATGTTGCTCTTGCTGTTACTGATGGATAAAAATAATCAAGGTGTTTGTTTGTTTATTTATTTAGAACACAGTGAAATGCAGAAATGGTTCTGCTTTAGGTCACAAATGAGGTTTGAACTCCGTACAGGGAAACCGGGGGTGAAACTATCCTGGCAGGCATGTGGCTGAGTGCATGAATGTTTTATGGTGTCTTCAACTCTCCTGTTTCCCTGTTTCTCAGACTTATTTTTTTTTTGTTCTGTTCTTCCTCAAGCAGGACCTGTCCCTTTGATTTTTTGTAAAGTTACTGACTCACCTATGGGAACTCTAAAACAATCCATTCATTCCCTTCCTAGCACTTGTAAGAATGTCTTTGAATTAACCTTGCGATCATCTGTGGGCAAGTGAGATGTTTGCTGGATTCTGGATTTGCTTCAGTACTGTGCATGCTACTAAAAAGGTTCTTCAAGCTTATTCTGTTGTGACTGGATGGGAAAGTGATTTTCTTCTGCTTTGGGCAGCTTCAGATGTAGGAACTCAAATACAACGCTCTACTTTCCTCATTCGTGTCATGGCAGGGGTGTCCTCTCGCCCTGTTGCATCGGGCTGCAGAGGCTCTCTTGTAGGTGGTGGCTGCAGCATGCACAGCAGCTCCTTGCTCCTTGTCTGCATCCCAGGGACACTGGGGAGAGAGGGCCATGGGCTGCGTGGCTTGTCCTGGCAGGGGCACTGCAGGGTGGGTGCCCCACCGAAGCACCGAGGGGCGGATACGAGGGGGTCTGCCTGTGCCCTGGCTTGTGCGTGGGCTGTTTGTTCTGGTTCCATGTGGCCAAGCTGAAAGTTCAGGCTGGGCATTTAAGATACTTTAATTAGAAATTATGTTTTCTGAGTAAGTGTGTTAATTGCAATAAAAGTGTTTCCAGAGCTTGAAGTTGATGGGGAAAACACAGAGCTTTCCAAACAAAACGAAAGCATGTTTGGAGTCCTTTTGGGAAGTTTGCTAGAGCGTATCTAGTAAAGTGACATTTCTGTGTGTAAATTAAGGTCTTATATTTCAAAAGGCCTCACAGAGATAATTTACATTCTATTTGTTGTCCTTGACTATTAAAAAAAAGTCCATATGAAGCTAAATCTGTGTAGTCTAAATAGGATCCTGGTGCACCTCCCAGATCCATGCAGTCCCTAAGAGTTTCATGCTGATCTTCAAGGTGCATCCTTTTCCTTACGGCCTTTGTTCCCACAGGGAACAGGCCCACAGGGCTTCTTGCCCACCCCAGTGTTGAAACTTAGCTCTTGTCTGAACAGATGAAGTTGCATAGTGCATGGAACTGCATACGTTTTCTAAATTGCTCTTTGTTTTCAGACAAACATTGGCCATCAGAAGTCAGCCCAGCTAACCTGAGTCAGCAGAATAATTATGCATATATTTAAAATAAATTCCATGTTTAGGGTTCTGCTGAGTCAGGACAGATCAAGTGGATCCATAGCTGCTAGAAGATGTTGATGCTATTTTGAAATCAGAAGAGAGACAGCAGCTGTGGCTCTGCATGTAACCATTTGGGAAGGTTAACAAAATGCATGATTCTTAGTTTAACAAAAAGAAGGATCAAGTGACTAAATTAAAATTTATCTGAATGCACAGGTAAAATCTGGACTGCATGTTGGCTTTATTTTCTGTATTTCAGCTTGGCTGTTAATGATTAACTGGACAGGTTTCCCTTCTGCTTATAACATAACTGGTAGGTTTCATTTTCAGGTTCTTCATGTGACACTGTGTGTGAGCTTTGAGGAAAACGTTTAAATCCAAGCAAATATGTGAGGAGTTATATGTAACACTCCCAGCATGTAACACGTTAATATGAAAACTGAGTTTTATCTCTAAGCCATTTGTAGAAGTTTCTGCAGAGTTTCCTTAACATTCAGTACAACATTTCTTTTTGTGTTCCATCAGTGTTGAGTATCCAAACTGACAACCTCTTGACTATGCAGCAGTTTTGGAAAGTATTCCGTGATTCTAATGAAATCGAGAGAGTAGAACATGATTATTAATTTACTGTAATTTACTGGTAACAGTTCTTTTTCTTCCTCCTCCTCATTAACAAAGATGATGTGTTTGTGGTTTAGAGCCTTTGCAGCTGTTTTTGGGTTACACTCTGGTCTTTTTAATGTTGTTATACTCCTCCCAAGGATGGTTGTGCAAACCCTGTGACTTAACTGAAAAACACAAAGCTCTTCAATGCAGTTGTAACTGAAAAATGTCTCTGTTCTTAAAACAAATGCTGCCCTTCTCATTCAAGTACTTGGCACTCTTTTTTGTACTTGGCACTTAGCCCATCTGGAGTGGCAGACTGGGGAGGGAGAACCCCTGGCCAGACCCTTTCCTTCACCAGAAGATAGCCTTCCTCCTCTAAATTGATGTGTGGCATGAAGTGAGGTGAGAGCCAGGACTCACTGTCAATAGGATGCAGCTCAGAAGGAGGGAGGCTAATGAGTAAATTATCCTTATCTGTTGCAGGGAAAAGTCCTGTGTGAATGAGGCCATGGTGCGTGCAGGGCTTTTTGGTGTGTTTTGTTGTTTTTTTTCCCCTGCAAGCTTATAATGTAAGCTCTACTTTACAAAAATACAGTGAAGACATGTTCCTAAATCAGTGACTGAAGAATTTTTTGGTTTACTTTCATTCCTTGAATTTTGAATGCCTCTTGATAGTTGCCCTCTTTTTGACAGCAAGCCAGGTTTATTGCAAAACTTGATATATTAAAAAGGTTTTTTAATTAAAATACACATATCATGTTAATCTTTTTGATGTTCTTCCACATTGCATAAGCAGTTAGCTTTTAGTTCAATTAACAGTCTGTTAATGTAATTGCAGTAGAGAACATCAAAAAGCACTGTGGTTACTCACACAGCACCTGCCCAGAGTTCTGCAAGTTTGAGATCCCTCTTCCCTGTGAGGGGATGAGCTTTTTGCCACTTCATCAGCCTGACCAGAGTCTGACATTCATCTGTGTTGTGCACTTTCTCTGAAGCACAGGTTAACATGTTCTCACTGAGGAGTCTAAATTGGTGAAATCTCTTAAAGTAAAACTGTTTATGGTAGATAACTAGGAGTTTAATCTAGCAGCTCACCAGGAAGCAAAGCTAATGCAGTTGTCTTTTATCAGCAGCGGAAGAAGTCAAAATAGCCTTGTCCAAACTGCTCAGTCTTTTGTCTTGGCGCTGATGATAATGTCTAAATTCTAGGAATGCTGGAATACTAGTTTGACTTTTTTTATTTTCCTTTCTGTGTCAATTTTGTGTCCTGCAATTTCTCACCATGCGCACCTGCCTGACAGCTGAGGCTCTGGGTAAGTCTGTGCCATGCTGTGACCCTGGTGGCTGGTTTATTGTAGCCCTTGCTGTGGCCTCTTTATGGTGTCTGGTCTCCACTAACTGCCTAGACTTTAATTTCTAATGAAACTAAAATATGCCTAATCTTAATGAACAACGCATCTTTTGATTTATTTTCTTTTGGCATCTAATTGGAACATTGTAAAAGAAGAAAATCAGTATTGTAGATAAACCTCTGGTTTATTTTAGAAAGGGATGAACATGGACAGATAAATCATGTCACAGTTGGGAGAGAAGTTAAATGCAATAGACATGTCATCAAGGTGATGTTCAAATAATTGAGTATCTTATTGTTAATATGACCTTTAAAGTCTAGAGCTTAAAGTCCTTAGTGTTGGTCTTTGTAACCCGTGATCCAAAGTCCCCTTTTTTCTGAAAATCGCATGCATCTTTCTTACCTGATGGATAAGAAATCACTATATTTGCCTCATGCTGGGGAAGGGGTTGGAATTCAGCATCAGAGTTGTCTCCTCTGTTGCCTGATCACATCTCAAATACGTTTAAATTGGGTGCTGTTTTAGTTGTATTGCAAATTTAGAGTAACTGCATTGAGATCTCCTTGTGAATGAAGCATGGTGTTTCTGAATGTAAGAGAAGTAATCATACCTGCACTTGCAAGTGTAGAGATGTACGTGTTTCCCTTTGGAGAAGCCTGGATTGATTTGATTGGCCTGTGAATTGAATTGGATTAATTAGATGGCTTCTCAATAAAGATGCCTCCGTTCGTCTCCTGGAGCTGCTGCTTGTCCCCTTTTTTGGAACCACACGTTGTGGTTTTCCTGGTTTGTAATTCAGTCTTGAGGGTTTCATTTGGTAACTTGGACCTTTTCTGTTAAAGGAGAACTTTGCACTTTTGAACATTAGCAGCTGATTCAGATCTCCAGTAGCCAACAGAAAGACTTGGATTTGATTTCTGAAGGAGTCTGAAGTTAATCCCAGCTATGAGGTTTTCCACCTTTCCATAAACAGTGGCAGAGTTCTTCTGTTTTCAGATCCGTATTACTTGATTTGTTGTCTTTACTTTTACTGTGTAGAACTTAGTGGGGTTGTTCATCCTGGCAGCTGGAGCGGGTGTGCTCTTGTAAAGAAGGTGATTTGGGAATGAATGATTTGCAGCCTGCTTTGGTTTGTATAAGTAGAGGTGTTCTCAGCATTATCTTACGCAGTGTAAACTCTGCCACTCTGCAAAGTGTCCAATACTGAATATTCAAGTTCTGTGCAGACGCTTAGAAAAGTTCAAGGGAACAGTCTTTAAGTGAGAACATGGAAAATAATAATTTCACCCATATTTGCTGTGTTACTTTGTCAATAACAGCATTAACTTTAGTAGTCCGACTTGCACTGAGAGCCTTTAAAAATCATTGTTCTGCTTTGGTGTTACTGAGAGCTTTGCTAGTAAGTTGTCACATAAAATACAGACATGAAATAGGGTTGAAAATTAGATTTGCCTTTTTCTTTCTCCCTAATACTTTCCCTCTACTAAAGTTCCTTTTGAACAATGGTTATTTAAGAAATTGCATGAGGCTTTCAGCTAGGATTCACACAAAACACTGTGAAATTGAACTTCTAATGCATGTTGGTCTTTTAAAGCTCTTGCATGTCACCATATGATGTTGAGTACCTGCTCTGAAGGTAATATATTAAGATTGTCCCTGAAGTAGCAGTGGATTCATGTTACTTTTGATGAGAAGCAGTTCAGCTCCTTGCACTTTATTAGCTGTTACTTGGCTGTGGTCCAGCCACAAGTCCCCAGGCTGTTGGAGAATTCAGTCCGCAACTTCTGGTCTTGCATTTTTTTCTCCTCTCTGCATCACCAGAGCTCCACTTTGAGAAAGGATGGATTTGAATTCCTCCTCAGTTTTCAGGTTGTTGACTTGTTCTGCTGAGTGCAGCAGCTGGATATGCTCTGCAGAACCACCCCTACATCCCATTCGTGACTGGCTGGTTGCAGACCAGAGTCCTGTGACTACATTTGATGCTTTTGACCATTGTTGCTGATTGCTGTGGTAGGTCATTCAAACCTGCCTGCAGCTCAGGTAGGAGTGTCCTTCCAGGTGCACTTTTACAGCTGTTCCATGATGAGTTCTGGAACTGTCTGATGTCATTACTATAGTTATGGTTTGGAAGTGTTCACGAATGTGTAACCTAAAGGCCAGAGAATGGGCTGGAGGAAATAATCACTTGCTGATGTTGCTTGTGAAAATGTGCCTCATGTCCACACCATAAATACTGCAATCAGTCGTCAGGGATGCCATGGACAAATCGCTTTTCCCTCATAATTCAAAGGGGAAAAGATCTTCAATGCTCTCCAGTGCTTGATACTCCCTTCTGAGATTAGTAGCAGATTCAAAGCAGTGGAGGCCCAAAGGTGGGTGAGGAGCAGAGGTGATGAGCACTTGGCCCTTACCCCTTCAGTGTCCCCTGGGTGTGTAGGAGTAGTGTTAAGGGGATCAGGTCTGCTCTGCTTAGCTAAGGAAACTGGTTCAATTGGGCAGAGATCTCATGCCTCAAATTTTGAGCTGTCTTAGTGCCATGGAGGCAGCTGGCGATTCCGGGAATGGGAAGAGCTGTGCCTGCTTTCAAAAGATTTACTAGATTGATGTCTTCATTGTAGAGCTTTCAAAGGATGTTGATAAAGCTTTCCTGCTCCTAAAAGATGAGTTGAAAGGAGTCATCAAGAGAGAGCTGCATTCATACCATGTAAACATCTGACTTTAGAGCTTCATCTAAATGATTCACCTAAGCTTGTTTCCTGCTCTGAATTATACCCTGGACAGCTTTTGTGTTTTCACTGACTACCCAAGTGCCCCAGATCATAAAAACAGGTCTGCAGAAGGAGCAGTGAGGAGGTGGTCTGCCAGTTCATGTAGTGACTCACTGAAAGAAGTAAAATGGAAATTTTGTAGAGGTACAGAGGATGTTGGAGAGGGGTGCAGTTTTACACATGCTCTTGCCAAAGGGTTGAAATACCAGCTTGAACGTTATCCTGATAACGTTATTGAATTGAGTTACAAAGGTGCAAATGAAGTTTATTTTTGCCCCAGGTTTGAGGTTCTTTTGTTACTCTGGTTGAAGACATCATGTTCTTCTGAGGTCCACCTAAATTACCAAAATTCAATGTAATCGGACCCACTTTATCAGTGGAGTCCAGTTGCTTTCTTAAGTGTGTGTGTTCTCCGTGCATAGGCAAATGCATTTAACAAGGATTTACTGTGTTATATGCATGATCATATGGTGGAGCAGCTGAATGTTTACAGCATTTCTACAGAGCTGAACTAATCAGTGTGTGATTTAGTTTACAACTATTGTATGTTGCATTTGGTACATCCATGGTAGTGAGCCAGAATCTAGGTTTGAACAACAGATTGTTTCTCCTGTTGTAATTTCCAGGCACCACTCAGAAGGGGTCTGAGCAATGGTGCAAGTCTCTGTTTCATAAAGAATTTGAAATAACTCCAGAGAAGTATGAAATGTTAAAGTGCTGCATCTGAGAGCAAAGCAGAGTATGGGGGGGGGGGGGACCTGAAACGTGCAGAATGTCTTTAAGCGGGAAGGTCCAGTTTGTCTCCTGAAGGTGGCAGACAAAAAGGCACAGGACCTTCAGGGAGTTACCCAAAGTTCTCTTATAACTTGTTTCTGGGAGATGCTAATTTTGAGAGAGAAAGCATGTGACTGCACCTTCAAAGTCTGTTATTCCTAAAGTTATTTACTTCCAAAACAGTTTTATGACCACATTACAACAGCCAGCCTGATCTGCAGGGTCAGACACTGAGTGTTCCTGTTGGCAGTTCCGTACCCAGGCAGCCTTGGCAGTGGCCATGTCCATGCTGCACTGCATGTGATTCTTCCAGGATCCGTTGCAGAGCTCATCACGTGGGCGTCTGTGCAGTTTTAACTGGACTGTGTCTAGCTCAGTGCAGAGGAGATTGGATATATCCAGCCTGTAATGCCACTAAACCAGCGTGATTTCCTTCGCTTCCATTGCTGCTCTCCTTTCCTGCAGTGCTGGCTGTGCATCAGTGTAGGAGAACTGATGGCTTTGCCTGTCTCTGGATGGAGTATTAAGGAAATACATATGATAATAAGGCAAAGGTTTTACTTTTTAACCCTGGCACTGAGTCATCTGCATTATGTACTACACACATCAGGAGACTTTTTTCTTCCTTTTGCTCGTAGCTTTAAATTCTCCATGCAGAAAGATTATTGTCCATAAAAATTGATTTTGGGTAGCTGCTTGTAACTGACCCACCATTTTTTCAATATTATCTTCTTTGTATTTAGCAACAGTGGCATGAATATATACCTAGATGCTTACATTGCACGTGATGGCATTTCTGCAAGATTTGCAACAAATTTCTTTGAGGTTCTTTAAAATATTTAGGAGTGTAAGCTGCGTGAAAACATTTTGCAACTGAAACATTATTGGTTCAGTAATAATATGTCTAAGCAGCAGCTCTTCATTCCTAGAGGAATAGGTTTTTCACATGATGGAGAGTAAGCAGCTGGTGCAGAACGAGGTACTTACCTATCACAGAAAGTTTCGGTATTATGAGTTGACTGTAATTAACACAGTGAAGCTTTTTGTTTGCAAAACATTGGAATTTTATTATTTCCATTGACAAATATTGGACATTAATATATACGTTAATAACCTCTGTTGATAGGTTTGATTTTGTGTGAACTCTGGAATGAAGAAAAGTTTCCCCAGTTATTTGTGCAGAGTGCTTGAGTCCATGCTCCAGTGATCAGTAACATGTCCTTAATAGTATCTTATACAGAAGATGGATTCATTCATTTAGTGGCTTCACAGAGTTGTCCTTAGGACCTTGTTAAGCACAGAAGTAGAAAGGAAGAGGAATTTAGCTGGGGTTAGTGATTAATACTCTCCCACTTAGTAAGATGTTGGTTTTCAGCAAGGGTGATATGAAGAGTTCCTACAGGTAATGTTTTGAGAAAGTCCTTATTTCAAATGCTCTCTTTGGCTTGTTGAGACATTTTGAATTGAGCTGAATTTCTATTCTATGCAAAAGGAGAAAAAGTAAATGCTTATAAATGCTTGATTTAATTGGGGGAAGAGGGGGGAACCCTTACTAATTTGAATTAAGGGAAAATACTGTTTGAGACTTTAATTGCAAAAGCGCAATCCAGGAATGGTCCTGGCTGAAAATAAGGCCATCCTCTGTGGAGATCCACAGTTTTGACAAAATGTACTCTTGATTGTTTCTTGGATACAGGACGGGGTGACATTCAGCCCCAGTTGGATAGTGCTTTACAAGATGTCAATGATAAGTACCTGCTGCTTGAAGAAACCGAGAAGCAAGCTGTCAGAAAGGCTCTGATTGAGGAGCGCGGGCGATTCTGTGCTTTCATCTCCATGCTGCGCCCTGTGATAGTAAGAGCTCTTCATTTTAAGTTGGTACAATTCACAGATTAGGTAAGAGGCCAAGAGCCTCTAAAAAGAGTATCTTGTTAAGCCTTGGGAATGAATTTCTAGAGCCAAAATTAAGCCTACATCTCTGTCAAGCAAGTGGTGAGATTTGAGATCTTTCTTGTAGGTGTTTAGAGTAATTCAGCAAAGGAAGACATTGAATATGTTCAAGATGACTGATGGGTAAACAGTGGGCACAAAGACTAAAGTCAGTTTGTGTTCCCTATGCATTTCAACCTGAGACATTGCAAATGCAATTTTTTCCACTGCTTTTCTTCTTAACATCACATTTTAATGTAGATCTTCCTTAGTCCTATTCCAGTGCTTGGACTGATAAATGTTTCAAGACCTCCCGTGTTTATATAATGACTTTATCTGACAGATTGCAGGCTGCTTCCGTGCAGTTTTCTGATAGCTCTTTTCCTCCTACATGACATGTTTTCAGTTCATTGAAAAGGTTTCAATGTATTTTCATCATCTCAAGTTGTCTGAAACCCGACAAGGAATCATTCGTGGCTTTGTGTAAGCATGATGCATCTCTGAAGGGTCACTAACATTCTGGGAAAATGTTCCCAGTGCTTCTTTACAAAGAGCATCACTCTCAACAGAAAACCATAGAGAAGTAGGAAGGTGGTATCTGAGCAGGAGGAGGTGAATTCCAGACTCTTGAGGACCTGGAGGAAATGGTAGCTAAGGGATTACTATGGTAGTTTACAGTGCAGGAATCATCTGAGATAGCTGTTGATGTAGTTTGAGCTGGAATGAATTATAGATGTATTAATGCTCTGTGCCTGTATAGTGCCTTTATCTCAAGGTTTCCAAAAACTGGCAAAGAGTATGAGCTTAACCCCTGTTTACATTTAGGGTTAAAATCTTTAGTGTACCTTAGTGACTATACATAGAAGAGGGAAATATTTGTCAAATGCAGCAAAACTGGCACTCTTTCTGAACACATCACAAGAAGAAGTCTGAGACTTACTTATCTTGCTGATGAGAGAAAATATTTCTGGGCCTCAGAATGTACAGAGATCTGAAAGTAGTTAGAAAACTAAATTAATGTTTTCAACCTTCTTTCATAAGAAGTTATTGCTTAATGGGCAAAGAAAAGGCAGCTCCACTGGGCATCCCCAGAGTGATCAGCAAAAAAAAGAAAATACCATGTATTGTGTTATGGATCTGATTTTTAAAACCAAGGCTGTGATTAGCCTTGCTCTTGTGTCTTTTCAGGAAGAAGAGATATCAATGCTAGGAGAAATAACCCATTTACAAACCATATCGGATGACCTGAAAAGTCTTACCATGGATCCACACAAATTGCCATCCTCAAGTGAACAGGTCAGCTCGTTAGCTGGAAAACATTTTTGTTTGTAGCTTGCACCAGTTTTCCTTTTGTGTTATGAGGAATATTGACTAATACTGTTTAGTGGCTTGATGTTATGTTTGGTAGATGCTTCACTGCAGCAAGGTCATTTTTAATATAAGCAATTAAAAGTAGTATTTTGAAGTATCAAGTACCCCTGAAGTACTTAGTGAGACCAGAATGAAGTGGTAGCAGTAACACTTTGAAGCCTGTGAAGATGCCAGATTTCTGCTGAGAGTATATGAGGAATGAGTGTCACCTCCTTGCCCTGCATTTGAACATCCCTATCTTTATGTTGTCACACGATTGCTGGGATTAGATAGCTGATGGAGTCTAACATTTAAGCATTTTTCTATGCTGTCCTTAAAATGCATAAGAAAATGTGTCATTAAATAAATCCAAACAGAACGTTTTTCTCCAGCCTTACTGTGTGAACTCAGTTTTCTTGTCATACTTTAGTTGCCTTATCACTGACCTAGAAGTGTAAAGTTCTGCTGTGGTTGGGTATTGGATCGTCAATTGATTTTTTTAAATGCAACAGTTCTTCAACTCTAAGGCTGTAATAGGTTTTTAAAAAGAATGCATAAAATAAATCTCCCGTTCAAGATTTTTCTATTCGAATCTGAATTTTCCTTCTGTAATAGCAGCCCTAGTGTTGAAGTATGTTAGTTCCTGGAAAGCCAAGGATGAGGCTGATTCTCCTGTGTAATATGCACAGCATAATTCTGAAAGAGAACTGAGGCTGAGTCAATTGGAACTGGAAGTTTGTAGAGGTGACAAATGTTGTGTGACAAGCAGATGTTTTCTGTTAATAGGGGGAATTTTTTTCCACATCCTTGATGCTGTTGGTTATCTTTCATCAGGTAATTTTAGATTTGAAAGGTTCTGATTACAGCTGGTCTTACCAGACTCCTCCATCCTCTCCCAGTACTACCATGTCCAGAAAATCTAGTGTTTGCAGGTAAGTCAATTGGTAATACTTAAAACTTGTTTGGGGGCAAAGGGAGGCAAGTTCAGATTGTGATACGGATTTGTGTACATTCTTAAATCTCAAATAGCAAGTCTTACTGAAATCAGTTCCTCGTGGTTGTTATTCATTTAAGCGTGTACTGGGAATCTGAAAAAGGATGGGCATGACTGAACAACTTTCGAACTCAAGAAGACTTGAAGATGCTTTTGGTTCAGTTCTCTTGAATCCATTTTGGATCAAAGAGCAGACTGTACTGATCTAATCTCTGAGATCGTACATTCATAATTTCCTTCTCTATTTTTCATGTGATGACTTTTTAGATTATTCTAAGTAGCTGTTACTAATCAGTAAGTTAAACTGTTTGAAAAGGGAAAACATCCTTGGCAATTGCCTGTCAGTCTGGTAGATGGAAATGCTTTTTTGATACAAGTTTTTTTGACTGTTTAATGCTGTCTAATGCTGTCCTGAAATATGTTGAAACACTGGATTCTGTCTATGCTTTCTCTGTAAAAACTGTTTTCTCTCATAAAACAGTTTATTAGCATGTTGCCCCCATATCCTGGTGTCTACATTTACTCTTTCCTTTTACTGAAAAGGAAGATACCTTGTTGTGTATTCTGCTCAACACCTCTCTAGCTGCTCTCAAATGATTACCTTTCAGTTTGCTTTATGAATAATGTACTACAGGTTCCCTGTGTATGAGCAAAGTTACCTACAGCATGTCAGAGCAAGTGAACACCACTTCTATGTACCTACTTGTCTCTGCATGCAGATATATATAAAAAAAGTCAGTACTTTTATATATATATATGTGAAAACATGCACATTTAGAGCAATGAGCACAGGCTTAAAGATGCAATATCCTGAAGCTATAAAAGAAAATGGCCAAAAAAAAAAAATCCCAACCCAATATTTCATCATCTGTTCCTAATCGACTCATCTTCTCATGCAGTAAAACCTGTATGCACAGACTGGTGTGTGTAGGTAAAATCCAGCAGAGCTCTTCTTGCTCTGCTCCAAGCTGACTTGTACATCTTCTGTGTACATGGCAATTGTGAACAGGAGGTTCAGGCCTCACCCACATATCCTATAGAGCCATCCCTTCAGCTCGGCCCCTGCCAGCAGAGGTAGGAAGCTGCCTTCAGATCCGTGCATCCTGCTAGTCCTGCTCAGCCAGCCCAGCAGGAGATTTCAAAGGCTCCCATTCTGCAAATGAGATGTCCTTACTGTCATTCATGGATACTGAGGAGTAAAAATCAATCTCTTTGTTTGAAACGCCATGTTGGTTTTTTCCACAGACACTAATTTGGGGTTTTAATTCTCTGACTGTTGTCCTTACTAACTAAAGCTCCATACCCAGTGGCTTGGCTCCAGTCAGTATGCCATCACATGCTTTTTTCTGGTAGGAAGCCTTCATGTGACCAAAACTTGGCCCAGGTACTCTGAAGCATGGGGGGTTTGGTGATGCTTTCAAAAGTCTCACGCGTTGTCCTGCTGACTTGTCTACAGCGACTTGCCTAGAGGCAGACTCTTACATGAACTGCAGTGCCTTTGGAATCCCTGCTAGAAATCCCATTGAATATTTGGACCATGGTGCAAAGGCAACAAAGCCTAAGTCAGGAATAGGAGAGATTTGTCAGCAGATACTTTTTGAGCAAGTGCTGTGCAAATGCTGGGGAGGGCATGCAGCGATCCCTCCATCCCTAACCTGACTTTGAACTCTTGAGTGGTTACAGATTTGATCATTTGAGTGAAATTGAAGGTAAAATGCCATTTTCTCTCTGGTCGCCAGGGATACTGCAGTTGCTTACAGTTCCTTACTGATATATATGTGCATATATATATATTTGATTTGTCAACATTTTTCTTTTCCGGTTTATGCTGCCTGTTGCTAGAGACATGTGGAATGTTAATTGTACTGCATATGGGTCTCTCCCCACCCCACCCTTGTGTCTTTTCCTCTCCCCTTTCCTTTCTCTGTTCCTTTTGTCTCTCACAGCAGTCTGAACAGCGTTAACAGTAGTGATTCCCGGTCCAGTGGCTCGCACTCGCACTCACCTAGTTCACACTATCGCTATCGCAGCTCCAATCTGCCTCAGCAGGCACCCATGAGGCTGTCCAGTGTGTCCTCCCATGATTCTGGATTCATGTCCCAGGATGCTTTCCAGTCCAAATCGCCATCCCCCATGCCACCAGAAGCACCTAACCAGGTACGTGCAAGCATGAGAACAAAAACATGAGCGTGAGCTGTAAATTGGCTCACCTTTCACAAAAAGGATCTGGTGTGGTTTTGGGGTACCTTGGAGTCAGTTGAAACACTGAGAGTAAGGTTTGTCTCACTACACTTCAACTAAAAGCTGAGCCTCTAGCTTGAGTGATTTATGCTACTCTTGCAGTTAGCACTGAGAAGGGGATGAACCACTCTTTGGGAATTTAGTTTTCCCTCTGGCCCTGGAGGGAGCCTACATGCCTAACTTTCATATACATACAGAGGAGAAAGAGCAAGAAGTCTTACCTTAGAGGAGGAGATAATATTCACTTTACCCACTGAGGTTAGCAGTTGATATCCTGCACAGATTGCAAGTTGTTAATACCTGGTGGCTGTTTGCTTTTTAATGAGGAAACACTGATGCCAGAACAGCCTTTTGACAGCCGTAAGTACTGATACTGGTGGCTTTGGCATCAGAGAGACTTCTTTTATTTCTTCCCTGTGAAGGGTCTGGGATAGTCAAAATGCTGTCAGCATTATCATACGGAATTGGCTTTGCCATTTTTTTATGACATCCCTTGCTGTGGATAGGCTTGCTTTTTTGGACTCTCAGTTGAGCACCATGCAGAAATAAGGTCTCTGCATGAAAATGAGAGGTATTTTTAATTCTTTATGGAACTCATAAAAAAATGAGTGTTTGTGTGGTCATATATGATAACATCCTGAACCCAGTAAAACTAAGAGGATTTCACTACAAGTGTAGGCAAAACTTTTTCAGAGCATTTTTGGGTCTGCAGAAGGAAGTTGCTGCTCTATTTCTTCATGGCATCATTCCTGTGAAAACTAGCTGGCCATCTGCAGGCAGAGGTTTGCAGTGCTCCAAGGCCTGTATCATCCAGCACCTGAATTCTCTCCTGTTTTGTTTGGGATTTTTAACAAATCGCACAGCAACTACAGTATTTTAAAAACAAGGCTGAATTGCCGTCTTATGATATAAATCCCATCGTAAACCTCAGTTACAAACCAAAGTGGACCTGATATCCTCTTGTTGAGTATTTTAATACTACCTAAGGTCACTGGAGATACTTGTCTTTAAGAAAAACGGTCGCGCTCTTTTTCCCATGTTGAGGAGTAGATAGTTCTGTAGGCATAGTTGGGGAGTTTCAATCCTCACAGTCAGCAAATAGCAAGTGTTAGTGGTTACCAAGTGTCACCTGCCCATGTAAGCTACTCTAGACCACCTTCGATAGCATGCAGACCTTTGCCTTTTGCAGAACATTTAGTAAGTGGCACCCCTAGTGAAATTTTTAAGGTATCATCCAAAGTAACACTGGTTCATTTAGGCCTGGAACACATTCTCAAGGGAAGCTCAACAATTTTAAAATATATTTACCTGTTTCATTTTAATATAAATGCTTTCTTTTCAAATGATAGCTCTTCTGCACTATCCCCAGTCTGGACACATCAGCTTTTTTTCATAGATGACATCCTGAAGAACTTTGTGCACACTATAAAATGAATGTTTTGTTTAGCTTGGCTATGGCTAACCTAAGTGAAATGCAAAAAAGTAAATGAGCAATAATAAAGTAAACTGGAATAGTAACAAGGTAAGGAAGTTGACTTTTAAGATACATACATCAGTTACACATGCCAGCATCATCTTTGGTTTTCGTAATGTCCACTGCACCTGCATAAAAGGGCAGTAATCGACATGATGATGCTATGTTTGCAGATGAGGATGTAACTTTGCAATTGCTCTTAGCATGGAAAAAAGCCCAACACCTCTCTTGGCAAGCTCCTCTGTTAAGCAGAAGAGAGAACTTAGGCTGGTAGCAGGTGGCAGAACATCCTGAAAGTTGATGGGAGTCACACTGATTTACACCATCTAAGTTCATATGCTTTCACTTCGTTTAAGAAACTGTCCATAAAGTTGCAAACTGATCAAGCATCACTTGAGCTATTCGTGAGCTCTAGAAGGCTGCAGCAGTGTGACAAGTGTAGTGTGTTGGTATAACAAATAGGTATGTGTGCTGTATGTCTCTGGCTCTGTATACCTTTACACAGAGGAAAAGGTAACAGATCATTGCCTGGCCGCTTCATCTTTGCTTAAGTGTCTTGCTTTGTATGTTCAGCACTAAGTAAATTGTGTGTGTTGTGCTGACAGATAATTGTGATTGTGAGCTTACTGAGAAGCTGTTGGATTTGCAGCGTTATCCCATGTTGTGTGTCCCTAACCAACTGACAGATCTCCGTGTGGTTGTGCTTGGTGGCTCCGTGGTGGGTGGGGAGGAGCAGCAGCTGCTGCTGTTCCTGAAACACTGATGTCATTGTTTCTGGTAGTGACACTGAGAAGGCAGAAAAGCAAGCTCTGGAACCAACAAAGGAAATTAAAAGCTGTATATCTTGTGCAGGTAGACACTTTGCTGATGTTTGCTAGCTACCTGCTGTGGCATCTGCTGGATCAACAAAGCCCTTTTTCTTTTAATAGTGAGTCTTAAAAAAAAAAAGCAGAATGGGGCTACATAAAATTCCCGCATTATAGGAATGGGAATATATGAGCTATGTGAAGCTTTTATGTGCTTGCCTACATTTTAAACAAGCAAGTGTCACTGAAAATTAAACTGTATTCTCTCAAAATCACAGATGGGAGTGGGGGATCAGTGGGAATCTCAAACAAGGAGTAAGCAGAGATTTAAGTAAGATACAGACTATACCAGAGGAGAGATGACTGACAAAATGAAGACTGCTTTCCAGCTTGTAGTTGCTGAGTATTGTTTACAGTTATCACACTCTACACAGAAGACAGGAAAAAGAACAATTACAAAACCAGACTCTGACCTTTTGATGGTTTAGGAGGATCACTTTCCTGCAGCATTGCAGTTAACATCTGGGAGTAAAAGCGTTAGGCTGTAGCACTTAGCTGTATGTGTGGGAAAGTCACTGTAAAATGCTTTAAATTTGGGTGTAGCTCAACAGCTGGAAAAGTATAACAGGTCTCTTTCTGGAGTGGAACAGTTTCTCCAAGTGCCAGATGTGAGGTCAGCCATTGCCAGTGTTACCCATGGCATGTACTGACCCTGTACAAAACCCTTCTGACAGACCTGCTGCTGGGAGCAGCACACAAGAGTGGCTCTTGGGTGGGCACTGGACGTGGCTGGTGCTGCTAAACCTACATGTTGCCCTATGTAGTAGACAGAGTGAGGTCTGGGAGTATCTGTGATGAAATAATATGGTCGTAGTGTAGTTATGGTTGATTCAGGGAGATGATAGTAGAAGGATCCACTGGATTTGGAGTGAACATGCATGGGGAAAGCACACAATTGGATTTCATAGGTTGCTTAAACTTTGTGGGGATGAAGGCACAGGGAGAGAAAGAAGCAGATGAAGATAAAAATGTTGATGTGCTGTCAAACAGCAGAGAGATAAGTCTTTATTGTGAGAATACTCTGGAAATTGCTTTCCCTGAACAGTGAAGTAGAGGAAAACTGAATGTGAACTTGCTTCTGCATGTACAGGTTATCAGGCTGGAAAGATTTTGCTTTTGAGGAAATTCCATTACTTGAAATAGCTTAGAGTAGGGGAAAATACATTGTTACATCTCTTCAGTTTTCCATTTCAATTGAGAAATGCTCCCAAATAACACTTAAAAAACCCCAAAAACAAAAACAAAAAAAGCACCAAAACAAACAAAAAAAATTTGCAAAACCTAAAAACAACTACAAACTGAAACACATCTGTAAGTTACCACCAGGTATTTGTTTCTCCTAAACTTCCTTTTCTAAGTTATGTTTCCCAACAGTTTATCCCTGACTAGAAAGAAGGGTCAGTAGAGACATGTTCCTGCAAGTGAGAAAAACTGAGAGGGTGGCCATGAGTTTGTATAATGTACATTTGAGGCACTGCATGTTGCTGTTCAGAGCACAGTTTTAGCTTTCTGCTGATACTGTTAACTTCAAACTTTTTCTCAGAGGAGCAGAACCACCATTATCACAGCCACTTGGAAAAAAAAATCTCCCAGTTAAAATAGCTAAAATTAAAGAACTGATTTTAAAAGTGATTCACATGAAACAATCATTTTAAAAAAATAATTTACTGAAACAAGTTGGAAAAATCTGATAGTCTAATTTCTCACACTGTGGGGTGTGGAGTAGAAATTGCCGTGCCCGGTGTTTGTCTGTGCGTGTGCTCCCAGGAGTCCATGTGCCAGAGGGTGTGCATCTAAAACAAGCACTCCAGAGTTTGGAGAGTTTTTGCCTAAGCAGTAACTGTGTAGTTTCTGTTTTCAGTCCCTCATGTAGTTTCTGCTAAGAAATGAAGGGTGGTCTGTGCTTCCCAAACCTGTGTCCAGCCATTCAGGAGTGCCTCTGCAGTCTGATCCAGGCAGCCTTGGACCTGCTGCCAGTCATGTTGTCCTAACACTTTTCCTTCAACAGTTCAGTAGTATTCTGCCTCCCTCGCCATTGTTTTCTCACTGTTGTAATCCTTTTTCAGCAAGACCAAAGGCTTGCCTTCTCTGTGCCAATCAAGTTTCTGAAGGCGAGGAGTCCCTCTTTCTGTACCACCACATCTTACATTTCCTTCAGCTCCCAGGATGTTTCCCCCATGGCATCTTGGTTCAGCTTTGTCTAGCTTTTTCTGCTGAAAATGGACACACTGAGTTAGTGGGAGAGTCCTTTCTGTCATCTTTTTTTCACCCCAGAGGAGTAATTTTGTTGCAAAAATAAGTTCATCTATTCTAGTCTTTTTTTTCCCCCATACATCAAATAAATTGAACAATTCTTTGCACCTTCAGAATTCGCATTTTTGACCTTTTTCTGTCTATTTGCTACATGCATCTTTGTTGCTAATAAACCTAATTTATGAGCCATTTCTACTGTTACTTGACATAATCTTGTGAAATTTCGATCTTGTAAACATGAACAATCTACCAGATGTAAACTCCAAATTCTTACTTGTCACCATTGGGGCATCTGCAGAAAACAAGGTGTCATGAGAGACCCTATGCTTGGAACTCAGACCCGTCACAGTCTGTCCTGCCCTGTGCAGAGTATGCAGACCCAGGAGGGTCATTCAGGCCATAGAAAAAGAAAGGATTTTCTGTAATTATATTTTTCTCTCTCCATTTTTTTCCTGGCCAAATCATAACACTAGTATGAGTATTCTTGTGGGGCTTCTTTTCTGAGGTACCTGGAATGTCCAGCAGAAGTCTGGAGTTTTACTGTGAAAGCTAATTTTCTATAATGTATTTTTCTCTAAGGATAGAAGCAGTAGGGTCATTCCGTCTAGTGCACCATACTTACATCTGACAGCAGAGTCAACTGCAACTCATGTTTCTTGGTATTCTTATTTTTAGAGGCTTTTCTCCTGTGAAAGGAGTTGCATTAAATCAAGAATGTGACAAGTTCCATAAAACATGAAGCCATCACACCATCAGGTGCCCCACTGCACACTTTTCACTGCTCTCTGTAACAGGTACATGTCATTTGTTGCAGTTTCTTCTGATCTTACCTTCACCTCAACTCTTACTGCCCTTTGAATACAAGCCTTGTTAGCTGAGCATACTTGTACCCTAAACATATTTGACAGGTCACCTGCAGATCTGATCTCATGTCAGCACAGAAGGGGATGTGTTATTTTTATAAAATGTTCCATCACAGTGCATGCTTCAATTTAAAAAATTCTAAATGGCCTTTGCAAAATTTCACTAAAATCAGTTTGCTGGTAAGCTCAAGGTGCTGATACTGTGTTGACTTCTCAGCAGCCCCAGCAGTCTTCACCAAAATCCTTATGGTGGCAGTGTTCCATCTGAGACCTACATGTCCTTTTACCCAGGCAATTGGCTGTACATTCCTCATGTGTAGCTTCTGGGGAGCAATGAGACAAATTGTGTCCTCTGCAGTGCTTCTTATCCAGCTATCTTTTTATTGCAGACTCACCCCAGATCTCACTTGAGGTTAACGGATGAAATTTTATTTCAAATGAGATTTCCCTTCCTCTTCAACATCTTGAAATCTGTGGCTTTGCTACACAAACCTGATACAAGAGCACATTGTCTCTGCTGTCACAAAACAAAACGCCAGGGGTACCCTTAGATAGACTTGTTTCCCAGGTCGTGGGCTACTAAAGGGTGAATTGGTCTTGCCTAGTGTTGAATTTCCTGACAGCAGATAGAGCTCAGCACTGCCCTGACAACTCTTCCAGTATTCTTGCCCATTTCCAAGCACTCAGTTGGACCTGGATGCACACCCCTGCAGAGTAGGATGCCACTTTCAAGGGGGAGCTGTGAAAGAACATTGTAGTAGGCAAAATGGTCCACGTGGTTATTCCCCTTGGCCTCCCTGTCATTGAGTTGGGTGCTGTTGTAGAGGGCTTAAGCAGCAAATGTACATAAAGGCATCCACTGAAAATTGGAGAAATTCCTACCTGGGAGCAAAATGTTTGATATGTTCAATGGACACGTTATGTCCTACATCTTCCTTTGCTCTCGGTCCAAGCCCCTGGTATTTTCTGGCTCTGCTGTTAAGAGAAAGCAGGTGGCAAGCACATGCCACCACTTCTGCACTCAGCAGAGCACATGCACCTTCACACTGGCTGCTGAGCAGGAAGGTTTGAGTCAGAGTGTGTTTGGTGTATGCATCCTACCCACAGCGGCACATGCATACAGGTCATGCACTTTGGGAACCTCCAATTTGGTAAGTATTACATCTTTCTCTGTTCTGTAATATTTGAACTCAGATGAGCTTTTCAGAAGCCCTTTTGCAGATCAAAATATCTGAGAACTTGTGAATGCAAGTGATGTTTGCTACTCCATGTCTTAAATCTAAACTTTGTGTCCCTGAAGTACTGATAATCTGCTTTTCTGTATAAATTAGTTGTCTCAGTACATTGCATGTCTGGACCACAGGTGCCCTCAGCTCCCTCAGCTTCTTGCTCTGAGACAGCTAACAAAATTGAGACACTGAAATTGCAATGAGGAGTTGGGATCACTGCCTCAATTCCCTCATTCCTAAGCAGTGTGGCAAGTTCTCGCATTAAGCAAATTGCTTATTTTGTTTCTCATAGATTTCCTGAACATTAGCAATGGTTTTGAGCAGTTTCTAATTAATTTTTAAAATCCTAACCCTTTGCTTCTCTCATCCTTCCCTCTCTCCTGTGTGTCTCTGTGTATGTGCTTTTTGTCTTTTTCTTTTTGTTTGTGATTTTGTTTCCCCTGTTCTGGTGGCTTGTGTATCCTTTCCCTGCGTTGCGGTGCTGTTTTATGCTGCAGAATTCGTCCAGCTCTGCCTCTTCAGAAGCCTCTGAAACCTGCCAGTCAGTGAGCGAGTGCAGTTCCCCCACCTCAGTCAGCTCAGGCTCCACCATGGGGGCTTGGGCCTCCACAGAGAAGGTGAAAAACTTCATCTCCAAGACATACAGACCTATTAGCTTGTTATCCAGAACCCACAACATTTGGATAAAAAAAACAACCATGCATGGGACGCAGCCAGGATTCCACCTTGTGAAGATGAGAATAGGAACTGTTGCACACTCTTTTAGAAATTAATGTGTTTGAGTAGACCACATTTGCCATTAAACTAGCTGCTAGGAGAAGCTACAAATTGAGCATTTTACAGAGGTAATTTTCCAAGAAAAGCTCATTGTCCACCTTTTCTACTCAAAGAGATTGTGGAACTCTGCCCAAACCCAGCTGGTTGCCAGACAAAGCTTCTTGCCCAGATCGTGCTGTTTGTGGCTTCTTCCCCTCTCTCTCATTAAATAGCACACATTACACTGAGTAATTGGGATTGGTTTTGAACCAAAAAGGAAAACAAAACACACATTGTTGGAATAAATTAGGTGGGATACACTCTAAATCGGGGGGATGGGAGGAAAGTGAGATCAGTCTCCGTTCTCATCTGGTAAATCCTTGCTGTTGGTTTTTGATTTTTTTTCCCTTCCATATCATCACACAGCCAGAACACGCCATGTTTGAGGGCTGTATGCTTTTCCTCTCTGTCCAGTTACATAGACTAAATGCCACTAATGCAAATGCCTCCAGGATTGGAAAAGTTTTGTTTCTGTGTCTGCAGTCTGCAGGGTACCTAAATTGCAAAGGCTTTTTCAGTGTGCTGCTTTCATGGACAGAAGGCAAAGCTGCTCAGCCGGGAGACAATGACCACCAGATTGATGCCTGAAATTTGTTACACCAGATAACAATTTTCAAGCAGTCTCACTTCTAAACTGAGCATTGTATCAATTTTCTGGGTTTTATTTGCAGCAGAGTTAAGAGTTTTCTTTCTTTTGTTTTAAGATACAGAAATTTTCTCCCTAAAACATCAGAGTCACCGTGTATTTTCGTATTCATTCTGTTTATATTAATTTCTCTGTTTTTGTTTTTTTTATTTGTTTCATTTCCAGTTGTCTAATGGGTTTTATCACTGTAGTTTATCAAGTGACCCATCCGTAGCTTCAGTTGGTGCAGGTCCTTTCCCTCATTTCCCGCCTGTCTCCCGCGCGTGGACTCGGGCTCCCTCAGCCCTCCTTCCAGACTACGTTCATTATTACACCATTGGGCCAGGCATGTTTCCATCATCTAAGATCCCTAGCTGGAAGGTTTGTGTTCCTTTTGTTGTGGCAGTCCTCACCCCCTCATACCAAACAGCATGCACACGGCAGTTGTTTCTACCTTTCGGTCCATGTAATTACTTGTTGATTTGCTCTGTTCAATATCACTCTGAATGGGCACTGCACAGTGAAAATCGGAGAGCTGAAATCCAGTAGTGGGTGTTTCTGAATGACCTGGTCTATTCTGGCACCAACTAAAGCATAGTAAAGCTGACAACACTTAGGTAGGAAAGAATAGTTTAACTTTGGAGCATTGGGTGAAAACACTCTGGGCTCTATTCAGTGAGAAAAGAGCTTGTTTAGCACCATCAAAGCTCTCAGCTGAGCAGAGGACAGGCTCGGCTTCCACTTGGCTTAGTGAGGCCACGTGGAATACCCCCATGTTCTCCCTGCAGTGGCTGTGCTGGGCTCCCACCTTGGCCGTAGGGGTAGGCACACTCTCCTAGATCCAGCTGGAGTAGCTTAAGAAGGCACTTGGCACCAGGTAAACCCAAATGCTGACTGAAGCTGTCCCAGCTTTACTGCCACTGACTGGAAGTGCTCACCCAGCTCGTTTTGCTCTCTTCTGGGAGGCCACTGAGGAAGAATGCAGTAACTTCTTTTAGTTGCTCCAGCTGGATCTGCAGGGATCTTCCTTGGAAATAAAACATCTCTGCTCTGTCAGAGCCTTGACTTTTATCCCTGCCAGGTAATTCCCCTGGGAGACTGCTCTGGAGCAAGGGGAGAAGGTCTCTTGTTGCCCTGAATCCTCACAAGGCTGATGTGCAGTTGACAGTAGCTGTGCAGGGTTTAAGTGCCTATGGATGGTTATGTAATACTGCATATGCACCATGAGATCGGCTTATACATCTAAATTGAGAGAGCATGTAACAGATCCCCCTAATGTCTCTCTTCAGCAGCTGGAGACCATAGAGATACAGCCAGGGTGGTCACAGTAGTCCTGGGGCTTCAGGGTCATTAGTTGTGTCTGTGCTAGAAGCGCTTTGCCAATATATTTGACAGCAAAACACTTAAGAGCAGAGGCACAGATGTTAAGGCAAAGCCGAGTTGCATATGTTTTAATAAAACCAGAATACCTGTCTGTACAAGGGAATCTCTCAGTTCAGCTGCTGTGCACTTCTCGCACCTTGGACTGAGACACATGTCAGGAAAAATCCATAGTGTGGTCTTGGCCCATCATTTATTGGATATCAGAAGGCTGTGGGAAGCTGCCCAGCAGGCAGCTGACAGGGTGTGGGGCCCATTCTCATGCCCAAGTTGTTTCTTTTATTTTTAAAGCAGCCCTTGTCTCAGTAAAGGAAAACTCTCTTAGGATTGGGATTGCCCCTGTGGCAGCTGGTGTTTGGGGAGCTGCTGCTTAGCAGTGATTCTGCATCCCAGCACAGGACACAAGTCAGTCCTGCTCCTTGTGTGCAACGTGTGGGTTCTGGGCACCCTCAGGGCTTTGCTTAACAGAGCACTGAGTGAGTACAGCTCTCACGGCCTGAGGAATTTCTGTTTCAAATTTAGCACCAGTAATTCAGAGTGAAATTAGTCTTTTCTCAGTACAGATCATCATTATAAACTTAATTTCAGCTAGGAAGTAAACTGAGAGATTACTCAGAGTAACTTGCCCCTCTAATGTGTATCAAAAATCTGTTCAAGCCTAATTTTTCAGAACTGAAGATATGCATAACAGCACATAACACTAGAATTTGTGTACGTCTAGAAAAGTTACATTGCTGATTGGACATTAACGTGTATTCTGTGCTGTGTGCCAGTGATTTTTGTCCTTGAAATTCTGAAAATAGAGGCTTTAACACAATGGATTTCACTTAGATAAGATTATAGTATCAAAATGTTAAATATCTTCATATAAGAACATTTGGGTAGAACAGGAAATTTAGATTCCCTTTAATGAAGGAAATAGGTTTTATAAATGAAGAATTTTAGTGTCCTCAAAATTAATTTATTCCTCACCTTTTTCAGAAAGGGATATCCAGTTTGATATATAATCTGTTGCATTAAAATTGTACTTCTGCATAGTTTCACATGTAATTAAAGCACAGTTACTGATGGAAGCTCTCGCTAACAAGTGCATTTCCTTAGGACTGGGCCAAGCCAGGCCCATACGATCAGCCAATGGTGAACACACTGCAACGTCGCAAGGAAAAGCGTGAGCCAGATCTCAATGGAGGAGCTCAGAGCGGACCCCCTGTGCCCCCTGAGGAGGCCCAGAGACCTCGGAGCATGACAGTCTCAGCTGCCACAAGGGTGAAGCTCTAATTTCAACTACAGTATTTGGGGCAGAGGAAATGGATGTGCTGGTTCCTGCCAGTACTTTTGGTGTGCTTTGTGGTGGCACATGTTTATCCAGCAAAGGGTACTGGTGTGGTGGTGATGGGGTCAGTGGAAATTGTGTAGGCATGAGGGAATAAGGTTTGTGTAATGTTTTTTATAGGTCAGTGTCCTCCAAAGAAGCATCTGCTTCTAAGCCCAAATAAACAGTTGGTCACAATCCTGTTGGGTTGTGATGGTGACCAGCTCTGCTGGGAAGGAGGGGCAGCTACAGTGGGGGAAGGTGACTGATCATCCCAGGCATAACAAGTCTCCTTCTGTCTGTCAGCAGCAGGGTGAGGAGATGGAGGCCTGCGAGGAGCTGGCACTCGCTCTGTCGAGGGGGCTGCAGCTGGACACCCAGAGGAGCAGTCGGGATTCCTTGCAGTGCTCCAGTGGCTACAGCACCCAGACAACAACTCCATGCTGTTCAGAGGACACGATCCCATCTCAAGGTACCCACCCATCCAAGAGATGATCCTTTTTAGAGCATTCCCACTTGGCAATCATACACTGACCCCGCAGTGCCAAGGAGCTGTATGCCAACAGCTATCCCTCACTGGCTTAGTTGTCATCTGGGGAGAAAGGCTGAGCATTGCTGCTGTGAAGTTTTTTCCAGCTTGGAATGCAGCCTGGATTGCTTCATAGTGTACTGAACGATTGTGCATTACTCAAATGAGTTTCAGCTTAAGGATATCAGCATTTTAAAGAAGATCCTGAAATTATATTTCATGGGGTTGAGTGGAATTACACTGGTATTGCATCATACACTTCTTGTGGTAGTAGTGTCCTTTCTGATCTATTGTCTCAGCAAATACTCATGAGCTTTGCTTTCATGTTCTGTCAGCACTCTGAATCTGCTCTTGGTTTCCCTTTGTGACCTTCTATTTCCTACCTTTTTTTTTTTTTTTTTTTTTGTAATTTGAAAAAGAATCCATTGGAGACCTTAACTTGGGCATAGCTGGGAAGCTGCAGTAAGGTGTTGGGTTTTGTACCCTGTTTCAGAACCAGCAGCAACCTGGGAGGGAATGAATTTAGTGTTTGCAGTTCAAACGTTGTTTGATCAGCTGCAGTGGTTGTGCTGTGCAGTCACAGGAGGCAGCAGGGCTTGTGAAGGGCCAAGCTTGGCTTAGCACGTAGGTGGAGAGAAGGAAACCAGTGCAGTTATTAAAGCTGAGGCTGAGTTTTCAGAGCTGACAGCTGGGATTTACTTTATAAAATGAGGAAATTTGCTGCTGAAACCACTGGCAAACCATGAAATACATGGTCCTCTGAGCCCCACTTGCCTAATCTAAAGCAAATTTCATCAGTATTTCTATCTTCAAGTGGTGGCATATGGCTTGTAGGATGGTGGTTTTGGTATCTTCATGTTGGCAACAAGTTCTGAGTCTTCCTTACTTAATAAGTTTGGAGAAGGGGCTGAGTGTGTATGGTTCTTGTTTTCTTTCACAAGAGCCCTGGGCACCCTGCAGCTGTAGGGTCGTTCAGCTATGGTGCTTTCAGTCACACAGTCTGTGAATCTTGGCCATGGGACCTCAGGCTTTCTTCCTCCTAAAGGTGGAACCACCCTTAATTCTTACTGATCCCGAGGCTTTTTTGGTTATATATACACACTTTAGACTTAGTTTAGACATGACTCAGCTGTCTGCTCCAGTGTGTTCCTAACTCTGTCTTTTGGCATCAGTTTCAGATTATGATTATTTCTCTGTGAGTGGTGACCAGGAGGCAGAACAACAGGAGTTTGACAAATCTTCCACCATCCCAAGAAACAGTGACATTAGCCAGTCCTATCGCAGAATGTTTCAAACCAAGCGTCCTGCTTCCACCGCAGGTCTGCCAACCACGCTTGGACCGGTCATCGTCACGCCTGGCGTCGCCACCATCCGACGGACCCCTTCCACCAAGCCTTCCGTCAGACGCGGGACCATCGGGGCAGGACCCATTCCCATCAAGACGCCAGTGATTCCTGTCAAAACACCAACCGTCCCCGACATCCCAGGTGGGCTGCCTGGCGCCCTCGCTGGGACAGAGGAGTGTCCTGAGCAAAGTCCCGAGTCTCCAGCAGCAGGAGATGGTGGGCAAGGCGTCACCAGCGTGCCCTCGTGGAGTGGACAAGCATCCATCAACCCTCCGCCGTCAAGCCAGAAACTGGGTGTTGGTGAGGAGCAGAGGCAAGCGGTTCCTGAGAGCGAGGGGGAGGAAGGCGAGCGGGATGGGGCCAGCACCCTGGTGCCCGTGGGCCAGACGGAGCTGGATCCCGGGGAGCTGAGCCCTGGGGATGCCCCTCAGGGAGAGGATATGCTGAACGCCATTCGGCGCGGGGTCAAACTGAAGAAGACGACCACGAATGATCGCTCAGCACCTCGCATTTCCTAGGAGTGGAGAAGCTGCCAGAGTACCAGACGCCGAGAAGGAACTGTGAGGAAACTAATTTGTCTCTATCCATTCCAATCTGTAATCAGTGATTTTTTTAAGATACTCGGTAACAGACAGTCTGAAAGTACTCTAAAAGAGAAAACAAATGAAAGAGCATAGTAAGGCATAGTCTTCACTGGTGTTTTAATTTGTAAATATCAATGATTTTGTTTCTGCATTTTTTTGATCTAAGTTACACTTTTGATTTTTTCTGAAGGTGCCAAATCCCATTTACCTTTTTTATAACTCTCTTTGTAAAGTTTTAAATCATAGGAGGAAAAAAAAAAAAGTCAAGTAGTTAACTTCAGCAAAGGGATTTAATGAAAATTTGGCTTTTTTGCAAGCTTTTGTAGAACTCCTTGTAATAGTGAGGTTAAAAAAAGAAAACAATGGGACTTACCAGTTTAAGTCAAGCTGTAAGGAACAGATTCTCATTAAAGTATTAAAAAAAAAAGTTTTACAAGGAGGAATAAAAGTTGACAATAAAAGCAATATATAATGCAAGGAAGAAACCTGCAGTTGGTAGAGTTATTGGGGGGTAGTTGGGGGGAGGGAGATGCCATCAAAATAGCAGATGCTCTTCCACAAAAGTAGCCTAGTAGGATGGATTACTAGTAGCTTCATGGTAAATGCATCAGAATAAGCCATATTGGATTGCAGTGTTTTGTTTCTGTAGAGTGTTTTAAGACTGGGTTTTTCCACATTTCTTTTTTGACTGCACAGCAACAACTCTCAGTCACATGCATGCAGCCTTTACTGTGTAGGCTTGGTTCTTCCACCTTCACGTTTTGTTCCGCTCATCCTTCCGCTGAATACAAACAAGGACAACAGGCTTAAGGCAGTTACAAATGTGAAAACATTTTTAAAATGCAAGCAGGGAGTTCTTAATATTAACAAAATGCCTTTTTCTGACTGTGCCCAGCAGGCTGGGCACCTTGGAAAGCCCAAGTATTTTGAGAAAACACTTAAAAATTGACAGGTGTAACCAGCTTGTGATCTAATAAACTGCGAATGTTTCTTTCCAATACAGGGGCTTGTTTTTCTTAACTTCTTTTAAATGGCAGTTGATTGGCTTTTCTTAAATACCGAAAAGAAAGGGGTGAGGGGTGGGGGGTGGGGAGAGATACTGGTTTTTTGATAATACTGGGAGTCTGACCACTATATTCTCTTTTTTTGTACTTTAAGTCATGTTTTCTGGAACGCTGTTGATAGAATCATTAAGAGTTGGATTTTTTCCTTAAAGTAAAAGTAAGTTATTGCTGCAATACCCATCTCCTAAAGCCGACAGAAATATGCAGACCCCTTGGCATGACACAAGTTCCCATCAGACAATCCAGAAGGATGCTGTCTGCCCACCCACAGCAGACCCACGTGTGGATGGATAGGATACCAGACTTGCGGATCCGGGATTGTTTAAAAATGCACCGAATAATACAAAATAATGGGCTGGTTTCCACCACATGCTCTGCAGATTTCTGTTGGCTCTAGACTTGCCTACATGACTTCTTATGCTTTAATACATAACTGCATTGGATGTGAAACTTCTAGTAACTGTGTAGTCACTGTGTTCTATATGACATTTTACACTGCTGTGCTTGCTAACCTTTTTTTTTTGTTATGGCTTAAAAGCAAAAAAAAAAAAAAAAAAGAGCATGATTCTTAGAAAATATTAAACCTTCCTTTCTTTGAAAAACAAGCTCCTTATTACAGAATATAATAAACAGTAGTGCCTGTGGTGTAGCCCACCAATCTTGATACAGTAGCTGATGCATTGTGCAAATGAGGCTTTGAGATGGTTTTTGCATAAACAAAAACTGCTAGGAGATAATCTCAATAGTTAAAAGTGTTATTTAAACCTTTGAAGTAAATGGATGTAACTGTACCCAAGTACAGCTTTTCACTTGTTTAGTTCTTAAACATTAGTATAATCAGTAAAATTTAATATAAAATGTTGCCAAATTCAATGTAGAGAGAATGTGACAAAACACTTTGGATAGTTCTATTGTTTGTGTTTTTGCATATTGTAAAAGCAGTGTCACAGCTAAAAAATAAAATGTTTCTAATGGTAAATTATTGTGGTTTAGTTGCTAGTTTGTACTGAGAGTTGACCTCTCCCTGTGCAGTTTTTTGTTCTAAACTGGTATAAATAATTGCTGTAAGTGTGTCTCCCTTCTACATTGTAATGATTGCTTAAGCCTACATTATAAATAAAGAACTGCTAGAAAACTTCTGTATTTTGGTTCTTAACAACTTTCTGCTTCCAGAGCGTTGGATCAATGGCGCCCTTCATCAGACCTCTCAAGATCACACAGGTTCCATCTGTGTGTAATAGGAGCAAGAGAGAATTAAGTAAATAGCATATAGCTGTGTTTTAGTGATGTGCACTGGCAGGGTAGTAGCAGAACAGAAATGCAGTGCTAATGATGGACATTCCTGTTAAATAGAACATTCCTCTGCTCCTCAGTGTTCTTACTTGGCCAGGAAGCACAGATAACTCGGCATGTTTGTGCATCCACTTCAGTGCTGGACTGCAGTTCCTTATGTCAGAGGAGGAAAATTGCTGCTTCAACACTGCCTGTGCTACAGCCAGAATTTATCAAGCACAACACTAGCCCCGTCTCCCACAGCCCCCCAAGTGACTGAAGACGCTCTCTCTTTTGTTCAGCTTTCTCAGGAACAAAGGCAGTGGGGGAGGATGTTGCTCCCTCTCGCAGCTGCCACACAGTGGCCCAGTTTATTTCCTTGTCACTGTGATGGACTCATTTTTGTGTAAAGGTTTCCATTTGTCACTGCATTGGGTTTACATGGCCAGGTTTTGGTAACAGGGGTGGCTCCTCTGAGAAGCTGCCAGAAGCTTCCCCATGTCCAACAGAGCCAATGCCAGTTGGCTCCAGGATGGACCTGGTGCTGGCCAAGGCTGAGCCCGTCAGTGACAGTGGTAGCACCTCTGGGATAAGGGGTTTAAGAAGGGGAGAAAGTTCCTGTGTGACAGCAACAGCAGCTGGAGAGAGGATATGTGAGAGTAGCAGCCCTGCAGACACCAAGGTCAGTGAGGAAGGATGGGAAGGAGGACAGAGCTGACATTCCCTTGCAGCCTATGGAGGTCCATGGTGGAGCAGAGAGCCACCTGCAGCACATGGAGGAGCCAGTGCTGGAGCAGGTGGGTGCTCAGAGGAAGCTGTGAGCCTGTGCTGGAGCAGGCTCCTATCAGGGACCTGTGGCCCTGCAGTGAGAGGAGCCCCCACCCTTTGGTCAGTTTGAGTCGGCTATCCTGGGTCCTGGTTCCTTCCCAGGATTTGCTCCCAGCCCACTGGTGTGCTCTCAACATGTTCCCAGGACTTGAGGTTTGCTGTGGGGAAAGTTAACTCCATCCCGGTACAGTCATGAAGATGTCACAGTTAAAACCCAAGGGGATTTGTCTGGAAATATGTCTTGTCTCCAAAAGGCTCATGGTTTCATTCCCCCATCTCTCTGTGGATGTATCTGATACTGCTGGGCACAGAGCTGCATCTTCACTGAGGTGTCAGTGCTGTGCTCAACCAAAGGTGCTTGTTCCTAGTAAGAATTCCAGCCTGAGGTAAGACTTGCTGAACAGCCCTGCTGAAGAGGGCACACCTCAGTTCTGCCGCTGCCTTTGGACTGAGCACAGAGAACAGGTGCTGCTTCCTGGCAAGTATGAAAGTTTCAGTAGTGGAATACATAAAGTTGTTTTTCTGTCATTGTTTTCGAAATTCAGACATATTTTAGCTTGTAGGCTAGGCTTACTGAAGGGGGGGGCATGTAAGTTTCTAGAAACCAGCCAGATTAAAGCCTTTCCTTATTGCTGAGCTATGAATGTGTAGTCCTTAAAACAGCTGAAGTTCATGCCTTTGCCATCTTTTGTTCAAGCCTTAGTTAGGTTTAACGGAAAAATTAGGCCTTAATGTTAAATATGGTACAATCAAATAACTTCTGCAGAATGAAAGTCAGATTAGGCAACCCAAAACTCCTCTCTTCTAGCCCTAAAAATGGGAAAACAGCTGAAGAGCCACGTTTTCGTATGAGCTTTACTCAGTGGCTGTATCCCATCTGTTCCCTCACAGGGTGGTAAATGAAAGTGTTAGCAAAACTTCTGTGTCTTCTATGGATGCTTTGGGAACGTGGCCAGAAGCAAACAGCTTTTTGTCCTTAGTTCACTGTCACACAGGCCCATGAATGAGCACACAAGAGCCATATTCCTCAGCAGCCCACGTGTGTTTATCTGGGATTCAGATTATATGGGCATCAGCTTTCTTCTGGTGCTCCACAGCACTGTTATCTATGCCAGCAGGAAAAATGACATCGTAAGGAAGGTTTATGTCTTGTGAGATTTGATACTGAAGTGAAAAATGCAGCAAGGAGCCTAATGACAGGAGGAGGGAGGGCAACATGTCTTTATCCCAAATCAAGGTCAGAAATATCCTCATTCTGGGAGCGCCCAAAGCATGTGGCTGCTGCTGTCACCATCCTGAAACTCCAGCTTTTTAACACTTTGCCTGTATTTAGTACCACATGCCAAGTTAGGGGGCTGATATGAACTGTTTATTAATTTTCATCCACTCCCATCAGGCTCCCCTCCCTCCCACCTTCTCTACAGTGGGAGACAAGTTCTTGCCCCACTTATTTTCAGTTTAGTTGCTTAGCATTTGATCAAGTACCATGTTCAGGGACATTTCAGGTACATGGCACACATGGCACAGTCACAGCACAGCTGGTAGTGAAGTGTGAGTCTGCTAGAGAAGAGCAGTGTGCAGGAAAAACACCTTCTCTGTTACTTTATTTGGCTTTATTCTGTATTACTTAGAGAAGCACATGGTCACTGACAAGTGAACTACTTCCAGCAGACAGACCTGGTGTGCTTTTACATGGGCATTTCCCGGGGCCGTGTGACATACTGCCACCACAGTGGGGGCAGATGCCCTTCCTTACGAGCTGGAGGCAAAGCTTCCGTTGTTGGACCACCCGCTGGAGTTTCTTCCTCCAACTGCTTAATCTGTAAGACAAGATTAAATTGCTTTAGCACATTAACACACATTCCCATAATGTGGCTTTCAGTGACCAGGTGGTTAGCAAAACCAGCCTCCCCCTATTCAGCTGACAGACAGGTTTCATGTTTCCCAGCATTCACTTCCACTCAGTAAACATTGCAGGCTCATATTACCTAATTAAGAAGGAATTTATAGGAGAAAGAAGTGACTTATAAGAGAAATTTTACTTAAAAGGTCATTATTTCCACATAGCTCATGCCCACCATTGCTACATTAAACAGGCTGCGTTCTCCTGCTGCTTTGGAAGCTGCCAGATAATTACAAGTCTGGAACAACTTCCCCTGCAGTCCATAGGTCACCTCTCTTCCTGCACACCACCAACAGCCCCTCACACACTTGCAGCACATGTTTCTTGAAGAAGCACAAGTGCTGGCTGTCCCTGTGCTAATTCTAGAGTGCCCCACTCCATAAAATCCAACTGTTGCTCTACAAATGACTCAAAGAACTGTAAGAACACTAACTTTTTTCCAACTGACTCTTAAGTTTACAACAGCCACAAATCAGTCTCGATTCCCAGCTGATGACCACTGTGGCAAGTCACTTTCCAAGGCGCAGCCAGAAAGTGTCAGAGCTCCATAGCAGCAGCAGCAGAGGAATTCTCTGGTCGTCAATCTCCTCTCATCCCACTTTGGAGTTTTGGCTTTGTTTTTTCTCTTCTTTACAAAACCGCTACAACAGCCCTCACTAACTGAAACACAGCTGCAGGTTCAGCTTTAACTTCAAATTCCCTTCACAGCCTTTCAGAAGCTGTAACTCCCAGATCTCTGGGTAGGTATTTTAGGTCAAGTCAGTGTTTCACACTGACAGAAGTTCCTGTACAGCAGAGTCTTAACTGAGACTGCAGCAAGCATTCAGCATCTTTTCCAGGAACACATCTGTGTCACACAAAGTGCTTGTGTACTGAAGAGACTTTACTTTGCATAGAGAAAGCACTGACCTCCTTTTCCCAGCTTTCCCGCTGCAGCTTCTTCCATTGCTCTCGTTTGGCAAAGTAATCAGGATACATTGCCTTCTCAGATGGATGCCAGAAATCCAAGCACCATTCAGGAACCTGTTGAAGAAAAATGTAACTTTATACATTATTTTTATATGTGAAATCACATCTACTGCACACATACAGAAGAAAGAAACTCAGTCACTGAAGCCAGTATTAGTTCCTGGGTTTTTATCCATTTTGAAGTCCTGTATAAAAACACTATTTAAGAGGTGCCTGACTACTGCAAGTCTCAAGGCATGCAAAGGAGGTCAGGACTCACAGGAAGACATCACAGCATTCCAAAACAAGTCCCAGGTCATCTCAGTTTACTCTAAAGTTCTCAAAATAATTCCTTCTGGTGGAAGAGATCTCATTTCTTCCTTCTCTCAAAGGCAGTAGCTTTAAGAGATCCTTCTCTCCAACTACTGACTTATTTTACTTGACAAAATGTTACAGCTCAATTCTGCCTCTCTACACCTACTAAGAAACAAGCGGTTTCTTAGGCCTTTAAAATCTTGATAATGGTCTGACCTCTATGACATTCACACAATGAAACTGAAATTCTGCAGCAGTGTATCACTAAATGTATACATTTCAAAAACAGGAACATCGATTAAGAAAAAAGCAAACCCAAAATCCCACCAAAGCCCAAGCTCTTTTAAAAAAAAAATTAGAAGTTGGCCCAGTACCATAATTTACTTAGTGACATTTACAGTTTCAGTTTCCTGCTGTGAGTAAACATTTGAGTGAACAGGAACAGCAGAGCTGCTACTGTAAAAAAAATATACACACACACACCAAACGACAATTAAAACCACCAAACAGCCCAAGACCCAAAAATTACATTTTGTAGCAGCACCCACAATGGACAGTTACTGATGTATCAGATACAACCAGATAAATCCTTGTGATGCCATTTTGTTCACAGACAGTTTTAGCACAGCAAACAGGGCAAAGAAAAGAGAGCATAATCTAGTTTTTATTCCTGTATGAAGACTAATCTTGACCATCTATTCCTTAATGGGCCTTTTTCTGTCCGGATTCGCTCTCATGATTGTCTCTACTCCTGCTAAGGCCCTCGACCTTGGCATAAGCTTAAGTCCTTCTCTTCCCTTTTCACTCATTCTTTCTTCTGCCTCTGATAAATCTACACTCTATTCTTCCTCTCACATGGCTTCTTATACATAAAGATCTGATGAAATCCAGTTTTGCACCAGCACTTCTTTCAAATTCAGCTTAGCATTAACTTCTTGGTAACGCATTAAAAAGCCGATGCCAAGAAAGCAAGAGCCCTGTTTTTACATATGAAACCTGTTTCTTTACTCCTAAATAGAATAATCTAGATGCTCAAAAGCCTGCGGAAGGGCTTCAGAGCCTAAAAATAAGGCTTCTATTTTCAGGCACAGCTCCTGTCACACAAACACGTATGTCGCACTGCAGCATATCCAGGGAAATGATTAACTGAAAATGCTGGAAGAATCTGGGTGGGACTGAGCGAGGGGAAGTCCCCCCCAGCAGCCAGGGTGGCACCTGGCCGGGGCAGGGGCAAAACCAGGGATGTTCCCGGGCACGACCTCCCCCGCCCCGTTCCCTCCCACAGCTCGGCCCCGGCTCCGGGCCTGCCCGACCCACCGCGGGGCACAGACCCCTGCGCGGGGCAGCAAGGAGATTATACCAGGAAAATAGGACAAAAAACCCCCCAGCCAAACCAGCACACAACCAGCGGTGTTCGGACAGACGATCAAACTCTCCTTTCAGGGATCGGAAAAGCGGGGCAGCTCCTCCCACACACACGGAGCTGGGCCGAGCTGCGGGCCCACGGCCGCTCGCTCACAGCACTCGCATTACACTCGCTAAAATAAGCGCAAAGCACGCGATTCGCCGCGTTACAGGGCATCTTACCTTGAAGCCCTCGTATCTCTCGTAGGCGGTGCCGCCGGGGGAGTCCGGGAAGTTGTAGGGCTGCGGGTGCTGGTTGGCCCAGAACTCCTCCTCGCCTGCCCTCAGCAGCTCCGTGGCCTTCACCATGTCCTTCACATCCTTGTTCTTATCGAAGCGCTCCCTCAGGAGGCAGGCGAAGTACCGGTACTTGTCTCTGCGGGCAGAGGTCACGCACAGTGTGGAGGAAAACACACTCCCCCCCCCCCCCAAACACAAACACCCCGGCCCTAGCCAAGGGCGGACGGGCGGGCCTCCCCAGCTCACCGGTAGATGCACCAGGACTCGAGGTGCCGCAGGGATTTCTTGTACAGCCGCAGCACCTTCTGCTGGTGTGTCAGGTACGCGGCCATGGCGGCCGAGCCCTCCGCGCCTCCGCCCTCAGCGCCTCCGCCCCCCGCGCGGGGCACGCCGGGAGGGGCCGGGAGGGGCCGCGGGGGCCGCCATGAGCCGGGCCACGTTCGTCGGTGAGGGGCGGCGGGGCGGGCAGTGGGCTCCGGCACAGGGAGATCTCGGTGCACAGCTCCGGCCCCGCGTCCGGGCACAGGGACCCCCGGTGCACAGCTCCTCGCCCAGTGCCGCGCTGAGGCAGCCCCCGGCCCCCTCCGTGAAGGGCTCGGACTGCGCCGTGCTGGGGCTGGGCCCGGCCCCTCATACAGGGCTCGTCCCCTCCCGCCCCAGCCCCTCACCCAGGGCTTGTCGCCTCCTGCGACCCCTCTTGGTGACCCGCCCAGGATGCGGCGGCCCTGGAGCCCCCAGGAGGGGCTCGGGAAGGCCCGTCCCCTGTCTGGGCACCGGGGCTGCTCTTCCTCGGTTGCCCCCGAGTTTTGGGGGGTTCGGCCGCCCCTCGCCCCCTGTTCCGCATTGACGCGTTAGTTTGGGATTGTACGGAACTGGCTTGGGTGGAATTGTTAATAGTATTAGGAAATTCGACAGGAAGCGTGTGCATAACTTCAAATGGTTGGTTCGTATTGAAGCTGTCCTTGTGGCTGAGCAGCCCAGCATTTCCGTGGAAAGGCTCCCCTTGGCAGCGGCAGAGCTGGCTGCTCCCGGCTTTAGTCCCTGAGTGGGGGGGTGGGAATGCCGTGGGAGCTGAGTGAGGAAGGCCGGGCTGGGGCTGGGGGCCATCCTGCAGCTCCTGCCCCTGCCCGGGGAAAGGCTGTGTGGGACGTGCCGCGTTTTTTCTTCCCCCTTACTGCTTGTTTGCATAAATGTGTATTTTCAGATTTATTTGCAATGAACAGTATGTGTGCATTTGCTTTTGTGATTATGAGGGTGTGCCTAACACACTCATAGAAGTCTCGAGTTGCACAGAGGCCAAAATATAATTTTCTGTCACATCTAGTAAGGAGTAAGTTCTCAAATTATTCAAGTAATCTTATGCTTAATCTTTATATGGCTTATCAAAGTGCTGGTCCAGGACCATCAAGATTTGGTTTCCGTTGTTTTCTCTGGTTGACTAATGTTCAGAGTAAAATGTAGAGTGACTAAAACATCTAATTTCTGTCTTTGTTTTTCCACAGATATTGGTATTAACCTGACAGATCCTATGTTCAGAGGAATCTACAGGGGAACACAAAAACATCAAGGTCAGTGTTTTCTCTGTATCTGCTGAAAGGTGGAAATCGTCTTGCTAAAATAGAAACCTCTTACATGTCAGATTGTGAGGGTAGTTTCTTTTTTCTCCTCAAGAACTGGATGCTTATTCACTAGGGCTTGAAGAAGAAAGTGTCACAAAATAGGTTAGATATCCTAAGCAAAACACATTCTCTTAATTGCTGTTAAGCTGTCATGCAGGTAACTCTGCTTCTGGAGCAAAATGGACAATTGCTGATCTATTTATATTAGGATTGCATGGAAAAACTGGTGTGAGAATTATGAACAATAGCCTATCAGAGAATTGCATTGCTGAATCATAGTTACTAATTATAATGTGGGATCTTTTTGCTTTCATGGCGTTTAGATATAAAAACACAGAGTCTCCTAAAGTAGGTGGAAAAAATTCTGTTAACTTCTTGTATTTAAACTGGATCTTCAGTTACTGCATTTTGTTACTGTCTTCTAAAGATTAATCAAATATGGTTTAAAGATTTAATTATTGGAATTCTGACTGAATGAAAGTTGAAAAGTAGTTAAATTATGCTATACCTTAAGTTCAACTTAGGACATTTTTATGAACTTTTGCAGATGACCTGCTGGATGTGATAGAGAGAGCAGTCAAAGTTGGCATTAAAAAGGTAACTTCACAAATAAAATTGCTTTCATATTTTAAACTTCTTTCTAATATTTTGGTTTTTAGTGCTCTCTTACTAATACAAATGTTTCTGGGACTTGCAGTGGAAAATGCAGTGATTTCCTTCAATAGCACAAAACACAAGTGTTCTGTGCAGAGCATTGGCTTTCCTCTGCATGGATCATTAGCTGATTATCTAAGTTCAGTGGTATTGTACGTGATGTGTATGTAGACTTTATTTTGTACAGTTTCAACAGAAATGTGTTAATTTCTGAGCTCCTGCAGTCAACTAGTATGTAATTTTCCATGTCAGTTGCATTATAGGCAACCACTCCTTTCTTCTGGAATCATGTGTGACTCTTAGAGGGTAAGTCCCATGAGGAAAGGCTGAGCGAGCTGGGGGTGTTTAGCCTGGAGAAAGGAGGCTCAGGGGTGATTGTATCACTCTCTACAACAACCTGACAGAGGTTGTAGCCAGGTGGCGATTGTTCTCTTCTCCCAGGCAGCAAGGGAGAGAACAAGAAGAAATGGCCTCAAGCTGTGCCAGGGGAGGTTCAGGTTGGACATCAGAAAGAATTTCTTCATGGAGCGAGTTGTTAAACTTTGGAATTGGCTGCCCAGGGAAGTAATGGAGTCACTATCCCTAGAGGTGCTCAAGAAATGACTGGATGTGGCATTCAGTGCTGTGGTTTAGTTGACAAGGTGGGGATTGGACAAAGGTTGGACTCTATGATCTTGAGGTCTTTTCCAACCTTAATTATTCTGTGATTCTGAATCAACACTTACTGCTGCAGATCAAAGCTCACAAACTCTTCTGATTGAGATCCTTCAGATGTTTCTGTTTGTAAATGAAATTGGTAACTGCAGAAAAACTGGGAGTGCCCATAAACTCTTACAGTTGAGAACATCTGAATGTTTACTAGTAAATACTGGCTTACATGTATTAAAACAGCATCATCATGAGAGGGTTTGTAACTCTTAACTTGAAATTGGTGTTTTCAGTTACTCTTTTAGTTATAATAGGCCAGCCTGCCCATCCCTCTTTCTCTAAACTAATTGTTGACAAAAATATGAACTAACATAGAATACAGTGCATACTGTCACAAACTGTTCTACTGCACTAGTAAGGCTGCTGGATTAGAAATAAAGAAATAAACACTCATCTAGAAGAGGAACAAGCTTCTTGGGAGTTTGTTGGAAAACTCTCATCTAAAAAGAGCAGGAAGTGAACTGAGAGACGAAAAAAGACTTCAGTGATGGAAAAGTTACCTCACTACAGCAAATCCAGAATTGAGGTCACTTTTATATGTGCTGTGTAAGTGCTATTTAATATTTATACTGCTCTCTGAGAATAAGTGGCAGTTTTCCTGCTGATTTATGGTAATTTTTGATGAGGTTTTGCCCTGTGCCGTATCTTGAGGCATTTTCAGCTTAACATTTCTGTGGTGATACTGTTGGGATGTGTCCATCTGTCACAGAGCGTCCTGCAATGTAGTCATGATTTAGGGCAAGTGCTGGTTCAAAAAATCACTGTAAGCAGCAGTTCTGGTATGATAACTTAAGATAAAAATAAAAGATCAGAGCTGGAAATTCTTAAAATTGTAATTGCAACTGATACAGACTTGTTTTTTTTGTTTAACTGCTTACTTCCTCATGCCTTGTTTTGGTGTTTGGGAGTCTTTGTTTTCCCCACCTATAAGACAGGGAGAATGTTTCTGAGTAGTGTTTCTTGAATGCAAATACAGTTTCTTGAGTCATTGTCTAATGAAGGTCATATTGGTGCAAATTTAAGTATTTATTCATTTAATGATTTGAATGCTTAGCACAGAAAAAAAAACCAGGTTTTTATACCTAGTGTATTTACTAGCTCCTCAGGGCCATTGAAGTTTGTTACTGATTTATGAAATCTTGTTATATGTATTAGTAATTGTCTTAGGATGTTCTCTGTCGAGATTCCTCATGTATCTGAGTGTTTTCTTAAACATTCTGTTTGATGTTCAAAGAACATACACACTGACAGTACTTTTCTTCTTTCAAGTTTTTGATTACAGGTGGGAGTTTAGAAGATAGTAAAGATGCATTGCAGCTGGCACAGACAAATGGTATTTGCACTTTAAACTTAATGTTGTCAGTCAAAAATATAACCTTCTCTTCTCTCAGAATTAAGAGTTCAAAAGGATCTGTCCCAGAGGTGTTTAAAGAATTTTGGATTAAAATGAGAAATTACATTTCAGAATGTGATGAATGCATTGTGTATGAGTTTGTGTGTGTTGCTCTTTAGATCCCTGATGTTGGAAGGAATAATTCTTTCCTGCAATTTCTATTTCTAGATAAAAATAGAAATTATAGGAAATTTTTGGAATAAAAAATTGATACAAGTCTGTTCTAGAAATAAGGTAGAATATTTATGTGATGTGAAATATATGGGTTTTGTTGGCTTTTTTTGTGTGTTTTACTTCTCAGTCTGTCATGATCAGCTTGATCAAGAGAGGTATCTTATTTTTTGTGGTTCTCCTAGTTTTTCCTTTCTTTCTGTGGAAAGGAATATGTGTCTTCTTTTACTTTAGGCAGATTTCATTCCACTAGTTACTTAAATATGTATTTGAACTAAAGCACGAGTTAAAGTTGGGGGTTTTTTTTATTTACTAACAGAAACATAAAATAATTTCAGTTTGAATGAACCTGAGGAGGTAACTTGGTACAACCGAGTCCTGCTCCCCGCTACCATCAAAGCAGGACTGGCTTTATTGTTAGGGCAAGTTGCTTAGGGCCTTACCTAATTTTTCCTTTCCCCCACCCCATGCTTTTCCATTCTCCATGAAAGCACTTAGCAGAAATGTTAGTTCTGGCAAGGTAATCTAGATTAGAGACTTGGGAAATCAGGCAGATGTGATTTGGGAAATTCTGTAACAGTTTATGTAGGGGCACGTGAGGGAAGTCACATGCTTTCTGCAGGTCTTAAAGCTGGGATAACCTGATGCACTTTGAAAGGCTGTGAAGGGAATTTGAAGTTAAAGCTGAACCTGCAACTGTGGTTCTAAATTATCTCAAGAGGTCTTTTCCAGCCTCAACAATTGAATGATTTACTGGGGACTGCTTCACCACAGCAGTTGCAGTTTTGGAGTGCACTAAGCAATGTGTACTGAAAAGAGAGACAGACACACCCACCCCACTGGAGATACTGTCTGACATTTTTAAGGCAGAAAATATCTATCTCATAAAGTTATTATCAAGATAAAGATGTTCAAAGGGAGTTTTCTGTTAGAACAGTGAGCAATAAAAAAAACCCTCCAGATGCAGATATTGTCTATACTTTAGATGAATTTTCTTTTTTTATTTCTTAAAATTTTGTAATATTCTCTTGCTTTAGACATGTTTTACAGTACAGTTGGCTGTCATCCTACCCGCTGTGGAGAATTTGAGCAGAGTAGCCCTGAACAGTATTTATCTGAATTAAAAAATCTGATTGAAAAGAATAAGAAAAAGGTGGTAGCAGTTGGAGAATGTGGCTTAGGTAAGTGTTGTCTTAGCACTTCAATATTAATTTTTTCTAGACATATACTAAAAAAAATCCTAAAATACTAAATGGGTTTTTTGTCTCTTCTGTTCATAGATTTCGATAGATTAGAATTTTGCCCAAAGGAGATCCAACTCAAGTAAGAAACTTTTGATGATTATGAATTGACTTATAGCAATTTACAGAAGTGTTTTCTATCTTGTGTTCTAGCATGTAACATTTTGTCAGGTACAAACCCTAAAACGTACAGGATTTGGCCCAGGGGTTTTTTGACAGAAATGGGATTTTAAAGAAATATGCTTACATTCAAGTAGTGCTATGTCCTAAATTTTGCTACCTGCCTGGTCTTGAATTAGCATGGCTTTTTCTGTAAAATTGAGCAGAAATTGTGGATTTCTGGGTATGACAGATGTTCATTCTTGCTAATTAAGAACTCTGAGGTTTGTGGAGAAAATAACAACTATAGCATGCAAAAGGATTAGATTGTTGAATGAAAGGTGTGGGGAAGGGAACAGAACTGTCAAAAAGGCTAAGTCAGTAGCAGGGGGGAAATGAGCTTTTAGTAAGGGAGGTGTTAGCTGGGAGCAGATAGCTGAGAGCTGATGATAAAGGTAATCTCAGGAGGCAGAGAGATCTATGTTTTGAAGTAACACGTGGCATAGATACTGAATGAACAGAAGCTAGCACAGGCCCTAAAATCAGCCTGCATTCTTTTATCTAGATCTTCTGTCTACAGAGGGAACTCACTGAAGGATACAGGTGGTAACTTCAAATCAGATGGGTGATGAATGAATTGCACTTGCATGTTACTGTTCTGAGTAAATTAGTCACTGGGGGGCAGTGGTTGGTTGTGTTTTTTCTAATTGCTACATGTTAGCAGGAGGTGGAGTTAATTTCTTCGTAATGCTACAGTGAAATACTCAGCAAAGGGGACAGGACTTTTTTTCCTGGTAGAATTCAGTCTACACGAAGTTCAGCAAAGCACACCTTGGAGCATAACCTGATTCTTTTCTGTGGCAAACTAAAACACTGATGGAATATCAGATTGTAAGATCCTTACTGCCTTGTGTTATTGGGAGAAAAATGATGTATCTCATTTCCTTATCTAATGGACTGATGACCTGTAGAGACTTTTAATTGGGTGCACTGAAACTGTGTTTTGAGGAAAGGCGTGACAGGCTTGTAAAGTGAACTAAACAAAGGGAGATGGAATGTGAAGTGCATGCAGGCAGTTCACTGGTTTCCAGCTGCTCCGGAGTTCAGGTGTAGCAGTCACAGGGATAGCTGGCAAGCAGCTGCAGAGTTCCCCCACAGAAGAGTAGTATGGTAGTTTCCCAGGGGGTAATATCAGAGCATGACCTCTGTTTTGATGTTTAATCATTATTTTTCTAGTTAGTTTTGTTGTGTTTTCTTTTGAATAATGTTCACCTGTAAATAACGAGTATTATTTTCAATCCTTTTTCTTGGATTTAAAAGCTAATAAAGATGAGAATCTAATATGCATGAAATTCCTTTGTTGTAGCATTCTTAAGAACTTTTTAATCTCAGAATTTTTCTCCATTCTCAAAACTTTTCCAGAAGGAACATAGAATCAGCATATACTGAATGACACTCTGTGTGCCCAAATGCAAAGGTTATTCCTTAAGCCCTGGAACTAGTCAGGTTAAGTTTCCTACTGAATTTTTGGTTATTCTGATCACCATATGTCTGGTTTCTTCTTGCTTTCCCAGGATTTGTTTGTTTGGATGTTTTTTGTTTCTTTTTTTTTTTTTTTCCATTTTTATTTTATTATTATTTTTTCTCCTCAGTAACTTCACCTCCCCTTTTTCTTTGATAGGCCAAGAAGCAACATGTGTTGGGCTTCAGTGTTGCTAGGAATGAAGGAAGTTTGAGTTGCCTTTCCATTTGTAGGGGCACTAAACTTTGTACTTTCAAGGCCAGTACCCTTCTCAAAATTAGATTGAAATTGGCCAGTAGGTTACTTAGGGGGCTTATTTGCAGCTCAGTCTCTAAAACCTCTTTCCCATATGAAACAAGTATTCTGTTTAAAAAAAAAAAAAGGCAAACATCAAAAATCAAGCAATTGTAGCTATTTAACCACAAAAGCAATCATGAGTCGTAATAGTTTATATTTAGTCAAACAAGTTAAACTAAGCACATTGTCTAGACAAAGAAGATTGAAAGTAGGTGTAATGCATTCTCATCTTTATGTCAGTTTTCAAGGTTACAGCTGATTTGTTTCACCTGTTTTATCTCAAGATTTGCACTGATTAACAAGGAAGGTAACATTGATCTGTGAAATATCAACCTGTAATACACAGAAAACAGTGAAAACGGCACAAAATTAAATAACTAGTTGCATAGTTTTTTCTTTGGTTGGGTTTTTTTTTAAGGAAAATGTAAACCAAGCTAATGGTTTGCTGCCACTTTCTCCTGATTGACATGTGACTCATGCACAGCAGTATGTGGTCACTGGAGTTTGCCTTTGAAATGTGTGTGGTAACTGATAATGGGAATTCCCCAGTGTTCTGAACTGTTAACAGCAACACCTAAAGACATCCAGCCTGTTGGGACAGTCTCTGTTGTTCTCCTGCCTTGTCCAAATAAAGTCACCTTTCAAATTACATGTGGACACTGAGTCACCTGTGCACTGTTGGCCTTCTGCCAGGCCTAAGTTCCTCTACTGTGTTTCCTGAGCACTGGTGATTTGCATGCCTGGTGGCAGCAGAGATGTTGAATGGTAATGCTCAAAGAGCAGAACTAGCTGCAAATGACAAGCACAGGGTTAGTTCAGTGCTAATTAGTTTCCTTTGGAAAATGCACTGGGGAACCTGGCTACCTGGTTACCTTCCCTCTGCCCACATTTTAAGGTCTCTTGGTAGGGTGGGGCCTCACTGTTACTGCTCCCTCAAAGGCAACTGTAGGAGTAGAGGGATAAAAGGGAATGCAAAGGAAAGGATGCTGGCACCTAAAGGAGAGGAGGGAAAACATGTGAAGACAATAGGTAGAATGGGGCAGAAGTCTGATGTCTAGGAAAGGAAAGAGACAGCCCTCCATGGATTGTTACTTCCAGCTCTGATGCAGTTCTGGCCATTTGAGGCTGTAGAAATAGTGACCCCTCACTCACCTTCACTGTGTTTACAAATCCTTGAAATAGTGGTCTCCATGTCATCCACATTCTCCCATTCCTGACATTTCAAAACTTTGTGGAAAGAACAGTCAGTTCCTCTTTCATTAAAAATAAAGGAGTAAAACTGAACTCCAGCATCCACATTACACAAGAGTACATGCTCAGCATATACATATGCTGTGCATCCTGCAGTACTGATGCTCTTGGCCACTAACCAAGTGGTCTTCCAGCACAGACCACTGCTACAGCAATATACCATAGGAAAGAGTTTCTTTTAAATCCTTGCACAAGTAAGAGCTTTTGCTTGGCAAACCCATTAATTCTGTCTTTAGTTCTGGAGGACAGAAGCTGGAAAAAGCTCTTTTACTGTCTTTATTTTCTCTTACACAGAGTTTCTGTTTAAAGGTGATTTTTATTTTACAGGTATTTTGAAAAACAGTTTGACTTGTCAGAGCAGATGCAACTGCCCATGTTTCTCCACTGTAGAAACTCACATGCTGAATTTTTAGGTGGGTTTTGTTTGAGAATTTTGTATTCAGGGCAAATTCTGAATCTTCAACCTTTGTCGGTTATAAAGCTGTCTTACATTTTTATTTATTTTATTTCATAGACATAATGAGAAGAAACCGAGACAGATTTGTAGGAGGGGTGGTAAGTATGGACTTCAGTGTAGCGTTCATTTTTATATGCATGTGTGTGATTTTTTTGAAAGGTAAAAGATAGTCTGAGAAAAAGCTCTGCAGCTGACGTGAGCAGTTTTTCTTGGCCTGTCAGAAGAACAGTTTAAGCACCTTATAATTGACATTGGCCTTTTTCCAGTTCGTCAGTGTCTGTAACTGCAATGCATTCAGACCACAGATAATTTAGATGCATGTTCCCAGTGAAAGCCATAACCTCAAACATTTGCTTCTGATGTTAGACATCACTTTTAAATTAGATTCAGATGTAACTTTTGATTACTTTCTGTCTTTAGATATTCAGATCATGTTTTTTAATTCAAAACATGAATTTTAGTAACAGGAAAAGCTTTGGGTGAAAATGGTAAAGGAAGTCCAGCAATGCTCTTTCAGGTTTCCATTATGGCTGAGTTTTCCAAAAGTAATAAATGCTTGAATTGTTCTATCCTAACATCAGACCACGCCTCCTACAAGAATATCTCAGTCCCCAGGTTTGCGCTTTGCTACCACAAAAACCTTGCCCGTGCTCAGTACTTTGCATGTTCCACTCTTACATAATGCTGCAAAGTCTGTCCTTCCTTCCTTCCTTTCTTTTTTCTGCACAGCCTGTAACCAGGGGAGAAACGAGCAGGAATTCTCTGCAACTGCCTGTCCCCATCACAGCAGAGGGAAGCAGAGCAAACAGTCTCTTTACTCAGGCTGACAAGCTGCAGTTCCCAGATGCATTACGCTGTTTAACTTGTGACCCTCCACTTGGCCTCTTCAGGCCCTGCAATGACCAAACAGTCTCTCTAGTTCCAGTGGACTAAAACCTGTGGAGAATGAAATGCTGTCCCTGACAGTGCCCTGTAGGGAATAGTGAGGAAATAATGTAAAAGTTCAGCATGGACAGGATTATTTCCTGAGCGTGATCTCCCAGCTATCAGCTACAGGAAGTTCCAGGGCCAAAAGAGTATCACTGGATAGGCCTTTTCTACCCATATTTATCACTAATAAAGCATGGTAACCACTTCTAGTGCAATATTCAGGTGACTAAAGCCTGAACTTTGCCCAAATTCAGAATCAGCTGAGCCACGTCCCATCTTTATGCTTGTATTGATGTGTAATGCATACTGTTAAAGGTATTTGTTGCACATAAAAAATAATACATACTTTTAAATTATTGGAATTTTAATAAAAGTACATTTCTATTTGTATGTATCTGTGCATCTGTATTTATATATGTTCTAGGTACATTCTTTTGATGGCACAAAGGAACAAGCAGCAGCTCTGATAGATTTGGATCTTTATATTGGAATAAATGGCTGGTAAGTTCTTTACAAGAAATGCAACTGCTTTAAAACAGCAGCTGTAGTGAACTCATTGCTTTCTTTTAAACAATGAGGTCAAGTTTTCAAAGCTCACTAGACTCTTAATCATCTGACAGATATAGAATTGCTCTCATTAGTCTGTTAGCCATAAGAAGGTCTTACCTTACAGCTCAATGAGCTAACCTGGTGTTAGGCCCACTCTACTACCCTCAGGTCAATCCTTGTTTGTAAATAAATAAGGTTGTTGACATGGAAGGAGTCCTTCTGAGGAGTCTTTTAAAAGTACCCTGATTTTAAAGCTGCCATGTCAAATGCAGGAGTAATGCCAGTGTAACCTGAGTGCCGCATCTCCTGGTTACGCAGCCAGAATTCTCAGCAGTCCCCTGGCCGGGTGCCAGCCAGCACCACTTTGGGAGGCACAGGGGCTGTCACCAAGCCAGTAAGGGCAGCCAGGCAGGGGTTCTTCTTCTTACTGGGGTGAGATGGCTTCTCCCAGTAACTCAAAATTTGCTGTTTTCTGCAAAATTTGAATTTACAGGCAGCATTGTTAAAAAAGCAAAGCAAATCTTATTCATTAACAAAATTATTTAGGAAGCTGCATTTGCTACAAAACATTGCAACAGAAAAAGTAATTACTTTTATATACTTTTTATATTTTTTTTTAATCAAACTCTTTATTTTCTAGTTCACTGAAAACAGAAACCAACTTGGAAACACTGAAATCAATTCCTAGTGAACGATTAATGATAGAAACTGGTAAGATTTTATATCTTGATTATGACATAATTGACTGGGCAATCAGATATGATAGTATAGCAAAGATAAAGCAGAATCAAGACCTTAGGAGTTCAGAGCAGGAAAAGGACTGGCTGTTTCTCCACTTGGGAAAGCAATTTATGGGCTCCAGAAATACTCCTTTTCAGCCTTCTACTGGAAGGAATAAGCTGCTGTGTCAGTTCCTGACATTGCAGAGGAAGACAAAAAGGACAAATTGACAAGCCTGGATTTTTAAATGTACCAGAATCCTGCTTGAATATCTCTTAAATAAATGTAGCTTGCTGGAGATGTGCTGAGCACATGGCAATGGCTATGACCTTGCCCCTGGAAGCACTAACAGCGTTTGGAAACAACTGCTTTTTAAATGGAATAGGTGGAAGAACGCTTGAATTCCTCTCTTAGTGCAATGAGCAGTCGTTTTAATGGACTGACTAGGGATGCCATGTTTTCCTTTCTAATGTTAATTTCAATTATCAATAACTGGCAGTTATTTTAATTTCTGAATCTGGGAATGGAAAACCACATACTGCCTAAATCCTTAAATTTATTTGCACATGCAGACCTGTTATATAGAAGTTTCTGTGGCATGCATGCAGTGTATCTGGCTATCTTTATCATGTCAGAGGAAATTAGTGTTATGTACTATACACTATTGCTGATTTTTTCAAATGTAAAATCCTGAAGGTAAAGGTATAAAAATCCAAGGATTGTAAAGACGTTAAATTGCCCAAATCTCCTAAATTTCAGTTTGAAATGGAAGTCCGTGCTAGAAGATTACAATAACTTTTGTCTGTAGCAGTAGTTGATTAAACTATCTCATGCTATTCTCAAACAATTGCGTACTTCTTTTTTTTCTTTTTCAAATGAACTAGATGCGCCCTGGTGTGGAGTGAAAAATACTCACGCTGGATCAAAATACATTAAAACTACATTTCCTACAAAAAAGAAATGGGAAAAAGGGCACTGCTTGAAGGACAGAAATGAACCCTGCCATATAATGTAAGTGTACTACTGTACTATTATTTAAAGTACTTCAAATCTCACATGAGAAAAAAAATCAGTTCACTAGTAATGTAGTAAATAGAAATTAATTCTAAATGTACTGAAACTGGTGCAAGGTTTTGTTTTATAGGCTGTGGAAAAAATTAGCAAGTCTTGATTTTCCCACTTGTAATTCTGGATGTGAAATGCTCCCTGAAAGTGAAACCAGTACTGTTTTTACCCTTTCACTTGATACATTGTAGAAGAGGTTAAACCCTGTAAAATCACCTGACTTGAATATGTATTTCATTCAGTTGTTGTTCAGGTAATTTTAAAAACTGATCCAGCCCTAGCGATCAGGGGGCAGTGCCACAGAGGGGACAGTGCTAAGGCACCAGCAGTGCCTGGGCCACTGCTCCTGTCACAGGGCCTGTGGCATGAACTGTCACAACATACATTTGGTCAGGACCATTTCTTCCCTCTACTGCTGTTTCAAAGAATTCAATCCTGTGAAGTTTAGATATGACTGACAAATAGCCAACATACAGAGTAGCAAAGAGAAAACTCCAGGGACTTAGGGGCAAAGTTGGAAGGTAGAACAACACATTTCCTGCCTCCTGGCCATACTGTTCCTCACACAGGTGTGAACAGCAGGAAAATGCATCGTTGTTTTAGTTAAAATGTTGAGGTAACTGCATTAAACAGCACTGATATGAATGCCTGAATTTTCAGAATTCCCTGTTTTGATCTAGCTTTTGAAATACTGCATAGAGTAGTGTTGAGGATCTAGGTATTCAGCAAGGTCTCTAAACAGGAGCTTATTTGAAAACTGAAGGGAATTCTGCTTTTTAGGAGACGTGAAGAAAGTTAGAAAACCACTGATGATGCTAAAAGCATAGTTTAAGCTTACATGCTGACATCTCCTAGTGTTCAGACATATTTTGTGCAATTAGGTCAATTGCAATACTCTTTGAAATTGATTTATGTTTTAAATGTGAAGTGCACACATTAGCATGGAGGGGCTCCTTCAGTATTTTAAGACTTTCTAGGGTCAGCCCATGATTTTGGAGTGGGGGAAGAGGTCAACTGAAAAGTTTTCTGATCCCAAACAGAGGCCTCTACTGTTACTATTTTAGCAAGCCTGTGTGTTAACACCTCCACAGCTTTGTCTGCTGCCTTAGTTGTAGCTTCCAGGAATAGTTCAGAAACCCCAGAACTGGAAATGCACAGTCTGTCCTAGATTGGTACACAAATGCTGTGCTTTGGCTTTTGCTTTCTTTTATAAAAGAAATTCTTGTTTGGTTGAACTTTATTTCAAAATTACCATCCCTTATTTGTTACAAGCTGTACCAAGTGTAAATTAGTAACTTGAGAACCTCTTAAACCTTAAGAAAAACAAAGAATGATAACTGAGAATTGGTATTTTGTGACTTCTCAAATAGCAAAATCTGGTGTGAAGGAAAGTTACTCAGGCCACTATGTGTATTTAATGTTTAGGCTGTATATACTGTTTAATGCATCTCAACTGGCAGGAGGAATTTTCCACTTGTCTTTTTTTGCTGGTGCTGGACACCTTTCAATTTTGATGGTGATATTTCTGCTTCATACATATATTTTTAGAACTGCACTACTCCCCTTGGAAGCCTTTTTTTAAAATGTTTTAGCCACAGGAAGGTTTTTTTCTCCTTTAGCAGTTTCACATACACAGTGTCACAGTAACACATGGCAATCTACCAGAAGACTGATGAGGAGTTTTCAAGGGTGAAATTCTTTGGTATTTGTTACTTATTGCTGTGTAGGCCTGATCTCACCCCATCTCATCTGTAACAGCCCCTTAAACCAAAAAGCTGTTTGGCTAATTCTACATCTAGGAAAATATTTGCATTCCAGTAATTACTAAGAGCAACTTTTTCTACTCTGTCTTCCTTATTAAGAAGCTTAGCTATTATGTCAGTTTAGAGGCAAGATCCAAGAACCACCAAACCCTAATAAGCTTGAAATTCTTACTCTTCAGTGTGAAGTTCTGTTCTACTACTATAAAAATTAAAGTATGACATCTTAGGAAGTATACAAAATATTCTTTTTAAGAATGATTGATACAAAATCAAGAAAATAAGTGCAGAGAAAAGGCTGTGGTTTGGTTAATAGTATCTGTCCCATTTCTTTTGCCTCTTTTTCCTGGCTTCTATCAAGATCACAGGCCTTTTGAAACTGCTCATTTAGCATTTACTGCAAATATCTGACCATATTACTCACAATTAAGCTAGAGAACAGGGAAGTAAGTAGGAGTAAGTTACTTTGGCAGCTCTGCCTTCAGGTAAGGCTGTATCTGAAATTTAAACTTTGCCAGTAGACCAGTCTATTCAGAGAGCAGCTTTAGCCTTGAAAGGCTAATGAGGTTTAGTCTGAAAAATGAAGACCATTGATAAAGACACCCACAAAATGACACTTTCTTCCAAACAGAAAGCTGTTTAATTACCTCCAAACAAGAGTCAAAAGACCAAAGATGATCCTGTACCAGTGACCAACCTATGTTCAGTGTAAAGAAAATTGCAGTTAGTGACTTAAAAGTGAAGCTATTTGCATATCTGAGCACCCTGCCCTATTGCTCTCAGCACAGGTTTTTATTCCAGGTTAATCTTAGTGACTTGTACACACACGCACATGCAGCATTCTGAAGTATATTCAGTACTGGGTTTCAGTCTTCTAATATCAATCTTTCTTTTTTAGTCAAATACTGGAAATAATGGCGGCAGTAAGAGAAGATGACCCACTTGAGTTGGCCAATACTCTATATAACAACACTATTAAAGTCTTCTTTCCAAATATATAAAGTTGTTTTTCTTACATTTATTAATCATAACTTCAGTAAATATATTGCAAAAACTTAAAAAAATCATCATACCTGCAACTCCTAATCAATGGAAGCCAATATGTAGTGGTTTTTTGTTTTTCTTATGGTACAAGATTAAAGCTGCTTTTGAAAAGGTGATCTGCATCTGTGCAGTTTCTCAGCCCTGTTCCCCTTTCGTCAAGATTCAGAATGAACTTCAAGGCCAGCCCAAGCCTGCAATTCCTGTTAACACCTGGATGCATTACAGGATGAGCGTGTTGAGCATTGCAAGCTACTGTTGGCGCTTCAGAAGGGTCGAACACATCCATGGCATGCGCTTTGCTGCTTCCCCAGAAAACTCAGCACTGTTGCCTTTTGTTCACATATGCAAATGCTATAACATTAAGTCTAGCAAACTAAATTTTTATTTATTTTACTTTTCAAAAACATAACTCACTAGTTTTTTTGCAATAAAGCTCTGCTAATACTGAATTTTTAAGTAAAGCTGCTTTGGCTCAGGCTTTTCATTTCCTCTTTGACCTGCTGAACAGTCCATTTTCACCAGTATTTTTCATTTGCATCCAGAAGCCATCAATCAGGGATTACTGGTATACAGTCTTTGGCACAGCATTATCACTATATCAATTAAAGAGTGTTTTTCCAATCATCTTAAAAATGTGAAAACATTTTATTCCATGTACAATAATGTACATAACTTTAAGGTGGTCATGAAAGAGACCAGCAAAAATTAGAGGTATATTTACAGTAGCACACACCACAGTAAACAGCCACCATTCACAGACTCAACATTGAGATACTGCTGTTGTGCTTAAGTACAATAACTACAAAGTGATACTTTTATTCTGTTGAAGTCAATCTTAAACAAATACCTCACGGCTTAGTAAAGGACATCTTAATCACCAAGAGAGTTAGAGTCAACATTAAGAGTCTCATTCAAGTGCTGTGCCACACAGTCGCTGTCTTCCTCATCACTATCAGAACTGTCATTATCTTCATTTAATTCATTTTCAGCATCAGCAGCTGCTTCTGCAACCCGTACAGGATTTTCATTTGGTGCTACAAACCCGTTGTTGTTAGAGATATTGGCATTTTCTTTGTCCTCAATATACACTTTCTGATGGCACATTGGGCACGTGTCCTGAATGTACAGCCACTTCCGAAGACAAAGTGCATGAAAGTAATGGTTGCATGGAGTAATGCGCGCAGAGGTGGTGAACTCATGGTAGCAGATTGCACAGACATCACCTATTTCCTGTAACCGACTTCCTTTCACCTCTGGAAGTGAGTTTATTTTCTTAACAGCAGTCCGGCGATTTATAAAAGTCTTCCAGCCGTTCTTTGCTTGCAAGTAGATGTTGAAATAAGCGTGTAGACACATCATACAAGCCCGAATCTTGCTTCCTGATTCAAAGACCATTGTGTAAGCTCCATTTCCAAACATGATTACTCCAAATATAAACTCAATAATATTGCCAGTTGAGCGAACATAATAGACATAATCATCAAGTTTTTCCCATAGCACATTATAGTAGCCATCAATCATAAACAATATATAAACAGTGATAGAAACTATTACTTTTAGGCAAAGCTCTACACAGAACGCTGTGACTGCAAAAAGCCAAGTATTTAGTGCATAGTGATGCCAGAGGATGTAACTGAGCAGAACTGGAAGGATGAAAAGGCAAGCAGAGACAAACAGTACAGGAAAGTGTCTGCGAAATGATGACACATGGGAGGCACTGAGAGACATCAGCACGGGGTCTGTCATTCCATGGATAAAATGCAGGACTGCTGTCAGCAAAAGGCACATGTTTCGACTCAGGCGAACTAATCGTTCCTCTGGTTTCAGTCCACTTAAACCAGTCTGCAGAGCCAAAATGAAAAACAAGACAGGCGCTACAAACCCAAGCCTTTTGTCATCCTCATCAGTTGATCCAATGAAGGCCAGGATACCAAGTCCCAAATAATGGGCTATTGAGGAAATGACGGCACTCATACCCAACACAGTTAAAGTAGAGTCACACCCACTTATGATCAGGCTGCAAATCAGTTCCCAACAGTTATCCCACGATATCAAGAAGAATTTTTCTTCTGTATTACTTTCAGCCATCTTTACAACATATGTTAATACCACAGCTTGTGCTGTAAGTCTTGTTAGCCAGAAGACACGCAGTACAGCTGGAAACCGAATCCTTTTCCATGTATCTTCCATCAATAGCTGTAATCCATAAATGCGATACATGTGCCTCACCAGCAGAAAAACGTATCGTACCGAGTAATAGAACCACTTAATTTTTGTAACTAAAATGGCTGTGGTATTTAGTGTCAGAACCAAGCCTGAAATAAAAACTAGTACTTGCCGGACATTTAAAGGTAATTCAACAACCAAGCCAATTACAGGAATCAGTATATCCAGGATGATGAGTTGAGAGTATATGGACTGCATGTTTAGCAACGTAACATATCCAATTCCAAAGGTAAGCTGAAGGATGGAAAGCGCCATCCATAGCGAAGGTCCTTTATGTGGGAAGATCTGAATTCCAAACGCAGCTGTATAGGAGGCACTGTAGAAGTTTATGTGCAAAGAAGCATAATAATTCACCAACACTGAGGTCGCAGCCAGCAGAAACGCTGAGGCAATCATATAGAACTTGAAAAGTGCTCGCTGTTGTAAGACCAGAACAACACTGGATACAAAGACACCTAAAACCAGATGGAAGTAATTTAGTTCTCAGCAGAAATTCACCAACAGATTTTAAGCTATTAACTTTGGAGCTACATTTATTTAATGTATCACTCCCCTATTAGTCGCTTGTAACTGTATTACCAATGCTGCCCTTTTCAGAGAACAGCCAAGAGGACAAGTTAATCTCTGCATTTAACATCTGCACACTATAGCTGTGATGCAAAGCCACTGCAAGCGCTTAAGTCACAATTACTCTGAAGTTCATCTGCAGTTTCAGACTAAAGCAGTGACAACTGCCAGCCTTTCAGCCATAGTCTTGAAATCTAAGGGTAGTAAACTTCTAAAAACAGGAAAGTAAAATTAAAAAACCCCAAACAACCAGATATAGCATCACCTTTATAAGCAAAGTTAATAAAGAATAAATGAGTAAAATTCAGTATGTCCTTCTAATTCACTTGAGCAAAGCACTCAACTATAGCTGTCCAAGCTGGAATACTAAAGACAAGTAACCAAAACAGTTTAGCTAAACCTTTTAGTGGGAAAATAGCGAAAAATTGCTGTAGTTTGCTGAGGGGAAGACCCTCTTCTTCCATTTCCCTTCAGTTTGCTTTCATTTTGGGTAAGGCATCCTGAAACAAAAGTTGCATGGGGAAGACCTTCCGCAGTATAGAGAATCCAGAACCCAGAACTACATCAACTGCCTCTATGCCAGTGCAAACTTGTCTGTCTTGTTAGAAGTCAGATTTAGACCTTGAAATTCCTGTTTGCTAACCTCTCCCTCATACTGACCATGAACACATCTTGACCATGACTGCTAAGTCTGCACCTTCCTATGAGAAATCCTGTCAGAGCAACTACAGTATCTTGGGGTTATATGTCCCTGCAGGAAACTTCCACAGTGTAGCTTAGGAATTTCATCACTGTGTACTACACAGGTAAGGGCTCTGCCTTAAGGGGTGTTAAATAGCACTTATCGCTAGATTCACTTCCTTAAACATTTTCTGCTTCAGGAAACACTCTGCCTTTCTTTTGGACTTCTTGGTCAGCTTCCACTCTACGCAACTGCTTTCTCATCCAAAGCAGTTTGAAGAGATTTCGATCTCTACAACTTACATTTGATTGTAAGTTGCTTTCAATCTGTATACTAAAACTAATGAAATCACAAATAATCCTCTTTTTGCTGCAGGATAGCATGCCTTTCCTGACAGTTGTATTTTAGATTGTTCTAAATCCACCATAATCAAGTGTATAAAAATATTTTAAGCCATAACATCTTAATAATGGGAGTAAAAACTTTGCTAAGGAGCAGCATTTGATCCCACCAGTAGTGTGGCCACTGCTTGTATGAAGAAAAACATTAACATACACCAACACCCAAACAACAAAAAAAAAAACCACAGCCTGGAGGCTTGAGAAGGGAGAGGGTGAACATGAATCAACAGCAAAAGGCAGACTACAAAGTCAGTCACCAATACACCTTAACAGGACTCCCTGCCAGCAGCACTGGCTGATACAAACACATTCTACTTAACTAATCATTAACCTGGTAACCTTGTGAAGTGGACTGAGGAAAAGCCTCCATCCTTTTGCAGAAACCACCTTGTATGGTAGCTCAGTTCCTCCAGGAAAAGTTGAGTATTAGTTACACGCAGCACTTTTTACAACATAAGCTTGACAGTTTCATTGCCTTGTTATACTTAACCACCACAAACACCTTTGGGAAGGCCAACACTGCTGGACAAGTTCATAGCTTTTGTCTTTTCTCAGAAGTCAGGGAAAAAGCTCACATGCCTGTACAAGGTCATTATTTATGTAATTCTGATCATTTGAGCCAAAAGAGATGCATTTTGCACTGAGCAGGCTGCTCTGAAATACACCTTAACAAAACCTGTTTTTGTGCCTTGCTGTGGTAGTAACAGGTCATCTTAAAACACTGACATTTCACCTGCAAGACCCTCAAAACAGTGCTACAGTGAGTCAATAGAGAAGTTCAACCTACTGGTTCCTCTGAAGAGGGCCTAAAAAAAGATAAAGTATTTCTCTGTTAACACTTAAGAGGAAAAGTCAAGAGTCCCCCAAAGGAGCCTCAAAAGACTGTAAGAGGTAACTCAAATCTCAGAAAGGGAAGTGAGCACTCCTTTCCCCCCATCTCCATTTATGTCACTTAGTCCATCTTGACACAAGACTTTCCCCTGCCCTGTGAAGTGTTCACCAAGCTGTAAATCTTTTCCCATTTGCCCTTTGCTAGGAAATGCTGCAGTTCCTCCTTTGATAAGGTTTGTCTCGTGTTTCTGTATATATTGCTGCTCCTCTTCACTGCTGCTCTCTGTGTCACCCTGTCACCAAGTGTCCCAGTATGGCCTCCAAACACAGCACTGAACCAAACCACACCTCATGTACTTTTGGCAGTATCTTTATGGTAGTCTACTACCTATAATTCAACTTTCAGTCACTTGCACAGTGCAATTACCTTTACACGTCAGCATTTCAGTCATGTGGAAATGCCAAGTTATTTTTCCCTAGCTCCAGTCATTCTATTTACTTTCACATCTTTCTACAGTATTTATAGTACCCCTCTCAAAACACAGTGTCCTCGCTGAGGAGGGACTGTGTCTGAGCTAACAGTCACTCCTGGGGGTGGTGGTTCTGCTGGAATCAAGATGCTTAAACCCCTGCAAAGATAGGAAAAGTAAATATTGTGCTGGGGACAAAGCAAGGTTAATCAAAAAGACTAAAGAAAAAACACACTCCAGTTGTAGAACTTGGCTCTGTGCTGTGTGTAACCCTATGTACTTCTGCAGAAAATACGTGATGGAAGAATCAGACCAAGAAGTCCTGCCGTAAAATTCAGCACCCATGTGGATCCCTATTAGCATTCCTGAAGAACTGTACTCCCAGAATATTTCAGAACTGTATAATATCACCCCCAAAAGCCATCAATTTCTCCAGAGCTTCAATCTTAGTATCTGGAGGACAAATTGTACATTTATCCTTGCTAAACAGTACTGTGGTGCAGGAAAAATTTGGATCGGTCTTTCAACACCTGCAAATGGTAACTAAAAGGAGAACTTACCCACTATTTAAATACAGAATGATCCAAAATAACTATTTCAGTTTCTTAACAGCAGCAAAACCCCAACCCTGCAATCCTTAAATTCAGATGAGGGAAAAATAGATGCAAAAGCACTCTATTGTCTGAACCACATGGAAGGTCTTAACATCATCTTTAAGTGGTTACATTTTAATTTTTCTTCAGTTTTGGAAAGCCAAGAACCACAGACCACTTGTCTCAATGTACAAGATAAGCTTCTCGGCACAAAGCATTCCCAAAGTTTTTTTGCAGAAGGCAAAAATTATCCACTTCTTCCTCCAGTCTCTTCCCGAAAGGTGATCATATAAATGTCATGCTCAAAAGTGCCTTAATCTGTTAATCCCAGTATCACACAATTAAGAGAGATGATCAAATAACACATCCACCACTCTCATTTACGTGGGTGGGATTAATTTCAAGGCACTTCCCACAGCGTCTGGATCAGATGATGAAGGACTCCTAAAATTAAGTTGGTGAGGCACTGCAATGTCATCTTTTTAAAAGGAATTATCAGTGGGAAGCTGTCCTAGCAATTCCATAAGCGTGGAACAAAGGGTCAAGAAAACTGGGAGCAGGGAGGAAGAGCCCCCCCTGCCCATCCCAGAGCTGTCCGTAGCAGGCGAAGGAGGCAAGTCAGGGCCTCCTCAACTGAGCAGCAACTTCCCCTGGCACCCTTTACCAAAGCAGAAGCTTTGGTATAACAAACATAATTCCCCAAGTAAAACGCTGTTTTGTTCCCTTCCCCCTTCACTCTCCTCTCACCTGCTGTCTTGCTACAGGTTTATCCTTTACTTTTTCCCCTCCACTTCTCCCGTCACCACCACACTTCTCACTGCGCACCCTTCCTTTAAGCCTCTCCTCTGCTTCCTGCCCCAAGCAGCCATACCACCTATTTCCTTCCTGTTTTTCTGCTGCTATAAACGTCAAATAAAACATAAAATCAACCTGTCTTAGACCTTCAAAAAAACCCAAAACAAAACAACCCGCCCTGCTGTGGTTTGTGCTATTCTTTCCTCCCTGCCTCGGGATCACCAGCTCCAAGATGTGACACAGCACAGTGTCACAGCAGTTCACAAAACGGGGCTCCCACCACGTAAGAACCCAAGATAACAAGTACTACTGAAAACAGCATCACCCAGGTATTACATCAGTGATTTTCATCCTTCATCCCAGGAAAGAAAAAAAAAGCTTAAAAATAACCATTGGCAAGTTTCAAGAGGCTTCTCTTTCCTTTGGGAAACAATTTCCCGGCATTTCTGAACTGCTGTTGCTAAAATAAGGATCTAACACCGTATTTTAGGACGACATCACACTATCCAAAGTGTTAAAAAAAAAACCCCACCCAAAACCACAAGAAAACCCTATACCCACGAAGTCACATGTTTTCCGCCGTGGAAGCCCTCAGAGGGGGCTGGGGGCACAGCCCCGTGCCCCGCCGGGTCCCTGCACGGCCCCGGGGCCGGGGGGGGCGAGGGGGGAATCCACCTGGGGTGAGGGGGCGGCGGGAGGGG
>JAWWEU010000081.1:141864176-141898311 GCA_035583155.1 Acropternis orthonyx | reverse complement strand
GAGGGGAGCGGAGAGCCGGGCCGGGCCGGGCCGGGCCCCTCGGGAGGGCAGGCAGGGAGGGCTCTCTCTCTCTCTCTCTCACCCAGCAGCCGCAGCAGCGCTCCCAGCACCGCGGCGCCCGCGGAGCCGCCCGGCAGCGGCGGGGCCGAGTTGAAGATGGCGTCGATGAGGAACAGGCTCGGCACCCGCAGCGCGACCTCCAGTCCGGCCCGCAGCCGCGGGCCCAGCCGCAGCCGGGGCAGCCGCGGAGGGCCCGGGGCCGCCATGCCCTGCGCGGGTTGGGCAGGCGGGCCGGCTCTCCCGCCGCCGGAGGAGCGGAGGGAGGGAGGGGAGGGAAGGGCGGCCGGAGCCGGAGCCGCTACCGCCCCGCGCCCGCCGCCCGCGCCCCCCGCGCCGCCGCCAGGTTCCTGCGGGGCGGGGCCGGCCCGGCGCATGCGCCGGGCAGGCAGTGCCGGGCCCGGCCGGGTGGGAGGGGCGTGCTGGGCGCTCTGGGATAAACAGGCCTGGAGCTCTCAGCACTCGGTGTTACAGACCCTTCTCCAGCTCTGTCTCCTTTCTCTGGACTCGCTTCAGCACCCCGATGTCCTTCCTGAACGGAGGGGCCCAGAACTGGCCAGGGGACTGGCGGTGTGGGGAAGGATCCCTGCCCCGGTGCTGCTGGCCGCGCTGTTCCTGGTGCAGGATGGATGCCCGCGGCCTCCTTGGCCGGCTCGGCACGCCGCTGGCTTACACGGCGGGGGGGGTGGCAGCAGGCCCAGCCCCCCCGCCCGTGTCCCTAAGGTGTCCCTAAAGCCCAACTTTGTCACAGGAATCCTCTGCCGGCCATAAAAAGGCACCTTTGTGCCGCAGCCCCCTCAGGGGGGGTCAGCCCCCGCGTCCCCATGGGTGCTTCCCCATGGAGGCAGCCTCGCCCAGCACTGTCTGGGGTGGTGGAGCACACTGAAGGACTGCTGAGGTTTTAATGAGAATTCCCAGTTCTCCTAAGTGGGAGGCACAAGCCCTGTCTTAGCTGATGCAGAACCACAGATCAGGGTCATAGGAAAAAAAGGCATTTTCCTTTTAAATCCTCTTTCCTTCCTTGTGCATTATCACAGAAGCCACAGATACAGGCAGTCTTGGAGACTTCAAGCTGCCTTGCTTTTCATCAGGCACTGTGGTGATAGGGCAAGGAGTTATGGGTACAAATTGAAAATGGAGAAAATCAGTTTCAATACTGTGAAGAAATTTTTCACTGTGAGGGTGGTGAGACGCGGGAACAGGTTGCCCATGGAGGTTGTGGATGCCCCAGCCCTAGAAGTGTTCAAAGCCAGGTTGGATGGGGCTTCGAGCAACCCGGTTGAATGAGAGGTGTCCCTGCCCATGGCAGGGGTAGTTGGGACTATGTGACCTTTACAGTCCATTCCAACCCTTTAGCATTCTATGATTCTATGATTTTCACAAAAAGAAAATTGCTAACTTGAATGCAATGTGTAACAGTATCTGCCCGTCTGAAGCAGGGGCATCTCCCACCCCATCGCTTGTGGGAATTACAGGCAGGTTCCAGGCTTGTGGGCCTGTTGGCATCTGTTGTGCTGCCATTTCCCACCAGTGTCTGCCTCCTGCTTCACCTGCTGGGGCTCAGCCTTTTTGCGAGCCTCATTCATCAGTGGCTTTATCCCTTGGAAGCCTTTCTATTGTTTCCAAAGGACTTTGGATGAGACCACAACAGTGTTGCACAGGAACTTTCCTAAGCAATGCTGCAGCTAACAAAGCCAGAAATGTTGCCAGATTGCTAAAGGATTGTATTACAAAATCCATGGACATGGACAAAGTGCATGTTTTAATCACATGCTGAAAGGCGTAAGTCTGACCTAGTAAGTCTCCCCATGCCAAATAATAGAGGTCAGGGTTTAAAATGTGAAAAGGCTTTATTTTACTTACCTTTGAAGATGGCTGAATCACAGTGATTCAGACTTGCCTGAATAATTTTACTCCTTAACTAAGAATAAAGCTGCTGAATATATATAACAGTATTTAATTTGAAATTAAAAACAATGTATATCAAGCAGCTCTGGGTACTTAATAATTCCCAGTAATCCACATGAAAATATTTGTTTGCATGAGGTGTAATCTCAAGAAATCAAGAATTTAAAACACCATTTATGGAAATGGAATTCCCTGCCCTCCCGAGGCCCTTTCAACTTTGTTTAATATTCTCATCTGTAAAGAGGATCTTAAATCTATTTTTGCAGTACGGGCTTTGGGATCAGAGGCAATGCTGTAGTACATATTTATATTGCTTGAAGGACATGTGGATTAAATGGAAGCCATTAAATGGATTTTCAGGTTTAAATATGCACACTTACAGACATATTTTACAGATGTTATTTGGGCATGTGAGTACAGTCACGGATATCTGCAAATTATTTTGTGCTTGAACACTTCCAGATTGGAAACATTCCAGAAATCCTAGTGTTAGTAAGGCATATCATCAAATTAGTACATTTTTTGCACATGTTCTTCAGAAAACTTGTTGCAGTGTTTAGGACTCTTACTTTTGATTTCAGTTCAATTAAAAAAAGTAAATCTGAACTGGATTGTCAGTTTGAGGGATGCAGGAAGATGACACCTACTGGTTACTTTTAGTTTTGCAATTTGCACTACACACTTTCAAATGTGGAATAATAAACCAAACTCAGCTTTGTTACACAAGCAAACCTCTACTGAATTCACTTTAGTTACAGACACAAATGCAGGGTAATTTGACATTTTATTTCCAGAGTTAAATGCAGTCTCAACTTATTTGCATATTTGGGGGTTAAATACTGTTCCCAGTAAGTTGATATTAATACCCTTAGTCAAGGACTTCTGCAATTTCTCCTTCATAGCTAACCTAAACATTAGGCAGAAAGCTCCTTTACTTGTCTGTGTAGATTAATTGTTAAGGGCAAATAGTCTTGGGTGCAAGGTTGTTCCACGTATCCCTGTGCCCGGGTGTACCCGCCCTGACTTGGTGTCAAGTGCCAAGCCTCTGCCCATGACAAGGCAGCACAAAGAACAAGCCCTGGGGAGCTGTTTCATAATAAATAAGAACTTAACACTCGAAAATGCTGTCGGGATAATTTGATACAGCTCCTGTATCCGGCTGAGTCAGACAGGTGGAGATCAGTCTGTGTCAATAACGAGTCACTGGAATTCTCTGATGTTCTATGAAGTGTGTGGCAGAAGGCTGGGGTTTTACTCTATCACGTAAAAATGATTTCTGGGGTATTTTTGACAGCTCAGAGAAGTCATAATTCATATAATTTTTTTTCAAAAGCTGTTAATGTTTTTAAATTTGAGATTTTTAGAGCAAGAGGAACAGCATAAATGCAAGTTACCAGCTGTGTAAGTTGCATGCCCTGAATTAACTGGATATAAGGCAATCTTTGTTATCTTTTGGAATGGTAGAACTACTTACTATCCATACCAGTCTGCTGAGGGCATGTTTAGGGTCTGTGCCCAAATATTATGGCCAAATCTAAAACCACTTCTTGGCAAAACAACTTTAGAGTTCTTAAAACTCCATTTGCTTAAGTGCTCTTACAATCCCATCCAGCCAAAGGCTTTACTGGATTAATGCCAGCACTCACATCAGATACTGCAAAATCACATGGTCTTGCAAAAATCACATTTTTTGTAAACAAAAAGAATAAAAATACAGGGAGGGTTTTAAAAGTATTATTTGGGGTTTTTTTCTAACTACAAGATCCTGAAAAACTAAATACTCGCAATACTTTTGCCTTGAAATACCCCATGTAAATTTAGCTCAATTCAGTAACAATAATTTTTGTAAGAATGAAAACAGTTGGCTGCTGAGAAAAACAGTGCAAATGTGCAAGTCAAAAATGCATTTTAGTTTGCAATTATTGTAGCAATCAATTAACTATTTCCAAATTTAATTTCTTCTTCCCAGACGTCTTTTGCAGTTAATACCCTGATACCATTGTTCATTCTTATAGAATGTATAGAATCTGTACAGCGGATCTTACATTTTGTTGTAACAGCTTTTTCATTACAATCACTTAAGGATATGTGTATTTTGGACTGAAACTGAAAACAAAGACTCATGAAAGGAAGCTAATGTGGATTTTCTTCTCCTTCTCCTAGGATGACATTCTAGCATAGAAGAGACCAATCTGCATTTCTTAAAAGCCAAATATCAATGTTTTATTAATGTAGGCTGTGGTGGATTCAGCACCCAGCTGTGCCTTGATGAAGCTGCTGGTTGCCTGCTGCAGAGAATGGCCTGTGCCATCATTCCTGCCTGCCTGCAGTGAGTCGTGGCATTGTCAGTGTGAGAAGTGCCAGCTCATGCAGAAAGATGCACAGATTCTCCTATATCAAACGAGCTCAGCATAGATAGACTTTTGTGTGTGGCCCTTCCAGTGCAGTACTGACAAAATATTTAAAGATCAAGGTATAGGTGCTTAAGGTTCAATGGAAACGCTTTGCATTCATGTGTCTACTTTTAAAATTATAATTAAAAACACCAGTAGTCTTTACACAAGAATAGTTTATATCTGTGTCTTCTTCTGAAGAAAAAAAAAGCAAATCAAGGTAACATTTGAAAAGCTAAGGTAATACCTGTAAATATTGTTATTGATATAGGGACCTTTTGAATATATTAAGAATTTCCATAGAAAAACTAACGTGGTTAAAATTAGTTTTCTTATTAAGTTTGGGGGTTATTCCTTTTCTTCAGCTAAATGCCATGGGCTTGGGTAGCATTTCTTAAAAGATGCTAAGAAAGCAATTTACTTAAAGTAAACATTTATCGAAACAAATTGGCTTACCCTTGTTTTTGTGAAAGACTGATTTTCGCTTCTCATCTGGGTGGAGTGGCAATGTGTGTAACATATGAGCACTGCATCCAGCTCTAGGGTCCCCAGCACAGGAGAGACATAGACCTGTTGGAGCATGGTCACCAAGGTGGTCAGAGGGATGGAGAATTCCTGCTATGAGGCAAAGCTGAGAGCACTGGGATTGTTCAGTGTAGAGAAGAGAAGGCTTGTGAGTGACCTAATTACAGCCTTACAGTACCTGAACAGAGCCTACAAGAAAGATGGAGAGAAACTTTTTACAAGGGTCTGTAGTGATGGCAAGGAGGAATGGATTCAAACTAAAAGAGAGTAGGTTTAATTTAGAGTTGGAGCCAGATGATCTTTAGGGTCCCTTCCAACCCAAAACATTCTGTGATTCCATGATTCTATGATTCTGTTCCCCTTAGGGGAGGATGGTGTTGTTATACAGGTTTTTTGAAGAGAATGCTCACTTGGAAAGTTCCAAATGCCTGAAGAGTTTTCTGTCTTGGCAAAGCAAGGTGGGAGTTGGAGAGTCAAAGCACAGGGACAAGCCTTGGGTCCTCACTGACAGAAGACGACTAACATACAAGTGCCTCATCCGCATGAGTAGAATGTCTTAGTTCTGTAATTTTCCCCTTAGTCTTTTAATACTAAATTTTTCATTCTTTTTAAAGTAAAGATAGGATTGCTAAGAAATGCATTAGGCCTTGCTGGTTATGGCTTTACAATTTTCTACAAAACTGTAGAAAGGGCCTTTGGCTTTTCCCTTATGTGAAAAAAAAGAGGGATAAGAGAACAAATTGTATTAACAGCTACTCATTGGCTTATTTGTCTCATTTCCTAACTTTGACCACCATACTTCGCAAGGAGACAAGAACCGAGACAGACAAGGAATATGTCTAAGGAGTGCAGCCCCCTCCCTGACATCTCTGCTGCTCCAGAAGGGAGGTACTACCTGCCACAGCCCCTTTTCGCCGTGGGGATGGCAGACGTGCACAGCTCCATGTGGTTGCCAGCCAGGCCCAGCCCTGTGCTCAGGGCAGCATTCCCGTCTGGCTTTCTCGGGTCTGTGCCGAGGCCTTTGGGAAATGCACCACTTAAGATCGCTCCTCCCTGATCCTTCACCTACGCTGTTGTTCTTTTGTTTTCCAAGCACTTCATGGAGAAATGTCTGTCTTTCATAAGTCACCCCACACACACTGTGACTCCTAATGCCTTCTTTTCCAGAGCTGCTGAGTATGTATTCCAGGCCTGATTTCAAGACATAACTAAGCAAGCAAAAAGAAAGAATGGATAAAGACCCTTTATTTCACTGTTGCCATGTATTCCTTTGTCTCCTGCCATGGTTTTTGAGTGTTTGAGTGCATCTTGCTTGAGACAGGCAGTATTATGTGTTTGCCTGTTGGGTAACATCCCTTCTTAGAAGTTTTCCTGGTCCTCCTAATCCTGTTATTAATCCATGATAGAAAAGACAGCATGTATTACTATAAATTACATACTCAGTAAAAACAACTCTAGAATGTTAAAGTGGTAAAATATATTAGAAGTATCTCAGAGCTGATGCTAGAAATTTGTCCTAGGAATTGATATTCATTATTCCTCTGCATTTTAATATTAGTTTCTGTAGTGAAGCTATTCTTGGCTACTACTTCTTATAATAGAAGTTCAATATCTATTTATTCAAAGAAAAATGTGTCTGCTAAAACAGGTGGGAAGCTGGAACACCCTGAGAGCTGGTGCAGCTCATTTTTTTGATTGCCAGACAGCAGCTCACAAATGGTGTGCCTGATTGAGAGGAGAAATGGAAATGATTGTGATATTTTGCATGGAGTACATGGAATAGCACATCCTGCCATCAGAGCAGTTTCTCTGACCTCAGCCATGCTTTGTCTTAGACAGCTGTAAAGGTAAGAAATAAAATACAGATCCAGTGCTAATTTTTAGCCTCATTAATGAAAATTTTCCCTTTGAAATGACACATTAAATAGCAGCTGTACATATAGAACCTTGCCCTGTATGTTATTTTTTATAGTTAATGAAAATAATTATGCATTACACTCAACTCTTTTTCCCCTTAGGGGATGGTGAATGGCTGTGTGTGGGGAGTTTGTACCACTGAAAGGCAAGATCTGTCTGTTCTAATTCAACATGCAAAGCAAAGGCCTTGTAGACTGTTTCTCTCAGCTATTTAATAACATTTGGAATCTAGTTGTAGAATCCCTGAGTTACAAAGTGATATAACAAAAGACAAGGCACTTTCCTTCAACTTGGAGCTCAACATTCATTTTACCATTTGTGCTACTTGTTTTGTGAACAGAATTTTACTGGAAACTAGACAAACCACAGCCAAAAACGTGGTCTTCCTGAAAAATCCTGCTGTGAAGAGGAAATCCCATCTGTGGAAACAGCAGTTCCCCTGTAGCTACCGAACTGAGCCTTGCTGCCAGAGCTTGCCTCTGCATCTCAGTACAACTATGTTCAACATTTCCAGTCGTGAGGTCCATGCTGTAATTCCCAGTCTTGCTGAACTCCACTGTCAGTACAAAGCCTTGGCAGAAAAAATCGCAGTGGAAAAGCTCAATTTTCTGAAATCACATACAGGACATTCCTGCCCAAGATCCCCCGTCCTCTGTGTACACAGTCACAAACAGGAAAGAATGATTTTCTGGTTTTATCTGAAACAAACACCTCTCAGGATGATTTCAGTCTTCAGAAGAGCTGATCTGGGAGATGCTTGCTCACAGACCACATGTGAGAGGCAAAAGGAAAGAGAATGCAGAGATACACTGGAAACTAGAGCTGCCATGGCAGAAGATGTGATCTTTGTGGAAGATCTTCCCTGGTTGAAGATATCAAGGTGATATCAAACTCTACCACTGGCTTCGATTACAGCCATATCAAATAATTTGTGTTGAAACTTGACCCACATGAACTCTGCTCAGCCTCACCTTCCACTTTAATGCTGGTGTTTAATAAATATTCATGAAAACTGTAATTCCAGTTTTGATCAGTACTAGTTTCCTATAAAAGCCACTGAAACTCGTGATTTAAATGTAAAAGTGGCATAATAATAATAACGTTTGGCAGAATGTCTCCTTTAGGCTTTGAATACATAAAACTCTCAGCATATTTGCAGGTGTGAATATAAGAGAAAAAACTCATGCAAATCCTTATGAATCAAAGAGAGGAATTTTGCACAGCTTGACAGATAAATTCTTCTCTGATAGGGGAACTTCATACCCTGAAGCAAAATTTAATTTCGACCTGTTTGCTTGGTTGATTGTGTTAACAACTGTAAAAACCCCTGTGGTACAGATGCTTGAGAGTGTATTTCCAGTCAGCCCTGTGACGCTTGGTGTCCTGGCCAGAAGATGGCAAGCGTGTTTTGTGGGAGAAGGGAAGTGTGCCAGGCAGACAGGTGTTCTGGTGTTGTAAGAATCAAATAATTCACAGTCAAGACTAGAAACTTTAACATTATTTACATGATCCCTGTAATAGTTGAACTGTAGGATAAAAAAAGAGACAAAACCTGCAATAATTTACAGCTGCTTATGCACAGGAGAGGGAGGAAGTGCTCGGGGAGGCAAAACCCTCTGAATCCACTGGCATCACTGATGTGGGATGTGCTCCTGAGGGATGCAGCATGGTGCCAGCCTGGCACCTGTGCTGCCCCACATTTAGTGTCTGGCTGTGTAAGAGCAGTTCTGAAACAGACACAGAGAAATCCCACCCAGTTTATCAAGAGTACCCTCCATCTCCTCCCAGCTCTGGGCTTTCTGACTCAGCATCCACTCTCACAATGGGTAGTAGTAGATGTCTTTTCTTGCCTTATGGAATTACAGTGAATTACAGTCTGCTGTTAATTATTTGCTTTGCTCTGTCACTATTTCCTTCTTGCCTTCCATACCTTTGGCACAGGGAGGGTCAAGGACTGGCATGCAGTGAATTTAGATAGTGCTTAACAACCTGATACTCCTTCCTCTCAGCTACCAAAGACAGGCAATCCCTGAATCCTTTCTAGAATGGCAAGTCATCCTTTTACTTAGAAGTAAAATAATTCTGCCTAGTGTTCCAGCCATTGGTAACTGGATAAAGCTCTTAGTTTATCAACTAATTTTTGAGTTGGCTGGAAGTGCAGATTCTGCAGTACTTGTTTCTGTGTAGGGGCTGAACATTCAGTTTCTACAGAGCTCCTGTTCACTGACCTGGCATTCCCCAGAGTGGAAATACTCTGCACTCGTAGAGAAGACTAAGCTGAAGGAATACATGTACCCCTTAGGGCAAAATGTCATGATGCTCCATAATGTCTCTGAACTTGTGGGAAATCATGTCAAAGTTTTGGACGAGGACTGCAAGAAATGTGACTTTCTAGTCCAAGGATCTTTACTGTAGTTGTAAGATACTCCACTCTAGTAAAGAGCTGAATTGTTAGCAGTGATTTTCATTTGCAGACTTTAACTGATCTTTCAGATGTCCTGGGCACAGGTCACTGGTCCCCCTAAGGGTCAGGACCAAGGTCTTGAACTTAATTACATTTTTTAATGGCAACTGTCATAGGGAGCAAAGGACAGGGTTGTGAAGAGATGGGGTAATATTAAACAGACATTTGTCAAAGACGTTATGGTCAGACATGTATTGCTGTGAGCCGGCTGAGCTGTCACAGATGATTAATTTGATTAATTGTGGCTGTACATTTTCAACAGGAGATTCAAAGGCACAAAGTGTTTCCCACTGCTGAGAACTGTTTTGGGGGAGGATTTGGAGGCCTCAGACAACACTTCAGTTGTGTCCTGCACATGCTAAACCACAGTGGGCACTGTACGCAATGGCACAGAATGTGCAGTTTGAGTATTCCTTAATGCTTGAACTGGAATCATTGGACCACGTCATGAGGAGCTCCATTCACTTACGGACCAGACAGAGAACAGATCCCCTAAAAAAGTTCAGTTTTCCACTATTGCACAGGGTGGGCTCAAACACTAATGCTGCCCAAACACTTTGGATACACTTAGACTCAATGATCTTAGAGGTCTTTTCCAACCTTACCACCTCTATGATTCTATGACTTTGCTTTCAGTGGAGCAAAAGGAGTGGGAAAGAATTTTTGGGAAAGAAGGCTGATGCAAACAAAATAGACCTTATCACAAAGAGGGGAAAGGTTTTTTTTCCCAAGCGTTTCCATTATGGCTATGATTTTTATTAACCTGATTTCATATGCATATTCTGAACCGCTAGGAATGTCATGAATAAGGAATGAAACAGAAATTTTAGATATTTGAGTAGTCAAAAGTGTGTGAGGAGATGACACAGGAAAGATAGACTTATTATTTGAAAATACAGCATCTCTACAAGAAGTTTCAAATATTCCTGCCAAGGATGGTGTATAGTATGAGGCTGAGGAAGAAGGCATTAACCCCCTCATCTCCATTATTTCATTTAAGGTAAGATTTATTTCTTTTAGTTAAGCATTGCAGCCTTCAAACACAAACATATCCATATACCAGTTGATTTTTTGATGAAAAAATGTCGAGGGATCACATTTTCTGCATTACCTTTGATGGCAAGATAAAAAGTGGGTGACATAATATGTAGTAAAGGACTATTCAGTCAGGTATTACAGAAAGCTTTCCATCTCCAAAGGCGGCTCAGCACAGTGATGAGTCTCCTAGTGTGCTGTGGAAATTCCACCACTGATGGATTTTTATAATAGCAGGGTAGAGAAATAGCTATGAATACTGATTTTAATACCTTGCATCACTGTATTGATTTACTGAACATTAATAATTAATATATATATATATATATAGTAAATGATGAAGTGTGTCTAATGTTTGTATTGTGCCACCATGATGTGCTCTGTTCTGGTCTGTTCTATTCTACTCTTTTCTATTTAGCTGCACAGCACTGTTGCATGGTGCATTGAATTGGAAAAGGCATCCTGCTGGAAAAAAACCTGGAAGGAAAAAATATTTCCCTTCTCCTGGCTGGGCAGCTCCTCTGTCCAGCTCAGTGTTTCCACACAAGCCATGTGCCAGGACTGCTTTTGAAGAAATGTTGCTGGAATTGCACTCTCAGTTTTCCCCAGTCTGGCATGACAATTCCCACAAAAGCATTTTTTTGCAGTCAGCAAAAAAATATGCTGTATTCTCCTTTCTGAGAGCCAAATTCTTGGTCCCTACACAGAGTCTTGCTAAACAGGATTCACTCCCTACTGCTCTATTCTGTGAGAAACCTTTCCAAAGTTGTCATGCTTTGGCTCCTGATGAATGCCTCTTCCTACTATTCCCAGGTGTTTTGTCCATAGTGCTGCTATATGAGTCACGTTCTCTCTGCTCAATCATCTCTGAAAACCTTCCAGGATGAGATAACGTGGAAGGCTCACACTGGCTTTAGCAGGATTTGGGTCAGGCCATCTGGGTAAAATTTCTTGATCTCTTTGAACCAATTGAATTCTGTGCTGCTGGTGAAATGGGTGGTTCCTTGTTTTATCTGTGGCCTCCCTTCATCCCAGAACAGAACTCATGTGGCTACATAGTGAACGAGACTATGGACTGAGCATCCTTCTCTCCTACCCCAGCTGCAAGATTAGTTTCCTGGTTTGCATTACACCTTGAACACATGATTGTAACTGCTGGCCTGAGGAAGCAGATGGGATCACACACGAAAAACAGAGGTAAGGACAGATCCACCTTATTGAGCAGTGGTGGACATCCTTTGAAAACTTATCTACATTCTTTTTCATCATCCATGTCCCAAAAACTTGCAGTTCACATATGGTAAAGCCTGCAACTATAGGAGATAACAGCTTCAGTAGTTTTTCCATTATATTTCCTTGACTGAAAGGACTATCTCTTAGGAATCAGGACTGGACTTTTTAACAAAAGTAAAATATTGAAATAATAAAAAAAACCCCAAAACTAAACCCTTGAAAACCCACATTAATCCCTTTTGGTGAGGCTCTTCACAGGAAAAAATACAGTCTGACTGGCTCATACTCTTAACCACACATGCCTGTGGTGATGGTGGGAGGGATTATCCAAGGCTGAGTGGCCCATCCCATTATTATTCTCTCTGCTGCAGATTTTTGCAGCACTTTGGTTTTGTTTGGTTGGTTGGTTGGTTGGGTTTTTTTGTTGTTGTTTTCTTAAGCCAGTTTAAGAATAGCAAGTATCATGATGGGAATGTTTTTCTTCTTGTGTTGGAAGACAACAGCTATAAGAATTATAAATGTGCCACTGGAAAATGTTTCATAGGTATGCGTGTTTATGAACTTTGCATATTCCAAAAACAAATTAATCTCTAGAAAATACAAAATAATTGTGATTTTTGCCCAAAGTCTGTTATACAGGGACTACCTATAGTGTTAGTATCATTTAATCTTTGTTCAAAGTTCTTAGAGCTATTTTGAACCACCCATTCCGTTCCCACCTACTTATGTTGCCAGATTTAATCAATATTCCATTTCTGTCAAGAATTTTGTCTCAGCAACCAGCATAATACATTGTTTTTACTTTTTCATCTTTTAGATTTTGTGTATTGTAACAACATCCAGAATTTATATAATGGAATAACATTTAGCCACAAGGACAATCTGCTGTTGTCAGATTGTTGATCTCAGTGGAATTAAGGAAACCAGCTGAGTCCATGACAAATGGGTAAAGTTTCTAGAGAACTGCCATTATTTCTGTTTAGTGACACAAAAATCAAGCAGAGGTGTCTAAATCTAAATGTTTGTCTTCAATTTTCAGGAGAAAATGGTGCAAACTACTGCCATTTACCTTGTTTTTTCTACTGTAACAGCAGGCATTGCATTAATAACAGCAGTTTGTATAAATTTTAGCAATACTGTGGCATGCACTGCATGGTCTGCAATCAGTGCACATTCAGTTCATTTTAGAAAACTTCCTGGGGGTGATCTCACCTTAGTCAATGAAAATTGCCTGAACTGAGGGATAGGATTTAAAGCTCTATTATTTGAAATGAAGTCTAGCAGGAATTTATGTTTCTAATATAAACATTATAGAGACAGGTGACGAGCATTACTAAAGTGAGACAGAAATACATCCTTAACAGAAGCTGATTTTCTTACCTGTGGTAGTTCTGAGCCTTCAGTGTTCATGCTGTCCAATGGAAACTCCACAGCTTTCAACTGAGTCCTTTGTTTTCTGAAAAATCTCCTACCACAAGCCCTCCTTGTCTTGTGTTCTGCAGTCTGTCATCCACCACTGCCCTCCATCCTGGTCATCATCCCAGTCACTATCAAATCTTAACTGCTCTTTTAAAGGAAAGAATAAAAAATATACATGTATTATACCATATAAAATAATCAGATTTGAAAGCATTTTCCTTTGCAGCTCCCATATTTCCCTGTGCTCTTTCTCCATTATACTTAGTATGACTACACTTTTAAAATATGTGTGCAATACGTATGTCTTTCTATGAAATCCAAGATGCACATTGTGAGCTCTCTGACAGTTACAACAGCCAGTGGAGCAGGGAATTACAGGTCATCTAAACTTGGCTGGGATAAAAGTGTTAACCAGTAGAACATAGAGAACATTCCTGGGTTGGACTAGGGGGATTAAACATGAGCTGATTATGCTAATTTTCTTCATCTCCTAATGTCTTCGCATTGCTTCACTAAAGTTGAAAGAAATATTCCCAGTGATTTCTGTGGAGAGATATTTCACCCTTCAATTCCCAGAAAGATGTCTACTTTATATCGTAAATACACTAAGTATCTATCCAGGATAAGGATGAACTTGTTCTGTACTCAACCAAACGCTTTGTGTGCAAGAAGTCAGTGAATGCTGTGTTACACAGAGCTTGTTTTGCCTCTAACCAGCCACTACAACAAAATTTAATACACTGTTACTTTCCAGCCCCAAATACCTGGCAGCTTTTCCCTATGATGTGAGAGAAGCAAAGTGAGTCAGTTACTCTCCCTGACAGCATCATTTCTCATTCAGGCTGTTTTCAAACTCATCTAGTTTTCACATTATTTAAGCAATTAACCATATGAAACCTCTTGTTCCCATTTCTCTGTCCCCAAAAAGTAATATTCCATCAGACAAGTCCATTAAATTCCTATTCTGGGACACATTATCACCTCTGCAGCTGTGTACACGGAGGTGGTTGGAGCAAGGACCAATTTGTTGTTCTAATTGTCCCCCACTTCCATGTGTGCTTAGACATCATTAGAGATGACAAATAAGGTAATGAAATAAGCTGAACTGTAACCAGGAAGAGAAAGAAAACCTCCTTCCTTAGCTATTAGCTGCTTCTCACCATCCTCTTCAATCTTCACTTATGTAAAGCTGGAAGATTAGCTTGAGCAAGCACTTGCAGCAAGACATGGGAGCCAGAAGATTTTTAGGATTAATTTACCCTGTAATGGGCAATTGAAACCAAATGCTGAGACTCTCCTAATAATTTTAAGACACACTCCCACTGCTGAGTGCAACATATGACATCTTGGTCCCTTGAAGTAATGAGAATTTTGAGACTGAATTCACTGGCGAAGGATTTTGTTTAATGTCTTGCTCCATTGCTGCCACTTGTTTTGCCTGCTGCAGCCAGTTTCCAGCCAGTCTCCTAACAAGGTGGTTCTCCTTGGGGAGGAGAGGGTTGTATCTGCAGCTCTAACCCTTGCTGGTGTGGGGTGGTTCCATGTCACTTGATGAACATGAGCCTTCCGAGCCTTCCTCCTCTTCTCCAGGCCAGCGTAATGGCTGCACACAGATCTGTGTCAGGGAAGGTTTAGGCTGGATATTAGGAAAAGATTCTTCACTCAGAGGGTGGCTGAGCACTGAAACAGGCTCCCCATGGAAATGGTCCTGGCATCAAACCTGACAAGAGTTCAAGAAGCTTTTGGACAATGGTCTCAGGCACATGGTGTGATTCTTGGGGCTGTCCTGTGCCAAGCTAGGGGCTGATCCTTGTGGATCACTTCTAAGTCAGGATAATCTATGACTCTAATGCCTCTTGCCCATTGCCTTTATGAACTTGTCAGGTGTTGCAAAAATCGTGATGGCTGAGGATTATTGACATGAGAGAAAACCAAACTCCTGCTGAGGCTTTACTTGCTTTTAAAATAAAACCAAGGCAGTGGAACATGCCCAGTGGCTCCCAAGTGGCAGCAGAGCTCTGAGGCTACAAGCTGCTGTCCCCTGCAGCAAATGGATGCAGGTACAAGCACAGTGCTCTGCAGCTGCACCAACTGTGTGGGCTTTGGAGGCTGGTGATAGAAGCGTATCTGAGTTGTGTCATTAGCTGTGCCCACACTGGTCTGTTGGATGGCTTCTGAAGAGTGGACTCACCAGTCTGCATTGGTCACCTTTAGATATGTCCCACAAAAGCTTCTGCATCTTCTTAGTCCTTGTCCGGCCCCTTTACGTCAGCTACTGCAGGCCTGGACTGGGGTCTGAAAGATCTCCAGCTGGAATCCTTGCTCCTGTTTTCCCACTGCCACCCCAAGATCAGAACAGACTTAACTGTCTGCAACAGCCTCAGCCTCCCGAGATGACTGAGCAGAGGATGTTCATCATTCTGTGCTGTAACATATGGCTGATCTTAACTGTGGATAAAATTATTACAGAAGATCACCTGGCAGTTTCATCTGTGCCACAGATATTGTCCTGTCTAATGTAACGTGTTCCAGTTCCTCTGTTACTTTGCAAGAAACAAGTAGTTAAACAACTTTAAGCAGTAAGAATAAATTTGCATAAAATTCCATGTTTTCAGATTGTTTTTAAACCACGTGCGTTGCTAATACAATATCACTGATTTGAAAATGAGCTTCATGGCAGATAACAGAGGAAGAAATCTGGAGAAAACTAATTTAGGATGGGATATTTCTGTCAGTAGACAAGCAGGAGAACATTAACTTAGAATCTGTAAAACTGAATGTCCGCAGCAAAGGCTGAGAAAACTGCTTTCTTCTTTCCCCACGGGGGTGTCCTTAAAAACTAACAGGAACTATGGTAAAACTTAACAGTCTCATTGTCACATATAACCAAAATTTCACTTTCTGGGTTTGAATTCAGATGAGATGCTAATGAATCCCTCCATAACATCAAAAACTAAGTCTGAACAACTGCATTTTAGTGGGATCTTTCTGATTCTGAAGAAAGAACATACAAAAAAAAAATTGGCAGAGGCAGTCCAACACTAGAATACATTCAGGGCAAGGAAATCCAGAGAGCAGCAACTTCTAATCCACCACACAGTACAAAAACTTATTAGTTCCATAATAATTAATCAAATCTGCATAAAGGTATATTATTTGTTTCAGCCCACTATACATAGCAAAGTGATTATCTCAAAATTAAGAGTGTTTGAAGACAGTCAGTGGTAAAGATACCATGAACCTTCATAGGAAAAATACTGACAGTAAGTTTTACTCCCCCTCAACATTTTCCCTCCTCCAGAACTGGAAAAAAATAACATGAAATGTCAAGTACACCATCAAAATAATTCAAGGGTGATTTTCTGTTCCTAAAACATTTGAGCCACATAAACCATCAATTCAAATGTTACTGCCCTCACATGTGTCCGGCTGACCAGGCAGACAAGCCAAAAGATATTTCTAAATCCAGCTGTTTCTCCTGATGCTGCAGGCCAGGAGTGTGAGTGGAGCAGATCATCAGAGAAAGGCCCTGATGTGGTGGTGGGGTTGCTTCTTTAAGATTCAATTAAGATTCAATACTGAGGCTTGAATTGTGTGAATGAAAAAAAAACCAAAATAATTGGCAAAGTCAGTGAATGCAGGAAGAAGGGGAAAAGGAAGATAATGGGGCTTCCTGCAAGGTTGTGACATTGCAAATGAGAAACGTTATATTAATGGGGATGATGTTGAAAAGGAAGTGCTCCAGAAGAGGAAGAAACAAATGACACCTGGTCTAGAAAGTGTGGGTGGCAGGAAGAACAGTGATACTGTTAGTCACAGATAAAAGAAGTGAGGGGAATGGACTGTTAAGAAAGATGCTGAGTTCAAACACCACGTCTATGCAGTTGCATAAAGCCAGTCTGTGAAAGAATCTCCTCATGTGTTGAGAAAAGATAATTGTCTTCATTCATGAACTTCAGAGGTTTTGGAAAAATGTTTCGATAACATTTACACATGCAAGATGGAGTTATATAGTAGGAACAGATGAATTTGGAATAAGGTCAAAGGAAAGCAAATATCAGTAAATATTACATTGCATTATATTGAAGAATAGAATAGAGTAGAGTAGCTTAGACAATTTCATTTGGAAGGGACCTACAATGACCATCTAGTCCAGCTGCTTGACCAATTCATGGATGACCAAAAGTTAGAGCCTGTTGTTAAGGGCATGGTCTAAATGCCTCTTAGACACTGGCAGGCTTGAGACACCAACCACTTCTCAGGAAGCCTGTTCCAGTGTTTGACCCTCTGCTCAGTAGAGAAATGCTTCCTGATGTCCAACCTGTAACTCTTCCGAGGCAGCTTTGAACACATTCCCATGCATCCTATCGCTGGATTCCAGGGAGAAGAGCTCGACACTTCTCTCTTCCCTTCCACTCTCAGGAAGCTGTGGAGAGCAATGAGGTTGCCTCTCAGTCTCCTCCAAACTAGACAAACCCAGAGCCCTCATTCAGTCCTCAAGGGACGCGTCTTCCAGCTCTGTCACCAGCTTTGTTGACCTCCTCTGGATGTATTCAAGGACCTTCACATCCTTCTTAACTGGGGCGGGGGGGGAGGGGGTGGGGGCAGAACTGCACATAGGGATCCAGATGAGGCACTGAGGCTGAACACAGCAGGATAAACACCTCTTTTTTTCTGGCTGGTTGTGCTGTGTTTGGGACAGGATGGGGTTTGCCCTCTTGGCAGCTGGGGCACACAGCTGGCTCCTGTTGAGCTGCTGCCAACCAGCACCCCTGGATCCCTTTCTGCAGGGCTGATCTCCCAGTCTATACTTGTGCCCTGTGTTATTCCATCCTAGGTGCAGAATCTTGCTTTTGGACTTGTTAATTTTCATTCCATTGCAATTATAGTATATTTTAGGATATCAATATATTTTTGTTGGACAAGGTAATGAAGTATCTGACTGGTATAGACTAATTTGGTATGATAATTCTCTTGGGACATAGAAGCAAGTTTTTAAATCCATGTAACTGATTTTTCATTGAAATCACTTCTATTTTTGAAATTTTATCAGGTAACACAAACTTTCACGTTTGCTATTTTCAATTATTGGTTGAAGGTCTAGGTGTTTTAATGGTCAAATGTTGCTTTAATTTGAAATTAAAGAGGAACAGGGACAAGCTAGTTTGGAAATGAAATTTTACAGACAGTTCTGAGCTCGTGCTCCTTTAGCTGTAGTGAAATTTCAATATCAGCATGCACAAGCATTTGCGCCTTGTAGAATAATGTAGATTTCTCCCACATCTGTTGAGGATATGATCTTTAGAGCTTCATGGTCTACAAATCACCATCACATGGCTACATAAAAATAACCCAGTGGAAAATCTCTATTAAAGTTAAAAGCACATGTTCTTTGTCCAAAAATCTCCATCATTATTATTACAGAATAATATAGATCAGGTAAAGAAGAGACTTTTAAAGTAAATGGTGAAGAGGGGAATTTCCAAACTTTCATCAAAAGGCTTGGCTATGTGTGTCACTGTAAGGCATGCGGCACCCTTTCCATTTGTGCTTGTAAGCATGTGTTTTCTTTGGACAGGGCTGACAGCTTTCAAAATCATGATTTTCCTGTAATGAAAACCACTTACAGAAGCTGCTCCTCCTTTGCCTGTATCTGTCTCGTATGGGATTTGTGTACTCCACCATGGAAACCATAAGGACCATAAAAATGAATTAAATTATTAAATCACATTCTTCTCCGTCACGTGTTACCCAAAACTCTGCTTTTCCTTGCTAGGCTCTGCTTGTGAGAGCTGCCCTTCATCACCTTCACAAGGAGCTCTGCTGCCACAATTTTGAGGGAAGCCCTGCTGAGTTTAGTTGGGTGTCTGCCTGGAGAGGGCCTTTAGATCTAAATTTGCTACAGGACGCAGAGTAACCATCTGAGAGAGGTGATTTCAGCAAAGAGGTAGAGGTCATGTTGCCAACAAGATCACATTTAGCATGTGCAGGGAATGTCTGTGTGGCCAGAACAAATCTGACCCTCTCTAAGGATGGTAGGAAAGACTATGTGAGTTGATCAAAACAAGATACAGTACATTTATGCTTAACATCTCCATTTGTTACTACAGAGAGGTGGTGGCCTCTAGTGAACTCTGTACAGTATGATGGCAAAGCTGAGACCTCACAGTAGATGTCATTGCTACTATTGGTTTTTCAAAACCTACTGCACACTGGGGAGATGATCTCTCAATCTTAAACTCAGTTGGGGATATTGCATAGACAAAGTTTTAGTGCCTTGGACTTCTTTTACTGAATTTTTTAAAGCTGTTTTTAGAAGACTCTAAAGCCAATTCAGGCTGCTTGGCACATGACCTACAGGGGGACTTCAATGGCTTTAAAAGCAGGATTAGCTTGTCCCAGTCTGGACTATATGCCCATGTGTCAGATCACGCTACCAAGGTAAGCCTGCATCACAGATCGTGATGCAAATCTACAGCTGAGGGCTTTGGCTTCTGGAAGGGCTGGATGGGATTGGGAACTGCTGGGTCCAGCCATCAGCTGCAGAGAGAGTAGCTGCAGCTGGGTAAAGAGCTGTCAGGTGCAGCTGGCAAACAGACCACAGCACCCAGCATGGGATCAGAGAGCAGGAGTGAGCCAATGAGCTGATGTGCCTGTAGGGGAAGCTCCTGACCTGGAAGTGCCACAGCACAGGATGGTGAAAAGGGAATCAAATGAGTAAGTTTTACATGTAGTGCATGACACTGACCAGGTCTTAAATCAGTGATTCATTGTTAAGTGTTTTCACTGCTTATAAATTAAATTAAATTAAATTCACTGGTGTTTATCTGCCTCTTTAGAAGTATAAAGTGCTGTATAAATGTGTTACCAGAATAGCAGGAGGAAAATTTACCTGGACTCCTTGATTGCTGTGTATTTTTGTCACTACCATGTCATAATGGTTCAGTATCAAGGTTATTGATAGGATGGTCTCTGCCAGACTTCTCTAGCACTAAGCTCTCCAAGTCAGGGCCTTATTCCCTCACATTTGCAGCAGCACAGCAATCAGACCTCTGCAGAGATTTTGAATCAGTAACACAAATTAAAAAAACAATGCTTGTGATTTAATTCACACAGATGATTAAGTATTACATACTCATGAATATGTTTATGTTCTCCCATACTTCAACCTACAGAATTTTACCCATTTGGCATTAATTCTATACTTCTGTGTAACTGGATCTTTATAGAATATCTTTCTGCATACTGAACCAAGCTTTTTCTCTTTCATTTTATGATTATAAAAGAATCCTAGACAGGCTGTAATTTTCCTTTCATTGTTAAATCTGCTATTGAGTAATTCCCTTCATGATAACTTCCTGAGAACACGATGGAAAAAGAGAAGTTTCATTCAGATCTTCCAAAACAAGACAGAACACGCCCAGAGGTAAAGTGCATGCACAAGTAGAATTCAAAACAAGTTCTGTAACATATTTTAGGTATATTTCATATTCTTTATGAGAAATGCAAATTTCTGGATCATCCTGGCTGGTTGGGCTTCAGTTGTGCAGGCTTTTTGTAACAGTCCATGAAGATTCATTAGATCTGTCCTAGATCTGTATTTTAGATCAAACAGACCCAGAAATCCATTAAGATGGAAAGTTTAATTACCTAGATAGTTTGGAAATCTGTCATAGTTTGTTCAAAACAGTACTAGAAACAATTTATTCATTTGATTATAAACAACATTTACAAATAGAGTTTTAAGGTCAAATTTAGCACATGGCACCGGATTGCTCTGTAAGTACCTCTGAGCTGCAAATTAGAGTACGCATACACCTAAATTTCCAGTATTTCAGCTACCATCTGAGCTTCAGATGTGCTGAGAATCCCCCTAATGTCATGTAAGTCAATGAGAACTGTAACACTAAGCAAACCTAAAAGCTGTGTGCAAGTAGTTTCAAGGTCTCCCTGCCATACAGTAAAACTCCAGTCTGGGCAATCATTAATAGTTTTAATGATTCTCACAATAACAGTAAAGTGGAGCTTTTGACAGCTCAAGTCTAAAGTTTACACAACAGTCTTTTTTGGTTTTTTTTTTTTGGTTTTTTTTTTTGGTCATTTTATGTAAGCTTCTTGTCACTGTGATTATGATAAAAACCTTGAAAACATTGACCAGATGTACTTTACAACCCCCAAACTCCCCAAGAATAATAAAAAAGGAACATAAGTGGTGTTTTGTAAAGAAGAAGGTGTACAAATTGGTAAGGAAATCTCAGATTTAGCTGCACTCTGTAGGCTCATTCTGAAGTGTCCAATGTCCTCCAAATAGTGCATGTAAACAAGAGCTATAGGTAAGTGGGAAATGAGACAGAATTGGAATAAAAAACTATAGAATTATTTTGATGCTAATTCTCTGAAGCTATTCCCACTTTATAGATGCTTTTCTTGTATTCTATCCCCAAAATCCAGTATCTATGTTTATAGATCTCTCTGGTTAACCACACTTGGGTAATGAAACTACCCAGCCAGGGAAGCAACAAATGCAACTTTTTGTGCTATGGAAAACTAAAGGCAATTTCCACTGCTGGGAATCCAGAATTCTTCTGTTCTGAAACCCTTCACATCCATTTTGGTGGTGTCTGATATACACTGTCAATTTAATAAAAAAAGACCTTCTTCATTACTAGACCTCAGATTGCATATTCTAAAAAAATCATCTCATATCCTGGTTTTATGGGTTTTGTGCCATGTTAAACAGCAGTTTCAAATCTCAAGTTCCGGTGCCTTGGGAAGTATTTACTTAAAAGAGTAAAATAAGCTAATAGAATTGCAAACAGGAATAGGTAATAGACACAATGAACACAAGTGAGCACACAGTGCATTTTTTGTCATATATATTGAAGAGTTAGTTCTTTGTCCTCATATAATGGCAAAATTATCTTGAGTACAGGAGAGACAGAAATCTGGGAAAAACTGTGTTGCAGTGATGGGTATTACCACTGCTCTGTTACTGATCATTTATTTGGCTTGTAGCAATGCCAAGCACAAAACTTGTGATCACGATTCCACTTGTGTTTCTAAGTGGTTATTCCAATCTCCAGTTTGGAGGCTGCTTCCCTGGAGAACACCATATCCCTAGTACATCTACAGATGAACTTTTGCCTCAAGTCCTTAACACTGTCTCCAGTACCACCTGCATTTGTCAAGTACAGTGTGCTTTGAAATGCTCCACAAGGAATAATTTTGTAAACCACTTAAAAATCACATTTATGACCAGCAATACAACAGAAAATAACAGTGCTTTGTATCAACAAATAGCTCCTCTGGTGCATCATGACTAGCAACTTCTAGAAAAGTAGTTGTTTCTCCCTCAGCTGCAGTTCATGTGCAAAGGCCTATTAGTTTTGGGGGGGTGTTCTGTCCAAAATACAATTTTGAGAAAAATATCAGTTGTTCTTTAGATAATAACATGTACTTGCGAGACTAGTTTATATTCTGGATTAGTTTGAGAGTGAGGAGAGTAAAAGAATGGGATAAATATCAATGAAGATAGTCTGGACTGTGGGATTTACCTTCTGATATGTGTCTGGTAGAAGGCGCAGGATCCCTTCTTCTGCACAAGTCAGTAGACCAGCTGAGATTTCATGCACTGAGCTCATGTCCTGTTGTCCTTTGGGTTTATTTCCTCATGGAGAGCAAGCACTCTGCTGACTCAGTTTAAAAACCTACTCAGGGATTGCAGTAAAAAAAGCAGAGTAAGTAAAATAAAAAGTAAAGTAGCATCTGAGGACAAGGTTGTGTATCTGTGCCTTAAAGGTAGTTTTGATTAAACTTCATCTGCTAAGGCTTATGCATCTGGAAGTTAAGCATTTAAGTCACAGTCATGCCCCGTTCCCTTTGCAGTCTGTGCTGATACCCAGGCAGGAGTAGAAGGTGGTTAAGCTCATCACTGGACAGGCCTCTATGCTAAGTCGAGTAAACTGCCTTCCAGAGGTGTCTGCATTGGAAGGCCAGATGCCTACACACAGACACCTACACTGTAAATACCATCATGGATGTCTGAAAAGTTAGATGCTTAAATCTGAGCTTTTTGCTCTACTCTCTTTTTATAGTCCATGGAAAACTGAAGTCCAGGCAGTAAAGCTCAGGAGGGAAACTGCAGATCAGCCAGACTGAGACTGGTAGAAAACATACAAGGGTGACAGGGGGTCAAAACTGTAAAAGTTTATGTTGCTGCTCCAGATCACGTAGGCTCCAGGGCGTAGGAGATGAACTTCCAAGAGGCAGCACAGAGCTGAAATGCAAGAGACAGATGCCTGGCAGAGATCATTGAGGCTTGGGCAATACTGAAGGAGAGTAATAAAATAAAATCAATAGCTTCTTGGATTACACAGTTATAACGAAACCAGGCAGGACAGGATCTGTCCCTGCTATTGGCAAGCAGCCTTAGATGTTGAGGAGCATTATTGGAGGCAAAGTTTTTTTAACATAAGTTTTTTATCTCTTGTAGTTGTGCAAGCATATAAAAAGACAGTGGAATAAACAAACAAATAAAAATAGAAATATAAACTTGCAGTTTGTTTTGCTGCTAAAGCAAGGCTATAAACTGAATGGTTGTGGAGTATCACATTGGATGATAGAAGTGTCATAACTCCACTGAGCCTCTTTACCTCCAAGCACCTAAAAGTTTGGCTCAAACCCTCTGTTTGTTTATCAAATACAAATATCTATGTAACATACAAACCACCATAAAAGCAATTTATTCAATTCCCATCTATTATTTCTTTTAATAGAAAAATTCCTCTTGAAAAGAATTCCTGTATGGCAATAAAGTACTTGAGGAAAACAGGTCAATAAATCAATAAATGTATTTTCAGTTGTTGGAACACCTTTTAAGTGCTTTGCCCTGTCCCCCCCCCGCCCCCCCTCCCTTGTACATTTATTCAGCCCCTATTTGTAAAAACGTTAATTCTAAGAGTCTTTGCTGTAGACTGAGAGCAAAAGAGAAAAACAAGAGTAGGATAATGGCCTATTGTGTTGCTAATGAATAGACTCAAGGCTGACCTGTTGTTAGTTTTATTCAAAAAGATCAGAGCAAGGAACAATTCAGCCAACCCTCAACAGTGGCACTGCTCTGTCTGAGAGAACACGGGCCACATACTCAGCACTACATTCTTCCACGGCTTACCAAGATGCTGCAAAATTTAAATGAAATATAAGCAGTTTAAAAGCAAGGTAAACCCTTGGATTTCACAAGTGAGATACAGACAAGTATACACAAGAGGAGTGGCATCATTTCTCCTTTATTAATAGGACTATTTGCTTGTGTATCCACTCACATCTTCCAAACAAATGGCTTAGGATGAGAGAGAGACCAGAAGCATTGGTTCTGACATTATTCCTGCAGGCTTTTGTCCCTGTAGTTCACAAATCTTGCCTCTGACAGTGATTGCTATCTGGCCTTTGCATGAATATAAGAAATCCACAGCAGGTAAGTATGGAATAACCTGCTCTCCATAGAAAGTGGCTCATGACTAGAGTTCGGCTTCACTTCTGACTCATAATGATCATTCTCCTTTCCAACCTGTGAGAAAAATTTCTCTTTTATTAAATTTAGGAAAACAACAGAGTCCGTGGAACAAAATAAAATAACAAGTAGGAAAAATTTACTTACAAAACGTGTTGGGTGCCTTGGCCAGGTAGGTCCAAAAGCACACCCTTGAGTTTGAAATTCCCTCTTTTAAGGTCACCCCAAATCCCACCCCATTTACGCAACAGAAGAGGCGTCCCCTTCTCCTTGGTTGGCTGTGCCGTGCTGGGGGTGGAGCCCCGGGCACTATGGCAGCCTCCAGGACCAGCCATGTGGTGCAAGGGGTTTCCTTACCCATATTCATGTACGTTTTCCCTGATCCCGTCCGCATGGGTCCCTGATGCCAGCTCCAGATTGGATCAGGCATCTTACAACTCCGCGATACGCCTTATAGGTTAGTAAAATCAGAATAATAATAAAAAACCCTAAAAAATAAATCCCTGAGTTAGTGTTCTCTGTTTAATTCATTTGCTTGTAATAAAACCACCCATTTATTTCTCATATGCCTATAAGTTAATAATAATAATATTAACAATAATAATAACAATAATAATATGAAAACATCCACCCTTCCCAACAGATTTGCTTGTAATAAAACTGTGTTATTTATTTCTCATAACCCCATGGCTTAAACAGACATTTTCTTCTGTTGCTCACTTCAAATCTTTGATGGTGGTGATTTTCACATAATAGACAGAAAAAGAAAAGAGAGAAGAAAGAGAAAGAGAGTATGAATAATAGTCCAAATTCTGATATACAGATTACCAAAACAAAAAGTAAAGTAGTAAGCATCAGGAGAATAATCACATTTTGTTAAGAATTCCAGTTCCTGTTAGCAACCATCCAAACAAAATGTCCCACCAATGGTGTTCTCCTTCTTTCTTCACTCGCTCTATCACTTGGTGAATTTCTTCTACATCATAATGGATGATAAGCAAACTATTTTGTCCATTTTCTAGTGCTTGCTTCAGCAAACTTTTCAAATCTTTGTGTTGTAATAACTTTTTTTTTTTTTACCATTGTGAAGTTCATACCAACATGAGTGGGTTGCACATAACAATTGTGGGATATAACAAAAACTAAATAACAAAAAATCTCATCCCATACTTTCACCAAAATTACAAACACTAATATTAGAGCGATTATTTGTATCTACAATAAGGTTGTGTACAAATACAAAACCACAAGGGGTTCTCATACAAAATACAGAAAAGTTCTCATGCAAACACATCCTTGCATCAGGCCCATACTCTATGCTCCAGGGGATAGAGTACAGCTCCACTGTGATTTAATCCAGACACAATGACTGGGTATATAATATATACTGAAGCTTTATGTATAGTTAAAAGAAAAGCTGTGGCTTTACTGTTGGTGGAGTCATAAGTGAAATTAATTCCCTTTCATATTTAGTTGTATTATCCCAGGTTGGCTTTTTGAATTTCAGTGGGCAAATTTTGTTCATCTCCTTCCTTTACAATTGCTGCCACAGTAAATTGCACCCACAGCTGAGAAGTGTTTGTGGTGCAGAATGTACTATAGCTACCATATTGATTGGCATAAATAAAAGAGTTGAGGTAAAGTTAAAAACCCTCTTGGGACACATGATAGGAAACCCCATCAGATTCCAGCTATATCATAGGAATAGGACAAGATGGCACAGTCTTAAGCTGTGTCAGGGGAGGTTTAGGTTAGACATTAGAAAGTTCTTTACAGAGAGAGTGATAGGGCATTGGAATGGACTGCCCAGGGAGGTGGTGGAGTCACTGTCCCTGGAAGTATTTAAGAAGAGACTGGGTGTAGCACTTAGTGCCATGGTCTAGTTGACAAGGTGGTGTTAGGTCAAAGGTTGGACTTGATCTCAGAGGTCTTTTCCAACCTAGTTGATTCTGTGATTCTTTGATACATGTTCAAGTGGGAATACAAGTCTCTGATTTACTTTGGAAAACCCACTCCTGACAGGATAATCCCACCATGGTATCATTGTACAGGGAATAGAAGTGACATTTTGTGATATAATGTCTAATGAGCGGTAACATATTTGGTTCCATAAGTGGTTCCAGGTAGAGTTGTGTGGGAGCTGGTAAAAGCCTTTCTTGTATTCTATACATGTCCCATTTGCAGTTCATGGCTGTCCCTCCTTCTAGTCTAAGAAAGGGGACTCAATAGTTCCCCATTTAACATTGTCTTTTGTTTTGTTAAGATTACCTAGTTCACTTGTTAATATCTCTGAAAAATTTAGCCAAATCATCATAAATCTAAACCCTTCCAAGGCAGAACAGGGGAGGTTAATACATATTCCTTGATTTGTATAATTCCAAATATGAATAAATCCTTGTACCAACTTCCAGGCTAAATTTGGTTGAATTTCTGGATTCTCACTTGATTGAGACAAAATTCTACATCCATAAGATAAAAGCAAAAACTTTTCCCACACCAGTTTTTCTAGCAAAAAGACAAAATAAACCTATCAACAATACATAAAATTGTCTGTCCTATATAATTCTACTAATATTCAGTCTCTCAAAAAGTCACTCCCAATAATAACACAAACAAATCCCAAAAATATACAAGCAATTATGGTGGCAATTAAAAGTTCCATTGATCCCATGCAGTTTGAGCTTTTCTATTGGCAGATTCCTATAAAAAGAAAAGAGAAAATTCAGTCTACTACAGACTGATTATTAAAGAGTGTTGATTTGGTTACCCATATCCTTTTCTTGTCTAGCATAATGCCACAATGAGCAGCAAATTCAGTTTGAAGTGCTGACATTTATGCTCCTGTGTCTACCACAAAAGTAACCAAAAATTTAAAAGGGCCTAAGGGAAAAGTGATTATCATATCTCCCTATCTTTTTTCTGTGATCCTTCTCATATAAATCCACTGACTGGTCCTGGATTACAAACTGGTTAAACTGGTTAGTCCTGGTTCCAGAGGGACTATGGCGACCAAAGTGTTAGACTTCTAAGGGGAGAAATCCCTAGGGGGTGACTCATGTCCTTTGATCTTCAGTGGGGGTGTGCTGACATTATTCCTGGAAAAACAAAACAATACAAGTCTAGGAGGAGTTGGTCCGGACAGGTTATCCCTTAGTGGCTCAAGTTGATTACCAGCTTGAACTTGATATTTCTCAGATGAAATTTCAACTTTTATTTCATTAAGTGCTTGCTACACTGATGTTGTTGCTTCCCCTACCTTTTCAGAAGGATATCCTCCAACTAATTCCATGTTTGGAGGTAGTGAGACTGTAGAAGTTCAGCAAGCGCAACATACGCAATTGTGAGTGAATGTTTATACCCCTGCATGGGTCTGCTAAAGGTGTATTTCCCTCCCTTCCAGGTAAGTGCCAATTGAGCCTTGTCATGTTTCTGGTATGGAATCATAAAAGATATATCTTTTACATTCAAGGTTGCCATCCATGAGTGGGACGCTCTCTGAATTTGAGTTACCAGTTCCACAAAATTTAGCCTAGCAGCAGTTAAAGGTGCAGTATTGGCATTCAATTGCCTGTAATAAACTGTAAGCTACAACTGTCTGTTCAGCTCTTTCACCATCCAGACAGGAGAATTAGAAGGGGAATGTGAAATCACCCAGTCAATGTCCAAGTATATGGGTGCTTTTATTGTGATTATTAGATTTCTGATGTTGGGTACTGCAGCTGTTAGTGGGGAAAAATCAGCTATAAATTCAGAAATTCCATTTTGTGCTGCAGCAGAAATTTGATATTGTGATACATTAGTAATTTTTTAATCAGGGAGTGCAGGTGTTCCATGGAGTAAGTGCACTGTAGTCTCTGGACTTCTTTTAGGGTTAAGGTTAGCAGACTTATGCTTCTAAACTAGGAGCCATAAATTGCCCTTAGGAGTTTGGCAGGTAACACTTGCTCCATTTACTCCAGTGCTTTTAACTCTTTGCTGTCTGGGTTGTACATCCAGCTTCTAGCTATCCCGCTGCGTTAATATTGAAGGTTGTCCTCCCATATCTATTAGAAATTTTATTAATCGTTGACAAGAACCAACTGGAATATGAATGTATGGGCCATTATTATGTATGCATTGATAGGATTTCACTTGCTGGATTTCAGTCTTGCCTTCTTTATGGTCATAATTCTCCTGCAAATTAGTAATCTGAATTGGATCAAATACTGTTGTTTTTCATGTGTGATTTCCCTCTCCACCCCAAGGTCCAGTAGATTCAGAGGGATTTGAAGGAGATCACAGAATTGTTAGGGTTGGAAGGGACCTCTGGAGATCATCTAGTCCAACTCCCCTGCCAAGGCAGGATCACCTAGACCAGGTGACACAGGAACTCATCCACGTGAGTTTTGAATGTTTCCGGAGAGGGAGACTCCATGACCTCCCTGGGCAGCCTGTTCCAGTGCTCTGCCACCCTCAGTGTAAGGAAGTTCTTTCTCATGTTGAGGTGGATCTTGTGTTTTATTTTATGACCATTGCTCCTTGTCCTGTCATTGCGAACCACTGAAAAGAGTCTGGCACCATCTTCTTGACACACGCCTTTGAGATATTTATGTGCATTGATGAGATCCTCTCTGTCTTCTCTTCTCTAGACTAAACAGGCCCAGCTCCCACAGTCTCTCCTCATAAGAGAGGTGCTCCAGACCCCTAATCATCTTTTTGTCCCTCCACTGGACCCACTCCAGTAGCTCCTTGTCTTTCTTGAACTGTAGAGACCAGAACCGAACACAGTACTCTAGATGTGGCCTCACTAGGCCCAAGTTCATGGGCAGGATCACCTCTCTCAACCTGCTGGCCACACTCTTCCCTATACACCCCAGGATACCATTGGCCTTCCTGGCTGCAAGGGCACACTGCTGGCTCATAGTCAACTTGACATCCACAAAAACTCCCAGGTCCTTGTCTGCACAGCTGCTCCCTAGTAGGCCAGCCCTCAAGCTGTTCTGGTATTTGGGGTTATTCTTCCCCAGGTGCAGGATCCTACATTTGCCCTTGTTGAACCTCATTAGGTTTCTCTCCACCCAGTTCTCCAGCCTATCTAGGTCCCACTGAATGGCAGCACAGCCTTCAGGTATATCAGCCACTCCCCCCAGTTTCAAATGATCAGCAAACTTGCTCAGGGTGCATTCTATCCCTCTTCATCCAGGTTGTTGATAAACAAGTTGAATAAGACTGGACCCAGCATTGATCCCTGGGGAATGCCACTGTACAGGCCTCCAACAGGATTCTACTCTGCCAGTCATGACCCTCTGAGCTCTGCCATTCAGCCAGTTCTTGATCCATCTCACTGTCCATTCATCTAACTCACACTTCCTGAGCTTACCTATGAGGATGTTATGGGAGACAGTGTCAAAAGCCTTGCTGAAGTCAAGGCTGAAAACACCCACTGCTCTCCCCTTGTCTACCCATCCTGCCCTGCCATGCCATCATAGAAGGCTATCAGATTGGTCAAGCATGATTTCCCCTTGGTGAATATATTCTGACTGCTCCCAATGACCTTCTTTTCTTTTACATGCTTGGTGATGGGCTCCAGAATGATCTGTTCCATCACCTTTCCAGGGATGGAGGTGAGGCTGACTGGTTGGTAGTTTCCCAGGTCCTCCTTTTTTCCCTTTTTCAAGGAGGGAGTAACATTGGCCTTCCTCTAGTCTAGTTCTCCATGATTTTTAAAGGATGATGGAGAGTGGTTTAGCAACACCTGCCAGCTCCTTCAGCACCTATGGGTGCATCCCATCAGGGCCCATGGATTTATGGGTGTTAAAATCTAACCTGATCTCTCACCCAACACTCTATGACCAAGGGGAAATCTTCCTTTCTCCATCTTTCTTCCATTACCTCCAAGGTTTGGGACTCCTGATGGCTGTCCTCTGCAGTAAAGACTGAGGCAAAGAAGGTATTCAGTAATTCCACGTCCTCTGTGTCTTCCATCACCAGGATGCCCATCTGATTCAGCAGCAGCCCCACATTTCCCCTAATATTCCTTTTGCTGCTGAAGTACTTGTAGAAGCCCTTCTTACTGTCCTTGATATCCTTTGCCAGACTCAATTCCAAGTGGGCCTTGGCCTTCCTCATCCCATCCCTGCATACTCTGATGATGTTCCTCTAGTCCTCCTGTGTAGCCTGTCCCTTTTTCCATATCCCATAAATTTCTTTCTTCTGTTTGAGATTTACTAGGAGCTACTTGCTCATCCATGCAGGTCTCCTGCCCCCTTTGCCTGGTATCTTGATAATGGGGTTATACTGGTCTTGAGCTTGGAAGAAGTGATGCTTGAACACTGACCAGCTCTCTTGGATCCCCTTTTCTTCTAGAGCCCTAACCCATGGGATTCCTTTAAGTATGTCTTTGAAGAGGCTGAAGTTAGCTTTCTGGAAGTTCAGGGTTCTAGTCCTGCTTACTGCTTTGCTTCTTCCATGCAGGATCCTGAGTTTCACCATCTCATGGTCACTACAGCCAAGGCTGCCTCCAACCTTCACATCTTCAACCAGTCCCTCCTGGTTTGTTTGTACAAAGTCCAGCAACACATCTTTCCTTGTTGGGTCCTCCACCACTTGCATCAAAAAGTTATCTTCAGTGATCTGTGGGAACTTCCTGGACTGTATGTGCTGAGCCATGTTGTCCCTGCAACAGATATCATGATGGTTGAAATCCCTCAGGAGAACCAGGGTCTGTGACCATGAGGCTATTTCCAGTTGCCCATAGAAAGCCTCATTGACTTCCTCCTGATCAGGTGGCCTTTAGTAAACACCCACAACACTGTCACCCATATTAGCCTTCCTCTTAATTCTTACCCATAAGCTCTCAACTAGTTCATCTGCTTCTGGGTAGAGCTTGATACGTTCCAGTTGCTCTCTCACATAAAGAGCAACTCCACCACCTTGCCTTGCTGACCTGTCCTTTCTAAAAAGTACATGGCCATCCATGACAACATTCTAGTCATGTGAACTATCCCACCATGTCTCAGTAATTGCAATGAGATCATGGTCCTGTGACTATACATAGGTTTGTAGTTCTTCTTGTTTATTCCCCATGCTGTATGTGTTTGTGTACAGGCACTTCAGAGAGGTAATCAAGCATGCAGGTTCCTTAGAAGGGGTGTAAGAGGATTCACCATAGGCATACACACCCTTCATGTGGTTAGTCCTATGATTCTCATCTTGAGAGGCAGCCAAGGAACATCTATGTTTGCTCTGGTTGGCATGGCCTATTCCCCAGGGGGAAGCAATGGCATGAACATTGCCACTTTGGACCCCACCTCCCGAGTCCTTCAGTTTGAAGCCCATCTCATCAAATTGGTCAGCCTACTGCCAAAGACTCTCTTGCCCTTTTTAGATAGATGGATCCCATCCCTCCCTAATGGGCTACAATCATTAAAGTACAACAGTGTCAAAAAAGCCAAAACCTTGATGATATCAGCCATGAAGCTAGACACTGATCTGCACTATGCATGTGCTTCTGGCTGTCCCCATTTCTCTGACCAATAGGATACATGAGAAGATGACTTGGGCCCTGATATATTTCACCTGCACCACCAGGGCTTTAAAATCTTCCTTGATCCTGCCCATTTTTTGGCTTGTGGCATCATTTGTACCCACATGAAAAAGTAGTAGCAGGTAGTAGTCCATGCTCTTGACAGGTTGGGGTACCCTCTTGGCAACATCATGGATCTTAGCCCTTGGTAGGCAGCATACTTCTTGTGACTCTATCAGGCCAGCAGTTTGGTGCCTCAGTGCCCCTTAATAGAGAGTCACCCACTACGAGTACTCAACATTTCTTTATATGATAAACTACTGTGCTCTACTGGTGCAGGTTCTCCTTGTAGACCTTGTTCATGGACATCTAGAGCCTTTAAAGCTTCATATTTGCTTTCAGTCTGGATGTTGGAGGGTAGAGGTTGAATTGGAGCCCAGCTTTTTTGGGTCATCAGGGTCCAAGCTGTCTCACACTCAGTGGTATCCACTGTATTTTTATGATTCTGAAGCCACATATCTATCACCATTTCAGCCCCTCTAATACTGCACAACCTATTAACTGTCTCTTGTAATTCGGCCACCTGATGCAACAGGTCATCAACCTGTGCATACTCTGTGCAGGTACTAGCCTTTTCCTCACAGAGAAGTATCTGGGTATGTATTGCAAGCTACCACCTGTACTGACATCTTCCTTACCAGTTCTGTCTGGGTGGAAGCATCAGACTTCTCAAGGGCTGCCTCAGTAGACACGCAATTTTTGGTTCTGAGGCAAGTGGCCACCATTATGGCAGAGACCTAGAGCACTTAGCACTTACCTGAGCTGTGGACCTACTTACATATTGCAGCACCCTCCATGCATGCCCTGCCCACACAAACTGCCACACCACATCCTGTTTGTCCACCCAGGTCGCTCACTCCCTAGAGCCTTTTAAATCTCTCAAAGTGCTCCTGGCAATGCCCTCTCCTCTACTGATTGGATCGGGAGGGCTTGCGGGTCCTGTCAATGCTTTGGGCTGCTGCTTGGGTGTCCCTGAGCTTGGGAACCCTCCTGCACAGCTCAATATAACCTTCACCCCTAGACTTACCTCAGTTGCCGCTATTGCCGCTGCTGCCTCCTCGCTGGCTACCCATTCTTTATTAAAGAATAAAATATTGTTACTTTATTATAGAATAATTTTTTAAAATTTATTAAATAATAAATTTCCCCTGGTTCATTATCACAGGGATCACCCCATATTTCCACCCCATTCTTCAAGGGATACAATTAGTTTTCTAATCTGTACAATGCCCAGTGGATTGACAGCTCGCTTAAGCATCATCTCTACCTTTTCTTCCAATTTTTGTTTTTCTTTCTTCCTGTAAATGTTTCTGCAGTTGCTCAATTTTCAGTTTGGTCAGTTGGTGTCAGCTGTCTTGGCCATGTTGCCTAAGGCATCAACAGTGTCTCTTCTCAACTTCTTGTGCAACTCCCAGCCTACTGGCTGGCAGGGCAGAGTGAGGAGCAGTAAAGCAGTCTTGATGCTGTGTGAGCACTGCTCAGCAATAGCAAACACATTTCTCTATTATCAACACTGTTTTCAGCACAATTCCAAAACACAGCCTCATACTAGCTACAGTGAAGAAAACTAACCCTATCGCTGTCAAAACCAGCACAGACAAGTATAACTATCTGAGAGACTGGAGAAAATGATTACTGGCTCAAAACAACTAAAGTGTGGGGCGGGCGGGGGGGGAGGGGGCAGGGCAAGTTCTGCTGACATGGGACGGTGCACTGTTCCACACCCTCTGGAGCCTCTAGTCCAGCCCCAGACTGGCTATTAGCCACTGGCAAACTGAAAGCCCCACATGGGGGGAGGTCCCTGAGAGACCAGAACAGATAAAAGCAGTTACACAAAGACACACATGGTTGTAGCCCAACATTTGGATTTTATAGTAGCTGAAATCATGCTATTAATCTTTGTCCCTTTTCTTTCTCTCTCTCTCTCTCTCTCTCTTTTCTTCAAATTTTGTGGTGGGTTTGACAAACCCCAAAAAACTCAGATTAAGGCCTTAGTATAGGTCTTCAGCAAGCCTCAGTTTTGGGCCATAGGGCTCTCCATAGACTCAGAGGGACAGGTATCAGCTGACTTAAGCAACCAACTAGATATTTCATATGACGCCAGGTTAAGC
>JAWWEU010000081.1:141793489-141854062 GCA_035583155.1 Acropternis orthonyx | reverse complement strand
AGAACTCCCCTGAGGGAGAGCCCCCCGTGAGGGAAAGCCCCCCCCCCGAGGGAGCGCCGCCCGGGGGGAGAGCCCCCCCTCGACGGGCGAGCCGCCCGGGGGGCGACCCCCCCGGCCCGCGGGAGCGCGGCCCGGGGCACTCAGCCCGGGGAACTCGGCCGCGGGCGGTTCTGGCGGCCCGAGCGCCGCGCCCTCGCCCGGCTCCATGTCGGCGTGGCTCGGCCGGGCGGCGCTGCTGCTGGGGCGGCCGGGGGGCCCCGCCGCCGCCGTGCCCTGGTCGTGCCTAGGCTCGCTCCGGGGCCCGCCTTGCTGCTGCTGCCCCCGCCCGGGCAGCCTGCGGGGCGGCGCCGGGGGGCTGCTCCTCCCGCGGGGGGCGCGGGCGCTCGGCACCCACCCCAAGAAGGAGCCGATGGAGGCGCTGAACACGGCGCAGGGGGCCCGCGACTTCATCTACAGCCTGCACTCCACCGAGCGGAGCTGCCTGCTGCGGGAGCTGCACCGCTTCGAGTCCATCGCCATCGCCCAAGGTGAGGCGCGACCCGCCCGAGCCCGGCGCGGTGGGAGGGCTGTCCGGGGGCGCGGATGAGCCCCCCAAGTTGGGGGGGTCCGCCCGGCCGCGCCCCGGCGGCTCCTTCGGGCCAGTGGGAAACTCCAGCAGAGGGCACGGCGCGGAGAGGCGCACGCCCATGTGTGTTAGGCTAATCGGGTATAAATGAGGCACACGACCTCAAATGTAACTTCCAGAAGCATCCGCAGCACCTTCAGAACTTTAGTGGACCCAGCGTGCCAAATCCTCTGTGTGTCCGTCACCTCCCCAGGTGTTTCGGGGCGGCGCGGCTGGCCATTTTTCGGGATGGGAGTAGGAAAGCGTATCTCATGAAGCCCTCCTGACACCGGGGCAGCAGTAAATTGATTTCAGACGTCTTTAAGAGATGCTGGGCTGCTGCTGCTCGGGGAGCTCATTCATGAGTTACACTTCCCTGTACGGAGAGCTGCCGGCAGTGCTTCGGGGAAGTGTTGGTTGTTGTGCGGGAAGGTGTGTTTGTGCTGGGGAGGTTTACAGAGCTGTCTTCGAATATAGTGCTATGCAACGCCAACTGAAGTAATCCACAGTGATTTTTTCTGCCCTCTGATCCAACCGTTCTTGCCAGCTTGACACTGTTCCTTAAACAAATCAAAATGTGACAAAACCAAATCCTCTTAATTACAGCCTCCTTTCTTCTGGTTCTGATCCTTAGCTGTAATTTACAATCCCTATTGCAGCGAAGATGATAGCGGGTACTTAAGAGATCAGTTTGCATTTGATCTAGGCCTCTTTGTGACTTTGATAGTGGCATGCCCTTGGAAAGGGCATTTCTGTGCTTGGTGTCTCTTCTGTAGATGTCTGAAAGAAGCCTTGGGTGGGCAGAGGACAGGTCCAGGGGTCAGCTGTAGAAATGCTGCTTTTGCGAAGAAACAGAACTCTTTCAGTTACCTCTTTGGTTTTGTTTATATCACACTTGCGTACAAACACTGCTGTTTCTAGTCAGAGTGAGAGTAATTCACTTAAAGGGTTCATTTTGGGAGCAGTTCTTCTGTTTTGGAGTGAGTCAGTTGCATTTGTTTTCCAGCATAGAGGGTAGTATGCTTTGAGCTGTAAGTTGATGCTAACTTTTGAATACTAACAACTAATACTCTTCCCAAGTATATCCTTCTCAGCTTCTGAAGGGTTCTTGCTGTCAGGTTTTTGTGTGAGTTTCTGTGTCAGTTGTTACTGTTCAGGTGAAACGGGAGGAAGCTGTGTACTGAGAGGCTCATGTGGTGGATATCAAAATGAGACTTTAAAATGTATTTCAGTATAATGCCTCCAGGTTTATACAGACATAAATCAACAGATGGTCCTATTTAATACTGTGTTGCCCAAATGCTGTTACTTATAATATGAAAGTCCCTTTCTATAAAATACTGTGACTTTGTGGTGATTCAGGATTTAGAAGCAATGTAACCGAAGCATTAGTTTGAGTTTAGAGACTTTACTGCATGGAATCTTATTAGGAAACTGCAAATTTATTCCACTAGTGGAAATTACAGTTCACTTGTAGCTGAAAAGCTAAGCACTAATCTCGCTGGAGAGATTGTTTCAGCAAAATCTCAGTTGTGAGCTCTGTAGTCTCACAGGTGAAGGCTACACAAAATGTTATAATGCATCGGACTGTGGTCCTTGGAATCAGATTCTTGATCTGCCCATCTAGTAGCTTGATAAGGCTTTTTTGTAGATAACCTTTTCCTTTAGCCAGTTCCATTCACGTTTTTGTGGTTTTGTGTTTTTTTTAACAAGACTGCAGCATGGTAACAGCTGTCAGTTTTTAACTCTAAATAGTTCTGGTTTTATTTCTGTTATAGAAAAAGAAAAATCGTAACTGAGAAGGGCTTCTAGTAAGTCTGTTGAACAGAAACTGGAGAAAAAACTTACCTTGATACTATTGCCCACAGCTGTTTTCAGTAGAGGGAGGATTGGTTGTGACAGAATTCAGATTTTCTGTTAAGAAAGGCAGTGAACATAGAGCTGGGCTGGTAAGGGTTGTTGGATATGTGTCATCACTCTCAACACTAAGGAGTGCCAGAAGAAGAGAAAATGGATAGATGGGCTGCGCTGGAAAGAAAAATGGAGAATTTATGAGCTAGATATTCCTATTCTGTACTTAAAATGTTTTATTATGTTTAGATCATATTTTGTGTGATTGCTCTTTCCTGTTGTTGAAATGGTGACTGTGTAGCAATGATCTGAATAGGTGTGCAGGTTGTGAGTGTGAGTAGCAGACGAGGGGAGCGGTATTTGTGCCTTGCTTTCCAAGTACTTTCTCTGATCGACTCGTGTCACTTTTGATTTGTACAGATGAGATGCGAAGAGATGCTGGGTTTTCTTCTCAATCTTCTCACTCAGTGGCAGGCAGCATGCTGTAACCCCCAGTAGCTGATTCTTTAGCTGAGGTTGCTAGTTGTACTTTTGTGTTGATTTCCAGTGAAAGTGATCCAAATGCAGCCTTCAAATTTTCTTCTCTTGTCTTCCTATCGAGTAAATTCTCATGTCCTGTTTGAGTCTGAAAAAATCAGTCTCTCCTTGATCGTGAAATACCTATGCAGTTTTGTCACTGTGCTTAAGCTTGTTTTGTGCCTGTGATCTTTTCATAATTCTTTATGGAAAGGGAGGTCTTAGTCCGTACCCTTCATTAACACAGTCCTTACTAGGTTAAGTTTTGACCTTCTTCCTTCACTACCTCTTCTGTGCCCTAACAGACCCCATATCAGCTAGGGGAAGCTGTCAGCAATATGGGGAGACCTGGGCACATCAAGAACCAAATGGGGCAAGTTCCTCAGCCCATTCCCAGGCCTACCACCCGAAGGATGCAGTTCCATCAACTAATTGCCCTAGCGCGAAATATGACAGGACACACTATCTGTGGCCTCCGCTAATGGCAGAGGCTGCGGGGAAACCCATCCCTTGCTGCGGCTGCTACGCTGAAGGACAGTCCTCAGGTAGGTGAGTTGTGGCTGTTACCTGTAAGTTAGGCGAGTCTCTGAAGTGTTTTTTAAGCCTAAAACATCTGTTTGCGCTGTAGTCACAAAAACTGTAGGTGGGGAGAGTTTTGTGAATATATTCCTTGTTGCCTGTCTCACCTGGATGCTTATAGAGCTTCCAGATGCTGGGCACTAGCACTCAGTTAAACAGTGTAGCTTATTAATAAACACCGGGATTCTGCTGTTTTAGTGCATCAGTAGACGGAGCTCTGTCTGTGAGCATGTGATGGCTGAGAGCCTGAGTTTAAATTAATGGTGCATTTTGCACAGGAGAATATGTGGGGAAGAGTGTGAAACTGAATCTTGATTAGAATAGTGTTCCGAAAATGTTTTGAAAAATATCCTGATTTAGACTATGGTCTGTATCTTACTATTTTAAAATATAGTCGAAACATCACTTAGCTGTTCTTTCTGAAGACAGCTGCAAATCCTCACCTGGATTTAGTTTTCCTTCTGCATTGAAGTTTTTGGGGTTTTTTTGGTGGGCTTTTTTGGTGGGTTTGTTTTTCTTTTGGGTTTTTTTTTTGGCCCTTACAGTCTTAGAAAGGTGAATAAGGTCTCACATTTTCCCAGGAAAATATTTGAAACAAAGTTTTAAAATTTTAGCTTGTGTTTCTTGTAAGTATGTCAGCCACACCCAGCCACAGTATGCACGTGGGCTTGAATACCAGCAATTTGTATGTTTCAGTTTCATAGTTACAGGTACATTGAAGTAGTGAGTAGGCCAGTTCATTTAAAATGTAATACTACTTCCTGTTTGTTGAAATGGTGCCCCATAATCAAGGCTTGGTTTTGTTGGCAACAGACAGTCAAATCTTACAGGCAGTACGGAGAATGACTTCATGCCTCTGACCTTCTATAGCAATATTCCATGGACAGGAGTGGTATTAGGAAAAAGATGCAACTTCCTTAGGGCGCTTATATTTGGGTTTTCTACCTTTGGTTTCCAATGTATGATATGAGATGATTCATGAAATCTGCACTTGTAAGCAGTGCAGCAAGCCTGATAACAAGGAGGAAAAGTACTAAAGGCTTTGACTTGTTTAGGTAATACCAAACTTGACATGTCTTTATTGCTTCTTAGGGTGCTGTTGGTCTTACCTGTGTGGTGTTACAATATTCTTGAGCCCAGATGTAACTGATTTTCCTTAATAATACTAACATGGTGGTATCTGGGGCCTCAAAGAAATCGCAGGTCTTGATAGAGAAAGAATTCCATTATTTTCCCATCTTTTGTTACAAAGATAGGAAAAAAATTCTGTTTTCTTGTCTTTGTGTACATATACTGTATTTATGTGTATATATAATACATAAAATAGATATTTCTAATATATAATATATGTACACTGAGCACAATTCCTTGAAAGCACCCAGTTGTATTTCATATTTTAGATGGAAGACTTTTGTGATGGGATCACTAAATAAAAAGTCTTTTGAAGTGGAATTTCTTGTTTCTCTGTGGGTTGAAGTTGTGTGTTAACTGGAAAACATGCAAAAAACCCACAGCAATGCCGTCTTGACAGCTAGTTTTGTTTAATTTGCAGTCTTGGAGAATACAGCCTCTAGCTAAATTCTCTTTGAAGGCACTGGTGTGTCATACCATACTGACATACATAAATAATCTGACCTAACTGGCACATTCTGACAGAAAACTGTTCATAACTTCAAGTTACTGCATCTTGTTCTTGTTAAAAAGGTGTGTACAGGTAAAAGGCTCCACCTACGTGCATTCATTCAGGCTGGCAACTGGGGCAGAATCCAAGGGAATTAGCAAGGTTTTAGTCATTGTTGGGTAAAATCTTTCTTTGGTGACAGAGGAAGCCTCTCTGGCTTATGATGTGGTGTTAAATTCATGAGCTCTCCATTTTACTGGAATAGCTGAGGGAGTGTTTAAACCTATGTTTCTCTACTTCCAGAGCTTTACAAAGAAAAGTTAATTCAAAAGACTGCAAGTGTCATCAAAGACATGAATTTCAGTCAGGTTTTTAGACACTCCAAACTTAATCTCCTGTGAAAAAGATTCCCTTTGTTCCACGAGTCAGATTCTTCTTGCTAGTATGAGCAAACCAGTTCATCTGCCATGATGGTTTAGAACCACTCAGAATTTTAGTACCTCTTTTTGTTAGAACTGAATCTGTGTTAACACAGCAAAGCCTAATTCAGTCCTTCTGGAAGTACTTGTTTTGTTTGAAGAGCGATTTCACAGTGCAAATGTGAGGTTTCTTATAAGGACTGCCCAGCCTGCTGAACTGGGAGAAGAGGAATTGATCTTGCTGTTGTGCTTTCACAGGTCCCATGGCACCTGGTGGGGACAGTTCTCTCTCCCTCCCTCCTTACAGACCCAGCGTAAGCAGGCGAGCTCCATACTATGTGTGGAGGAAGATCATCTACTTCTCTCTCCTTGCTGTGACCTAGGTCAAGGAACTTTTTTAAATGTAGTGTTTGATTGCTATTCCAGGAAAAGGTCTTCTGGCAGACTGCTGGCAAGCGTCTGATTCGCAAGTTTGAAGTGCCCTGTCACGGTGGTGAAAGACAAACTCTTGCCAGCCTGTCTGTGTTGAGTCCCTTTATGTTCTTAGGCCATGACAGGGTACACCAAGACTATGGCTAATCTCACTGCTAAGACAAAAATATCTGGTGGTGAAAGGAATGGCACGTTTCAGATGGAAAGATATTCTACTTGTTTTTGCTTGTCAAGCTTTTTTTTTGTTAATATACCTTGCACCTGCCCCCAAGTCAGGGAGTCCTGTCGTGAAGGCAGAGTGCAGGAAGAAAAGTGGTACACTGGCTCTGCCAATTGTTTTCATTAACATGTGAATCTCATGGATCACAGAATCATAGAATACCCTGCGTTTAAATGGATCCATCAGGTTCATTGAGTCCAACTCCTGGTCCTGCACAGGAGCCCCCAAGTGTCACACCACGCACCTGAGAGATTTGTCCAAATGCTTCTTGAACGCTGTCAGGTTTGGTGCCCAGACCACTTCCTGGGAAGCCTGTTCCAGTGCCTGGCCACCCTCTGGGTGAAGAACCTCATTCTAATATCCAACTTAAACCTCCCCTGACACAGCCTCAGGCCATTCCCCTGGGTCCTGTCACTGGTCACCAGAGAGAAGAGATCAGTACCTGCCCCTCCTCTTCCCCTCATGAGGAAGCTGCAGACTGCAGTGAGGTCTCTCTTCAGTTTCCTCTTCTCCTGTCTGAATAAGTTAGGGTTGTTCAGTCTGGCAAGGAGAAAGCTCTGGGGATGTCTTATAGCATATTCCAGGACATAAAAGGGATTTACAAGTGTGCCAGAGAGGGACTTTTCATAAGGAGATACAGTGACAGGAGAAAGGTGAATGGCTTTAAACTGAAAGAGTGTAGGTTTAGATTATATATTAGGAAGAAATTCTGTACTGTGAGAGCAGTGAGGCACTGTCACAGGTTGCCCAGAGAAGTGAGTGCCCCTTTCCTGGAAGTGTTTAAGGCTAGATTGGATGGGGCTTTAAGCAACTTGGTCCAGTGGAAGGTGTCCCATGGGGTTGGAAGTAGATGGTCCCTGAGAATTTGAACCCAAACTATTCTGTAACTTAGAGTCTGAGGTTTAATGTCATAAACAAGCAAATTGGTGCTTGGTCACTCATGGTAAAACTATTCTGAATTTAATATCTGAAAATGTCAGATCTAACTGTCTACCTAGGTGCTATTTTCTGAAGTTCTTGCTGTTTTTGCTGTTGTTTTGTTTGCTTCCATATTCTGAAATTTTACTTGCTCATGTAACTTAAAGCAGACTCTGAGTTCTCTGCTTACATGCAGAAACTTTGCCATATGTTTTTGCAGAGGAAAGCCTGTAAACATTCAAATGGAATCATTGTAAAACCTAGAGAAATCCAGTCAATATTTATAAGAGATCATTCCTGGCTGGCAAATACTTGAGTATTGATCGGACGATTTTAAATAATGACTTAGTGCTGTTTTGCTTTTGAAAACTTGTAGCATTCAGGTATCCTAAACCACTGGTACCACTTGAGAAGCCAGCAGAGGAGGTAGTGTCACCAGAGACAACCAGTGATTTTGGTACAGTAAAAAAACCCAAGCAGAAGAGTGTGTTTGCTGAGATGTGTGTTGCATAAGCCCAGCAGGCTGCTGGTTTGACAGACTTCTTGCTTGCTTGTTTTGATGCAGTTGGCATGTAGTGCTGCAAGAAACAAAAGTACAGTTTCTGTTCATATTCATAATAAAGCCTTCATTCTCAAGAATTTTAGTGATCTATGTCATCAGGGACTTACTCTTAATGTGACCAAAGAATTTGAAGTCTGGGTCTTGTGAAAACTGCTGAACTATACCGTAGTTTCTAGTTAATATTGGATCAGAGATTTCAGACTGTGAAACAGCTTCATTTATTTGAAGAAGCTCAGTGTCAGGTACCTTATGCTTTTTTCCTTGGAAAATGATGTGCATTAAATTACATGGTCCAAATATAATGCAGATATAATATTACTGTTATAAAATATCACTATTTAGTTAGCTGCCTTTTCCCTTCCCTGCACAGTGTAAAATAAGATTGCTCCAATTAAAATCTGTTTTTTCTTTTGCATGTGGTAAGCATGTGATGGGTACAAAAAGGTGTCATGTACAAATATCTTTTAAGTGACGAATCAGAAAAAAAAATCTGAATCTTGAGCCATTGTTCTTCAGCTGTCTTGTCTAAATAAATTTTATAGCTAAAAGGAAGATCTGTCTCCCAATAACTATCTTGTCTGGTCCAAGGGGTGCTTTTGTTTAGGTCTTTTTAGGAAAGATCACTTAAAATACAGCTTTTATTTACACTGCAACTTAAACTTTCAGAGTGATAGATTCAAAACATTTAGATCTCCCTGTAACAGGCATGAATGAAATGAATCATGTTTATTCTGTGAACAGAAAGGTACTGTTCCAGTGTGTAACCTAAATTAAAAGAAAATTAAGTCTACCAGTTTCTTTAAGAAAGAAATTATTTAAAGATGACTCATTCAACTGAAAACTCATAGCTTTAGTCAGTCTTATTTATTATTTAATCAATCCAAATATGGAACTACAGAGGCAGCTGCTGTCTGGGAGAAAATCTTTTCTAAAAACAAGAAGTAAACAGAAAAAGAAGATAAGTATATAAGGCAAGCAGAGTACTTAAGGAAGCTGTCTTGCATAGCTCTGGTGTTGTTTATTATTTTACAGGAATAGCTCATACTGGGGAAAGCTGGACAGGAGTGTGTGAGCTGCTTTGTGCCTCCCTCTTTTCTTTATTCTTAAATTAGCATGGTGTTATTTCAAAACCCTGAAAGCATGTGTTCTTGTTGCTGTTTCGCTGCTGTGTCTGAGAACTTTCTTTAACATTGAATGAGCTTGTTGGAATTTTTGAGATGTGACTAACCCATGCCTGAAACAAGTACTTCTACACGGGGAAGCATTTTAAATCAAAGCCTACAAAATACTGTTTTCAACCCAGTAGAGTACATGTTTCATTCAAAACTATGGGATGTAAAACTATAGCTGTTTTTTTCCAATGTTAATTTACTTTGGATTCTTACATACTTATATGTTAATTGTTAATAAAATATCTACCCTAGCAGGCATAATACATACTGATACTTGCTACACATTTTTTGCTGCATCAGTTGCAGTTTCCATTTGTATGTGATGGGCTCATCATGTTCATTCCTTTTTGGATTTTTTTTAGTTTTTATTAAATTTTATTTTGACAAACTGAGGTGCTTCTGGTAAATTCCAACAGGTCTTTTTTTTTTTTTTTTTTTTTTTTTTTTTTTTTTTTTTTTTTTTTTTTTTTGAACTCGCGTGTTTTTCTCTAGGTTGTAAAATGGGCACATAGGAACATATTTGACTGTATTTTGAGATGGGGCATATTCTGTATCAACTCTCCTATAGGCTTAAAGCAGTCATAAGAAGCAGGTGGTTTGTTTTATTCTCTCCTACTGCTTGTATCTAGGGATAAAACCTTTCTTCAATGCTCTTAAATACTTTATGGCTTTTAGGATGTCAGGAGCACAGGCATTTCCAGAATTAAAACATGCCTTATTGTTTGGCAGTGATCCTGGTGCAAGGCTCCTGCATGAACTCGGGGGAAGGACAAACCTTTGAAAAAATCTTTTTAATTTCAGAAAGAATGGAAATGTTTGAGACCAAAAGGCTTCTACAGTGAGATCAGTTGAACTGAGAGGAGCCAGATATGAGTGTCCACAGTGGCCCAGGCTCTGGTTCCCAAAGCTCGCTTCTCTGAGATGCGCTGGGACCTCTTGACTGGGCACCAGCAGTACTTTCAAAACATTCTGGGAAGCCTTCAGGTAGGGTTAGGAGGAGACACAGGACATGATACATGATTCTGTGTGACTCTTGTTCATGCCATAGACAGAGGTCTGTGCCTTGGTTTGTGTTGTTGTGTGTTAAGTTGTATTCCAACAAAGCTCAGGTTCAAATACTTACTGAAAACCAACAAGTAATTGTTACATTTTGATCTACTACATTTTTCTTTTAGACATTATCAACTTCTGGTTATTGTACTGTTAATGTTTTTTCTGTGGCTTTTAATTATTTGCACTTGATAGCTTTTGACTTTATGCAGTGATCTATCCCTTACTGCTGGCCAGTTGGCTATAATTTATACTGAGAGTGTGAATTGTCAGTCTTTGTGTGGATATTATCATGTCTCTCATAACAATCTGAGTAGGTAGAAGTTGTGTTTTATTGGCATTATTGCATTCTGTGAAAAACTGGAGAGAAATGTGCGTGGAACAAACCGATTTCTTTACCCAGGTGCTCTTTCAAATACCATCAGCTTGTATTTTCATATTGCATTTAACCTTTCGATCCAGCTGTTTCTTTGCTTCAATAAGTTCTGGCAGCTGATTTTCACAAAGCACAAGTAGAGATGTGATATTACGAATGTAAAATTAACTGTTTCATTCAAGATTAAGAGTTGTAGGAATTTCCAGCTAGATCCACAGCCTATCTTGCCAAATAAAGATTTTTACCAGAAGGAAGAGTTGGGAGAGCAGCTTGAAATTCATCACCCCCTTCCCCAGTTTTTGTATTACCTATTTATATTATTTTATGGAGTAAAGTAAATACAGTAAATTAGTAGCTGCAAAAGTGACAGTGGTGTTATAAATAATCAGCCTGGTGACCTTTTCATTTTGCAAATGTCAAACAGACTTCTTGCCGTTCTGTGTTCCCCTCCTTGAACAGAAGAAATGTATCAAAGGTGCATTTGTAGTTCTGATAAAGCACAAGTGCCCCAGGTTGAAAATTACTGTTTTCAGTCGGAAATATATATCATTAATTTTTTTACTCATTTATTGGATCTGGTTTATCAGAAACAAAAACAGTCATTGGATTTGTAAAGTTTTCGCTGTGGGGTTACTTCTCAGAGTTGGATGCTAGGAACCTATCTTTTCTGCCTTGTTTCCATGCTTGTATCAGGTTTTGCAGTTGCACACTAATATGATGGAGTTTTACTGTGATTTTTGTCTGACCCTGTGTTAAAACCTCAGGTAAAAAAAAAAAAGCAAAACCAAAAGCTCACTTTTTTACTTCTTCCCCAGCCATGGAGGAAAAACATTCTCCTGGATTCTCCTGGGTTCCCACAGGGAGTGAGAGTAGGCCTAGATGAGTTGTACTAGATGTGACTTGTCCATGTGGATTTACTGCTGTCTTCACTCATGTTGTTGTAAAGGGAGTATTCTGTTCTTTCCCCTGTCCTGAAAACCTCTTGGTGTGAAAGTCTGGATTCTGCTTCCCATGCACTGCTATTCTTCTTTGGGCCTGGGTGTGAACCTGACTGAGTACAGGTGCCTCAGTAAAGAGGTCCCAAGTACGTGATCAGGAGGGAATTCAGGAACAGAAGGAAAAGAATGGAATCACTCCTTGCAGCAGGAACATGATTTTAGATCACTTCCAGGTGCATTTTTGTATTTGACCTAAGGTTCTGTCTTCCCTGTTTTCTCATGGGAAGTGCCAGGAGGGGTTTTGTGCCTTAGGCAGGAGCCTGTTCTGGGATCTGTGTAGCTGATAGCGCATGCAGTGACTTGCACCAGTGAGCAGTACTGGTTTGATCTCCCAGGTTACTCTTGTAGTTTGTCAAGTACTTGCAATTATATTTTTTAGCTCAGAATTTGTCTTGTGAAGGAAACCGTCTCTCATCTCCCTTCCTCTTGCTCTCTTTCCAGGATTATTCCTCCTGGTCTGAGTGGCTGCCCCATGCAATACACAGTATTTTGTTTCAGCACTGCAAAAGGCATCCTCAGCCTGGATCCATCCCCTTCCTTGCTGCTGCTAGAAAAGGGGCTGTGTAAACATTGCACAGATTTTGGAGAAGGTGGGAGAGGAGAGGAGGATGCTGAAGGCACACTGTGATCAGCCTCCCATCTCACAGCTTGAAAAAATGGAGGGTTGTAGATTTCACTGAGTTCTGTAAACAGTGGCATTGCAGGTATGTCACTGATGCAAGCAGTACACTAGTGCCACAGCATACTTTCCAATGCCAAGGGGAAAGTGTTAAATAGATTAGATTCCAGATTTTCTCACATGTAGAAAATGAAACAGGCAGAAATGTTCAGAAAACTTGGGTTCAGCTGTGATTTTGTGTTTGTGGCTTACTAGTTCTCAAGCGGATTAGCAGAACTGGAGGAGAAGGGCATGATTTCAGCACTCAGGGGAGTCTGCTGTCCACTTACAGTGGAGCTGTGACAAAAGAATGGGTGAAAAAACCCTGGCAGTGGAAAAGGGAGAACGTGCAAAGTTGAAAAACAAAGGCTGTCCTAAGTGGTGGAACCCTGTCTTTCATAAGCTGGCACTGGGTAGTTTCCTGGGAAAGTTTAAGAAAGGCTGGGGTTAAATAGATGGACCAGATGTGTAGTTCCTCATAGAGCAGAGGTCCTGAAGTGGCTTTAGAGGGAGTGTGTGCACAGCTGGCACTTGCAGGGGTGTGACATGAGCCGAAGCTTGTGTTGGCTCAGCAGCTGGAAGCTGCAGGGATGCACTTGCAACAATCCTCCTGAGAGAGGCCTCGTGCTTGCCAAAGGCTGCAGAAACACTGACCAGGAGAAGGATTTTCCTTTTTTTTTTTTTTTTTTGTTTTGCAGAATAAAGGGAATTGGTTGAAAGAATAAAAAGTGATTTTAGTCAGAACTGTTCACTTATAGGAAGAGTAGAGCACAGTGGCTTTTTCTTCTGCATATCCTTACTTATATTACTTTATTTACAAAACCAGCAATATTAATAATTTCAGATAATTTTTGTGAACAGAAAAATCTGATTAGAACTTAAAATTCACATGCAGAGTAAATGCTTAATGCAGCTGCATAACAACCCAGCAGATACTCCATATTTTATAAATTAAAAGCCAAAAGAAAATACTTTAATGTTAAATTCCACATAAAGTGATTTTGTCTGTTTTTAACATTATATTCATTATCAAAAACAGCTGTCATCGTGCCTTGGCTTTGGCTGTGCAGGGAGTCAAATGAGGAAGTCAGACTAGTTTCACAAATGTAGCTTTGCTAAGTTACATGAGGAAGGGAAGAAGGTACCTAAGTGATTAATCTACTGTGCTACCTTTAGCAGGTGAAGAATTAAGAATAGCTTCATTGCTACTGCCTTCTGTATTCATTAGGCATTTATATAAAGAGATACAAATTACCTGAGTATAATTTATGGTTGGAACTTAAATTGACAGTGGTTTCTTATGGTGCTCCTTTTGCTGACAGGTATGAATAGTTTCTTAAGGACTTTAGGGCAGTTCATACCTTCGTCTTTATTGCCCCAGTGCAATGAAAAATTTGGAGGAATGTAATTACACTTAATGTGAGTCTATAACAAAATGTTTGAACATCTGTTTGTCCTCTCTGTCTCTCTTTTTCTGGGCAGCTCTCTTAGTTCTGAGACAGATGAAAAGCAATAGACCCTATGTGCATTTAAAATTATTTCAGAGAAGAGCTTATTTCTGCAGTTGTACTTGCTTCCAAGGTTGTTCTCAGTCAGGGAATGAAACTTTCGGCACGCCAGAAGGCCGGTACTTAACGGTGTGTGATTCAACAGCAGTTTGTCTTCAGCTTTCTGTGAAGATCATAGTAGAGTTCTCTTAAAGGAAAAAATAATCCCACCAAACACGTTTAATTTACCGGCTGCCCACCCGGTGTTCCTGCACTGCTGCAGCTGCCTGCCGGTGGTGGTGGCTGTGGGAAGGGTTGTTGTCTGACTGAGTACAGGTGCTGCTGGTACCAGGGATTGTGGGAAGCACTGCTGTTGCCAGCCTTGGATTTCGTCTGACACTAAGCATCTCTTGTGGTATTAATCAAATAACTTTCTCTCACTTCAGGACCCTTGGGTACTGGAAAGAGTGAAACCTCACATTCTGTGCCTGAAAATGACAGTATAAATTGAAAGTGTGTTGAAAAAATCCAGAGGAGTATAGTGTGGACCTGGCCCACTATATCTGCTCAGAGGCACAAGCCCCTCATGTAATTAATATGCTCAGTTTTATGCCAGGGCAGTGGAGAAGGAAATGTTGTGTTGCACAGATGCTGCACAGGTGAGCTTTGTCCTCCAAGGGGATATGCTACTGGCTGCAAGTACCAGATCATATGCCTGAGCTTGAAAGGCAATGCTGCTCCCTGTTCTTAATACCTTTTCCCCCACTCCCCATCTTTCCTGGGGAAACAAATGTAGTTTTGAGGAGGTGAGGGAAGGGCATGGGGGAGAGGAGGGGTGGGAATAAATCAGCTTGTCTTTTGCCAGCTTCTCAGATTTCTTTTTAAAATAGGGCCCCGGGGTGGGGGGTGGGGAACATAATCAAAGAAAGGATATTATAATTGTATATATAACTCCCTAGATATTTCATGAACACTCATGTGTAGACAGCAGTGATGCCTAACACAGCTTTAGTGAAAGGCGATGAAAGTCCTCTAATAGATGAGATCTTGGATTGCGCATAGAGCGCTGATAAGTCTTGTTAACAAATCTTTGGTGGTGTCCCACAGAATTGCTTTGCTTGTCCTCTTACAGGAACCTGTCACAGAGGACAGGCAGAAGCCTAATCTCACGCCCTGATAATACAAAGGTATTGTGGTCTTCCAGATATTTGAGTTCAGCACTGTTGCTACACTGCTGCTCTGCTCAACTGCAGACTGGTGAAGTGATGCACAGATTCCTGCCTTGAACCAGAGAGGCCCAAGAAAAAAGCAGTGCTGACAGAGAAGTGCCAACACCTCATCTTAGTGAAACACTTAGATGAGTATATTTGGATGAAATTAATTTCATGCTAATGTTAGTCAGAAGTACTGATCCGGCCTGTTTCCAAATCTAGAGGAGAGGTTGTTAATAATCCCAGGGGAAGATTCATTCATCCACAGATGGAAGAGTTTGCTATGCCACTGGGAGGTGTTTCTCCTGTAGCTCCTGGGAACTTACTGCAGTCCTTGAACATTGACATCGAGAGGGTGAGGAGGGAATGAAGAGCCAACCTCCTCCTGGGAGGAAGAGTATTTGGTTTTTTGAGGCAGAGAATTTTGACTCTGAGGATGGCTCTCTCCAGTCAGGGAATTGCTATGGCAAGTTTATTTGTTGGCAATTCTCAAGTACCTTCTTTTTTTCCACTCCCCACCACCCCACCCCCCCCCCCAAAATAATAATATAATCATTTGCTTCTGGAACACACAGATCAGAATACCACGTTATTGTCCCTATTCACTCTCCTGTCAATGTTACCATGCTGTTGGCACTTTTATACAAACACATCAGCTATTTTTCCAAAATTTTCCATTTCTCTCTGAAGGATACAGCTCAAACTCTGTATTTCTATCCTTACCCTTCATCTCTATTACAAGCTGCAAGTCCTTTCTGTGTTGTCATCATTTTAGCTGATTAACCCCCTCGAATCTCAAGGCAGACATCTTATTTCTAATTTTTTTTTTTCAGCTGCATTTTGAGACCTTTTTAAGTAAACCACTGCAAATCCAATCTTGGTATGAACCTGCTTGAGTGAAAATGCTGACTTTTACATTTATAAGGCACTGATAGAGATTGGGATTAGATCAGGGATAAAGCCCCCTTAAATGTCGAAGACAGTGATTTGAGCCTCTGGATGCCTGTTTGCATTTTATTCTTTTTCCTGGATTGCCGGTCAGGGTTTCCACCTCAGGTCTCTCTGTTTCGTTAAACATCTTTAAAGGATATGAATGCTGTGTCATATTTTTAGAAAGGATAATAGTGTAAGTGTATTGTATAGTCACCAAAGGGGGTCCGAGGAATGAGCTATGCCTGAAATCAGTCCTGGTGTTTGTTCAGAAGGGAACTGGTTGGCTGAAGTCGAGGAGTCAATGGCACTCCTGTGAAGCTTGTTTGGCACTTGGTCCAGTACATGTAACAAAAGTTTCAAATAAAGATGATAATCTCTTCTGCTACGTCAGGGTTTTTCAGGGAGGCTGATGGAATATGGTCACTGTGCAATTGTCTACAGTGCTAAAGAGAATATTAGAGAATATTAAAAAAGTACTGTCCTATTTGTATATATGCAGACTATTTGTTTGGACATAGTTACCTTTTTAGGGGTGGTAGAGAAATTTTCTATCTCATCCTCTTTACTTTGTACCAGTGCTTTGCCCAGCTTTTGCTTCTGGTGGGCATGTGACTGAAGGGGCTGACAGCCAAGTTTATATTTAGCACTGCACAAGTCAGCATCCTTTCATGCCTTAATTGCTGTAGTAACAGGAAACCATTTGTGAGTTATAACAAATGATGCAGAATTTTTCTTTGCTGTCAACTCATGGATTGTTGTTTTCCCATCTGAAATATTAAGGGAACCCAGTTGAAGATCAATGGAACAAGGTTTTTCAACTCCATATTTTGCTGTATGTACTGAGAATTTTGCAGCTTTGGTGAAAACATTGAGGAAGAACAAAGGACAATGGGGATGTGCCTTATGAGCTTATTCCATGAACAAACTCATACATCAGGCTCAGCATTTATTTTTGAGGATCCACCTCTGAACAAGCAATAACATGTCTGTTTTCTAAGCTCCTATCCAGAATGTTGGGGACAAAGATCCTCTTATGAATTCATGTGTAAAGGAGTATGTCTTTTGAATAGATACAACAGTTGCTCTGTTTTCTTGTTCTGTGCAAGTGATGCTTTTGCTGTTCCAGTAATGTATATCTGAATGATTTGCTGAAATGACCTGGACAGGCTTTTTGGAGGAAAGAGATGGATGAATTCAAAACAAAACCCTTTGTAACTTCCAGATTAGACACCTTCAGAGCCTAAAATGGGGTTATAATGGATGTAGATGGGTAATATTTTTCATATTCCTTTTCTTTCTTGATACTCATTGTTAAATGATTAATCTTAACCATTCTGTCACTTTTGAAAAATCTATAAAACACTGCTTGTATTTTTGTCTCAGATATAACATACAGTAGCTTGTATCTTCCTAGGGCAGCTCTGGCCATAGTACCAGTGTTAGTGTTTTCTGCCCCTGGATGACAGTAACACATTTAACTATAGAATTTTATGGCAGTGTTAGCTGCAATTTGAATAAAACATAATACATGCCTTTAGGCTTGCAAGTTCTCCTGTATGCTAGTTCTTAAAAAATTGGTAACTGAAAAACTGGTGATGACAACTTCCTGGGTTTTGGCTGGGTTTTTTTTACCAACCATCTGAATAAATGCACACCCATTACCTGTTAGTCATCTGAGTTTTTTTGCCAGCTAAGAATAATAATTTTAAAATAAAATTGCAAGTACTTGTCTACAATTGTCAGCGTGAATTTAACTTGCTGGATTTGGACCAAATTGTGGGTAATGGTATTATTTATGTTGGTAGTTTTATATTCCTTCCTGTAACTCCTCCCCTGGGTTCAACTTTTTTTTTTTTTTTTAAGTAAATAGTTAGGAAAAAAGTGATACTATAAACTCATAAAAAGGTCAAGAACAGATTTAAGAAGCAGTAAAGTTTTTTCTGCTCCCCAGACTTTACTAATTAAAAGCACATCATGTGTATTGCACTTGAATCTTGGTTTATAACCTCATTTATGGTAATGAATGTCAGAAAATAGCAGTATTCCTTACTGCACCATTTCATTTTATTCCTTCTGCAATAAGATGAATTCTGGTGTCTCATTGAGCACTATGGCACAGGATGAACTGGTGAATGGCCATCTGAAATGCAATACTGAAGTAGTTTAGGGTTGTTTTCCCCCAGACATTTAAACTCTGAATTGTTGGATTCTGACTGAACTGAGCTCTTGAAAGGGAGCTTTGCGATTTGGGTTTTTGTTTTCCCCCTAATAAAACAAGCGAGGGATGTTTCCTTTGCTGTACTCTCTGAATATTTTTTACTCTTGTTTTCTGCTGAGTCTTGAAAATTCAAGTCGTCAGAGCAACTTCCTATGAATAAATACCCTACTCTGAAATACATTTTGCTATCTCTCGTTTTAAAAAATTACTTTAAAGATTATTTTTGGTTCTCAGTGCTTTCATATCTTGCCAAGTTTTAAAGTATGTTATGTTCTGAAGAGATGGTATTGGAAGTGACTCTGTAAAAAGGTTATTGGCTTTCATGCCACAGTGGTTATTTGATTTTTTTTTTCTGCTTTAATTTTTTTCTTCCCCACCCAATGCCCCAGCTTGAAACTAATCGTTGGCCTCTGCAAGTTGAGCTGAGCTGAGCTGGACTTCCCTGTGGCAGGCAGTGCTCTGTACCTGGCTGTGGCAGAGGGTACTTCAGCTGTCACTGAAGTTGTCTTGTGCTCTAAGGGCTTGTTTTGGCCCTCCACAGGGGACAGCTTTTTCCATGAGCCTGGTCCTGCAGGTACTGTGTGGCAAGGTTCTGAGCAAACTGGTCTGATTTGGCCCTGCTTTTTGGTGGGGTGGGATGAGATGCTCTCTCCAGCATCCCTCTCCAGAGTGTGCACAGAGTTGGCCTGCACCAATTATCTGAATTTCATCTGTCAGAATTCTCCTATACCTGTCTCATTAGTATGTGTAATTACAGACTTTTTTTTCCACAGGCTAATTTTTATCTTAATGATGAGGGAAGCTTTAAGTCAGGCACTCTTCCAGACTCCCTTTTATAAAATAAAATTCTTGCAAATGCAACAGGAAGGCACTGTTACTGACACAAGAGCTCCCTATGGCTGGCCAGGAGCAGCATGGTCTTCAGAGCATGGTGCCACTGTGCTGTCCTTAGTGACCTGTCTTTTAACACTGGCCCTAGTAGTGTTGTAGCACCTTAGGTGCCATGCTTCATAAAATGGCTATTTAGCAGGAACCTCACACTACTGAAACAGGTGTTATGTCAGTGGTTAAGTGATTTTTGCTTATATTTGATCCCCTGCTGTTTCCCTCTATCTTGTCTAACTTGTCTTTCCTCTAAGCCCCAAGTAGTGTTCCCCACCCTCCCTGCTTTAAAAAAATCCCAAGCTAGTCCTTGACTTATGTGCTGAAGGAGGACTTTATATTTTGTTCATGTGACATGGAACTCCCATTATTCATAAATGTAAGAGATTTTTATTTCTTTTTCCTTCTACCTATCACTTGCCCTCAATTCCTCCTTTTGGTAATAAGTTTCTAAAATCAATTATGCGCTGTTTTTTTAATAGCTATCTAGCTACACTGAATAGAGTGTAATTGTGTAGGCTGACATATGCTATCAAACTCAAAATCAGTTGTAGTTAAATCTGCAGGACTGATGTTCTAGAGCTTTGAAGTATTTTGTGACAAACTGAGTAGTCTTCTGCTTTTTGTGTTGGTACCCCAAATACATAGAAATTATCTAACCTAACTGCTGTCATAAGCAGGGCAATCTATGAAAAGATGTCCTCTTCAGAGGTGGAGTGTTTCCTGGAAGTTTGTTCATGCTGTTACAGCTTTTTATCATGAAATCCTTGTATGTGGAGAACTAGATCTGAAGACTAGATGGTACTGCAGCAGGGATGGTTTAGTGGTAGTGACACAGGAAACCCACGAACCACACTGGTTGGTATGAGATCTTCCTGTCAGAGCAGAAAGCCATAGAGGGCAGCACGTTCTGACCTTCTGTACTTGTATTAGTGATTTTGGGTTTTTATTCTCTCTCTGGCATTCAGAAGCATGGAGCAAGTGGAGTTTAGGGAAGCTTCATCAGGAGTTTAGGGAAGCTTCATCAGAAATGTAATGGTGTTGGCTTAGTCTGCCTGGCCACCCCCAGGGCATCTGAAGCTCTTGGAAACAGTGGCCTCAATAATCTCTCTGGTTCAAGGGTGGCTTTGATTTTCTCCAGTCTTGTACGACTTTGCTGTCTCTGAGAAAAGCCACTGAAAAGGCAGTACTGGTGTATATGTAGATAGTTCTTTCTTTGTCCATGCTTTTGTAAAAGATCTGCTTAACCTGTGAGGGTGGCAGGAGACCAAATGAAAATGGGTCCCACCCCCTGATCCCATCTTTCCTGAACACAAGCTGAAAATTTTGGTCTGACGTTTTCTGGCTGTCGTGCAGCAGTGATGCCTGAGGCTTCACAAGATTGACTCTCAAAGGGCTCCCATCTGTTTGCTGTGGCTTGTTCTTTTGTTCCTCCTCCAACCTGAGCTGTGAATCTGTAAATTCCTTGGCATTTTCTAGGGGAAAACAAAATAATCTTTATTTCTGTAGTATTTGGGCTGTACTTGTCCCACTTGTATGATGAGTACAACTGGTGTTTGTAGAGCTTAGGTAGTGTCTATATTGGGCAGAGGGAAGAAACAGCTCTTCAGAAACTGCTATAGCTTGAGAGTTGTTAAAGACCTTCAATTAATGAAATTATTTTGGAAGTCGGTGTCCTGGTTGGCTGAATACTGTATTATGATCTAACTTTTTTTTTTTCTCTCGAAGTTACTTTATGTGAGTATTTTAGTTTCTTTACAATAGCTTTGAATATTGAGTGACTGATGCAAGGATACTCACACTAGTCTGCCCTGCTCAGACAGATGCTCAAATGAATCAATCTGTGTTTGCAGTACTGTCTTTCCATGTACTTGGTTGCCTCAAATGATATTTGAGTACTGGAGTGTTGTAGATTCCACATATTTTACCGTTTTTTATCTTTACTTATAGAAGTTACCTCATAAGGAGTATGGAAGCAACTTGTCAAAAGCTCAGAGATCACAGTACTGGAAGATACTGTTTTTTTCTGTTTTAAAAAGGGCATCTTATGCTCAATATCTACATTAAAAAAACCCAAAACCAAATACAAAACAACAGAAGCCTAAAAAAGTAGCTGGGTTTCTTTCCATTGCCCCTGTTAAGTTAGTAACTTGCTGCTGCATTCTGCATAGCATGTCTAATAGACATTAGTGTCCTGTGGAGTACTTTGTCAGGTTCAGGAGTGATGTCCTGGTCCTTGGAAGCTCTTGATGATTTGAGTCCAGGATACCTGAAACATGCACCAAATGATCAAACTTGATCTGGTATTACTGGAATCAGTGGTCTCTACTTTTCTTTTATTCTCATACCTAGCTATTAAAAGATGCCTTCTGTGAGAACAGAAATGGTAGGATTTTTTTTACAGACTGTGTCTGGGGGAAAGAATGTTGTCTGCTGCATGTTTAGAGGACCTCTAAAAAAATAAAATACCATTATCTTTAGATGTCTTGATTTTTCTAATTTTCAGTAATAAAGATGGCTGTTGGGCTGCTTCTGAAGTATGTTGTTACTTTGCATAATCACTTATATTAGTTTAAGCTTGTAATATTGTTCTAAAAGTTTTTGGCTTTTAATAACATGTTATCTTTTGTAAAAATAATAAAAATGTAGGTGTGAAGCATTTTTCTTCCTATTTGAAAGCTGTTAAATAACATAACTGCTTTTTTTGCTGGCAAGTAATTTGGTAAAGACTTTATAATAAACTGCATTTGTGATGAGCAAGCTAACATTCTTATTTATTTTGACTTCTCTAGAGAAGTTGGAGGTTGCACCACCCACTCCAGGACAACTGAGACATGGTAAAAGAAGAACGTTTGTTGAATGTGGTTCAGTAATTGTTCAGTCTCTCTTTGAATTGGCTTCATCCTTCTCCTACAAGTGCTGGTCTGTCCTCATCCCTGTTGAATGGAGTAACAGAAAACCAAAACAAACCCTACTGCCTTTGTTTCATAACACCTCGGCTGGAGAATGTGCACCATTTAGTGAAACTAGGACAGAAAGCCCAAATGAGAGCATGCTGCTCAAAGCCAGCAGCAAACACTGTTTTTCTAAGCCAAGCAGTGTTGATGCTGTAGTACCTTGTGAGGGTTTTTGTTTTAAAACGACTGAGAAGTGGTACAAAATGGTAGAGAAATTGGAAATAGTCTGTGTATTCTTTATAATGCTATGATGATTCAAATTCTGATTTAGTTTCCAAATCGGTGTATTTTTCTGTCTTTATACTCTCCAGTGAGCAAATTTATTTAGTAAAACATTTTCCTATTATAAGTATCAACACTTATTTTTCTTTGGGATTTTTTTTCTTTTTTTCTGTCCCTGGGATTCTGTTTACTCCATGAATTCCAAAATTCTGTCCATATCACTAAGAATTTGAGCTCACTTTGTAGCTCTAGTGTTTGGTACACACATTTTGAAAATACTGGGCATATGTGTGTGCTTTTTTTGTTATTTATGTTTTTGGGGTTTTTGTCTTGTGGTGATTTAAAAACAAAACAAAAGTTTCATACGTTTTATGCGTTAGTCCTCTACCTGTGCAGTTAAGAAGGTATGTGGCTTCTTACAAAGTAGTTATAGATGTCCATTCACGTTCTAGCACCTGAGTGTGAAAAATCTTGAGTGTGGCTTTGTTTTTTGTATGGTCATGGATTCATGCATTCTGTGAGAGGAAAACCTAAAAGGTATTCTTGCCAGTTTCTTTTCACATGACTGTGAGGTTCATGCACTCTTCTTTCTTCCTATGTTTGCATCTCTTTATAAAATGTCAGTATATAAAATTATAAAATTTAGTACCGTCTGAAGTGACAAAAAAACTCCACCAAACAAATCCAAAGTGAATTACTGATGTGTTTTAAATGTTAAAAAAAAAAAGAAAATTTCTAACTTTCTAAGCTGTATTTTTTGTCATGTAGTCTGTTCTCAGTGTTGTATTTAGTCTTATGAAGTGAGCACTTGAAACTCAGCTGGAGGCAATGCTGTGCAAATTCAGTCTCACCTCCATCAGAAGCTTAGAAGCTAAAACCTGAGAGAAAATGAAGCAGGGCAAAAAAAAGGGATGATACAGTAGCACTGTGCTCATTCTTAGAAATTATTCAGACCACTGTGTTCCAAGTTTCTGCAGTAGAAAATGTTTTCAAAAATATTTAACAGACGTTTCAGAAATGAAAAGAAAATGTTCATGAAACAAAAGGCGAAACTTGATTTCTTAAAATGTGTATAAAGGAGCAGCTTCAAGTCTGACTTGCTCTGAGGATAGTGCACAAACTAAATCAAGATATAGAATTTGGCTTGAAATAGTGAGATAATTAACACGGTATGACACACTAGTGAAAACCATGTTAAAGTTTGCAGATTTAGCTGAAGGAGTTTGGATAAGAATTTTCTAGCTCCAGAAATTCTCTTAAAATAGGAATTTTTGGGAGTACATGAAGAAGATGGAACTCTTGCACACGGGTAGTGAGGGACTTGCAGAGAAAGGGCCTTTATTTCATGCAAGAGAAGAATGCGGGGAGTCTGGTGAGGCAGTTTGGCGATCTTCAGTGATACCACAATGCTGGTTGGAAGGTCTGTAAATTTTACCAAGTTTGCGTAGTTTTGAATATTTCTCATATGCACTAGTAGGTATACATTTCCATCTGAAATTGTGCAAGTGTTTGCAGAGTAAGTTTTTTTAGCTGGTTCTTCACAAGCCATTAGTAACACTTCTGTGTAGCAAAGGGTTTTATCGTACCTGCCACCAACATAAAGGTCTCCAGTAGAATGAGTAGGAAAGGAATTTTGTGTATGTTGTCTTTTTCTCTTAAAGGCAGTGTTAGACTGACATTGCAGTTGTTCCTGTAAACTAGTGAAGTCTCTTATAAATATTTTATTTTCTGTTTTTTACTTATTTCTTTTAGTGTTCTTCCACAATGCATTACCTTTTGTAGGGTTTGGATTTTTGGATAACGCAATTATGATAGCTGCGGTAAGTTCATTATTTAAATTCCTTGATCAAGTCGATGAGATTGATATTGTTACAGAGAATAGAATAGACTAGACTATGAGGTCTAATTTAGAAAGTCCTCCTGCTCAGGACCTTCTCAGAGTCTCTAGTGTAACCTTCTGCTCAAAGGAGAAACCTGTGAGGTCAGACCAAGTTGTTCATGTTTTTATCCTGTGGGACGTGAAAAATTCAAGGGCAGCCTGCCTGAGCAACCTGTTCCAATGCTCAGCTGTCCTTACGGTGGAAAACGTTTTGCTATATCCAACTGGAACATGTCTTGTGTTAATTCATGCATGTTGTCTCTCATCTTTGGACACATACTGCTGTTTCATAGCGCAGTTCACTGTGATTTTGTTTCTTTAACTGGAAGCATAAGGAGCTGTGGTGCTGTGTTTTATTTGTTTGCTCGGTATTTGTGTAAGTTTTCATTCAGAGCTATGCATTCAGCTGAGAATTACAGTGGGGAAGATGGTATGCAGAGATAGGGATTGCAGGTTTGTCCATTAGCTGCCTGTTATGAAACAGTATAAAATATTAAAAGAATATCGGAAGTAGGCTTTTGTCCTAGGGGGAAATATATATACCAGGAGGATAGGATCTATTTAGATCTAGTAGAAGTGATGTCCATTTATCCTTTCAGTTTTAACACAGACAAGCAGTAAGCAATACTTCTGTCAGTTGTATCAATATAATTTATTTTAACTCCAAATCCCTCAAATAATGACAAAACTTTATTTTTCAGGGAACCCAAATAGAATTGTCAATTGGAGTTGTCTTAGGAATTTCAACTATGGCAGGCAAGTATTAAAAATGCAGCATGTTTAGACTAATATGGCACATTCCTATATTTTAATCTGACAGTGGCACACAGGGCTGGAAATGGCTCTTCCTCAGTCTTGCAGCTGCATTTCCTAATAAAGAAACAACCTATGGGTGAAGCAAGGACATATTCCATTCGCAGAAGTGGAATTTCGGTTCAAACTGCTTTTGAAATGCTTGTTGTCAGTTTTAACTTACTAGGTAAAATCCTGGGTCACTTGGGAAAGTGTATTTGCATTTCTGTAATGGAAGTGCTCTAAATTCCCCAGGGTCCCCTATTGATGTATGTCTATATCTGTATTTGTACGTTGCTGTTTGCTTGCAGTGCTAAGTGGAGATCAGTGTTGGTGTCCTTTTACTGTGTTGGCTGCTGTTCTTGGTGGCTCCTCTGCCTCAGTGTGATATGGGAAGTCCAAGGAGCCACCCTGCTCCTGCACTGAGCCACGGCTGATAAGCTCTGCTTGACAGCTTTGGTGCCTCTGCAATGTCAGAGGGTAAAAACCTGCTCATGGGTCCACCAACTGCAGGGACAGCATTGCTCGAGAGCACCCAGGGAGCTCAAATCAAAGTGTCTACAGCAGAGCAAGTGAATGGTTTGGAAATGTGCAGTTCTCTGTTGCAGTGTGAGACAGTCACAGTTAAGCTTATGTCAGTAAAATCTGCTGTGAAATCATGTATTTTGTGTGTAACTTTGTTCACTCATGTACAGTATTCATTCCTAAACTGATGCAGTCCATGGATGTGTTGAAATGTCTATCAAAGCCATAACTGAGTAGCAGCTGCTTCTACTTCCAGTGCTCCTGTGCCTCTTGAGGCACTGGAGGGCTTTGCTTGGTGTCCAGCATTAGCTGCATGGATCTGGCAACCATTCATGGCTGTTCTTAACTGTGATCTGAAAAGCTGTTACATTGATTTCCAGGTGTCAGTGTTGTCTGTCAAGTTTTTTTCATGTAAGTCTAGAAAAATTGTTGCACTTCCTGTTATTTTTAGTCTCCTACTATTATTAAACTGTAATAAGGTCAAAATAAAAACTCTAAAATAAAAGGACCCTAGTTCTAGTCTTTCATCGTGTATATTGAGAATAGCAAGGATCACTGGGAGGGGAGCTGCTTGGTTTTGTTCACAACAAAAATAATACTTTGCCTTTTTGTCTTCCCTCTTCCTCCCTCCAGCTGCAGCTTTAGGAAACCTTGTTTCAGATTTAGCTGGACTGGGGTATGTATATGCTTGTATTAAGAATATTAAATGCATTAATTGAGATGCAATGTGAAAAAATACAATTTTGGTGATATACAATTTTCTTGATATTTTGCTTTACGTAATATACCTGCTCAGATTGCTATGCCCAGGTGTGAAGATTTTTCCTTCTCCTCAGATAAAACAGTTAGATATCTGAAATATCTTCAGATCTAGACATATGTATTTAGGATATTAACAGATACAGTGACTTTTTTTTTTTTAGCTTTTAAAGGAAATTTCTGTATCATTGCTGAAAGTAAAGCTGTTTGTTATGCCTGCTTTTAACACTTTCCCTCTAATGTTTTGTTTTCCACAAATAACAAGGCTTATTACTAACTAGTCTGTGTGACCTTTCTACTAGTAAAGGTTACTTAAAAGCTCTGCGAAAGCATTCCTGTCAGTTTTCTTGTACTGCATAAAGATTTTCTGGAAATCTTTCATATTAAATCAGTGAGATGATTAACTTACTTCACAAATGTGACCTTTAAAAGTCTAAACTCTTTCCCATATTTATCTGTCAATGACTTTATCAGTATGGTGAAGGAAAAGCTATTGATTTTAAGTTCAAATATTTCAAAATCCTCACTAGAAGATACTGTCAGATCCAAAATTGTTTTTTCCTTTTTTCTTGTTCTTCCAGACTTGCAGGTTACGTAGAAGCTTTAGCTTCACGACTGGGTCTGTCAATCCCTGACCTGACACCCAAACAAGCTGATATGTGGCAAACCCGTCTCAGTGCACACTTGGTGAGTATCCTGTAGGTAGGCACTGCTGGCATGGAGCTGTTTCTGTTTAAACTAGTACGTGATAAATCCTTTCTGTCAGTTTTTTCATTAAATACTTACTGACCACAAACATTGTGCACATTTCCTGGAAGGTTTAGTTGTGAGCCCCTGTCATGGAGCATCACGAGACTGGATTGTTTTGGGCTTGGGCGTTTTTTTGTACGCAGTGAGCCAAAAGTGGCTTGTGATGTAGATAATCTCCGCAATGACTTCATGTATGCTGTGCAGATACCTGGGTTGAACTCTGGCTATGGTGATAATTTGTTTAAAAGTTATGACCCCTATACATTCCTTGTCAAGTGCTTGCTACTTATACACCTGTGCTGGTATGTATTAATTTCTAATATTCTCTAAATTAGCTTGTGTATGAAACTGACTTTCCATGGGTAAACTTCTAGCATTTCAGTTATATTCACTGCCTGTGTTTACAGTTACAGGACATTCATCTTGCAGTTTCATTTTCAGGGTGGTTACTTAGTTAGCATTTAAAAATTTGAAGTGGTCCCGCTTCAGTAATTAGATCATTAGTTTATTTTGATTAAAGAAACAGGTTATCAGAAACTGAATTGAAATAACAGATATTTCTTTCGCTTTGCCAAAATGAGCCTTCATTGGGAAAAAATATTCTTCCAGATTTAAGGGATGAAAAGTAGCACCACGTGCTGAGGAAAAGTTAGAGAAGAAAGAAGTCAGGTTTTAGCAGTGATAGATCAAAGCACTGAGCAGCAAAAGGTTGGCATATTGTCAGGGGGCTGCCTGGTAGTGTATCCAATGTAAGAGTCTTTTCAGTGGAAGCTGAGCCTGTGGCAAAACTGTGTCATTGCACTGCAGTTCATTCACGGCACTCTTCTGTGAAAAATCTTCTGAGCACCTTCACCTGTATATTAGCATGTTTTTAATGATTTATCTGCTGTCTCAAGTTTCTCAACACTATCCATCTACTGCTGTTGATGTGATTTGGATATTGCTTGTCTTGCTTTATTTCCTCTCTTCTTGATTTATACATCCAGGTGAATTGTGAAATGTTTTCCAGTTTTTATTGGTTTTGTCTTTGCCATATGCAAATCATCATGGCTGCAAGGCACTCCCCATTCCTGACTTTGATCATTTGCATTACCAGATACAATCAGATACATTTATAATTGCACCTAAAATGTGTCTAGGTGTTGTTTGGTTTTTTCGTTTTGGTTTGGTTTTTTTCTTTCCCTGTCTTCCTGGCCATCCTCCTAATCCTTTGAATCTCTGTCTTCTCTCTTATGACTTGTGCAGCTCTTCATGAGCATTCCCCCCACTCTTTCTTCAGAATTGTCTTTTATCACAGCAAACACTGTTTCTAACATTGTCACATCTGTCTCTCTCTCGTAGATTGTGTGTCTAGTCGCATGCTAAGAAAAATGTGACTCACAGTTGAAAACTAGATCAAGGGGGGTGTTTTTGTGGTTGTGTTGGTACAGGCAAGTGAGTATTAACTGATCAGTGAGAAACTTAATTTTTTCCCACTTTCTCTAGGGTAAAGCTATTGGAGTGACCATTGGCTGCATTTTAGGAATGTTTCCTTTGTTGTTCTTTGGCGAGGAGGAAGAAAAACTGGAAGAAAAATAATAACCTTTTTACATGATGTATACAAATGTAAACTACTGTACCTCAATTATTCAATTATGCTGTCAATATTTAGGAATTAACAGACAGTAAAAAATGTATAGACTTGGGAACAAAACCTTCAGCATGTCGTTTTATGGAAACACTAATTTATTGTGGCTCTGTTATGTTCAGTACTTCTTTTTATAAGTAATACCATCTAACTTTTTATTTACTTGTAAATTTTTGAAGTGTTTTCACTTATAGCAAGATGTTTACCACTTTCCCCTTTGACCTTATTCTTTAATGGATTATTTCTTCAATAATCCACCATGGATGACAGTATCACTCCTGACTTATATATTGGTTGCTTAGCAGTTGTAATTGCATGACAGAAATACCACTGGTGTTCATCAGGTCCTTCAATGCAGATTATTAAGGAGGTCATTGATGAGTAATTTGAAGTCCCTCACTTTGAAAGATGATTGGTTGCCCCTCACCAGCCATCATTTTGCACTGCCTTTAGATTAGATATTTCAGTGATCTTTGATAGTATAGTTTGCATTTTTCCCCAATTATGAGTGTCTCTGAATTGTCTTCTGAGATGATCATGTTGATGCTTTGACAAGGTAAGTGTTTCCAGTGTAGGGTCTCTACCAAGTCCATTTTTAAAATGGTGTTTTAATGCCCTCTGTACTTTCATATTAACACCTCTTTTTTCCTCTGTAAACAGTATTTTGAGAATTGAGTTGAGGTATCCTTAAATTTGCACTCCTGTGTTTTGAGTGTGGTATTAAATTATTCAGATCAGTTGTTTCAAAAACACAAACAAATTTTTTAATTGTTATGCTTAAAATAAGGTGTGAATAGTTGATTGGGTAGATGAGGCCAGTTCGGGGTATAAATGAGTGCTGGCATTGGAAGTTTATAATGGGTGGTTCAGTTGAAATAAGTGTACCATCAGTCTGGATTAGAGGACCTGATTTGCTGATGACAACTTTGTATTTAAGATTAAGCCTTTGCCATTTGTTTTTTTTTCTTTTTTTTTCTGTGATACAATTAGTAAAAAAACACCAAACAACAGAAAAAGGAGACTTGAGGCCTTTTTACCTTTTTGCCTTTTATTTTTGCAGTCTTACTTGGTGTATTATAGATCTGACAGTACAGTCTCATGTAACTGTGCTTTTTTATACGGACATGAATAAAATTATGACAACTATCAAATATTCATAATACTTCAGGATCTGACTTGCCAAGCATATCACTAAACTGGTAATTGTCCCTTAGAGGAGAAGGGTTCTTACCTATTTGAATAAAATTTAGAAAAGACACTAAAAAGAGGCACAGCCAGGGCACTTTGAGAGTTTTGTTGCTGGAATTGTTAGCACTTCTGAAACCTATAAAGAAATGTTTAAAAAAAATTAAGTCCCCTGATGACTCTTATTTGCTGTAGTAAAAGTCTTTTGTAACGTGTATGCTTTACAAAGCTCATTGCTTATTTCATTGTCATATATCTGACTTCTCTGTTCTCATTTCTAGAAGCCCTGTGACAGCAGTACTGAAACTTTAACTTATGATGAAGGGGGCACTGTTATCTCTGTTTCTCGTAAAGCAGACTTTGAAAAGTGGGAGCGAGTAGTCCTAGTAGCATGTGCTGTACTTTGTACATTAAACCATGAGAATCTGGACCAAACTATACAGCTGAACGAAAGCTCAGCCAGGCATCAAACACAAATGCAGAGAAGTTTTGGCTTGCATTTTCAAAGTTGGAAGCTTTATTAAAATAAAATAAAACAACAAACAACCACAAAAGCCCCCTCTAACCACAAAAAAACCCCTCTAACCACAAAACCCAATCCAGATAGGCAATTATGTACTTTTTCCCCCAACAGATTGCTGCTGGTTTGTAGTAGTTCAGTGATCAAGGGGGTTTTTTTACTCATCCACACGTTTGTCTTGCCTTAAACTCTTAACTTTTCTGCCTCTGTGTGTACTTCCATTGCAATACAAAGCTGTATGTATTTCCCACAGGTGTTTTTCTCAGACTGAAGTACAAATCAAAGCAGTTTTACATAGCTTTTTTTGTAGCTGTTTTTACAGTCATTTGAACAATGTTTCCTGTTATGATACTGGCATCTTGATTAGAATCTTTCAGCAGTGGCCAAACCTCTGTTCTTTGGCATCGTACAGTTGGAACAGTTCACGAGAACAACTGGAAGGCTGTGCCAGCTGTCACAGTAGTGTTTGTTTCATAATGGCAATAGGAAAGACTGTCTACTATTGTTAAATAGCTTGTGCATGTAAATTGAGTACCTTTTGTTGCTGTATGTCAAGGTATTGTACTGCAACGAATGCTTCTATTGAAAATCAATGAACTAAAATATCTTGAAAGAAGTTAATCATGTGTCGTCTTGTTAAACTACTTAACAGACCACAAAAATGTGGAGGGCAAGTGACACATCTTAAGAAATCTTGGGTATTTCAGGCCGTTGTCTGATGCCATAATCAAGAAGGTGACGTCAGGTGTTTCAGTATTTGACAAAGGTGAAGAAATACCTTGTGATTTGAGAGGATTAGTGGCACTGCTGGAGGCTGAGAGAAGGTGCGTGTTGGGGCCAGGCTGCCCCTGAGTACTGTGGAGTAATTTGCGTTGCCTGCAGGATCCACACTTGTGTGGACATGGTACTGCTTCTGTGGAAGGGAAGATCTATGCCTGATCTGTACCCGGTCTCCCCACAAGGAGGGTGGGTTTTTCTGGGATATATGGATGAAAGTAATCCCTGATACTCTGATCACAGTTTTTAAAAACTTAACTGAGAAGACTGAGTCCCCTTTGTTTTCTGGTGTCTTTTCTCTCCTTGATAAAAGAAAAAATAAACACTGCAGGTTTCTTCAGAGACTTCAGTATTGCTCCAGTTTTTTGTTCTATCAGTTTGTCCTCTGTTAACAGGAACTTTTTTTGCGTTAAAGGGCTGGTAGACCCGAAATTGTGTTGAAAATGCTGTCTTTTATTGTAACTTAAAATATAAATGTGTTTTTGACTGTGTGTTATCTCTAGGAACAAAGAACATCTGATAATACAGTTACCCAAATCTTCTCACCAATATTTTCTCATGCATGTACTTTTACATAAATTATTTGAATTCGGACAACGTATTTTGTATTGTCTTTAATTAAATTGTTGAACTTTCTGTAAACTCTTGTACTGCAGCAAAGCTGTTCTGTGTTTCTTTATTAGACCAGATGCTGGAGGGGAAATGTTAATAATATCCTGTGGGTATTCAGCCTCAGTTATACAAAACAGGAATTGATTATTTAAGTTGTAAGAAGGTGGTCCTTTGTCACTGTCACAGGAGATACCACCATGGAGTGGTACTTCTGTCTCTTCATGCTTGGAAGAGAGTGATTTAAACAATTAAAATGTTTGCATGGTAAATTGGTGGTGTTTGTGATTAATATTAGTCAGAAGTTCATTTGAACTTGAACTTCTGGAATTAACTGAGGTTTTTTGTATGCAAACTAAGCCTTTCGGAACTTTCCTGGACTTTGGAGCTCCTCATGGTTTTTTCATTTCTGAGTCAGTCCCTTCTGTGGATGTCTGTGTATGAAGAAGTGCTGTGAGTAAAATATCTGTACTGGAAGGATGGTCTTATCTGAGTTTGACAGCCTGTATAGGCTATTATTTTACTATATTCTGGTTGCATTGTATTGTAGAACTCTTCCTAAGTGCTGTTCAGAGAGTGCTGTTCACACTTCTAACCAACATGTTTCCTTCTTCTCTGTCTGATCTTTTATATGGTCTAGTGACAAGCTGACAGAGCTGCACTATATAAACTGAAGGCCTTAATAAAATGTTGAGAAATTATCATCCTTCTCTGAGAGTCTTATGCCTTTGGAATTTTTCAACCTGAAATACTAAGAAAATAGCGAGAGTTTTCGTAACACAAATTCAAGCTCTTGTTTTAAAGTCTTTAATAATGTTCGTTAAGGCAAGTGAGGTTTGTTAACCTTTGTCTCAGTGTTCAGGACCCTTGGCATCCATAGTGTTGCTTCAAAATAGTATTGGGGGGGTGGGAGGGTGGGGATGCAGGTGGAGGGTTTTGGGCAAACTTGAAATTTAAAAGCCAGGCAGAAGGATTTTTTTCTTTTGTTTTGGAAGACAGGTGGGTTGTGTGTGTTGAAGTGCTGAGGTAGTACCTCTCCTGTGTGTAGATGATGCCAAAATAAGGCCTTTTGCAGGTAGGAAACAGTTCTGGTTCAGCTTAGTACTGCACAGGTATGTGAGCAACTGGCTTAAAGAACACTGCAGCTGTGAATGCTGCTCCACAGTCTCATGAGTTGCTCCTTCTGTGTATGTGTACAAAGATGAAGCTGCTGTGAAATACCTAAATTATTTGAGACTTGAAACAATGCATTTTGTGACTGTTTGTGTTCTGTTCTTGATACTGTGCTTATTAGAGTGTCTTACTTGTCTGTTGTTATGAAAAGGACCTTATGCTTTTGCCAGAAGGGTTTAAGCCCTTTCAAACGTGAGTATTGATTTGTCTATCAGAAAATAGATTATCTTGTTATGGAATATGAAGTGTACAGAATGGGATCATTCTCTGGTTAGAAAACACGGATCCAAAGGGTGTAAGATTTGCCATTTTGGACCTACAATTGCCATTCCTGTTGGGAAGAAATTGCCACTGAGCAGGTTGGTAGGGCAATCACATGGAGTGCCAATTTGTCTTTGCACAGCACTGCTGCTTGGATTTGGCAGAGTGATCTGTTTGTAGCGTGGTGATCCTATCTAGTTTTGCTGTAAATGTCTTGTCTGTTACTTCCAGGTAGGAACAAGGAGGAAAGGGAGGAGAATGAGATTCTTCCAGGTGGTTTTCCCTGCATGGGGATGCGTAGATGATCTCTTGAGAGAGAAAAAAACTGTGATTTGCATTCATAGTACTTTCCTGTTGTTCTCTGTGCCCCGAGAGTGCTTTTAACCTGCTGAAAGGTTGGAAGAAAGAGCTCGTGTGAGGCTTCCCTCCCCCAGAGTAGCTTTTCTGCACAGCTCAGCTATTGGATCATAGAAGTAACCATCAAAGGAAAAATGATAGTAGAATACCCACTTTTGAACACAGACATCCTTGAACAGAAAGAGAGGAATGATTAGAGGTGGTTTACCTCTGAAATACAACTGCCAAGTTACCAAAGACTACATCAAAAGCCAATTGGATGTTAAAAGGACTACAGCCCTTTTGGTGAAGTTTCAGATAGACTTTAGTGCAGCTCTGCAGGTGACTTATTCTCTGCATGGTCCCCCCTAGTAGTTATTTGCCCCATTTTGTGTAGGAATGCTGAAGGGTATCATTTTCATTCTGTACAGTTTGCTCTCTGAGAGCCCCAAAAGCTCTTAAGGGATGGCAGGACTGGTCAAGTGTTGGCAGCCAGAGCCACTGTAGGAGAACAACCCAAGAAGAGCTCATGCTGCGAGAGGCAGTCTCATCTTTATTTGTAGTCCTCAGTTGCCTTGTAAAGGCAGGCAGACAGTGGTATAGTTCGTCTGTGAAGAGAAAGTATTTGGCTGGATTGTGTTAGTTTGTGTCAGGAGTTATTGTGCTGACATGCTGAGGAGTAGGGCGGTCCTTCATGCAGATATTGAAAAAAAAGAAGGAATTCCTCCTGACCTGCACTGGAAACCTTAACATCTTGTAGGATAGTCATCTCCTTGTCTCTGCAGTAGATTAATGGCTTGGCTGTATGTTGTGACAGATTACAAAGTCTTGGGAAGCCAAAAGGCAGTTGTATGTTGTGTTTCTATGGGTCACCCAGATGATGTGTGAGGGGTTTGGGTAGTTGTGAACTCAGTCACTTGTGAATAATCCTGCAGGCTTCAAGGCTCAGTTTTTGTATGTTTGGGGGATTCCTGGAGTGGGATTTATCTCCCTAAATATAGACTTCCCATGTTGAAACTGGGCCATTTCACGTGTGTTGCATACCTTGTGACCCCTTTGTGTATGATAGAACCAGCCCCGGAGAGTGTATTTTGTCTGCTATAGATGTTGCAGTTCAGGGTGGAATTGCTCATATGCTGCAAGCAGGAGGTTGCTGCCTTACAGCCTCTGCACCAAAAATAGAGTGTTGATGTTAATTCTTACTGTCTTCTAATGTTCTCTAAGCCACGGTGAGTATTTGGAGTGTATCGGAGTTTTAGCCCTGCCTTTTGCCTGGAGTTTGCACAGGTTTGATTGAACTGGCCTGTGCCATGTTGCTTTTGGTCAGTGAAATTATTAGTTGAGCAAGTTAGCTTGTACCTGAAATGGGAGAGTTTATTTCTACATCAAATAACCAGTTCACTGGATGGAAACTGCTTACTGTTGTAAAGGAAACCGACTTTAACTGTGAGTGGAGCAGCTTGGTAGTGAAGGAGGGTGACAAGGAAACAAATGACTCTCCAGCAGGGAAGAGCTGCTCCTTTCTGGGTGGCTGTTCAGTCTGATATTCTGTGTCGGCAGCAAATTACGATTATTTTTTTTTGGTTTTCATTTCAGCTGCCGTGACAAATGATGCCAATGGTGCGTGTGATGCAGCAGCAGGGAACTCTGTTCTAAATTACTTTGCTTGAAAAATGCAGTCTGCTAAACAGAACAGATTGTCCAACAAAAACGAACTTAAAGCATACTTACAATTAACCTGCTGCTAAAATCTGTCAGCTCGGTGTTGCTGAAAGTTGGTATAACACAAGCTAGGCCAATGGTGTGATGTAGTTAAAAGTGTTACTAATGAATCATTAAGAGAATTGTGTCCTACAAAAAAAAACTATGATGATTTTCATTAATATTCTGCAGCTGCTCCCATTCAGTGCTGGGTTTGCTTGTGTCTCCCTGAGTCACTGGTGGTTCTGATGCCAGTGTGGGGGGCACATAATGAAACACTGAAAAATATAATTGCAAAAGAAGAGAACACAAAAAGGAAATAAAACTGCCCTTTAAAGAAATGCAGAAAAATTATTAATTTCATGAAAATATCTGAATAAATGGCAATAGCAGTATTTCAGTCTAAACTAGTATCTTTCTTTCTGGCAGTTCCACTGATGGTTGCAAAAGTAGGTTTCTAAGTGCCAGATCATGAAAACCCCTTCAGTGCAGGTCCAGTATTGACTTGACTCTGATTTAAACTGAATCCTAGTAGATAAAAATTATGGATTTTGGATGGTTTATTTCTTAATCGTGTTTTCCCATTTTGTAAATTAGGGCACTTCTTCTGTGTGCAAGCAGCCTGTTAAAGTGCAAGAGTTGCTGTTTCTGTTCTGTTCATGTTATTGTCAATTATTTTTGAGAATAAAAGTGCAGGATTTTTTCCTGTATAATAACATAATAGAATATTTTAAACCTGTTGTTACATAGATCCTAGCTGGATAAATGATGTTAAGAAGATGTCACACATAAACTTTTTTTTTTCCTCACTCTGAATCAAGAAGACGAATTGTTGTTAGGATGCACTTTCTTTTCCCCATTAATGACAGTCTGTGTTTGATTAGGTGATGGTAATTACTAGTGCATTTTATGATTTGACTATTTACTTTAAAAGACCTCTCCAGCCACAGCAGAAGATACAGTGGTAGCGACTTGTCCACTGTGTGGTTTCAGAAGTTCTCTTTCTTTCTTTCACTCTGAACTAACAGCCTCCTGTTGCTTTCTCTTAGGGCAGTGATCTTCTCTATGTCCTGGTGAGGTGACCATGAATGTTATGGAAGAGACTTTTTCAGTATAATCCACCATCAAAATAACCTGGCTTATTTCATCAATTCAAGTAAATCAAGTTAAAAATATTCTGATGAAAGCCCTTTAAATATAAGTCTCTGGGATATGCTGTGACTCACACCCTTGTGGTCTGGTCTAGTCGAGTCATGAATCTCTGTTTCAGTTCCTGTAGTTTTTGTACGAAGTATTTAGGAAGTCATCTGATCCAGCTCTGTAAGTGGATGGGTTGGGACTGTTACGCACATGCAGTCCATAGGCCTGGGCATGGCAGTGCAGGAGACGTGATGTCCATGTTGCACTGCAGTCCCTGAGGCTTCCCACATTGGACCGTAAAGTATCCTGAGCTGGAAGAGACCCACAAGGCTCATTGAGTCTGACTCCTGGACACATTGATGACTCTGATGAGCTCAGGTGCACTTGACATAATTCTGTGGTGAGCAGAGCCCAAAGCGTGGGGCTCTGCCCATGCTTTGTACCTGTGAGAGCAGAGAACAAGGGCAGCAACTCAGAGGCTGGAAAGTTCCTGCTGCCAGGAAGCACCTGTTTAAGAAAGAAACAGTCTGCTGCAGGACAAGTGATAGGTTGGTGACTTCCAGTGCCCCAGGGTTTATGTCCTGATCTGAAAAGGTCTTTGTCTCAGTATGCACTGTGGATTTTGCAAATTTTATATCACATCCTTATGCAATCTGCTCTGGGTATATTTGCTGATAAGTTTCTTTTGTTATATTGGTGATGGCATGATTGCTCTTATTTCCTCCATGTTGTACGAACATGCAGATGGAGTAGTGATGCCACTGAGGGTGAGAACGAAAGGTCGAAGAGTTTCTGCATTTCTTCAACATGATGTTTAATTTTCATGGATGCTCTGGAGATGTGTGAATGTTAGAAAAAATAAAAAAAACCCCATTCATACCTGTTGCTGCTACTGTACATGAATGACTGTTCTGGCTGTACTTGGCAGTATCATATCTGGGATGTTACAGGCATGGTGATGCCATAGCTCTTTTGCAAACTCTGGTCTACAGCTTTGATGTATTTTGCTTTCAATTGTATGTGGGGGGTTTTTTTCCTAACTAATTTTTAACTGTTCTCCAGATTGCTGCTTGTAATTAGTACTCCTCAATATGTCATTCTGAGTAATTCCTCCCCATGGTAGGTGTATGCATATTGAAAAATATTCATATATTGAAAAGACATCCCTTTTTTTAACCACACTTAGTCACTGTTGGAACACAACTGCTCTTTTCTGTATATCCCATTAATCCCATGTAGCATTGGCCTTTCTGCAAGTAAATAAGCTCCATTTTTCTGTGCTGTAAAACACAAGATGCAGGATTCCAGGGATTGCCACAAGATAGCTATAACAAATAGGAAATTTTATTGCCATTACTTTCCCCTTCTCCCAGTACTGTTGTCTGTGCAGTCAAAACGGTGTCAGCCTTCATGACTGCACAGAGCAAATGTTCATTTTCTCTCACCTCTGAATTTTCAACCCCGATGACTGCTAACACTCAGTGGTTGTTGTTCTGAATGTTTTTTTCCAGCATGTGCAATTAGATTTTATTTTGTATTTAAAATATTTGAATTTCCTTCTAACCTCTTTGAATCCTCCTTACACTATCCTGTTACTAGCAGAACTGTAAGCAGTAGCTGAGGGGACAGTGTATTTATTTATTTATTAACATTAAGACTTTGCTTCCTGTCTTCTAAATGCCAATTATATCAAACTGTCCTTATTCTTGGCATTACTGAGCGGTCATGCAAAAAACACCATGAATATTTTTTGCTGGTTTTCTCCACAATCTTTGTGTCTCTCTTTTCCTTTTTCCTGCCCCCTCCCCCCCATCATATTCAAGAACTATTAAATGTTCAGTCCATGAGAGCAAACTCTGGTTTTGCTGATCTTACTGAACCAGTTTATAGAAACTGGCTGTTTTGTCACTTAATAATATTGCTGGGGGAACCTATGGCATGTCAACTTGTCATTCTGTTTGCAGGGTAGGATTTGTCTCACTTAGCTGTGGCTGTCTAGAAGTTACACATCCCTCTGAGACACATGGGAGTCAGACAGGCATCCCTGGGGAGTGTTGTGTCCCTCTGCTTCCAAAGAGGAAGAATAGCTGACTAAATTATGCCCCAAACTTTTGACTTGTGGGTGGAGGTGACGTAAATCCAGTGTCGACACTTTGTGGCTTTTGAACTGTGTGCAGTTTCTGGCTGCTCAGGACTGGATCCTGTGCTTGTGGCACATCAGGTTGTGGGGCTGGGTTTGAAGGTTTGCTGCTTCTCCCAGTCTGAATACTGGGAGAAGGTGAACCAACAAAGACTGTTGCACATCTGAGTCATGGCGGTGACCCAGCCCAGTGAAATGGATGCTTGCAGATGTGATAAATACCTCCTAGGGTATCCCACATTCATTTTCTTGACTCCTGGGACTTTTGGCCTTATGATGATTTTGATACATGGCTTGTAGGGTCTGGAAGATGAGTGACTTGCAATCAGTGTAGGTGAAGAGAAAAATAATAGTGGTGAATGAGACAATTTATTTTAACACAACCATGCTCCAAACTTGGAACAAACTCAAAGCTATAATAAAGTCTTTCACCTTCAGGATACACTACTAAATTGAAAATAAAGGCATTATTTTTGGTAGTGGTGTGGAATTGGCTGACTGGCATTTCTGTTGGCAGACAGTAAAAGGGCTGCTGTCCTTCACTGGAAAAATAAGGAGGCTGTTACATTCTTGGCCTGAAAGAAATACAGTTCCTTATCCGTACTGGAGACTTGCCTCAATGTCTTAAGTCACTTTTGGAAAAACATCTCAGATTCTTTGCTAAACTGCTTTCCCAGCCCCTAGGTCTCTGTACAGCTGGTGAAAGGGGCAGAACAGATACTGGCAATGGTGTGTCAGGTCCTCTTCTAGGCAGTTTGAAGCAGATTTGTCAGGGCTGTATTCAGAACACATTCATAAATGGAAAATGTGCGAAGACTTCTGTAAATTCATTGAACAGACAGCAGGGCCTCAGTCCAGGGGCTACTTTTCTGGTTCTCCACCATGTGAGCTGCGTAGACAGCAACGGGCAGTATTTGTCTGTGTAGGGCATGTGACGGGTGTTTGAGAAAGTGGGGAGGCTCCTTTCCTGAAGCATAAGCTCTGGTTAAACTTGAGCAGCTGCCACAGGATGAGCACCTGCTGTGTGCACAAGACATTTCTGCCTGGGGTTAACTCGTGCTGTGCTGAGGCCATGCCCGTTTATTTGTTGTGGTCAGCCCTTTAGGTAAAGTTTGGTTGGGCCTGTAATATCTGTGGGTAGATACAGAGCATCTAACCTTAGATACAGTGCATTCCTGCTCTCTGCAATGTTGTAGGTGTATTATTTGTCAATTCACTTGGGCTTTTGATGTCAAAGTACATATGTAACTACTGTGTGTCCAGTCTGGTGAGGCTGGAATCGCTCAGGTGTGAGAAGATACAGTTCAGTGTTTATCTGCAGAAGTGTTCTGGGTAAAGGGTTAATGGTATGTGAGGTACAACACCAACATGAAGTAAGGTGTGACTGTTTCTTCAGTCTAGAAGATGAGGACTTATTGTGGGCACAAGATTATTTGACCAAATGATAATAAAGGTTTCTTCTTATGACATGGGAAAGCTTTTTGGGGTTTTTTTGGTCACAAGTGTGACAGATTGTCATGACATTGAGACCACGGTTTCATCCCTGTTGCCCTCAGTGTGTCCTGTGCCTGGATATGCTTGTCCTCCCAGCTACAGACCCCCTTAATGACCTGATGTTTGGCCTCTAGTCATGTGGGTGAAGAAATCTGCTGGAGAAACTCATTCATTGAGGGAACTACTGGCAGACAGTGTCAGTGACAGCAAAGGGTTGATACCAGCCAAATCTGGCACCAGGAGAGATTTGGGTTCACACCAGCAACAGGGAGCTGTTGATGCATTTAAAAATCGTTTTGGCACTGGACACAAAAACAACTGTCATAGCAGCACAGTGCTAAGTCCAGCTACTCGTACTGAATGCTTGGTGCTGTGGGACAGAGGCCTAAAAAATTATCAGAAGCTCACATCTGGCAAAAAAATAAAGGGAAGTGGAGCCAGTGGGGAAGGGGGAGGCAGGAGGAAAAGCAGCGCTGAAAGTCATGGTGGTTGAAATGGGATGTAAGCTTTTTTGAACAGGGATGTGATGTGTATGTGAGGGATGCATGCTGCTGTGGAGTTTTACGTGGAGTGCAAAGGATGGATGGGTCAAAGAGGGAGGTGTGGGAGAAAACAGTATTTGGGTGTTAAAAAATGGGCTGACGGGAGAGGGAGGTGACGTGTCAACAGGACAGAGGGCAGACGAAGGAGGATTGAGAATTCACTTCTAAGAAGTTGAAAGAAGAAAAGAAAAAAGAGCTTCAAAATGTTATCAAATTAACCAACATATTAAAACATCATGGGAGGGTGTGGTCCTTTATGATTACTAGGGTAGGCATCAGGAGTGCAGGAATACACCTTGCCCCAATACTCTTTGGGGTCTGATGGTGGGTGTTACTGGGAAAATCAGAGGTGCTTTGGTTAATGAGCTTGAGATACTGCATTTTGAAAGGTTTGGACTCTGAATGGTTTTCCTTAGGATCTCAGGGTTGTTTTGGAAAAGTTCTATGACTTAATTTCCCAGAGATGTTTTGAAATGCAGTATTTTGCATTTCAAAATGGAATTGAATAAACTGGAGGAAAAAAAAAATCTGTATAGCTCAGAGCAGAAGTCAAGAACTTCCCTCTCAACTGGCTGTAAATGAAGCCATCTTCATTAACATGCATATTTCAGAACATATACTTTGTCTTCATCATTAGTCTTAATATAGGTGATGGATTTAAGTCAAGAGGCAACACAGCTAAGTCCGCATATGTCTGGCTGTGGTATATTCTTTTCACTGAAGAACACATTTATCTTGATGACGTCTCTGTCAGAGCTCCAGCAAATGTACTTTTCCAGGAGAGAGCTGGGGTGGAATATCTACTCACCTGACTGTAATACTCACTCTGATGTTATATTAGTTATTCTTTAACAAAGCATGAATGTGTGTTGTTCTAGGTGAGCATAAAAACTGAGTCACTTGTCCACTTCTGTGCCTCCCTACCAGCAGGAAGCAGGACCAAGACTTGTATTGCTTTTTAAATGCACCTCTAATTTGTTGCTCTCTTCCCTTTTTGTGTGTTTATCCCCAAAGGTGTTGGCTTTTTAGTTCCATTGGCTCTGAGCAGGCAGGGGGTAAAACAGCTGCAGGTTCTGATCTCTCTGGAATGAGCTGCTTGGAAGGCACCTGAGAAATGTAGTCTAATTCTTCAGTAGCTTGCAGGCCTTGGCATGAAATAGCTCTTCTCCTGCAGGCCAAGTTTATCTCAGTGCAACCACTGAACGTTATCCCTACCCTCTGGGCTGTTCTCCATCTGAAAGCTGTTATTTTCCAATCAACACTAGAGAAGAGAAGAACTTCGCAAGTTTTGAGGGCTCCCTCTGAACTGGAGGTGGCAGCAGTGGGAGCGGGAATTTCTTTTTGTTTGGAGGGGAGAGAAGAAAACTGAAGAATTTTATTCTAAACCATCCTTGTTATTCATTTCAGAGGGGCTGGGAAGTGGCTTTTGAAGTACATGTGCTGAATAGTAATCCTGGGTTACAGGCGCTCTCAGTGTAATTAGGGTGTGAGGGGGCTGTGGGGCTGCAGCTGGAGAAGAGAATTTTCTTCTAAGTGTATTTATCACCATGAATGGGAGAGGAGGTGGGTTGTTTATTAATAAAAACTGTTGCACATCATCAGTTTTATGCAAATATTAGGTAAGAGACATGTGCACAGTGAAATGTAAAAGCCGCTGAAATAAAACTATTGGAAAACGTAAAGGCTGTTATTTAGTTGCAAATCAACCCTCATTTCCCCATGAATTCTGCCTTTCGTTCCTTTGCTTCTCTCTGTGCAGTGTGGGGGAGGCAATCACAGAGCTGTGCTGAACAAGTTAAACTGTTGTCCCTGGAGCCTCGGGGTGACCTTGGGCAAGGCATGAGTCTGACATGACGAAAACACTTTTTTTTTTTTTCCCCACATTGCCCATGTTAGACTCCTGAATCTCAGGTTGCTTTTACAGTCAAGACTTTTGTGCCCCTCTGGATGTAGCGTCAATTCACTATACCAGAGTCTGCATCAAAGCAGAGATCCTACAGTAAACCTGTACCTTGGGAGTATATAAAATGATGCTTATTCTGTGGGATTTTCCAGGTGAGTGGTAGAAACTTTATGCTGATCCCCGCCCCTGGGCATGCAGGTTTGGATTATTCCATCAAGAAAGAAATCCTGCTACCCCTGCATAGACAAAAGGAGGAAGACCTTTTCTTCTTTACCCTTTTTTCACTGACTTCTGCAGCGCTCATGGTAAAGGCAAGCCCTTGGCCCAGCAGCTCCAGGGATGAGTAATGAGTCATTTCCAGTGGGACAGAAAACAGTTCAGGATGGGTTAATTTCCCCGTGTTTTCTCAGACTGTGCTGATGCTCAGCACTATGGCACTGTCTTGGTACTCAGAGAACATTCAAGCTGACACAGAGAGGTATTCTCTCTGGAATCAGGCCGGACACTGAGGGAGGCTTTCACCAAGCTGGGGGGGCTGGAGGTAACAAAAGGAAAGAGTCAGGATCCAAAACACAGGAGAACAGAGGATGGAGAGACAGTGATTGCTATGAATAATAGTTGGCCTGGTGGGAGGCTTGCTTAGGGTGGGTCAGGGTTGGATCCTGAATACTTCTGGATACTTGCAAGGACCTAAACTTGAAATTTAGAGGGAAACCAAAGATTTCCAGAAATTTTGAAACTCGGAGGAACTGCAACTAACAAATACTTTTGTGTGTATCCTTATTTCCCAAGGGCCAGCTGTTTCAGCATGAGCCTCCTTTAGCAGTCACAGCAAGAGCTGTTGGCAAGTTCAATCCCGTCTTATGGGAGCTGATCTGCTGGAGACAGCTCCTTCCCCTTGGTGTCTGAGGATGCCTTGGACTAAACATTTAAAATTCAGCATGAAATTAGGCTGATCCTGTTAAATGCAGGAAAGTTGTTGCTGACAAGTATTTGTGACAATGTAAACAAACAAGAGAGGACAGGAAGCAAATTACCTGTCTGTGGTTATAAAAGTAAATGTAAATATTAGGCTTAGAGAGAACCAAAATTGTGTTGGAATCAGTTCTTCAGGCTGTTGGTGCCTCCTGTTTCATGAGGGATTTCACATTTGGGATAATTGTCTGCTATGCCTTTGTGCAGAGGCTTTTCAGGTTTTTGTTGAACTTGACCCCAGTGCTGGTCAAGACTCAGAAAACACAAAGACCAGAGATGAGCAGATCACCAGAAGTGAGAGTCCATGAGACCAGCAGGATTGCGTAGAGAAACCACAAGCAGGAGTCACCCATTCAGACCCTCTCACTCTAATAAAGGATGCTGATAGAAAAAGTGTTTGGCTGTCTGTGATAATTAGAAATGAGAATGGTGAGACTTAGTTGTCATTTGAGAGAAGAGAGGCATCTAGTGAGGCAGGCAACCATGGCAGAGAAGTGTACTGATTTCTGTCTGCCAGTGGCTTGGTTACAGCCTGGCCTCGAAAGCTGTGAGGAGGAAAAGGAGCCAGGTGAAGGGAGACTTTCAGAAATTGCTTCAGAGCAGCCCGTCTTTGGCAGAGAGAACATCTTCAGTGCACTGTAAGACCAAACACAGAAATTGCTGAGTTGAACCTGGCAGAGATGCCTGTTGTGTCTCTTGCCTTTTACATAAGGTGGATTTGAGTACAAATGTGATTTGGAGGCAAAATGAGGACTACGCAGCTTGGTGAGCAATTAAATTTCATTCCTATTTTTTGTAACCTTTGGAAGGGCTGCTGTAAAATCTTGGGCATGGCTTTGGAGCTTTTGGTATAAACATGAATTAATTAATAGCAATCAGGAGGGCAAAAGAAAATCTGTGAACCATTACTTACATCTTTGGAAGACAGAGCAATCTTCTGGGTCTCACTAGCCAGTTCTCCTGCAGTACAAGACTATTTGTACCAGCACTGCTCAGCAGCTGAGCTCTCGGGGCAGACCCACAGACAACACAGAACACCCGCAATTCTGATGTGGAGAGTCTCCACGTTTTTGAGATTAATGGGCTGGTTTCATTGGTATGATCCAGGTGTTTCCTGCATTTATACCTCAAGCCAGCCATCCCACACAGTGAATGGCCAGAACTAAATGGTCATCACCTGCATGTGGGCATTTTAAATGTTTTGTATTTTGCAGCAATTTACAGATACCTTTAATTTTATCTAGAATAAATCCAGTCTTCGGGTAGAATATTTCCCCAGTGAGGAGTGTAATTTCATCAAAATGGAAATGTTTACCTGATACCTGCTGATTTTTATGCATTTCTAACTGAAAGATCTCTTTTATTCCGTTGAAATGCGTAAGTTTTTCATTTAGACTGAGGTCTGCAAAGAGGTTATTGTATTCCCTTTGGTGTAATATGATACTCAAACTTTAGTGAGTGGAAAAGATGCAAATGAAAAGTGCCAGAAGGAGCAGAGACAGACTTTGTTCCGTAAGAATTGCACTTTTAAAAGAAAACTTAAAGTGTTGAAGTTTCATTTCAGAGGCACTGCTGGCAATGCTTGTGCTGATAATACATTTTTTTAGGAGAATTTGTTATAAATAACACCTCAGCTGTGATGCTCTTTGATCTTATGATAAGTTGTATTTAGGGGCTTCATCATTAAGGATTTGGAGCAATTGTGAGATTACCTAGTCTCATAGACTGCTGGAATTTCATTTTACTATTCTCTTCTAAATTCTGTATCTTATTCCTTTAAAGTGACACTTGATGGATTGTGTTGGAGTTTGAACAGATTGGGGTGGACTATAATGTCAGATAAACCTGGGCGGGCATAGAGGAAGAGAATGAATGAATGCAAGAGGTGAGCAAGGTGATGCGTGTGGAGGCTGGTGCTTTTCCAAGGCACGGAGGAGGAATCTGGCACATGTGGCAGAGGTTCATCTACCTCCACCTCCCTTTCCTGAGTGTGGAGGGGATGAGTGTAGGGCCCCAGGTCTCCTGCCATGGAGGGGTGGTACAGAAGGGATGTTGGTGGGTACTGCCTCCCCACAGCCTCCAGCTCTCAGAGGCCACGCAGCATTTCTCTGGAGCACCAGGAAGCACCCGACGTGCCAAAGGAACAATGTCCAGCAATCATCCCCAGGCAATTAGTTTTGAAGAGATGCTGTTGTTTTGTAAAGACACCAGGCTCTGGATGGAGTCAGGATGTGGATTGATTGATTCAAATTAATTCACTTGCAGGCAAGCAGGATAATTCCCTTTCTGGGCATTGCTGCAGGCACTGACAGTAGTGTGACTGCTCAGCATCAAGGCCCCCCTGCTTTGGGGGGGGACACGGAGATGCTGCTGTGCCCTTTGCAGGCACACATGAACACGTGTGTAGGGCTGGGCTGCAGAGAGGTGGCCCTGTGCTGTCCCACCACTGCACAAGGAGGGTTGCACATGGGATGTGTATCTAGCTTTAGTTGTGTCCCAGGTAGACAGTGTAAGGCTGGAAGGAAAACTGCTTCCTTTCCCAGCTCTATGTATTTGCATGCAATCTTCTTTCTGCTCATATTTTTTTTCCTACACCTTGACTTTGAAATTTATGGCTTTCATCTTTCTCCAATATTTCATTCCTTTGACTTGAGTGGAGCAGAGGAATGAATAACCCGAGGAAGGAGGGAATGATTTCATGGTTAAGGCATCTGAATGCTTTGTTCAACATATTCATAACCAACTGAAAGGGGGAATGAATAATAATGGCAGTAAACTTTTTGGGGGACAGTAAGAAAGACCATGTGTGAAGAATCCAGAAGGATCTTTGGAGGCATAGTGACTCGGCAGAAAACCATGAGATTCAATACCTGTCATTATAGGGATATATACATGGCAAAAACTAGTCTTAATGTCCTGCGCAAAAGGTTTGGCTCTGAGCCATCTATTATCATGCAGAAGTGAGCTGTGACAGCTTGTGTTGTGAAGACATTGTTTTGCATGATCAACCAACAGTGGTCAAAAAGCCAAGTTGAGGTGCCCAGGATTTAGTAGGAAGAGGACAGACCAGAAAATTCTGGGACTCCTGAGCCACCTCAGGCATTCAGGCTGACAACCAAGTCATGGTATGAAAAGCTCTGGTCAAATGTGTTGTGTAAGCAGGTGTTATTTATAAGGGTATGGCCATTCTGGAGCACAGGCAGAGCAAATTCATGCCCTGAACCCATTAGACATTTATCTGTAAGCATCACTGCTGGTGTTGTGCACAGCAGAAAATTCACAAGGATGCAATATAAGTTTTTACTGGCTCAAATTCAAGACTGAGTACATTACTCACAGGAAGCAAAGCTACCACTGAATTATTCAGGACTTGCTGAAAAAGTGTTGAAAACCCAGTACCAGCAAATCCCAACACACCACAGCCTGCAAAGCCAGGACCCTCTAGCTGTTGCAGGTCTGTCTGTATAGGTTTGGTAAGGGAAAACAAACTTTTGATGCATTAAAAAAATGTATATAATGAGACATCAATGGGTTTTCTTGATCAATGACTGCATGATAGTGTATTTCAGCTTGTTGCCACATTTCCATCAGCTCAGGGAGGATGTCTAAAAGTTGTGTGGTGGATGCTGGTAGGTGAGATGGCAGCACGGCCACCCTGCTTTGGCTGTTCTATCTGTTAATGGAGCAGAAAATGTCTCATTTTCTCTTTCTGAGAAGACTAAGGCACCAAGATCATCTCCCTGCTCCCACACATGGTGCTCCCTCCTCTTTGCAATCCTGTGGGTGCTGCCAGCAGAGGCAGGTGTTGATGCAGAGAATCCCCAGCAGCAGGTGACTCGAGGAGCAATGGGTGCTTGCAGGGACTGTGGTTCAGTTCAGAACAGATGGGCAATGAGGAGGAGATGGTGCATGTGGTTTGGCATCACCACTGATCATCCTCACAAGACTGGGAATTCCAGACAGTGTCATGAGTCATGCTGGACGTTTAATTCATATGGCAGTAAGAAATTCTCATTTCCAGAGATTGTAAGATACATCTGGTGTTTGTTAAAGGCTGAACGTTATTTACCCTGCAAATGAGATTTTTAGAATTTCAGAGGGAAACTGCATGCCTTGGGGAAAAAAAAATTAATTTATGTGTTATTTTCAGGGTTACTGAATTTTTAAAGCTTTCCTTAGGGAGGGGGTCACATCTTCATTTGGCATAAATATTGTGCAATTAATATGAAGCATATACTGGCCTTTTGCCAGGTGAACATTTATATGTAATTTCCTAAAATCCGTTCTGAGAAAGTTCTCTTGTTTTTCCCAATGTAACTGTAAGGATTTTCTTGTAAAGGGAGAAGGTAACTGGCCATTTATGCACACAGCATTGGCTAAAAGGCAACATAAATAATGAAAACGGGTTAAAATGTGTATCTGCTTTCTCAGAAGCCTTGGTGTATTCTCTAATTGAGTAAATATACAACTTTGGGTCAGATTTAAGGCTGTTTGAACTGGTGGTTGATGTAAAAGGTATCCACTTTCCCAGTGTTTAGTGGCGTTAGTGTGCAAGCTGTCAAACTTGGAAATGGAGCTAGTGGGAAGACTGCTGTTCAGGTGATCAGAGATAAATGGTATCTTTGGGAAAATCACTGATGGGTGAGAAAATATCATTTGTAGGACAAGATAAAACATTGTATGTTAATAATTTAATTTGGAATAGAAGTGTCCTTTTGTTCCTTTTTTGTTTTTCCTTTCTTTGTGACACAGTGACAACACTACAGACCTCTGGCTCTACTAGTTCTGCTCCCCAGGGTGAAGCCCTACCTGGTATTAATGAGTCCCATCCAGGGCTCACTGAAAAAAAGCCACAGCCAAAGTCTGATTAAATTCAGTTGATTTCATCCAAGACCTTTCTAGACCTGCACTGTCATACTCCTAATAGGTGGTGGGCATCACACAGGAAGATTCCTGCACTTGCAGAAGCCCCAGGGATTTCAGTGGCACGTTCAGCAGAGCTGCAGCCAGTGTGGGTAATTGGCCTTTCTCACACTGATAAGGCACTGCAGTTCTCTCTCGCACTGTCTGAATGAACAGTACTAAATCTGTACTTTTTAACTGGATCTCAAATGACTCTGCTAACAGCTGTCATTCAAGACTCCTCAGCATATTGCTCATGTCCACCTGACAGCTCTTAGACACCCACCTAAAACAAAGATCTCATTGCTCAGCTTTTCAGGGTGGGGGTCTTACCCAGCAGGACCTTGGCTGTTTTGGGAAGACCTTCTCAAAATTACCTGTAATTTTTGTAATTTTATTTTCTCTCTGGTGAAGGTGACCTTAAATGCCCTTATATTCATGGATTCAAATCGTCTACTCTGAGCTTAGTTAAGTGCACTGTACACTAAAACTATTCCAAATAGCCAGAATATTTTTCTGTATTTCATTATGTTTCCCTGGCTACCTATCACGTGGGCCCTAAACAAGTTATTATATAAAAAAGCAAAAAGTGTTTTTATGCATATAGGTTAAATACAGTTTAAACACATATCACAAATGAAATTTTCAAGTTAAGCATGAATATAGCTAATCCATTCTAATTTGGCTTTCCTGTGGTTACCCATACAGATAAGAATTCCTATTATATAGTCTCATTTATCTCTCTTTCCAACCCCTTCAAATTAAATAATAATTCTTTTTTTCTATTATGACTTATTATTATGCCATTAAAAATTATCTGTAAATATTAGATTTAATAACCTCCATGCTTCAAAGGCTAAGTTTGATTGATGGACTCCTTGGACAGCTTCTCAAAATACTAAGTCTTTCATCTATCTTAACACAACATAATGTCATGACGTATTTTTATTAGGCAGAAAGCAGTGATTTAGAATTAAAAATGCTCTTGAACTTCTTACCTTCAGCTTGAATTTGTGTGTCTGAGTCTGGATCTCCAGCATTTTACTTGTCTCTTTTTCTTTTTTCAGCCTGGACAAATAGTTTAAACACGAGGTGTTTATTTGCACTTCATTTCTGTGTGCTGAAGCTTTCCCAGTGCACTTCCTTTTTTCATCTGTTTTTTTTCATGGAACAACCCACACAGGCCAATCCTAACATCTCTCCCAGCCCTGCTGCACTGCTCCTCCATGAACCCTGTGAGGGTAATGGGATCCTCTGGCTGCTTTCATCAACAGTGGGCTGAGGGGAGACAGACTGGGAAATCAAATGATGGTGAGAGCGTTCCTTGCCATTTAAAGGCAGTCGTGGGGTTAACGTCCTTTGAGGACTTGGTTATTTTCTTCTGCTGCCATTCAGAGTTTGGCTGTTCTGGCCTTTTGGTTTGGCTTAGCCTTGTGCTTTTGGCAGTTCAGCCTGCATAATTTCTATAAGTCATCTGGTTTTAAATTATAGGCAGTATTACTTTTCTGTCATTACTACTGATTTAATGATGATTCATACCTAAAAGAGATTCTGACTCACTACAGTTCACCCCAACCAACCAGCTGACTTTTATTTAACAGGCTAGAAAATTAAAAAGTGAATTTTAAGGAAATAATTTATAACAGATGTAGTTTAATCATTTTATCAGTTGGATTTAATAACAAGAAGGATGGATTCTACTTACAGAAATTATGCAGGCTGAACTACCAGAAGGACAAGGCTAAGTCAAACCAAACATGACCTTTTGGGAGTTTAGTTTCTCTCTTTCAGATATGTATCTGGCATAAATATTTTGTTGACAACAGTTATATGGGTCCTCCTAAAGAAATATCTCCATTTTATTTCTGTCAGACTTTCCCAGGAAAACGGACGGATTTTAAAACTCTTTACTAGTACTTTCTCTTGTATCTTTTTGCTGTGAAGTTAGTTTGCTTAGCAACATGAATCCAGCTGCTCAGATTGGAAAATACATAGAGGTGACTCCTTCTAGGAGCTCTAAAAATACTAAAACCAATACTTAGCTCTCTAGTAATCTGCTTTAGGATCTGACTTACTAGGCAGGGAGGGAAAACTTCTGTCTGTGTAACGCAGAAATGCTTACCCTGGATGGAGGATACAGCCTTTGCTTTTTGGTAAACATGGACTGCCAAAACTTGTCAACACCAGGAACCAACCACAAGCACAGCTGGGACAGGTGGAGGAGACTAATCAATGTATGGCTCACCTCATTGCTCACTTGATGAAAGATCATCAATTAGCCCTATTAATGTGATGACCACAAATCACATCTGTAGCCTAAATGTCTGTGATCCTTGTTAGTGCTGGGGCAGTGGAGGGATGTCTGATGATCCACAGGTGCCCTGTTAGACATGGAAGCAGCAGAAGTCAGGAATTGTCATCTCTACAGAGGGAACATGACACAATGAAGGGGCCCAAGCACAAGACAGATGTGAATGAACACCTGGGTCCTCCACTGTTGTCCTTGCCAGAGGAGCTCTTCCCCTCTCTTCTTGTGTGAAGAGAGCAGTGAAGCATCACAGCAGGAAGAGACTTAGGAAGCAGCTAAGGTGGGGTGTATGTAAGTATAGGTGAGCTTTTGTCCCTGGGCAGATGGACTGCAATTAGTGACAGTCCAGGTACTTCCATAAACAAAAACATTTATATCTGAAAATGAAATGACAGAAAAACACAACAAAACAGAAAACCATGCTAAAGTGACTGTAGAAGTCTTCCACTTGTGCTTAGCACTGCAAAGTTATTTTCACCGCATGTCCTGGAACCAGTTGCTGTGGGAGTGATGGCAGGGGGAAGCCAGTTGTTTGCTGCAGGAGTAGCAGGTACCAGCTACTTTCAACAACCCAAATGTCTGCCAAGTGTTCTGATGTGCTGCAGTAGGAGTCGGAAGGAGCAATGTGCTGGAAAAATGAATAGAGTGATGTGTTGCTGATGGGACAGTCAAGAAGTGTCACTGCACAACATTTCATCATGGTAGAAGAAAGAAATGTTTTTACAGTGAGAGCAATCACTGAACCAGCCTCCTCAGGGATGTGGCAAAGTCTCCACCACTGGCAATTTTCAAGGTGTGATAGGACATAATGCTGGGTAATCTCATCCAGGCTCCCCTTTCCACAAAATGTTGCACCTTTCAAGATCCCTTCCTACCTGGTCTATGATTCTAAAGTAATAGCCCTACCTGACATGGGGCTGGATGTGGGTATGTGGGAGCCATGAATTTGTTCTTGGCATCCAACTGCATATTATCCTGATAGAACTTTTCTGCAGAATTGGCGCTATGCTATCTTACAGCACAGTTGCTGCTGAAAGATGCCAGTGGGAGACATTGTGTGGCAACCTTTGATTGTCCATACCAGCTTGTGCTTGAGCAACTCCACTTGGCAGTATAAAGGGGAGTCAAGAGTAAATATGTTGCTTTTGCTCCTGTGCAGAAATAATTTCAACATCATTTGATAGAAAGTCAAACAGCACAAATCTTATCTGCTTCAATCATTTTCCACACTTCAATTTTGCACACTTGAAATTAAATTTTCCTTTGGTTGCTTCACAATACCCAGTTGACATATCATTAATGAAATCAGAAGCATTTTTTCCCTCTGAAGCCTCATCCACTGATTAGTTGGGAGGTGGCAGAAGAAGAAACAGATGTTTGTGTTTCCCATCCCAGGCAGCTACAACTACTGTGCGGGTTGCTGGTTCTTACTCCAAACATGTCCTAGTGATGCATCCCACACGAGGGATAGCACAGCATGAAGGAGAGGTGTTCAGGATAAAGACCATCAGTGCTATTCCTCTGTCTTGTATTTGCAAGCTAGTGAGACTACAGAGCCATCCCTACAAAACTCCAGCCCCATTTAGTGCACATTGAACACATGTCACTTCAATCTAGATAGGGAGCTGGAAAACAGCAGGAGAGACTTTATCCAGTCCCAGAGTGTTGTGATTCTCATTGCTGAACCCTTCCTTACTGAGTCTCACAGCAGCCACTGTAAGTACAGATTGTGTGCAGCACAAGGCACTGCGTGGAAAGGGCCAGGGGAAGTTCAGGAGCTCACTGTGGAGATCTGAAATGTAGAGTGATTTCCTGAGGTCATCCAGACCAAGGGATGCCTCTGAGCATGCTCAGGCCCAGGAATATCCTCATTCCTATAAAGACTAAAAAGGATTTAAACAACACTTCACCTGATGTCAAAGTTGCATCCTACAAGTGCCTCATGATTTCCCACCATTATGGCTCCTTCCTCCCCTTTCTCTGTATTTTTCATTCCTTCTAGTGCACTCAGCTCCTTTTGGTAGCCCAGTATTTTTTGGTAAATATTTTGATTTACACACACAAGCAAACCTGGAATACAAGGTAGGATGCACATATTTTTCCTTTTATTAACGAAGATTCAAACAATCCCAAGCCACAATGGGGCTGACCTGACCCATTTGTTACCCTCTCATCATTTTCTGGCTTGCCAGGTGTCCATAGAACCCAACTTCTTTCTAACTAGTGAGTTTGTAAGTGTGAATGTTTAATATGTAAAGTCTGCCAGCTGCAGATTGCTAACAGTTGTCAAGGGCACATGGGCCATATTTGAAAACTACTGCAATGCAAAGTAAGACCAGTAACTCTGTGACAGTTTGGCAGATGATGACAATGTCATTCAGTGGTGGTAGAAGAGGAGCCTGACACATTCATCAGTACTGTCCTGTTGCAGGTTGGCTGTGAGAGGACCTATAAGATAGGGAAAGAAGATGACTTATCTGTGCAGCTGATGTAGAAGTTCTTCCTCTCTGTGTGTACTGAGACTGGTACCTTCTTTGAACCCAAAACAGTGTGTCCTAGTGACCACAGCACTGTGCTCCACCAAGAAAACTGAGGATACGTCCTTTGAAAGTATGGAAGATTTTCCCAAGACAGACCCATCTCAATTTATCCCACTGAAATCTCCTGTGACTCTAGGAGCAGGCTGAGCTGGAATGCTGACTTTTGCCCAAAATGGAAGGATTTGATTTGCTCTAATCTAGGGGAGGGAAAACACACCCTCCATTCCTTGATCAGGCTTTACGGGTGACCTTCAACAGCCATTTCAGCTCTGTGTCTCAAGTGCCCACTTCTAAAATGAGATAATGGCACCAGCTCACTTGTCTCACATGGATGCTCAGAAATATCCAGAGAGGCTGGATAAGCACCAACAGTGCTTGTGGATGGGAAAGCTGCCAGTCACTGGTTTCTGCTGGCCCCCATGCCAAATTCAGTAGCAGAGGGACAACTTTTTTGTGTGTCTGATGAAGAATGGAAATTCTGTCTAATGGAGAATAATGGCACCTTCTAACAGTTTCATTCAAAATCACACTGAGAGCAAATGATCTGGTTTATGACTACTTTTTTGGCTTGGTTAAGAGATGAGGAGAGCTTCGGCTTCCTCTCCTCTCCAGAGCAATGTCAAAGCATCCAGTGATTATGAGAAATGTCTGTGCAATCTGAAAGTAATGAACTGCATCAGCAGGATGCAATAGACAGGGGAAGGGGGCAGGGGCCAAGAAACCTTTGCAAGGTGAGCAGATGAGTAGCAGTTGTCTCCAAAGAGATGCTGCTGTTTTGCTCACAAAAATGCCTAAGATGCTTACGAGGTCAATCAGAGATTTATGAAGGCAGCAGGGAAAGGTGAAGGGATGCATGGCAGCTGGCCAATGCTTTATGAATGACAGTAGCTTCCTTAAATAAATGAGGCTATTAAAAAATCATTGGGTTCTTGACTTATAGTTATCAACATGCATAAGCAAATGAACTAATTAATCATTTCATTAGCTTATTCACAACAGTTAATGCCCAATGAATACTAATTTAAGCAGTGTCAGGAAAACGGTGAGGTTAATTCTGGCTTATCTAATTATAACGTAAGTAGTTTTTACTTCTCACTAATATTTTGAGATGCTCAGTTAAAATCTAAAGTGAACTAAACGTATATGAAAACCTAAAGTCCCCTATGGAGTCTGGAGGAGGAGAAATCTCACACTAGCTCAAGGATTCATAATCAAGAGTGAGAGCACTTTTTTGTGCCCCATCTGCCCTGCAGAGGCAAGGAGAAGCAAGCGTGGGGCGGGAGGTGAGCTGGCAGCTCTCGAGAATGATGTTTCCTCCCTGGTTTGCGTTGGGGGTTTGGTACCGATGCAGCTCCATGTGCATGGCCGAGCTGTGCTGGCACTGTATGAATGCATACCAAGGATGAGGTGTGGCTCCAAAGAGTTCACAGTGTGAATAACTGGGATGGGAGGAAGGGTAAGGATGGGAAGCTGCTGATATTTCCAGGCAACAAATGAGAGGGGAAGAGGGATAGAATTGTTTTTCTTTAAGTCATGCAAGGCAGTGCCACTGAAGCACTCACCTTCTGCCCCCTGCACCCCAGCCCAGCATCTCACGTGGGTTCTGCCTCTCAGCTTGCTGTCCCTGGCTCACTCCAATGGCAGGGGAAGTCCTCTTCCCTCTTTTTGTCCTTCGTTAATATGGGCACTTCCCCACATCACGTCCAAAAGTAGTGGTGGGTTGTTGTGTTTTTTTCTTTTTCCCTGTGGTTACTCATGAATAAAGAGAACTGCAGAAAACTAATTACAGTAAAACCATGCTGATTACAGTAGCAGAGTGAAGCTGTGAATTATGAGGGTAACAGCTGACAGCCCTCATTCACGTGCTTTGTCTTTGCTTTGTGAATTTTTTATTTTGAAAGATCCACTCCCCATCTAGCTTTTAGCCTTCCAATTCTCTATCCGTGCTTGCTGGTGGGGGAGTGAGTGAGTGGCTGCGTGGGCCTTGGTTGCCGGCTGGGCTTGAACCACAATACTGTGAAAATGACAGAGGCAGTTCTCTTTTAGCAGCTGGTCTGTTTACCAGAATCTCTGAGGCAACAGTGATTTTACAATTGGATACTTCTTTTGATTCATGCTGATTCTGTCTCAGGTGAGTCATATCATGGTTACCCATCCTCTTTGCTGTGTTTTACGGTGGTAGCATGTGCCCTAGCTCTGAGACTCTGATTTACTGAATGGTCTACAAATACTGCCTCCTAAATCTGGAAGAGGATGAGCAAAATCTGTCAGGTAGAGATTGGAAAAGTAACTGAATTTTACCAAGTTGAAATGAGCCTCGCTGAAGCAGAACTTCAGCCTGTATTGAGCTAACTCTGATTTCCGTGAATTCAATAGGAGTACAAAAACCTGTGCCGGGTTCTTTTGAGAGTCTCACTGACTTTATTGTCATAGTCATCCTAAGAGTACTGCTGCAGTCAGATGCCTCTGGCCTGAATTCATGCTTTCTCAATGCCTTTTATGCAGATCAAGGTAAGGTGTCTGACATTGCTGGGGATAAGGTGTGAGTTGGCAGATGCCATTTCTTTGCAGACTGTGGTGCCAGAAGCCTTGGGGAGGGGAACGGCTCACCTGTAACCCAGCAGATGAGCTGCCATCAGCAGAAAATATTTAGCAAACAAAAGTATTCCAGAGTTCTTAGATGTCCTATGGCATTCACCCAGCCATTCATCAGCACCGCAGAAATGCACACACACACTTGCGTACTCACTGGCAAGGATGAGTTTGCTTAATATGATTCAGCTTCTTCTTAGGATATAGAAACCACTTACAAGCTAAATGGAAAGATATTCTTTGCACCTTAGTTCTATAAATATTATACTTGTATGGAACTGTCCTCGTGTTTTGGTGTCTATACTTCATTTGCATGTATCCACTATATTCTCCTCACTATAAACAGCTATCCATTCTCTATTTTCTCCTCCTTATAAACAGCTCCATAGGATCCCAAAAGGTAGATGTTTTTCTATATATTCACTCAATACATCACAGGAAACCCTCTCACTGACAGCAGAGTGTTTTGATTTGGGTTGTAGGGAAGTGATAGAGAAGACCCAAAGTCAGGTTGTTAGAAAAAAACCCAGGAGTTTTTGTGGTTTTGCTACTGTGGTTGTATGGGATTTGTTTCAAGTCAGCAGTGAAAGTCACCAGTTTTCAGATCAGTTTCAGGGAAGAGTGGTCTTTCATAGCTGACCTGTTGCTTCTTGTCTCTTAATGGCAAAGTAGCCAAATTCCTCAAGAGACACTTGCATATAAATGCTAATTTACAAAAGGTCTGCTAGCAATTGCTTCAATATGAAATACATGCAGTGTCTGCTTCTACTGAGAGGGGAAAGATGTGTCCAACATTTACAGTAAATCAGTAATCTTCTTTCTGTCTCCCTCTACTTCTGTTTATTCAACTGTAAAACAGAATTTAAAAATTCTTGCCCAGTGAACCTATTTTAAACACTAATATCTGCAGAAATGTATTCTGAACTGTGAGCAGAAAGTATTTCTTATGCTAATGAAAGAGGAACACTAAATTTCAACTCAGGTTTCATTCTTTTCAGTAACTCACCCCAGTAGCAAAATTTGTATTAATTTCTACTTGGTTCATTTTCTTGAACTAAGACATCAAATAAAGCTATTTTTCTTCCCCCAGGGCAGGAGGAAAGAATGAAAACACAGGATTTGGATTGAAAAATGCGTACGTATTTTTAGAATTTAAGAGATTTCAGCAAACTGATACAGCAGACAGTTTACATAAACAGATTTTCTTTTTGGATATGGATAATTCTGATTACTCCATGAAAATAATTGCTAAAGGAAGCAAAAAGCAATTACTGCACTGTTTCCTTGCACTATATGGAAATTTTTGAGTAAAACCAATTATGATGGAAGAAATTTGTTTGCTGATGGCAAGGTATTAATATGGAATACACATTCTTAAAGAGGAACTTCATTCTGCTGTTTGGGGAACCTCTCTGGAAAGCAGAGATGGAGACTTCTTTGTTCAGAGCATTCTTGGTTCAAATGCTGAGTAATAACGGTCAAAAGCCTATGTTCTTCTTTAAAAAAAAAATAGGTAAAATGGACTGTGGGCTTTGTTTTAGGGGAATGTTCTTTATTAAGAGCACAAATGTCTCTTCCTTCATAGGCTTGTACAGCCTCCAGCACAAGGGGTACTCTTTTTGTGCTTCTGAGTGCTAATGATGGATAAACATTTATAACTAACTGTGACAACATGGTGAGAGGGGTTTGTTGCCTCTGAGATCAGTCAGAGCAATGATGATCTTGGTAGAGGTAGGAGGTAGGTGGTCTGTTTTGGTGCTGCTGTTCTGTTCAGGTGTGTGCTGGAGCCAAGTTGAAGCCAAAAATCATTAGCTGTCCACAGGATTACCTGCTACAGAGTTAGCAGGGCCACCAGTAGGTTCCAGTGGAAATGGTGCCAGAGTGCAAGGGCAAGGAGGACCACAAAGTTACCCCAAAGGACAGGCTCAGCTCTGCCTGCCTTGTCCTCTTACTGTACTTCACCCATGGTAGTCAATGCGGCCCTGACGATCATGGGTCTCCCAGCCAGACCAGGGCCACCAACTCGCTTCTCTCCATAGACTATAAAGAAAGCCTGAAGAAACTAACTGGTGTGTAGTTAAAGCAACCTCATCCCCAGGGACTGTGCAAGAGACTCTGTCCAACTGGAAAAAAACCAACAAACCCAAAACAACCAAACACAAGGAAGAACACCACAGTTTACAAGTTGCTTTTATAACTATTTATGGCGTAATTTTCCTGAGTCTTGAAGAGCTGTGTGGTATCCTATGAACATCTTAGGTACATGTCAAAAGAGTCAGTGTAGAAGCCAGTTTTTAGTGTCTGCAATGTCAGAAGAGGATATGGTTATTTGTAATGTGTTATCACATAAACCATTTTATTATCCTTTTGAATGCATCATTGAAAATATTCAGGAAGTTCTGCTTTCCCAAAATAGCCTGACATTAATTCTGGTCTCCTCAGTGTGTAGGAGGGTGAGTGTAACACCAAACTTAGGCAACAAAAGCAGGAAACTGGAGGAAAGAAACAGTGAGGATGATTTCCATTTGATGCCATTGAGAAAGTATTAAATGAAGGTTTGCTGAGGGAGCCTGATCTGGGAGATCAGATAGCAGTAGATGTTTGCAGGCCCTTAGAGGAATGCCTGGTGTGGAGACCATCCGGGTTGTGTTACCGCTTGTGAGCAGATTAACCACTGGCTGAAGTGGACACACCACACAGTCCTGCCAAAGGACTGCCCTGGTGGTGGTGGGACCTCCTGTTCCCACCTCCCACCCACTGGAGGGGAGGGGCATGGTGTTCCTCTGTGCAGGGCACCCTGGCTACCATGACTGAAGTCGACTTCAAAGCTGGCCAGTGTGTGTTTTGCTGATGTGCTTCCTGTAATTTTGTGTGTGTTGTGTTTAGATCCAATTTCTGAGATTCATCCTTCCAACTGTGCATCTGTATCTGAGCAAGTTGTCTAGACCCTCTTTACAATTCATGGGGGAAAACTGACATGTTCAGAATTTCATTCATGTCATTCTATAGTTTTAGAATTAAACTACATTTAGAAATACTTAGAATGAAACATATTTAGAATATATTGTTTGGATAAAGGTGCCTGTTTCCCTCCATTTACCATAAGACAGCCTATGCTAACCAGCTAAGAATGAGAAATAAAAAGCTCAGTGAAGTGACTCTTATGTTGTGCTGGTTTTGGCTGGAATAGAGTTAATTTTCTCCATAGTAACTGTATGAGGCTGTGTTTTGGATTTGTACTGGAAACTGTTGATAACACACTGGTGTTTCCATTACTCCTGAGCGGTGCTGACTCAGGGTCAAGGCCTTTTCTGGTCCTCTGGTCCTCACCCCCTGAGCAAGGAGGCTGGGGATGCACAAGGAGTTGAGAGGGGACACAGAGAGACAACTGACCTGAACTGACCCCTTTCTGCCACGTGGCCCCAGATCCCTGGGCCTGGTGCCACAGGGAAGCCAATATGTATTTGGTAAACTGAGATGAAAGGAAATTGTATACTGAAGACTTGCCCTCTATTCCCACCATGGATTCATGGATGGGGGATACAGGAGTTAGCAAAGACAGAAGGTTGTAAAGTCCACTGCCAATAACTTACTCAGAAAGGGCATTTTCTTCCTTGAAACATATATTTTAAAATACTGCTTGGAATAGTCTGATTTTATATTCCCCAATCATTTACCTACAAGATAAATATTCATGATGATTTCATTGCATAATAGGTCATTTCCTGATGGGGGCTACATTATCATTCTTGGGAAACTTATTTTCCATTAGGAAAAGACAGAGTAAATAGATTAAATCACCATTAAGTTAAAAATGTTGCTGGTTTAAGACCTTTCTTGTCAGTTTATGTCATTCATTTGGGACCTTTGCAAATCAAAATATTGATACCATGCTCTGAGCTTCTTTTATTAGTCAGAATGTCTTTTCTGACCAGCATGTACAATTTTGTCTTCTGACATCTCTTATTCTCTTAATTCTCTACATTAATTGTGTCAGTCAAAAACTCAGCACAAATCTTTTGGTGTGGTGTATGTCCAAATCCATGTATTTCTTCATTAGTGTTGGGGCAATTACGGTGATGAGAGCGAAGACAGGCAGCTGCACTCTGCTCCTTCCAGCTGTCAAGGAAATGTCAAGGGGGACTCTTTGGTGGAACTTGTTGCCTCTGCAGATCTCACCTTTTAGACTTAAGTTTACAACATGTTGAGAAATATTTCTAAGGGCTGTAACTTTTTTTCTCTGGCACCCAACAGATGTCAACACATTTTAATGCTTTGCTGTCAAAGAACCATCAATCTCACTATGTCATGCTTAGAAATGTGCTTTTTTGTCCATTGTAAAGAAACTGGTCCTTAAACACAGTTTTCCACATTCAAATGTATACTTTCAGATTTGTGGCCGTTTTGGCAAGTAGTCCAGATCACTTTGCAAAAATAAGATATTATCTTGCTTGCTCTCTAGTTTCCTGATCTTGTCATCTGCTGCATATTTTACCAGCAAAAAGCCTGTGTCACAGTCAAAGCATTTATATAATGCTGGCTCAAAGTGTGATCTCTGCAGGAGCCTGCACCAAAGAGGTCCCCTCTGGCACTGTCAGTGCCTGGGCACACTTGAAGACCCATCCATGCCCCAACCTTGAATGCATCTAATGCTTCCTCTGATGTCTTCACCTCTCTCATACACATGATGAATGAACATGCCTGTTGTGGTTTAAGCCCAGCCAGCAGCCAGCCCCACACAGCTGCTCACTCACTTCCCCAGTGAGGTGGAGGGAACTCGACGAGTGAAAATAAGAAAACTTGTGGGTTGAGATAGTGACAGTTTAATAGGTAAAGTAAAAGCCACATGCTCAAGCAAAGTGAAACAAGGAATTCATTCACCACTTTCCATGGGCAGGCAGGTGTTCAGCCATCCTCAGGAAAGAAATGCTTGATCATGGGTAATGGTGGCTTGAGAAGACAAATGCCCAAGTCCGCACCCCCCACCCCCCCCCCCCCATCCCTTTCCTCCTTCTTCCCCAAAGGGGAACATCATGACACCAAAAGGTACAGGATATCCTTGGGTCAGTTTTCCTGGCTGTGTCCCCTCCCAACTCCTTGTGCACCCCCAACCCTGTGATGGGTTTGATAAATCCCAAAAAACTCAGATTAAGGTTTTAGTTTTAGCTAGGCCCCACTTGGGGTCATGTGGTTAGGGACAAGTATCAGCTGACTTAAGTGACCAGTGAGGTATTTCATCCCATCTGACGTCAGCTCG
>JAWWEU010000081.1:141719442-141792744 GCA_035583155.1 Acropternis orthonyx | reverse complement strand
GAAACTCTGTCACATTGGGAAGTGGTTGGCATTTTGCCAAGAGTCAAACCAAAACAATAACAAACCCCCTCACTGGTGGTGTGTGGTAAAGAGCAGAAAAGGTCTTGGCTCTGTGGCAGCACTACTTGTCTCTGTATTACTGCACTCTTTCTAGCACAAATCCGAAACACAGCCCCACACAGGTGCTATGAACAAAATTAACTCTATCCCAGCAAAAACCAGTACAATGCAGCATAACAGTCAAGTGTCTTAGGGATATCCAAGAACATCTATAGTATATAGATCTGTAATCTTGTTGGGAAAATGCCCAAACCATCCTTTTACAACCCTGTGCTGAATTACAGTGGTCCCTCAGATCTGCTGATCTAGATCCTAAATTAAATGGTTGTTTTACTGGTCTGGGGTAGCCTTCCTACAATCTATAATACCTGGGGCCACCATGTTCTTCTTTGAGAGCTTTGATGATATTTCAGCCCTGTGGTGCTTTCTCTAGTTTCCCCAGAGATGTGGAATTATCTCTGCTTCTGCTCCCTAAGGCTCTTGTCTGCAGATTTAGCAGATGGCACCTCACCTCCTCCTCTTCCTCCTGTGGGTTGAACACCACATTCACCAACATCATATGGGTTAAATATATCCCTCTGCTTCAGTCCCAGATTGACATGGGCAAGTCGGAACTCAGAGTGAGCGCCACACCAGGCACAAGGGATCTGCTCAAGCATCAGTGGTGCCTGGACCACAGCTCCCAGCCCGAACAGGCAGACAGCCTTCCCTTGGCACAGTCTCCAGCAGGACAGGGGGCAGGACCAGTATGGCACAATCTGTACTTACATGGCCTAAACCAGTACTAACACGTACTGTGTATTTCACAGTCCCCTGGGAACTGAAAATCTAAACAGTTACACAACAAGTTTGGCAACTGTCTGTCTAAACCTACACATAAAAACCTGATGAGAGCCGATATGAAGATTTTAGTGTCAAAATGTTGCCAAAATCAACAAGTTTTAGTGCAAAAAGTTGCAGTTTGGTTGTATCTAGGATTTTCCTTCTGACTATATGACTCTGACTACAGGCACAGCCCAAACCACCTTGTGGTGAGGGCATGATTGGCCCTTAAGGCTGTCAGGACATGCTGTTGGCTCAATTCAATGTCAGCCCAAACCAATTTTGGAACTCTTGGCTGTATAATTGGGCACTTCAGTCAGAAAAACTGAGATGGCTGGTGTTTCTAGGATCAGTCCTGGTGCCAATATCAGATTGCACAAGGGAAGCAGTGGCTCTTCTGTTGCACAGTGCCACATGTGAGCCACCAGCAGAGCCATCACATTCTCCCTGGCAGTGACCAGAGCTGATGCCACACAGTCAGGGCAGCAGATACTGACTGGTGCAGGCTGGTGCTTAGTCTGACTCTGACATTTGTGCAACACATTGACTGAGAACTGGGACCTTCTCATTTCATTCTGTTTCATCCAGGTTTCATGGAGAAGGTCCTGTATGAAGAGCTCAGTCATCTGGTGCCCCTATGACCTGGGCTTGTGTTATGATCAGAAATTGAAGGCAACGAGGTGACAGAGGATGGCATTCAAGGTTTTCCTTTATTACTTCTGTCCCTTGCCACTATCAGTGAATCACATAAGAAGAGGCAATAAGAAAGCATGAATTTTTCACCATGTTTTGTCAATATTTTGATACACTTGCAAAATAAGTTATAGTGAGTTTTTGTCCATTCATTTCTCTTATACAAATATCTCAGAAAACTGCGGTACCAAGGCAGACAGGACAGATGGCTGTACCAAGGCAGACAGCAAAGAAGAGGCAATTCAGACAACAGCCATGATTTCACAGAAATTAAGGCAAATATTTCAGGACAGGTTCCAAGATGCTGCCTAGTTGGTACCTGACCTAGAAAACATCCTTTTAAACAAGAGGTTAAGCTTAGAAAAGTCTTTTGTGTGATCTGAGCTGCACCACAAGCTGCTACCTCTCCCTGATCACAGAGTATAACTCCCAGCACATAAACCTTCCCCTGTGCTTTGGATTACTACTAGAAAATGTCACTGGAAAAGGCCTTGATGGGTGCCCTGTGCTGCCATAAAGTCTCTGTATATTGGAATGAGTTTCCTTTAATGAGATTACTTGCTTCAGGTGTGAAGGACACCAATAACTCTCACTAATTTGATGGGAGTTCTGAGCACTCAGTCCATAAAATACAGAGAATGGTAGGTAAACATATATCATCTCATAGATAGGATAGAAAGCTGCAGTACATTTTCCCCCTAATCTGACAGACACATCAAATACTATACAGATATTTTTCAGCATAGTTTCATTTTTTATAAGGTAATAACATTATCAGGAAATTAAAATTAGCAATAGGGAGGTGCTGCAACTTCTTTGCAGTGGAGGGAGAGAAAATGGGCAGAGATCTATCAGGAAATGAAAATCAGGCTGGCTTTATTGCCACATCAGGTGTTATTTGTTGTAATGGGTTTGTTTTAACTCCAGCACTCAGTTAAAAAATGCCCCAAACCAGCCATCTGTCCTGAATGAACAAATTGAGTTTCCAATGCAAAGCCATACAAGGGGAGTGTACAGTAGAGCTTGCTTGGTAGCTCAGTTTGTGCCACAGAGCAAATGGGAAGATTTTGCCAAGCACTTTGCCAGTCTTTTGCCATTAATACAAGCAGAGGTACTGATGGGAATGAAGCTGTATCCAAGAATCTCCATCCTGCCTTCTTTCCTGTGGTGGCTGTGGAGGCAGTCCCCAGGATCCTGCTATGTGTGTGTGTGTACCTGCAAGATGACCAAGACTATACCAGTGTGTGTGCCTGTCTCCAGGCCCCATTTTCTTCACTTTCTAGCTGAACACTGACCCTTGTTGATTCTCCCCACATTTTTTTTCTTTTTCTTTTGTAAAACACGTGGGATTGCCTTAAATAGAAAACCTGAATTGCATTTTTTACCAAGCTTGAAAGGAGTCCACTTTTAAAATGACTGCTTCTACAGTCACATTTGATTATTATTAATCAGCCACTAAACAAAAAATAACATGTTATAAAAACAAACTCCTCCCCCCCAGCCTCAAAAATTATTTTTGAAAGGTACTTTTGCATACAGCTAAAATACTCCTGTTGATGGATTTTCTCTCCGCCCCCTCTAGACTTCACAGATAACAGTGGAGTTATATATAGTAACAGAGTCTGGCAGCAGGAAGAAAGTATTTCCCAAGGTGTCTGTCAGTGGTGTATGTTAGGTAAGAGCTGCAGACACAATCCTGCCCCACCAGCATGGGTGAGAGATCAATGGCCCAAGAGTAGCATGACTGTGTGCACCCTTATTTCACCTGCATCTCTAAAGTCAAAGGGTGCCTGGACAGCACTTGAATGGGAGAGGCGTCAACATTTTCCATGCTGTGTGGCAGCACTGTAGTCAAGAGGCACAAATTGCTGCTAATTTTGCCATCTTCTATAGGATTGTGGGTATATAAATATTGAACAGCTAGTTAATTTCTATGAGCTTTTGGGAGTAGGGGAGCTCTTACATGGTTTTACAAATTGTTTAGCGCAGTGGGAATATCAGCTTGGCAGGGAGCTATATTAGATGAGGTCTTTATATTATAGCACCACTGAAACAGACTAGGGAGAAAGGATAGGCAAGAGCAGGGACTCCATATTAGTGCAGGGCTCTTTTTCCTCCAGGCCACCATGTGGTGGCAGAAGAATGGGGGAATGAAATCCCACTAAGGGCAAATAAGAAAACAGAAATTAAAAGTTGGAGAGAGGTGGTGATACAAAGGGCAGAGAGGTAATCTACATGGGAGCCATACAGGGTTGGGGAGAGACAGCTGATCTCATCAAACTAACACAGTTGACAGTTGGTTCTTACAGTGTATTGTATCTCAGCTGCCCAAATGCATCCTGAGTCCAAATTGTGTGAGCAGAGAAACTCACCCTGGTTTCTCTATGTAAACCATGAGGATAAATCCTATTCAGTGGTTCAAACACCAGATCTGCAGTCAGGACCTGAGCGCTTCCCCTCTACCTACCACACCTCCCCACCCCTGCCCTTGCCTGAGCTGTACTCCACTGAGAAGGTGAAGTAGGGACAAGTCACAGCTGTTGCTGCAAGAACAGAAAAGTGAACAAGTAGGTTTGAAATGTTTTCTTTATGCCTTGTGTCAATCAGGACTCAAAACTCAAATGGTAGAAAGCAGACTAGCATTGCTGAAGGCAGAGGAACATCACCCTGAGCCCTTGCTCAGGGCTTGGGAGCTCTCACAGGTGTCTGGTATTGTCACCTGGAGGGAAGAGGGTGCATTTACAGAGCATTTTGACTCCTTCTAATAAAGAGGTCATAAATAAGGCAGAGGATTATCAGCCTTTTCATTTGTGCTTGGTTAGGACTGTTTCAAATTTTCATGTATTTGGAACAGCAGCAAAGTCTTAACTGTGAAACAGTCCAAGTCTCTCGCTGAAGCTCTGGGTGAACTGAGGACTGGAGATGCTGAGCTGAGATGCTGAGACCTCACAGGTCTTTCTGGCTCCACGATGGGAAGGATTGCCTGTAGCAAGGGCCCTGGACATAGTGTTTCCTCTTCTGCCACAGATTTCTGCTGTGGCCCTGGCCAGTTTGCTTAGTGACCGTGGCTGGATGAGGTAAGGACACTTGCCTGTACCTATTTCCTGCCACTGAGCCCAGCTGGTGTGGGAGGGCCCAAGTCTTCCATGCAAACTTAATATTGTGTAGCATGACCATATCCAGGCTGTGTGGTGACAATGGTGTTTGCTCTATGTGCAACCCTGAGCTGGGAATTATCTGGGACACTGCCTGCTGGCATGATGGCCAAAAATGTGCCAGAACTATGGTAGCAATTTAACAATATGGAAAATTGAGTTCCTGTGCCAGTGAATGTTTCCTTTGGGGTTTCCAGACTGAGGCACATCTTTACATCACAAGCTGTAAAACTGCAAATGTGCACACACATGTATATGTATATTTAACATAAGTTAAATACAAAGGCACACTTACGAGATTAATTAGAGGAAACTGTTTTTTAGGCACTTGGATCTATAGCAAGGTATTTAGGCCCCTGATGGTCAAAGAAATGCCAATGGGAATTCAGTATATCTGCGTATTTGCAGATCTAGGCCAGAGTCCCTGTCTCAGAGGGGTTTTGGTCCCAATAGGCACTTCTCTGCTAGCAGGAACGAAGAACCAGCATAAATGATAATGTGTGTTTTCCTTTGATCCTTCCCTTGGCTGGCATTATCCTCCTTTGATAAACTGTCTCCCTGCTGCCAATCACTTTCCCCCCCATGCTGCTTTCCTGCCAGACCACACAGAGGAAGCTCAGAGGTACTTGCAGTGATTTGAGTGGACTGACTAGCCTTCACAACCCTCAGTGCCCCAGGAACAGAGCTGTAGGCCATAAATTTTATTTGAATTGCCATCTTAATATGATCTCTTGAGGCTCTTTAGGCTGGGGTTTGGATGGAACAGTGCACTGAGCTCATTCTTTATCCTTAGCCTGTTGCAGATTTCACCAGCTTCCTGATCTGTAACTAGGTCAGCTTCATAAAGCATCATTTCTGTCCTAGGGCTTCATAAAGCTTCATGTCTGTTCTAGGGTTTCATAAAGCACCATTTCTGTTCTAGTCTTCAGCTGGGAAGATACAGTTGGAGGGGGCTGGATAACAAATGAGTGAGAATGTATGGATCTGGAAATGAGTGTTAGTCTGTGTCTCGTACTTATTGCCTTATAAGTATTTACAGACAACTTGTGAATTGAGGCAAGCTATGTAAGACCAGTCCACTGGCGCTTGCTATTCCACACTGCAATTAAGATGTCCCATAATGGGACATTTCCTAGTGATCCATGTATCCCTACTGTGAATGGCAGGTATCCAGAAAAACCTTCATGCTGAAGTTCTATTTATTTGTCAGTTTAACATTGAGATGTACTGATGGGATGGACTATAAGTGTTTAAAACAGGGCAAGTGATCCAAGTCTGGCTATAATGGGTGAATTCTCCTTTAACGGTGGCACAGTGGACTCAGAGGAGCTGGAAGCTGCCATGGAGGCCTGGATGCTGTTGGGGAGGAGCAGAAAGGGAAGAAAAGCAGTGAGAGTCTAATGGCAAATGCTTTTCTGCTCCATTAATCATGAAATAAGGAGTCAAAATGGAAGTCCTGGCAGCTGTCGTGTCAGGGCTGCAATACAAACAGCCTCTGCCCTAAGGGTGATGGGGAAGGTGGAGTTGGGTGAAGAAGGAGAGGAAGAGAACGGCAAAGCAGGCAAAGAAGAAAAGAGGTGTAAAGGCTGAATAGGAGTGGGAGAAAGGAAGAACAACTAAATGATCATCAATTCTGATTTACACTTGTACAAGCTGTCTGGTTTATTCAGATTCTCAGAAGAAAGAGTCTGCTTAGAAACAGCTTTATCTTTCACTTTGCAAAGCAAAGTCCTTTCTCACACTAAAAGAAAAAAGCACTTTGCAGAAGTGAACTGAGTTCCCATGTTCAGCTAGACTTTTAAAGCTGTCCTTACCTGGGTCTTTTTCTGTACCAGAGACCTCATTCATTTCAGTTTTTTAAATCAAGCAGTCAAAGTGTAGTCATTCAGTGGATTGGAAGGGAGGAAAAATTAGAGGTATGAACAATCTTATTATACATGTGGGAAGTGACCTACGTTTTCCTTGGATCCCTAGTCTGATTTTTCTAGTGTAGCTTTTCTCCCTATAAGAAATCTCCAAGCACAAGAATTTAGTTCAACCACTATTGCAATCATTTTCCAGACAGTTTCTATTAAATTTGAAAGTGATAAACTTCCAATAATAATTGTCCTATTATCTCAGTTAAATTTTAAAAAAATATGCCTCTCCTAATAAATTTCACTAGACATCTGCCAATCATGCAAGGCTGATATAAGGCAAACATTTGAGTTGCAGGAATATTGAACAATAGAGAAGAAGTCTACATGTGTATTGCTATGCACACACACAAATAGTAACAGATGTGAACATGTAGGCAACCATCTTTTGGGGTGTTTGCCAATTAAGCCAGTCCAAATCTGATTACATTCTCAGGGTGCTGAGAAGGGCATCAGCTTGCAGCAAAGATTTCAAAGGGTCACTTAATCCTGCCAACCTGTCCTGTAGTCAGGACTGGTCAGTCTTTACAAAGCCCTATGATGCGGGAAAAGTAAGCCATGAACCAGAACGGGTGAGGAGAAGACATGGGCTTTTTTCCCGCTTACAACAAATTGTGGAGGGTCTGCTGCAGTTGGGTATTTGGGAGGAAGCCTCACTTTTCATCACCATTCACAAATCCTAGTACAAACCCCAAACAACAATTACATTTCCTTTCAACAGCACTAATTTGCCATTCAATGAGTCCCAGCAGGTGTTTTGCCGTTGCATTTTTTTTGTGTTTTGGAGTTTGTCTTTTTTCTGATCCCCATCTTAATTTTTTTTCAGAGTTCCCCCTGTGCAAGGCCATTTTCTGCAAGGCCATTTTCTTGTTCTTGGTTCTCCTGGGATGAGAGTGAGGTCAGTTGCAGGGCCAGCCTTTCCATGCTGAATCTGTCCTTCTATCTGCAGCAACCCCACTGCAGAGGGAAAACCCCTGCCAGAAGCCCAGTTCTTGTGTGGGATCCCCGGGGAGAGCCTCTGCTTTCCTCCCTCACATTGCTACCTGCTTGTTTAATTCCCTGACCTGTAATACTATCCAGGAAAACAAGCAAAGTATTTGGAACTACAGCCCTGCTCTCCTTTAGGAACTGTGGAGATATTTTAGGAACTCGGGATGTCTGAGATGGTTTAGTTCTCTGGAATGTGGAGGTTCAGGGCCTTGTTGCCTCATTAAAAAATAAAGTTACTGACTGCCAAGAGCATTGAAGGCCTGAGAAGAAAACTGTCTCCTCCTAAGCATCGTCTGATTTTAGTGTGCTGATGGTAGACTGCCTGCTAATTACATGGCTGCCCTGAAAGCAGTAACCCAGCTCCCTGCAGACTCATAGTCTCTTAATTTTCTGAGAGCAGCAAGCAGGGCAGTCAATAGCTTGCAGATCAGAGGATAATGCTGCAGTAAGAGGGAACCGGGACTGCAGGATGTTCAGTACAAAACATATTTTGAATAGTACCAAAGAAACCCAGCTAACTTGTTTTCTGTACAGGACACAGCCTGGCTCTTAATGCTCTACTTATTTTGCCGGCATGTAGCAGTGTGTGGTTTGGTTTTACTTCTGAGAAAGAGCTGAGGGCTACAAGGTCAGGTCATGGCACAGAAGCACCTGCTGTGCCAGGGGAAGGCTACAGGGATATAAAAGCTTTTGAGTCTAAGACAGAGACTTCTGGTAGAATACAATTTCCTTTCAGGGTCTGACCAAATCTATTTCCTGAAAGTTTATTAATATTGCTGTGGTGAGAGGAGAGTCTGGTAGCGAGGGAAAGCTGTAGGTCACTGCCCCTAAAACTTCCTGCAGGAGGAGGGAGTTACCTGAACAAATGGGATCATCAAGCAGAACTGGGAGGACCAAAATGGGTTCCTGGTTTCTCTGAGCTCACACAGCAAAGCTGAAAGATCTCACCTTCTGACACCAGTCCATGCCTTTCCCCAGGTTCCCCCTCTTTCAGGTGTCTGTGCTTTCTCACCCCTGGGCAGGTGAAAAGAAAATGTTGTTCTCTCCACTGTTGCTGATGAGCAGTCTGTCTATTACTTACCTTTAACACACAGTGGTAGAGAGAGCCTTGCTCGTCTGTGTGTACTTCTAAGGGTCTTGCAGCCGATAGGGAAATTTCTGATGTGTGTGCATTCCCTAGACATCGCATTACAGTGGGGTTTGACATTTCCTTTAGACTTGAAGTCAAAAGCCACATAAAAGTAAGAACCTTTCATAAGATGTTATAAATGAACTTGCTCTGTAGCTGGCCTGACCTCCTTAGTATCCCCAGCAAACGAGTCAGTAATATTTTCTAAGATAACAGTGTTCCAAAATAAGAGCTCATCTGTTCCAAGGGCTGTTAGAAAATAAAAGCATCCCCTTGGTCCAGTGCTTTGTTCCTGCCCTGTGAGCAGTACTAGCATCTTCCCCACAGGTCAGTCCAGCTTTGAGATCCTGATGACTGTTATACTACAGGTTTGTTGGCACTAAGCATTGTTGATATTTCAGGCTCATTTAATGGTTTTAGGTGGCAAAATTTGACATAAGGACGTTGAGAACATCTGTTGGAACTCAGGATAAAAACTAGATGGACTCAGCCTTATTCCAATAGTAGCCCACTTTCCAAAGTTTTCTCAGTGTACTGCATTATCTGTTGTCATCATTATCATCAGCATTATTAATAATTTGAACCACTGTACTGCTTTGAGGTCTGTACTAGGAACAGGATCTCCCTGCAGCACAGAGTGCACCTGTCTATAGCAAGAGAGAGTCCATGCTACAGAAAGCACACAACATAAATATGTGAGATCAGAGACAAAGCAGGGACAAAGCAAGTGGCATATCCACCACTCGAGGCTTGCCTGCGTTGTCACGTCTCCTGACAGCAAGAGAAAGGTTTCCTTTCCCACACCAGCTCGAAGTGGTGGGCAGTGTCTCCCTACATTAAGCTCTACCCTACTTATGAAACCCAGAAAGGTCCTTGATAACCATATGCTTGTCAGTAGGAAAATGCAATTGCTCTTAAATCCTTAGAGGATGCTATCTGCCCCTGTTGCTTTGCTGGTGGATTGTATCCATCCATCTTCAGCTATCTAAGAGTTAGCCATTTTCTCTAAACTAGTTCTCTATAGTCCCAGTAAAACTTTGAGAAAGAGATAGGAACTTACTGACTCTACGTTCCCTGGCTACTCTCTTCAAAGTGCAATGAGCCCTTCCTTTGGAAGTGCTCACCCGCAAATGGAAGCTGCTGAGGTAGTCTCTCAGACTAGAGCTTGACTTCCATGTGATCAGAATAACTGAGGTTACAAAGAAGCTTGCAGTAACAGAGGAAAAGCTGAGCTGCTGATAAGTAAATAATTGCTAGGAAGTTTCAGGAACTCTGGCTTCATCATTTTGTGATGGCATTAGATGAGTTGAATTGCACCTCAACTAAATGCTGTAGGAAAAGGACTGTTTATTCTCATGTCTTTATGAAGATTGCAGATCTTACCCATCAGCAGATGTGATTTTTGCACCTCTTCCCCAGGACAAAGCCTAAAGGCTAAAACAGCCTAAAACCCCACTGATAAGTGGTGAATGCTGGTGGCAACAGAAACCATTAAAAGCCTCAAAAACCTTGTAAGAAAGAAATATGAGAAAATCTGCAGAAGAGGGCAAGAGCAAATCTTAAAAAATAGCCTTAACATTTTAATCATCATCCCATTTTGATCAAGGACTGCACTCTGTTAGGATAAAAATACCTATTGCATTTATTTTGTTGAGGCTTTGCTGAGTAATCCCCTGGCCTAATGCAGTTATCAAGTGTCTTTTTAGGTTCTACACACAGGTGAACAGATGGCTTTTTTGTGTATGACTGTGTAAGAAAACCCTTTTCTGCAAACAGGGGATGTCAGGTGAGTTACGCAGTGCAGTAATTAAATGGAACAAATTTACACTTGTGTATTAAGTTATTTGTGCAGCAAACCAGAACTTAGTGTCAGGTTAGTTTCCACTCAGCTCAGGTCAATTAATAAACTTTCCAATGTGGTACTGGAAAACTGGAGCTTGTGCTGGTTTTTCTAACTGGATTAAGACATCAGAGCACACATTGCAAGTAGGACTAGGAGTCTTTTCCTCCTTGACATTATCAACAGAAGTTGGTTTGATCCAGCCCATCATAAGCACTGTCATAGCTCAGGTTGGCTTGGACAGCAATGAATCCATGATGAATACTTTTTTTTGAAAAAAAAAGAAGCTGCAAAATCCCATTGAGGAGTAAAATATTTGAGGCTAGGAAAGTCATTAATGACCATCTCAACCTTCAGTAAGACAGAGAGACAGATTTTCAATTGGTTAGGTTCAGATTCATTGCATTGTATCTGACTGTGTTAATAGTACAATCAAATACTCTTTTATTACTGATTGCTAATAGAATTACAGTATTTACAAATATGAAATTAATTAATTAGAATTAGAAATACATGTATCTATGTGTTTATAAAATGGATATGTACTGCTGAATACAAGCAAAGACATTGTGAAAATTCCCATTTGGCTGTAAACATCTTTGATGAAGACTCTCTAAGCTTTGCAGAGAAACAGGGACTTCAGGGGCTCATCTCACTTAATTTAGGTATTTGCATTATGATGAGCTGGCCAGAACTCTGAAAGACTCTAGAGCTCAGTGCTAATTGAAATGAGGAGGTAATGATTAACACAAAGGTAAATGTCTGCATTGCAGACATCCATATTTCCTAAAGAAATCTCACTGTACTTTGACTGGAAACTTTTAGTACTTAAAAAAAAAAAGAAGAAAAAAATAAAGTGTTTCTTAGAGGAACCAACTGATGGCTAAATAGAAGAGCAAGAACCCACTTGATAAAAATTATCCTGGAAGAGTTTGTAAATTGCCCAGATCATTCAGGTGAAAGTCCCAGGCTCATTTGTCGTGCACCAGAAATAACAATGGGAAAAAACTCTGCTTTGAATCCTGTGTCCTCCTGGGATTTTACTTAACAAGGCCATGCTAATGCCAAGTGAAGACTGACATACAGGGTGCATTTGAACTGCTCTTCCTAGGAATTAACTTTTTATTAATCAGAATCAATATCACTTTAGGTTGCTTTCTTTCAGATTTGGGAGGGATGGTGAGCAGAGTGAAAGCAGTAGAGGATGTGAATAATGATTAATACAAATGGCATGTTTTTGTTACTGTAAACAGGAGTAATTCTGCCAAAATCAGTGCTCTGATTTAACTTGAATATTCAGACTGGCCTATTATTATACTGCACAAATTATGTGGTTTAAAACTTTTCATGTTTTATGCCTCTCTTAATTGACAGAAATATTCTGTGAGAGATAGGCATAAACCACAAACAGAACAGTTTTACATCTGACTCAAGATAGCCATATACCATCAGTGTTCCCAAATCAGTTTATTTATCTTCATTATTCAAAGATATTTTTAAAAACTGTTAGAAGAGAAAAATATATATACCAAAATTGAATGGTTGGTGAGATGCTGAAATGCAGCCTTTGCAAGACACTCCTTAGGAAATTTCACATGCAGAAGGAATGATGAGAAAAGAGATCTTTTTCCAGTGCTACTGTCTCAGACAAAGCAGAATTACCTGTTTGTGTAGCAGAGGTTTCAGTCTCATCTACAGTGCTAAGGTTTTGTTCTCCTCTCCATGGCGGCTCCATGAGCTCCTGGAGTTCATTAAAGAGCAGGAGTTCAGGAGTATCTTCTGTCCTGCTATGAGTCAAGTGAGCAGACCACAGGGGAGCTGATGTGGTGACACCTCGAAAGAGATACTCAAACTTGACATTATACCCATTGGCTGTAGCTAGTCAGCTTACACAAGTCTTCCCATCAGTGGGAGCCTTAAGAGATGTTCCATGGACCTGAGCCGGGGAAGGAGGAGACCTGGACATGACATGCCCTGGACTTCAGTGCTCAGTGTAGAGCTGGGTCTCATGAGTATGGGCCTCCTTCCGCCTGCTGCCCTCTGCCCTTCCCTCACCCTGGGCTGGTCCTGTGGCCAAAGCCTGAGCTGGGAGTGGTGTGTGGGCAGCATCTCTGCAGGAACACTTAGTAGATCCATCCCAGCTGGAGTCATATCCCTGCTCTGCAGATCAAGGATGCTTTTCCTCATCTACTCCTGCTGTACGGGAAGGGTAATGATGCCAGGTAACTAATAAAATTTCATACCCAACATATTTTGAATTTCTGTTTTCATAAAAAGCTAAATGTGTATCACCATTTTCTCTGTTTATAGGCATGGCATGGAAAAAATCAGGGACATATGTTGTGTTTATTCCAGCAGCTGTGAAGCTCACATTACAGAGTAAACCAGCAAGCACTGGCCCACAGAGCTACATATGGCAAAGGTATGCAGCCCTACACAGCAGTCAGCATGATATAACATTGCCAAGTCCTATAGCTTCTACTGGAAGCTTTGGGTTTGTCTCTATGGGCACCCAGGAGTGATTGACCTCGTGCACTTCTCTTTTGTGCCTTTTTTTTTGCTGCTGATTAATTGGTGTCTGACATAGAGAAATAACTGGGCCAAAGTACGCTTGGGCAGGAGGGAGCAAAGAAAATGTGTGTTATATTTATGTACATTTTATAGCTGCTACAGAAGCACAAGCTTTACTGTGCAGTATTTTCAAGAATTCAAACCCTAGTAATAATTTTGATGTGAGTGGTGTTTACCATGTGTATGTGTTCTTTAAGGGGGATAATATGAGGTCACCTCTGTTGTCCAGGAATTTTTGGAAAAGGGCACTCTCTGTCATGCAAAATCCCTCGTGCCTTATGTGGGCCCTCCCTTGTGCTGGTGGCAGCAGCTCAGCTATGTACCAAAGGTTAGCTACTGAGTCACTGGAACCAAAGCATCCAAACAGTGGCTTGCGTGAAAGCTACTTGGAAGGAATGGTGATTCACTGACTCAAATTTGAGTTCTTTTTCGTATGAATTTGAGAGGATTTGATTACCCTTCTTCCCAGAAAGATTTTCTCATTTCACACTTTTCCAGGAACAGGAGCAGCAGAGGAGCCATACAGTGTTGGATGCTCATCTTGGCAATTTCCAAAGTGCTGTGAGCAGAATATGCCGGGAATCTTGTTTCTAAACATCCACTCGAGGACCTCTGCCTCTCTAAAAGCCTTTAGGCCCCTTATCCTGAAAGCTGGAAAACTTTTTCTATGCATAATTACAGAAAACCTCCCTGTGCAAATGTATGGGTTTTGACTTATCTGAGGAAACTGCCCTGACACTTCCTTGGAGCTAATCTGCTTTTCACTGCCCTTGCTCCACAGACTTTCAGTCACCAAGTCAGTCATCCTGTGTGCTGTTAAAGGCTGAAACTTCATCCCCAACTTCTCATTTTGGCAGCATCCTCATTACACTGAGTCTTTCCTGACATGGCTTTCAGCTAGGAGGGAATCAGCTTTATCTGAGCTGAGAGCTGCCTGGAAAAACTCAGGACAGAAAGCAATGAGCAGAGCTGGATCCTCTCCTCTGCTACATGTTAGACTTAAAACTCCATCTTCAATGTTGCCTTAATCTTGCTCAAGTACCATGCTCTGTTCATATTTTCTCAAGACTTTCACTGAATTAATAATACCTACCTTTAAAATATCTCCCAGGGTGAGATCTACAAGTATTTACACACATTGGATAAGCATGGGTCAGTAACTCACAGGTGACTCAGTTACTTGGTAGAAGAAGCAGAAACAGAACTGCAGCTTCTTAATTAGCACAACTGGACACAACTTAGCAGAGGGCAAAATCCCACATTTTGGTTTACCCAAGCCTGTATGTGCTGTACAGTGAAAGGTAATTATTGAGGCATGATCATTTATAGGGTGTGACAATAGTTGCTCTAAGGGCTTGGGGTTCAAACTCATTTTTTCATTTCATATCTGTCTGGTACCCAGCACACTTGTTGTTTTCTCTTATCAAAGAGCTGCCAATGGTAATAACATCATCATAATTCAGAACAGCCCCTGCATTTTCTGACCTGTATTTCTCTTGCAGATTAAATATCTAGCCATACTAAAAATGCAAAAATACATAGTCTGCATGGAGCAAAGATAAAACCTGGGCTATCAGTCTGGGGCAAAAGAAGAGAATTATGATCTACTCTTTTGGTTATCTGGATTGCAATCCCACTGATCACAGTGGGGAATTGCAGTAAATCCAAATATTGAGGGTAGAGCTGTAGACCTTTGTGAGTATATTGTCAAACACTGCCTGACAGGAGAGAATGTTTTTTGTTTGGAAGAAATAGTATTCTGACTGCCTCTTTTATTATTTAACTCAGACAAGGTAAATAAGCCCATGCATGCCATGTGTCTGGAGCTACAGAGCAAATGAATGAGCTGTAAGGAAAGTGGAAAAAGAAGCAGTTTCTTGCAGCAGCAGATTGCAAGTTATAGATTATAGATTTTGTGTCCAACAGAGTTGGGGAGTGCCTGCATATATGTTGAGCAGGATTCATCTGACTGACATCTCAGCCATGGGCTCAATGAGCTAGCTACCTTCCCTTATACTCAGCCAAGAGAAACAGGGATTTCTACACAGGATCCCTAATAAAGACACCTGTATTGACTAGAAAGGAAGTTACGGGTGACCAACACAACTGTAGCTACATCTATAGTTAGATCGTGTATTTCATTTGTGATTTTATGGCTGCTCATACTCAAGTGTTGAAAAACCCCCAGCTTTGCCCTCCAAGGCGGTGGTCACTCAGTGTTGCATCTCCAATAGACCAGAAAATGAGAGGGGAAGAAAGCAGAGCTGATAGTCAGGATGGTTTTATTTACAGGGAAAAGATGGAAATGAAGGAAGAAGTTAAGTGTGAAAGGAAATGAAAAAGCTTGAATGGAATGATGAAGGCAGTTGTACATGTATCACACAAAAAATGGGATTTGCTTACTGAGGCAAGTAGAAGGATACAAAATAAAGCCCTGGAGAAATATGAGGCTGAACAAAACTTGATGCAAATCAAAAGAATGCCCTGTACTGACTTCCTTCTTTTAAACCCCGTACAGAGTTTGCTGAAATCCCTTCAATAAGAAGGGCTGATGGGGCCTGATAGGATGTGCTGGTTATTGAAGGTCAGAGCAGGCAAGGTCAGCAGTGGAGACTGTTGACTGGCAAATCCTGGACTTCAGTGTTTCATGTTAGGCTGCAATGAAAGCTGAGGTGATCAGAGCTCCCTCCTCTCTGAGACCACCAGCTGTCAGGAGAAGGTAGCATAAAACCTGCTTCCTCATCTGCTGAGGAATATTTCAGAATGAGATGGGTGATACTGAGTTGTCTTGACTAATGTTGGTTTTCCCAGGATTCCTACAGGGGCTGGGGAAGGGCTTCCTTGATCCTGATCATCTAATTTCAGGTGGTGTTTGAGAACTTTTTTGATAGTGTGGGTAAAGCTTGGTGCAGGTTGTGACATGGGCTGTCTGGGAGTGGCTGGTTTGCATGGCAGCATGTGGTAGTATCTGTACAGGATGGAGTGAGCTGATTTTCACACCCCACATGTTACTGTGGACACTCTGAAATAAAAGGATGCAAAATTATATCTGTAATGGGAACTGAAGATCAATAATGACTGCAAATTATTTTGATGTTTTCCTGTTGATGATATAAATGACATTTCAGTGCCTAGACACCTTTCAAATAGATTTTTCAAGGGTCAGGTGTGAAGTCTATGGAAGAGCAGGGAATTTAACAAAGCATCCAGAGTCTCAGGCTGTGGGCAACCAAATAGCTCTTGGGTGTGGAAACATTAACAAGATCAGAGCATGGAAGAGCACAGAACAAGGGGTTTATTTTTCTTTGCTGTTTTGTTTCCCTTCCTTCTTGGTTTATCCAAAAGTAAATTCACCCTACAAAGAAGGCAGTGTGATCTGTTATGGTTGGGCACTGCGTTAGTTTGGCTTAAAGACAGGCACACAGTCTGACAGCAAAGGAGTTAAACTCATGGGTTGAAGTCAGGGTGGCTTTCCAAGGACAGTCCCGGGCACCTGGTTTGTCAATACAGATCCTGCTTCGCATTTGCCTTGGCCACATAAACTGCCTTGAAGCTCAAGAAGTGCTGTCCTGATGTCGAAAGCTTGTCTGTATTCCTGGTACAGTTTAATTGTGTTCTGTGAGATTTCTTCATGTGTTGAATAAGATTGAATGTGTCTGTTAAGGCTAACAGCAGAGATTACTTGGTCTAAATGAAGACTGGGACAGTGAGCAAATTATCTTTGTAAACAGGGTAAAAGTGTGCTTCCCATGCTAAACACAAGCACTTAGAGAAAAACAAAAAACTGAAAAAAGGCAGTTCTGCCTCTATCTTTCTCTTCCATACTCATCAAAGTAGCTAGGAACACTTGTTACCACTTACTTATGAATTGCACTTGATTTAGTGATTTAGCAGCCAATTAGCTCCACATTCTTGGCATGAATGTGGTTAAAAATTAATCCGGGTAGTTTACACTTCAGGAACTGGTAACTCATCTTAAAAAAGCTTTTAAACACTGGAATCATCTAATGTTATTGGCCATTCAGAAATGAGAGAATTATTCTAGAAATGATGTCTTAAAACAGAGTTGAATGTTTTGCATGAACTCAAACTACTGAGGTCCGTATCAGCCCATGGCAGCTTGAGACAAATATATTCTACATCAGACTGAAACTTCAGAGCATCTGACACTTACGTGCCTGATGGAAGGGGTTTTGTAGCTGTGAATTGCTCTGTGTTTGGACTCCGTGAGCTCAGTGGACTGAGTAAAAGCGTGTGATGGTAACAGATGCCAACGCCGTTGCTTCCTGGAGGCCAGAGCAGCAACCAAACACCACAAGGACCTGGGGAAAGGGCTTTCTGATGCTTTTAGGTGTGCCTGAGAGGGGTTTTCCTAAGAAGAAAAGTAAGTCTGTGCAGAGATCACCCAGACCAGCTGTTGCTGTCTTTGCTCTTTACAGCTGCTGCCATGGTGGCACAATTCCCACTGCAGCAATGGAGTGATTTCTCCCTCTGTCTTACAGGAGAGACAATCTGGACTCGCTTTTCTCCATCAGTCAAACAAGCTTGCTGACTTTTTGTGTTCCATTATTTCAAGCAACTTTCAGGGAACCACAGCAGTCCTTACTACTCAGCGAGACACCAGCTGTAATATTTAACACTTTAAATGTACAAGTGTAACTCTCTTTGTGTTGTACAGCTTAGTAGTGAGAACCTTTTTGGTCAAAGTCCCTGCAAAAGCACTCTCTGCTAGCTTGTCCTGACCTTCATCCTCCCTCTCTCTGAATGTCATGCTTAGAAGCTGGGAGAGCTGTTAGAGGGCGGGGAAAAAAGAAAAAAAGTAGTGCATTTGTGGTGTTTGTATTGCTAGGGTGATTTATGCATAGGGTTATCTACTGGAACTTCAGGGAGCAGCAATTACTGATCTCAGGTCATCAGATTAATTCTCAAGGGGCCAAAAGCTTCCTTAGAAGTGGTGACAGATGCAGCTACCAAGCACTGCCTTTCATGGAGCATCTGTCAAAGGTTTTACTGCAAATGGGATTTGTTTTTCTTCTGCTACAGAGCAAAGGACCAGAAAATAGCAGGACTTGTCCCAGTGAGCGCCTGTTGCTGGGAGGGATGAAGGAACAGTGCTGCTGCAGAGCAGGTGGGGCTGGTCCCAACCTCCAGCAGGCCCTCCCCACTCAAACCATGTTCCCTGCACTCCTAGTGTGAGTGGTTGCACAAGTGCATCACACCCCAGTCTCTCACCTGCATGCTCCGTGCTGGGCCACTTCCATCTGGCAGACCTCCAAGGACCTTGAGGACTTGTGCTACATCCCACAGGGGTTAAGCAGTGCCTCATAACCATGTGTGCTCAGAGCTCATGGGCTTCTGCAGCACCATTGCAGAGAAGACTGATCCCGTGTACAGGCAGGACAAGACCTCTGTGCCATACCTTTGCTCCTTGGGAAGTAAGATAGTGCAGCCACGTCTGTGTGTCCCTGTTGTGTAACTGATTTGAAAGGGCAGCAAGAGAGTGATAGAGGTTATTATTTATACTTGTGAAATTAACTGAGTTAGACCAGACAGCAGTGATGCTGTAATCAATAATGCACAGTATTTTCCCTGAAATTGCATTAAAGTTTTATGGCTGCTGCTATTGAGTTTTGTACACTTAGGAGACCTATTCAAACAGTGGGCTGGCTCATAGATGTGAGCTGCCATGGCCCAAGGCTGGTGCCATCACTGATGGTGCAGACATCAGTGCAAAACAGCACCATGTTTTTAAAGCACGGAAATGGAGCATTTCATTTGAAATAACCAGTTAAAGTAAGAAAAAAATTAGTTCATAATCATTGGTTGGTTAGTAGGCAGTTAAAGTCTGTTCATTAGATAATCTCATTAAAACAAAGCCAAGGAAATCAAGCAATTTGCTAACACCTATACAGGCTATTGGTTTTCTCATTTTCATTGATTTGTCTCATTTCACATTTCTGGAATTATGCTTATCATCCCTTTCCATGAATTCTGTAAATTATGGTATGCACAGTGCAAACTCTATCAGAGAGGCTCTAATACACAAAATATTCTCTTACATCATTAAACAATCTAACCTTGCCCCAGGCAAACAGGGTAACTTATAATCTTCTCCTTAATGAAGTCACAATAAGTTTTGTAATACATATGGCATTTTCATGGGCCAAGGAAGATGAAAAGTTGTCTCTAATTGACTTTGGAACAAAGGAAGTTATTTTCTATATTAAGCGGGATAACTTGAGTATTAACTGGGCAATGACGATGTCCTGTAGAACTTTTCAAAGAGAAGTAAAACTGATTTCATAGAGTGTGATTTGGAAATGTCATCTTGGTCTTTGCATTTGAGATTGGTGCTCCTCAGGCTGTTGCAGATTCACTGTCACCCTTCAAAGGTGACATCTGAAGGTGACAAAAGCCACAATGTGTGGACTCAGGGCTACTGTGAAGACTTTCAGGTGCTGTAACCATCCTGTCTGATGCAGAATGAATATCCTTCTTAAATTCACCGATAGGAAAAGAAACTACTGTGTTTTTCTCTGTATGTCTGTCTGTGCCCTGAATTCTCCCTCAGACATTGTCTCAGTTAACTCTCAGCCAAAGCTATTCTATTTCAGTATTACTCAGTGATGACTCTAACAGAGGATATATTTTATATTTCTCTCTCTCTTCCCCCCCACTCCCTACCCCGCCAGTGGATAGATTGCAATTGTCCTGCTTGGCAAAGAACAGAACTGAGATGGATTCTCTTCATTCAGTCTTGTGATGAGTAACTTCACAGTTCCATTTTCAATATTGACTTTAGTCATTTATATCCTGAAGTGGTGAAATATCTCTTGTAATCTGAATCTAACTAATTTGATGAAGGATACATGATAACTTACTCTGAACCCAAAAATACCTGGAATCCTGTCTTGGTCTGTCCTAGATCATGACTTAGAAGAAATTGATAGTGATTGACAGTACTGTGGATATAATCATTAACAACACTTAGGGCTTCTCAGGACTAAAAAAATTATCTTGAGTAATTAAACTTCAAAGCACATCTGAGAAGGTGAGTGATGATTTGCCAGTTTGAGACAAGGAAAAACTGAACTGTGTTAATTTACTTCGTACCAATGTTTCAGAGCCCAAACACAGCACTAATTTTCCTTGCTGAACCCCTGAGGCCACTATTCGGTTACAAGTGGAGTCCATTCATTTTGCTGGCCTTATGAACAATTTTGTTATCTTTTTGTCAAATATCTGGCCAGAAGCATTTTCCTGGATCATGTGTAAAACACCATGGCACTCAGAGCCAAACTCTATGAACTCCATTCCCAGGACTGGCTGCAAGAATTTGGCAGGGAGTTCAGTGAAAACAGAATAAAGCTGATACTTCAGCTACTGTAGATTTGCAAAAAATATCCAAAGTACATTAAAAAAAATTGTTTAAATGCAAATGAAGCTATGCATTAATACACTTATCTTAAATGCCAAACAACTTTTCTGCTCTAGCCATTAAATAACAATATAACATTTGCAGCATTGTGTACTTGCTTTGCAGTCCCAAAATGTATGTGGAAGTCAGCAAAGATCTTGAAAGAAATATATATTCTTTCAGAATACCTCCTGAGCCAGAATGAAACTTAGCACCTCTGGCTAGAAAACTCTCAGTTGTCAGATTGGCCTTTTTTTAAGGCAGTGGCTTTGCTTAAAGCAGGGATCAGCATGATGCTACGTGGTGTGTATACACTTATAAACTAACCAGCCTACTAATCCTCGAGTGGAGACTAATTAGTAAATGGAAAATGAATGTAATTGGGTTAAAATAGAAATATTTGCTGCTGGGATTTTTAGAAAATGCATATAGTTTGCTTTTTATAGGCTTTGAATAAACTGTGATTGATCAAAATGTACAACCACATTACAAAGATAAATGTCTGTGCTTTTAGTGCACATTAAATATCTCCAAGCACATATTGCAAATAGGCTAAAACAGATTTTTCTCTCAAATATTCCCCAGTTAGGTTCTGTAGGTGCTTTGTTCCTATGTATGAAGAATCTGAGGGTGATTCTTTGGTTAAAGTCATTATTGATTTACAGAAGATGTATACCTTTAGAATTTGAATAAATGAATAGCTAAAAAAAAAATACTACTTGTCAAAACTGAAGTTTGCCCCAGGAGAACATTGGCCTTGACAGGTGTTTCAATTTCAAAAGACCTAGTGATATTTTTAACCCAAAATATGATACTATTGACTCAATAGGGCTTTAAATTAATTTAAGCTAATATTTTTGACAAATGCAATATGACATCAAAATATTTTCCACTGACATCAAGCTTTCTTTGACATGCAGTTTCAAGCCTCCAAGATTTTTAATTATTGTCATGATCACTTTTTTATCCCCAAAATGGGAAAGGAACTGTAGAGATACTCATTGATAATAAAAGTAGTGGCTTGGCCATTCATTTCCCTTTCGGTTTGCAAGGCTAATCCCTTCTGGGAACAGTTAAATCTATTATGAATATTCTCAGAGGTCCAGCAGTGGCTGTGCTGCTTGGCCAAAATGTGGCCTTATGTACCTTGATAGCTGTGTGTGATTTGGGGTTGTTTGGTATTTTATCATCCTTCCCCACTGTTACTGGAAGTCTGTGGATATTGTTTAGACCACCAATGACACAAAGTAGATGTTTTCTAATAGTGCTTAATGTGGAAAACAGAGCAGCTGAATTAGACAAATCAGCGTAATGAGGTGGTAAATAATCTTGTCAGGTGTTGTCTTACTAGGCAGTGGAACCGAATTACCTCCAAAGGGATCATCAAGGAATTAATTGTCAGGCATTTCAGCTCATGAGTTGTTCAGGGATCCCCAAATGCTGTTCACATCCTCCTATAGGCTAATTCCCTTAGCCAAGAACCTTCAGGTGATAAAATCTTAGAAGCATAAATGGGATTTATTTGACAATTCCTTCTGCCCATATTGAAGTGCAGATTTAGCCATTGTAATTAGTTTTAAAATTTACATTAAAAGGAATTGGCTGATGCATCAGGTGGAGCTGTGATTACAGCAAGGCAGATCCAGATTCTGGGTATATTAATCACAGAATCACAGAATAGTTAGGGTTGGAAGGGACCTCTGGAGATCATCTAGTCCAATCCCTGCTAGGGTGACACTGCCAAATCTTCATAACCTTCAGGTCACCCAGACCTTTGTGCTCTTGCAGATCTGTCCCAACAGCTGGAGGGACCAAGTGAAACAGATCCTCCAGGGTGATCATGTCCTTCTGGCCAGGGTCCTGGTCTGGTCTACAAGGAATTTTATCCAGAAGAGCTGGGAGAATGAAAATTGAGCTTCTATTCCTCCTATGAGATTGAAGCAGCCAAAAGCTGTTGGTGCCCTGTCCATGAATGAGGCAGTGCTGCAGTTTGCCATGGTACCCACATCAGACTGGTACATGGCTCTAGTGTGTTTGGGGTGTCTGAGGGCAAGGTTATAGCAACAGTAGGGATTCAGCTTCTGAATGTTCTCAACTACAAACAGCCCCACGTTGACCTGGGCTGGTCTGTTCTCCGTACAACGTGACCAAGAGAATGGCCAGGGCTTAGGACATCTCATGGAACTGATGAGGCTGGTGGGGAATGAACTGAAAGCTTTCCACTTCAGAGGCTTTGGAAAGAGGCAGTTCTTATCATTGAGACTGGCTGTTGATAAAGCACAAGTTCCTGATATTTTTAGCTCTTGCTTTTCCTTTCTTTTAATTTACGGGTGTTCTTCCTTTGAAAAGAGAGATTCATCTGTGATTCCCTGTAATATCTAAAGATTTGTCTATGCAGATGAGAGAACACACCTTCCTCCCACAACCCCCCAGCTCTCCCAAAAAGCCTGTAACCATGTCTCAGGCTCTGAAAGAAAACCCTCAGCATCTCTGGTGAATGGTGGCTGCTTTCTGCATTTAATTTAGTTGCACATGGTAGCCAGAGATGTGTAAGCGCTCCTAGTGTATTTCCTAGTATTTTTCCTCTGCATATGAAATCCCTCAGGAAGTCAGTGTAGAGGCCTATGGTCAATCCTGCCCTATTGGGTTGAAGTTTCTTGTCAGCAATGTGATTGATCCTAGTTTGAGTGGATCATCACATTGAGATCATTCCGTGATATGACATCAGCTACTTTGGCATCGGTAGTTACTCACCTAGGCTTGTGGTATGGTGACCTGTGCTCCCCGTTGCCTTAGAAGGACTGCCTCTTTTTACAAAGGTTTTTCCCCCCATCTCCTGCAAGGCAGAAGAGTCAGAATAATAGGAGCTCACTGCAGCATCAATGTGTCCATCTTGTTGTGTGTAGATCAGGCATTGGGTGTTCATCCACATGCCAGACAGGTCCCTGTGCTTTTGTTTGTGGGAAGAGCTGTCCTCTGTTGTTCCCCACAGACCTGCTGGAAGGACTGTGGACCAGAACCCAGTCCATCAAATACCCCAGGCAACCTTCAGCACATCTATGGGAGTTGTGGATTTAAGACTTGGGAAGTCTTTTTTATGTCATCAGCATCAACATGTCAGGCTGCATGTTGAAAAATTATGCTGAAATTGCTTCTCTACTTCTTCTATCCCTGTTTGCCAGCAAAAGACATTTTCTACAGAAAATGCAGCTTTTAGAGAGGAAACCTCTCTAATGGAGATGCTCCTGCTGGACCGGAGACTGACAACTAGCCATCCCAAGATGCCAGACTGGTAAAATATTGACAAGCTCCATACTCAACTTCTGCCTAAATCCAGTAACATGCTGCATACAGTTTCATTCTTAGAATGGGAATTTTCTCAGCTCCCTTCAGCCTTCTAAAATTTTAGAGACAGCTAAAGGAGGCAGACATGCATATCTGAAGGACCATCATCCCAGATGACTTAAGCACTACTTTTTGGAGAGCATGAATTTTCTCCTGATACCTAGATTTTTTAGGGAAAATGGATTCCATCTGCAGACTGAAGAAACTTAACTACAGGATAATTTTACAGATCTTCATTTTTGTGGTTTCTTGGGAGCCTGGCTTTTATTTATAAAGACTTTATGTAGATATTTGTCTTTCTTTACCATCCTGTCCCCATGAAACTCTTCATCTTGTACTCAGCAGTATCTGTATAGCCCATGGGTCAGGAACACTGATCTCAGCAATGCTAATGTGCATGGACTCACACCAGGTCAGTTGCTGGCCCATGTTCTATTGAACACCTGCCATGGTTCAGTTTGTTAATATGGCTTAAGCAGATGGATATTCCTGTTCACTTTCCTCCTGTGCATAAAGGTTTGGGATCATGCCTTCTATCTACAGGGCTGTATTACAAGGTGTTTGATACTTATGTACCAGAGGTGTGTGTTCTTTACAGGAAAATGGGTAACACCCTACCCAGGTTTGCCCTGCCCTACTAACTAGCACCAGGCTTACTGATGTCCTCATGAGCTGGAACACACAACTTGAGTTGTGCTGACAGCACACTGAAGTGCTGCCAAGGAATGCTAAACCCCTTTGGTGGGTGAAACATGCCTCCTACTAGCCTCAAGTATCATTATTTGCCGGACCACCCATGCTTGCCTTCCTCCAGTGAGAACCTCACAGTGCATGTACCCCATGTTTGTTCACACTGGAACCCTCCCACCCAGAAGCTGTGATGCCTGTGTGTTCCAGGCCCCCACACTGCCTCCTGCTCTTTGCAGATGCTGGCTAGCTCACCTTAGCATGTGCTCAGGGAAAAAAAGCAGTATTTCAGTGACACAATCACTTTCCAGGAAGACCAGGCAAAGCCATCAGAACTGGCTGGAAGGAGGTGATGCAAAGCACCAGAGAGCCAAGACCTCACTGATACTCAGATGAACAGAATGCAAAATTATCTGCAGAGGCAGGGTCAGAGTTCACTGAATCCATTAATTTTCAGGTGTTTTTCAGAGTCTCCAAAAGTTCACTTTCTCTCCTCACTGGAATGGCAGGTGACAGTACATTGGCAAGGACAAAAGGAATTTTGCTGTTGAAATAACTCACTAATTTTAAGAGCATGACCTGGCAGCAGAATGGAGAACTGGAGAAGTAAAAAGAGGAGAGAGCAGCCAAAATGTCTTACCCCATCAATACTTTGTAATCAGCTTTGTTACATAAAAAATCAGGCTTTTGTGAGGATGTAATCCAACAAAACACATTTCAAATGAATGTCAGCTTTTCCTGATGGCAAGCTATGTGCAGAGCAGTAGTGAAGCATTCAGCATAGCTATGGTGACAATATCTTCCTACTAACAAAGAAACATGCTGGAATTAGAAAAGGATTTGTGAATAATCAATAACTGGGCATCCAGACCAGAAGAGTTTGTAGAAAAAAGGGTTGCAAAGTTCTTGAATAAAAGTTTTTTTAAATAAACTATTTGGATGTTGCAGTTAGATTCTGAATACAGCCAAAACAGTACATGCCTGGTTTGCTGAAAGGTTGTAACTTGGCTGGGATCACAGCTTATTGTCATTTATAAAAACTGTGTCTTATCTCTGCTTGGACAATTTTCAACTCCTTTGGAAAAAAATCTCCTGAACTTTTCACCCAGCTGGTGTTTGCTCACAGCCTGGATGTGCATACACAGAGCTGCTCTGTTCCTGTCACGGCTCAAGGGACCTTTCCTACACAAATCCCTAGAGATCTTGGAGAGAAGGGGTTGTTGAAGTACAGCAATTACAATATGGTGCTGGTGGGCAGCCACAGGTTGTCTCACACATCTGTCTGCCATGTAGTATCCCCCCCAAGGCATATATCCATCATACTCTCCATTGCACATCAGGAAGTTCTTAGCTTGCACTGTGTTTCCCTCAAGTCACACAGCCCATCCTGGCATAATACCTGGCGTAAGCAGCTGTGTCAGGCTGTGTGGTGCAGGCTGTCCTAGCACAGTTCTGCTGGTTCTTGTGCCTGCCCCTCAGCTGGATGCTGGGAATCAGCAGATGGCTCATCCCCACATCCCCAACAATGGCACATCTCTCTTGTCTGCTCAAACAGCGTGCAAAACATGGTGTGCATTGGTAACAGGAATGTTTGCTGAGTAGTTTCCATCCTGTTCATACAACCTCTCTGTTGGTCATTTAAATTGCCGGAGGCTCCCACTGTGATTACCCAGCACCTGCTCCTTCAATAGCATATTCTTTTCTCACCACAGAACAGTTGTTATGTTTGAGATATTTCTTCATTTTCCAAGGAAGTGGCAATATGGAGGACCGTGGGCAACACAGTCAGCACAGCAACACTGCCAGGATGTGTAGGTTGGCTTGGAGGAAAATACCCTCACCTGAATCTTTCAAAAACATTTTTGTCCCTGTGGTCACTAGGACATAGACATTGCTGGTGTAAGTGATGCTTCTCTGATTACCTGTACCTCTGCTGGATTGTGTGATAGAAGTCTAAAATCATGGGTCAAGCAGAGGAAGTAAATAAGAAACAAAAGGTGAGTTGTCTTCACAGCACAAATGAGGAGCACTATATAGGTTCAAAAGAAACAAGAAAGATTACTTCCTGCAACACACAGCTGAAGGGTGGGACTCTTATTGCAGAGTTATAATCTCTGTGACTGGACAAGTGTTTCCTTGAAGATGGGAGAAATGTGGATCACAGACTACTAAGCCCCCAAACCTTACTCACTTCCTAAAGTCTCTGAGCAGCAATTTGCTGGACTTCTCCAGGTATGTTTGGTTGCCTGGCCTTCTTCCTGACCTTCTTCTTCCTAAAGCATCTGCTGTTGGTTAATATCAGAGATGCAATAACAAGTTTTCTTAGGCTGTAGCTTCACACACTGTGCTCATTCTCACCTGTCAGTGCTGCACTGCCATGGTAACGTGCACAGAGAGCCTGAGATGGAAGAGAGACAGGGAGGCAGGGCTTGGAGATATTTCATCTCTCACTCTGCAACGGAAACAGAAACCCATTTCATGAACATGGTCTGTTATCTCTGCCTAAAATCATGATGCAGTGCATCCAGGCACACCATGTGGTTCTGTATGTCTGATGATGGCTGCAGTCATTGTAGACATGTCCAACACCAAGACAAATGCCCTCCAAGAGCAAACCACTGTGGCTGACTTCTGGAGCAGAAATACCAGTCACTTCTTTTCCTGGAGGCTGGTGGGGTGAGCTGGGCATACTGCTGTAGCAGCACAGCTGCCCCAGCCTGAAGACATGAGGAATCATACATTTTCTTCAGTATCCCAGGAGACCACTCACCCTGGGAATTCCCACTGCAGCTGTGTCCAAGAAGCATGGGCTGCCCATGCAAAAGGGAATCAAGTGGGATGCACTCCACAGAAAGAAGGATGTTGAAAGCTCTCTATTGGCAGCATTTCATCAATTTACTGCAGATGAGCTCTTTGGTTTGATGGTGCCCACTGCTCTTGATACCCACTAGAGTGCTGATGCCTCAGTCTGGCTGGCTAAGCTCATTTTTTTTTCCAAGAATGCTGGGCCTTGCCACATGGTATGGAGCACTTTTCCTCCATGTCTCACTGAGAAAGGTTAGATTGTGTGGTTATTATTAGCACACATTCAGGCTCATAACAGCACTAGGACACAAGCACTAGCACATGTAAGGGCATTGGGTAATGTGACCTTTTGTTTGTGCCAGGTTATGGGCATGAGTTCATAGATACAGGGAGTACCTTAGACCTTTCTTCCCTCCCTTGTTCTATTTACAACTTGGATGTGTTTAGGGTATAGGGAAACAACTCAAAACTGACTTAGACTTTATTTAGCACTGTATCTATGTTCTTATATTGACCCTGTTAAATATTTTCTTGGTAGATTGATACACTTTGGCTCATTGATTGATCATGTCACATGAGAAGTATTCAGGAATCTTATTGGGTGTTGTGGGGGGGTTTTTTTCCCACTTTTTTGCCTCTACTGCTAGTTTTATAAAGTAGTTCTTCAAACCAGTAGTCGAACAGTCAGTATTTCAACATAGCTGTTACAGAGACATGTGCACCTGGTATTATCATAAAATGCTATTGAGGAGTAAACCAACCCATACTGTCAAGTGTGAGCTCAGCTTGCTCATTTACCAGCCTTTTCATTCTTTTTCTTTTCAAAATAGGAAATTATGTAATAGTATAAGAAGATCATCAAGGAATGTAAACATAAGCAAATCAGCAGTAATATTTAGGAAGAGTATATTGTCTTTTCATTCTAGACTTCCAAGTGCTTTATCAACTACTAAACAAGATTTAAACCAGGTGTTACTGTAAAGAGTACTGAGACATCCTACTGCATGCTGAGCTGAAAATAGTCTTGAGTATGCTAATAAGTTTCTATTGTAGACCTCCCTATGGTCAGTATTAACAGGGGTTGAGATGTCATGAACAGGATGGGCAGTTAAATATTAAGGTCATAGTAAAAACTGTTGTGGTTTACAAAGATGACAGAAGTAGTTTCTTTTCAAAATGCCTCTGAGGAAAACAATATTTCTTTTTATTTCTGTTAATACAAACAATTATTTACCTAGCTAGGAAAAGGTTCCCCTTCTTGAAATTTCCATTGTGTATCAAGTTCCAAAATCTATCATATGGATGTTTTTACTATCTTTTATTCATGGGGGAGGAGTGGCTTTTTGTTGTTTTGTTGGGTTTTTTTAAACCATAATGGTTCACATCACCATGTGATTTCAGAAGCTTTGTTTTTAAGTAAAACATCAGCTGTTGAGAGTTTTATGACAAAATTATGAGAAGTGACAAAAATTATGAAATAACTTGAATCTAAAGCAAGTCAACAGGAATTTTAAATAAATATGAATTGCTATAGAACAACTTGAGTGGAGGGATAATGAAGGTGATGCTAAATTCTTACATAGAAAAAGATGAAACCAGGGAATATTTCAGATTTCTGAAAAGGGACATGACAGTAAATACATTGTAAAGAGTAAAACTGTCATGAATAAATTTTAAGGAAAGTTTGTATTTCTAGTCTCACCGTAAGCAAGACTTTAGCATTTCTCAAGTTGCTATAAACATCCCATCCCAGTGGCACTAAACTTCAACAACTAAAAAAATTAATGGGGTCACAGAATGATGCTTTTGTGAGTATTTGTTGGTAAACTAAGAAGGAGCATGAAACTGTCAGAAAAGAGTTTAAAGTGCCTTTAATAAGATGAAATCTTTCTGGAGTTTACCCAGATCCAAGTAATTGCAACTCAATACTTACTGGATTCATCACAAATTAAACCAGTGACGGCCCATCAAACATGCTGTTTCTGTCTAAATTAGAAATAGCTACTAATGATTTCTTTTAATGGATTTGGTGTAAAATTATTACATACTTCCCTCATATACACCATAGACTTTTTGCCCACTCAGGCAAGGACATAGTTTCCTTACGAATTTGCTGTATGAGAACTGCGGTCTTTCTACCCATAAGTGCCCTTGAGGTTTCTAGCTAGCCAAGGGCTTTTTATAGCCAGGTTTGATACATGGTTCTGGCTTGATCTAATTGTGCTACCCTTCTGCCTTCCCCATGACACAGCTGAAAGATCAAGGAATGAGTTTCAAGGCAATGAAAGGTCTCCTCTGTCTTCCAATTCAACAGCAGAACCAGACAGATTGAAAAACCTGAAGGCTGATGCCTGCTATTTTATTTTCTGATTTTTGTTCAGCTGGGAACATTTTTCTTCTTTTGCTACTTGACCAAACACATATGCTCTCCCCAGTATTCAGCACGTGCCTCTTTTATGTGTTGGCATAAAGGCAACTTTGAGCTTTGAGGCAGCTACTTTGAAGCCCACACTTTATCGCCCGTTTCTTGGTAAGATGTGACTCATTCTACCTTTATGCTTGATGTCATTTCTGCATATTTTGCTCCTCTAATGTTGCTGGGATCAGATTTGTGCACATGGCCATTGACAACACCAATGGAGCCCATGGCAATCAGACATGCAGCCCTGACCATGGCACAAACTGATGAAATGAGCTGTTTAAACCTGTGCTGAATCATTGAAGTTTATTAGGAGTCTTGAACATCAGTGTGAGGTGGCATCCCCAGAAATACATTGTTCATGAGAAGAAGCCTCCGATCAACAGTTCCTCTTCCCATCTAACTCAGCAGCATATATTTGTGCTGCTGGGTGACTGAGATGTGACCAGGTACAACCTTCTCCTTTTCAGAGACAGGGGACAGAAACTATTATTTCATGTCTGAAATGTCTGTATTTTTCATACGGGAACAAACAAATCCAACCACAGCATTCTAGTTTGTAAAGGCTGGCTGGTTCCATTACCTGTAAAGAAAAATCCTGATAGCCAGTGGTACAGGAAACAGCTGAAGAGACACAAGGATTAGACACCAGCACAAGAGACAGTCCCAGTGCACTGCCCTGCAAGTTACATTCTGACTTTAGAATTACAGCAGAGTAGTATTCAGTTCTTAAAATGCTTCTCTTGGCAAACACTTGTGTTCTGGCTTGGGAATCCACCAGCTGCATGGTAAAGTCCTGATGCATTTGGCTCTCCCCATACCTTGGGAGAAGTGTTTGCCATGGGCAGCACAAGAAGCTCAGAGGAATAACCCTCTTAGTCAGCAGCCACCCCCAGCTCAAAGTAGAACAGGAGTCTGTCCTGAGAGTGATGGAAGACAGAGGGGCTTCAGGCAGCATCCCGCTGTGAGTTGTGGCTTTAGCATTATTTCCACAGCAAATGCAATTTAATCACCTTTCAGTCAATACTCAGACGATTTACTTTCTGCTTAAGTCAGGCATATACCTCAGAAAAGATATATAGAGCTATTATTTTAAAGCCAGTTGGTCACTTTTCCTTGCACAGCCAAAAAAGTAAGGAACAAAATGTGCTTGGATGTTTTTGTAGATACATTTTTAAGAAGTATAACTAAAATGCTGTGGAAACTTAAGGTAGCTGTCAGCAAAGCAGAGCAAGTCTGTTTTGCCTTCAAAATCCCTGCATTTTTAACTCTTTTATTGATGTATCTGTTTTTCCCACAGAGATTGATTCTGTCAATTCTGATGTCAAACAGGCTGCACGTGGGAGAAAAATAAGGTCTGAGTGGATGGTTGACATGAAATGAACAGCAAATTATTCCACAAGTGTAAGAAATCCAGCGCATTCTGCAGCGCTCTGATTCTATGTGCAATACAGATGCTAAAGCAAGCAGGCTCAAGGAACACTTGAACATGGAGGAATAGACATAAATATACAGCCTGAAGACTGAAATCCTTGATCCTATGGAAAGAAATACTTAATCCAAAGTTTCTATAGATTTGACTTCTTGTTCCCCTCATAAGAAAGCCATATTGATGTCATATGATGTAGAAATCCAAATTATACTTAACCCTGCAGTGAAGCTTTCTGCAGAGGAATAGACAAGAGATCCCAAGGTATAGCGCTTGGTTATTTTGAACAACTGAACAGGAACCAGGAAAAGATTAGGCAGTTACCTTGATAACAGCAGTACCTGCAACCAGAATAGGTAGAGTGAAAACACTTGTGCAATAGATTTCTAGTTTTGGATCACAAGTTAATCAATACCTGAAAAGGACTTGAAGAAAACCATTTTTTCAGGGCAAATTATTGCATGGCAACCCTCGGGGACAGTTCTTCAACTTCTGGATCCTCCATGGCTTTTCTCAGAGATGGAAGACAGGGCTTTGAGCACTACATGGGGTGAAGCTGACCTCGTAGTCCCTGCTTACTGTATGTCCCACCTAAACAAAAGGCCTGATGAAAAAAACCATTAAAAATTATGGTGTGCTCATAGTGAGAATGTGTTGTGGTTGACATCAAGCTTGAGTGGCTCCATCCCACCTATGCCGTACCCCTCTGTGCTTCTGGGTAGGAAGGGAGAGAGCAGAGTTAAGGATCTTGTTTTTACATCTCTATACCATACACCACCTGATTTCAGTCATGAGCGAAGTGGTCCCTGAGCTAAAGTTATCTCAATAATTGCTGACTTTGCAAAATATTTTGAAACCAAAAGGGTGAAAAGTGCTAAATGAGGACCAATACACAATTTGCTTATTAGGTTGAAAATTAAGTAGTTCTTGGATGGCTGGGCAGTGCTAAATCCTAATGGTAATTTTTCTGGCCTGAAATTCTGATTCCACAGTTTATCTATGCCATAGAAAAAGCTCATTCAAAATTGCAGCCATGGCTACTCTGCTTGGGTGGATTAGTGGACTACACTGGACCTTTACCTCTTCCCCCCAATACCATGTCAAAAACCATTAGTCAGTAATTATTAATACTGTTGGCCTACACCCCTGCCTGCTTGTATATACACATCTTGTAAAACTATGTTCTTCAGTTTTAGTCTGATGAAAGAGGCTTTTTGATGTTTTCATTTATAGGCAGGCAGCTGGATCACAGCCCATCACAGAGAAGGAAGGCTCCTGGGCTGAACACAGCGCTGTCTGTCTACTCCAAACCTTTCTAGCCTAACAGGCAATGAAGCATCCCTCACCTGTCACAGTATTTTAAAAGGCAGGCTGAGTGACCTGGGCCTGAAAATCTGGATGGCAGCTTTAACACCCTATAGATTTGCAGTCTTAGGGGCTGACATAACTTCAAGCCTGTTGGCCTGGGGTGAGCTGGGGAACTGGAAATGACCCTATGCTGAGCACAAGCATAATCAGTGACATCTTCTCTGTCCTTTCCTCCCAGTGCTGTTTTCCAGAACTTTCCCTGCCTCCTTTCTACAGTAACAAGGGCTGATCCGTTTTGTTTACAAAAGCAATTGTCAGAGTGGTCTAGCACATGGGCATATGCCATACAAGCATTTCAAGCAGTTACACTGTTTGAAATGTGTGGCAGGTGGTTGGAATCCCCCAGGAGTGGGCACTTACTTGATTTCCTGGGGGGCTGCTCTCCCCCGGCCCCCTCCCAAACACGTGGCCCCCATGAACCCAAGGAAGGCCACACAGACCACCAGGAGAGGGGCGAGAAAGAGGTTTATTGCAGGGGGAAACACAACTATATAGCTAAGGGTCATTTCCATATGACCAGTGGGGTTAAAGGGGAGGGGGACAGGGACCAATGAACAGGGGTTTTACACGGACCAGTGGGGTAGGGGTTTGCTGGTACCCTTAAGGCACGGTGGGGGTTTTGGGGAAGGGGAGATAGCAATACAGAAAAATTACAATTCCATCTGTAAAGAATGTTATACAATAGTAAAGGTTTCAGTTTCAAAAGGCATTTGCATTTGTCTGAAATGGGAATGGGATGGGATGGAATGGAGGATTTCTTGGGATGCAATCAGATCTTCAAAATAGCCACACAGCAACTATTAAATTTCCATTTTCATAAGAGCTGTAACAGCACGTATGCCACTTGGAAACAATGAAGAGAGAGGTCAACTTACTGAGTGCGGATCTGCATCACAATTCACTGTTTCACGTCCTGCAGCTTCAAAAATGGAGAAGGCATGGGACAAATTTCCATGTTTCCTTGATTCTGATGTTTATTTTCCTTCTGGAGAGCCTACAGGGACCATTACATTTTCAATAGTGGCTAGGGAGAAGCTAAGTGGAGGAATTGGGAAAATATTGGAGGTTTTAACAGGATGTCAAATTGCTAGTCTGTTGTGTCATTCACTTCAGAAGGGATTTACACTAGCTATTCATGTATTTTAAAGGACTGAACAATTAAATGCATTCCTTGTGATACAAAAAGAAAATCAGGTTTAATTTGATGAGGAAGGAGGTGTCTTCTAGCACTCTTACTCCTATCACCAGGGATATTGTTCAGGTACATTGAATGTATGTTGAAGTATATAATTCATGACCGTTCTGGTCCATAAATAACCATGTAGATGGCTGTAAATGGAAAGATGACTTAGGTCAAAAGACCTCCAATGAGTTTTGATATAGTTCTTGCATGAACTAATTAATTACCATTATCAAAATGCATGGTTGGCTGCTACTGTTTAAAGCTGCTAAATTTTGTGAATCTGGATAGAGAATGGATGTTGTGTTGTTTATCACCAGACAGAACCATACTTTGTCTGCTTTTGGGGTGCAGCCTAAAACTCCTAACAAGTAAGTTTTCTGCTAATGTGAACAGAATTTTGATCACTTGAAATACAGGAGGAAACATCCAACATAACTTTTTCTAAGCAGCAGACCCTTTTGCTTTGTACTCATTTATTATCTTGTTTTGAAGAGATTTTGGTAATTACAAAGAAGTTAGTAGGCAGGATTTTTAAAACCTTTTTTCTAATAGGACCAGGCTTATGGAACTGCGTTTTCTTATGTCTGTCAGAGAGTCATTGCCTCCCAATACCTCTCAAATCGATCTTTTTCATCAGTCTTGACAAAGATGAGGAATCTGGAATTTAGTAAGTGACAGCAAGTTTCAGAGAGGTGGAGAAGAGAGAAGTCAGTCAGCCTCACTGTGACAATAAAGATGTCAGTGTGAGCGCCTTGGTCACCTGCTTGGTTTGACTCAGCAGCTTTCTGCAAAAGGGAGGACACTGGGCAGTATGAGTGTACTGCCTGGGGCTTCTGTTCCAGTAGGTCTGGTTTTCTTTACTCCTTGAGCAAGCCAAAAAAAGACATTTATATATTGAGTGCTAGATGGGCATGGCCAGGTTAAGAGAAGCAATTCCCTGTGCATTTAACGTGCTGTAAAAGTAGGATATATCAAGCTTTTACAGCACCCGATTAAGAGGTAATTTGTTCAACAAGCAAGAAATTATGTGTCAGATTAACATAGTTTGCTTTTATTTGCTACCCCAAGCTTTTTCTTACATCATTCTGCTCACAGACCGATAATTTAGTGTTGAACAGAATTGCTGTTTAGACTTGAACAGCAACATGATTGAGCTGGACTCATTTGACAGCCCTGTCTGCCTGATGACTAATGTGGTCATCATCCTTAGTCTGTGAGATAGTGGACTACACTGAGCATTCTGCTTGCTCCCTTTCTAGGTTTTTCTTCCATAAACTCAAGGGTCTCCTTTTACTCCAGGATACTGTAAGCCCCAGAAAGCTCACAAACAACAAACAAGACAGCAAAAGGATCATGTGTTTAAGTATCTTCAAAGTAGTACTTAGGCATCTCTTTTGTCCACGTTTCAGTCTCTAATGTTTGCAGGCTGATAGTTCTCCAGAATATTTCCATGCAAAGGAGTTTGGGTCCCAGAGGTGCAGTTGTCACCATATAATTCAGCTGAGTCTGGTTACTGGATTAGAGTACCCGAGGTCACCTCCATACATGACTTGTAGCAAAGAACTCTGTGTTCCCTTGCTCCTTTGATCATCCTCCAGCCCCAGAAGTTTTTCTCAAAGGACTAAGGGCAGTCACAAGAAGGCTCTCTCTATTTCCCAGATGTGCACAGGTAGGGCAACCTTTTTCTCCTTGTTTATTCCCAGCTTTGTGAGTTCAGAGACAGACCATAGAAGTTCACAGCAAAAGCTCATGCTTCTTCCTTAGGAATGTTGGAAAGGAGGAGCAAGCAGAGCCCTTCCATGCCACTGGGTTCCCTCTACCCTTTGCTGCAGTCCAAGTCAGCTGTTCTTCCAATATTTCTGTCCCAGTATCATGGTACAGTTGCTAAAGCAAAGCTTTATTAAAATGGTTGTTAGGTCTTGCCAGGGCACAATGCTCAGGTAGGAGATCCCAAATGAGTGTACCCAAATGGGTTTTGTAGCTGAAGCATTTTGATTTCACTTTTACACCTTTCCAAGGGGGAATTTAGCAAGGCTGTATTCCTTTTCCTGCCCTCCTCTTTTCTGATGGGATGTGCACCCTGCAATTATTACCCACTATAATTTCTTCTGACCTTTATTCATCAGGCCCGTGTCTGTGCTGCAAGTAACAACACCAGCATAAGGAAGCTGCAAGTCAGCAAAGATATTTCTAGGAAAACAAATTCCCCTCTGCTCTTCTGCCCTCTCAAACCTTCCTCCCCAGTGCTCCTTTGAGCTGGCTGGTGTGGGGGAGTGCTGGGGCAGCCAGCCAGGAATGCTGTCAGCTCTGCCAAGAGCAAAGCAGGAAACCTGCGGTGAGTTCAGGAGCTCGGAGGTGACACAGAGAGCTGAAAAGAGTTTGGAAAGCAGAGATTAATTTTGGGCAAAGGCATGTTTGACATTCCCAAACTATTAAAGATTTTGGATATAAAAGGCACTGGCCTGCTTTATTATAAGTGAGCCCAGCTAGCTGGGTTTCTTTGCCATGGGAACTGAAATGCCACTGTTTTCTGATCCCATGAGTCTGTTTTATAACTGTTTAATTGCCATTTCTTTGCTTACACTCTTCACTACATGTGCTTGGGTCAGAGCTGAGTGGCACAAACTGGAATTTGTTGCACGTCTGGATCCTGTCACTAGAAATAAAGATATTTTTAGCCTGAACTAAATTGTTGCTATTCTTAGCTTTTTGACTGGAGCTTCTTCTGTACTCTCCCATCTTCTCCCTTTTATATCTCCTGAATGTTTTTTGCTTTATTTCTCTCAGAGCTCACTAATGAGGATATTGGGAATACATCACAGTTGGTAGAGGAGGGAGTGTCTTGGGATTGCTCTGAATTTTAAGAGACAATAAGAAAAATATGCAAGTCTTTTCTGTAAGAAGCCATCATCATTGAATTATTGGAGGGAGGGTTACTTTTAAAATAAATCTGTCCTCAGATTTTTTCATACAGGCAGACTCTGGAGTTGACTTTCTTAGACTGGGAAAAACGCAAGGGTAAGGTACATACAGATCCCGACCTCTCGCTTCTAAGTGGTGAAAAATGAAACTCAGGAGAGGTGAAATCATCAGAGATCCCTGAAGGCTTCAGCACCACCGTCAAACCCAGGTCTTCCCAGATGGGAGTGAGACTGCCTTTGCCCTGTGACTGCAATCATTCTTGCTCCCATTTTCCCCACCTTCTGTGCAGCCTTCTGAGAGAGCTGCTGATTTGAGACTGTGCTGCAGGGGGGATACAAATGAGCTGGTAAGACCTCTTATTTTCTATTTTTCAGAAGCAGAGATATTAAATTGATGTCAGAGCTGTCATTTGAAGTCTTTATTGATGATAAGAAGTTGCGCACCCTCATTTAAATCAACTAATTTAATTAGATGGGGGGAGGGGTGGAGCTCATGTCACTCTAAGAGATTATAATAATACGTAATAATAAAGTTAATAATATGATAATGGATCAGGTACAAACAGAACAGCATTTCTCTTGAGATACTGCCATGCAATGAAGCTGCCAGCTGGAAACCACCCCCAGGGGCTTCAGGGCAGCCAGACACTAACAAGTAAGCATGTAGATGCTCTAATGAGTTTTTGATGCAGAGGCTCAACAGCTCCTTCCTTTTAGCTACTCAGCTCAGTGGTTGTCTCTGATCTTTTGGTTACTCAGGCTGAAAGGCAAGGAGGAGAGAGCTCAGGCAACGCAGGCTTGCCACTCCCACCACCCATAGGGCACGTGGAGACCAGTGAATAACTGTGAAGGTGCTCATAAGCAAGGGATTGGGCTGTGTGGTGACTCTCAGAGCTGCTTCTTTCCTACTCTCTCTCCAGTCATCAGGAGATACCGCTGCCCTTTCCAAGGGCTCTGAGTATCTTGTACAAGCAGTTACAGCTGCAGGAATAGCAATATACCCACAGACACATTTCCTTTCTCTAGCTTCTCAAGCCAGTCTATATTCAGCTGAGATGCAGTGGATAAGACAGTGCTCAGTTCTTCCATGTGCCTAGATTATGATTTTCCACAACATTTTCAGGAAATTATCCTTGTGGAAAAGTTAATTCTTCTAAAATTAGGAGTCAAAGAGTTTGCTGGAAGTCCTGTGTCTATGAAGTGTGTGAAAGTACATTGGTCTATGTAGTACAAGAGTTTTCAGAGCATTGTAAAGTGCCTTGAAGATGAGAGATGGTCCTGCTTGGCCTCACCGTTTATGGCTTCTTCAGTCTCTGCATTTACAGGTCCACGTCTGTCAAGGCTACAAATTGGACAGGCCAGCAGAGGTGCTTTGTTGTGTACTGTCTGTTACAGCCTGCAGTTTTATCCAGCTCAGATCTGACATGCAGCTCTGTGGCTGCTGCTTCCAACTCAGTGTACTTCCCATGCAAGGGTTCCAGCTTGTGCTGGGATGTGAGTCCTTCAAGCTTCAGCAGCACAGCAATACAACATCCACTCCTATCGGCACAGGGTCATTGTCTCCCTTGACTTGTAATCCGGTCAGACTGAAACTCTTCTTCTATGGAAGTGATGAAAAATGACACCTCAAAAGTAGGTAGTAGACACCAGTCTCCCTTTTCAAAGGTGTGTTACAAGCAGAGATAAATGTTAGCACATCAGAACAGGCCTGTTCCTGACAGTTGCAGTGCTTTTGAGTGTCTGTGTTTGCAAAAGGCAAGGGTGAGATTAACAGAGACATCGTTTTAAGCCAGTGTGCATGCATGTGTGCATATGTAGTTGTGTGTTCATGCTTGTGTTCAGATTTCTTAAATGCAAAAATAATAGAAAGTAAGAAAAACCTTACATGTTTTCAGGTTGATAACATGACAAATGCAAACACTTTTCTTCAATTCACACTTCTGCTTCTCTTATTATCCTAAATGGAATTTTACTTATCTAAGCTGAAGGAGAAGTCTATAATCCTACCAGCTAGCTGGACCAGTGAGGACAGCACATTTACTGCCATTCCTTTTCAAATCCCAGTGGCAGAATATGAAAATATTTTTGTTTTCTTGCACTGTAGCAGTCCTTTCAAACTCTTTCAGAAGGAGACCATGACACTATATAACATGAAATTACTTTCAAGGTAAGAAGATCAAGATGGCAAACCAAAGTGCACAGCTGGACATAATAATGGATTTGATGCTGTTGGATCACCTGACATCAACCATTGCAAAAAGATACTGGTGCATCACTGCTTCTCTTCCCAGTCACCCTGAAAGACAGACTTGGCTCTATACTCTATTAGGCAGTTACACAAAAATGGATCACTTAATTGCATTTTAATGCATCTAAAATTATAAAGAGCTGAGCTGCAGAAGGGAGGCTTCAGTTCCTCTTGTCTGTATTGGAGGTGATCAGATTTCTTTGTCTCTGTAGGTTTGCTGCTGGTTTATGACCCTTACCAGTTTGTCACACCCTACCCCAGTCAGCTGTGGTATTTCCATATTTGAAGCTTCATGAATGTTTGGAATTTTCAGCTAGCGCTTGATTATTCAGACACTTACCCAGGAAAGCATCTGGAGACTTGAGAGAAGCCCGAGGGCATTTGAGACTGAGCTGTGAGATGACAGATTTCAGTCATTTACGCACAACTGCAGCACTTGATGTGGGTCTTGGTTTGATACAGCATGGAGAGCAGGCTTCTCCTGGGCCTGCAGCGTGGAAATAATAGAAGAGGCAGTTTCCATGTTGAGTTAGCGCTGCATTAATATCCCTACACACAGCTGGAGAAAGCAGGTTTAATGAGTTTTCTCAGAAACTCAGTTTCGACACAGAAAAACAACAGAAAAATTTCAGCCATCCTTGAAGAGAAAGTGCATCTTTATAACGCTACTGTCTACTCCCTCTGTCATCCAGAGAGCCCCCTGGGAAAGCAACAAGCATTTGCAACGATCACATCTCAGTACAATGAACCTTGGTTGGTCTTGAGTGGCTCCATTTTGGAGCTTTGAACTTTCCTGTGATCTGATGACCACACTAAACACAAGAAGGGATACACCAGCTCCTGGTTTTGCTCTAGTCACACAGCAAGCCCTGGCCAGGGAACACAGAATCCTAGAACAGCCCAGCTTGGAAGGAACTTTGAAAGGTCATCTGGTCCAACCAGAAAGTCTAGATGAATGGTTTGGCACCTGCCTCATCACATCTTGAAAATCCTCAGTGGCAGGGACTCCACCACGTCTCTGCAGAGGGTGTTACAGTGTATGATCATTCTTATTGCAAAAATGTCTTTGCTATATTGAGACGAAACCTCTTCAGATGTAACTTGTGCCCTCTGAACTCTCCATGTGGAATCTTTGTGAAGAGAAATACTCCCATCCTCTTTGTATCTTCCCTTTAAGTATTCAAATACTCTGTCTCTCCCACTGAGCTTTCTCTTCTTCAGGGTGGAAAGATCTGGCTCCTTCTGTCTTCCCTCACAGGACAAGTTCTTCAGCCCCATGAATACCTTTGTGGCCCTCCTTTGGACACTATCCAGCCTGTTCATGTCTTTTTCAAATTATGGGAACCAGAACTGGACACAGTAAATGATCTCCAAGTGCAGGTTTATGTTTAACTGTTGTCCTTATTCTTTATCGCCGTATGACATTGTCATCCATATCCAGCTTTTCATACACAGACCACACAAGAACTGCAAAGGGAGATGAAAATTTGAAAAAAAGTCTGCTTGAAGGAGTTCTGAAAGTTTGCAGAATCTGGGAAATATTCAGTATATAAACCCTTCAAAAGTCTAGATGAGGGATTATTATTCTTAGCTGTGGAATGCTACTTCAGAATTAGAGTTATAAGGACTGCAATTTTAATCTTAATGTGTAGTATTAAAAGATGAACCTAAACATTTTTTTAGCATCATCCTCATGTAGTAACTTCTGAAGCAACTTCAGAGTGGTCTTAATAATTCTTGAAAATACAGTTGTTGCCATTGCAAAATAAGAGGTGTGAGTCATTCGTGAGCAAGCAGGAGAAAACACAGAAATGCATTTTGGCCATTTCAGCTGAGTTATAAACTTCTATTTCATAAGAAATGAGGATTTGAAAATTTCCTGAGAAACTATTTTTGACTGGCTTGTCTTGAAAACAATGACAAAAGTCTTGCTATAAAAAGGCAGAATCATGCATTTAATGAAAGTGCATGAGTTTGGAAAAGTCAGTTCCATAAGATTTTTACTGCTGCAGTGCCTTGTTGTAAAGAACTTCAGTAAGGTCGGATGGCAGGTTCACTGCTTGTCTCTTTCTCAAACAGAGAATTCAGTGTTTCAGAGCTGAGACTTTCTCTAATTAGAAGTTATTTATGCAGCATAGAAAGCTTGTTCACCAGATTTTTTTCCCAATAGATAAATGAACTCGCTCACTTGCAGCTTTGGCATTCTGTTGTCATTCAAATTTGAGACGATTCCTCAGACTACAAATTCATGGCTTTATGTTCCAACTCTTCCATGGCTTTTCCTAGCTCATTAAATCATCAGGTGATACAGACAACCCTCTTGTGTATGTGCCTCTCTCTCTTTCTCATTTCAGACTTTGAGGGTTTTTTTCCCAGTATTCACTTGAAATCCAGTTTCAAAGTGCCATGGTGCTGCTGGACTTACCAGTGCAGCAAATAAATGCCAAATGAGGTTTTCTCCAGAACTACAGACTGATTAAACACGTTTATGTCTAATACGTCAGTATGTGGGATACTGTGTGGAAGTCAGGTCACACAGTATCCAAAAGGATACAGTACAGCTTGAAACAGAACTGAAACAAGGATGTTCTCACTACTTTAGTATGAAGAAAGGCTTTAAAAGTGATTTCAATATGGAACAAAACCAAGGGAGGGAATGTGACAAAAGACAAAAGGAAAGAATATTCATTATTTTTCACAATCCATGCCAAGGATAGAAAGCAATTAAATTACTAGGCAATAGGTTTGTAACAAAGAAAAGGACATACTGGACATGCAGCTTCACAGCTGGGCTTCCTGAAGGAGGTCAAAAGTACAAGGAGACTCTGAAACAGAATAGATAAATTCACGTAGTAATGGGCTATCAGTAGATATTAGAGTTATCTGGGTAAAACAACTGTCTAAGAGATCAAACTACTGTTTACATACATTATAATTATTTCATGGTGGTTAATTTGGACTGGCTCTACTCTGACTCTGAAGACTGAACACCCATCAGCAGTGGGAGTGCTTGGTGTGCTCCTGGAGCATAAGTCAGATTTTATTTCACCTGCAAGAAGCTCAGATCCTGATCAGCAACACTTGGGGGGACAGATTGAAGCAGAATAAGACACTCGAGATTTTTTTCTGAAGTGCTCTCTTAAATGTGAACTGCAATGCATGTGAAGCCTCACCATTTACAGTGGTGAACAAAGCACCTTGGCTTCAGTGGATTCACTTTCTTTGGAAGGGGAGGGTGAGAGAAAGATTACCTCCCCACATTAGTATGCAGATGGCATAAATACATGAAATGCATTTAGTGCACCTAAATATAGGAAATGGCCTAAACATACAGTGACAACCATAGAAGTGTTGATGGTGGCCATGTGGAAAATGGCCTTTGGGTGGAAAATGGATTTGACTTTCAAGACTGCTACTAAGGCTTCAGACTTTGTACCTGCAGGGACCTGTTTTCAGGACCTGTCTTTCTCTCCTCCTGACCCATCTTTCTCTCCTCCTGACCCAAAAGCAGAAATCTTAAGGATCATATATGAGTATTCACTGGTTTGCAATTGACTGAGGATTTGATTCAGCCTTTGAAATTCTGTTCTTCAAAGCAATGTGACACATAAAAGCTGTCTTTCTTTGATACACCAGAAAAGGAGGAAGAAAAAAATGAAATGTGGAAATTACGAATTTTAATCCTTTTTGATGCAAAGAAATTGCTGCTGTTCACAGTTGTTTTACTCCTCGTGATCTTGGAGCATATAAAAAAATTGTGTGAGTTTTAAAACTCTGAATATAGGTAGGAAACAGTGTTTTCCTCTGCTGATTCACTTCCAATGCCACAGTGACAATGTAAGACAAAACCTAGACATTTTTCCTGCCTTGTGAGTTCTGCTTTTCTGCGTTTTTAGAGGGCTGCAGTGACATGTCTTAGTTGATGGACACTCATTTGGCTTTGAGTATCACTCTTTTGTCTGGAAACGATTAATCTCATGGCTTGAGATGTCAAGAATCTGCTGATATTTATGGTGTTGGTCCTGGTTTCCAGGTGGTGTTATTTAGGAAACTTTTTCTTGTGTATTTATAATAAATTCACTCTTCTTTCTGTTTTTAAAAGTCTCTCCTCCATGACACTGTGACAAATTGAAAACACAGCCAGAACAAAATGTACAAGCTCAAGCAGCAGAAAGAAAGGAAAAAAAGTTAAAATATTTATTGAAAGTCTTGCGAGGATTATATAAGTGGTTGATGTTTTTTTGGCCTGAACAAAGATGAATGCAGGCATTAACTTCCACCTCACCTGCGAATGTTTTTGGCAACATGCATTTCTAAGAAACATGAATTCTTAAAAGAATCTCATTGAATTTGCTCTGAAATTGCTTATCAGTTAACATGAAAATCATATGCGAGTAGCAAGCTAGTATTATTCAGGTTATTACTACACATAATTTTACATTATGTTGATAGTGTTCCTAGAGAAATGTTAGGAAGTGGGCACAGCATATGAACAACTAAATTTAAAAAAAAAATATCAAAGAAAACAATCTCATAAGCTTCAGAATTAAAATTTAGGAACCTAGCTTGGGGTAATAAAATGGTAAATAAAAGCAAATGAGAAACAGATCACAGGACAGACTTGCAAGACTCCAATCTGCTTCTTAGTGAACAATCAGTCAAAAAAACATATTAAAGATTTCTGATAAGATACAATATTCAGGAGAATAACTGGTTTGCAAAAATTATTTTCAGTTTTGTACTATTGTCGAAGTTAATCACAGATGTTATTGCAGTCAGGAAGGAGCGAGAGCATCAGCATTAATTTTGTGAGAACAGAACTGTTAGACCCACAGGTTGTACCTGTTCACTTCAGTCTCAGAGTCAGTAAATCTATTTAGTTTTCCCAACTTTATCCCAGAGACAGAGCAATTCTAAGATTTGCACACGTCCTGTATTCTGTAATAACTCCTTCAAAACATTAGGTACTTCTCAAGGTTCTTATGAATTTGTTCTTACAAACCCCTACCAAGGAAACAACTATTCTCACTGCCATTTACAGGTGAGTGGCTATGGCATAGGTGGGTGAAGGACTCAGCCACACAATCAAGTCACTGTTTCAGCAGACCCACGGTCCTCTTTCATACTTTGAAGACTGTGACAAATGTGATTCAGTTTGATTTTGCTTGATCCTGACTTGGATGCTGATCCAGTTTGAACTGTTCCACCAGAATAAATATTCCACGAAGATGTATCATTACACACAATGAAACTAAGGCAAAATTGTTCAGCAGATAATCAGTGATGAAATAGCTCTTCAGTTGAATTCAGCAACTGGGTAGAAACTGGAGATGGGAATTATACTTCCAGTGTGCCTGGTAGGTGACTAATGGAACAACATCAAACAGTTTTGTATACCCTTTTCTACACCTTTTGGTGGTACAGGTGGACTAACAAGCCCAGCCTTGCAGGAGTTTCACTATTCTTGGGGGTCTTCCAGCCATCAGGGAAAGTTGCATGCCTCAGATCCTTGAAAATATGGGTTCTGATTTTTGGCAGCAAGTTTATTCAATTTTGTTTACTTCAATTAAGACACATCTAGTTATATCCTGTCCTTTTTGTGTCTGTTTTCCCATCTGTGCAAGACACATACACACCTTTTAATGCCTTTTTTGGTTGTGAAGTCCTGTGTCTGAGTCAAGCAGAGTGATTCCACCACTGGAGGGGTGGAGTAATGAATCCAACCCAACCTATCCGGCCTCTGTGCTGCCCCTCAGCTGCTCATCCATCCTCTCCTCTCCCCATGCTCAGAAGTCCAAATGAGAAAAATGGTTAGGAAAAACAAGATATGTTTGAAAGGCTCATTGAATGATTGATGGAACTGCTTTGCCTAAACAACCTGTTCAGAAGAGTGGGTTGTTTTCTACATCATGGTGTCTGCTGAGATGTATAAAGAGCGTCAAACTATTAATTACTGAAGAATCAGTCAACCTGATAATTGCAGTTCCCACAAGACAGACAGCTGAGAGAAAATAATAAAAGGAGCAGCATGTCCTCAACTGGTACATATGTTTGAAAGGAAGATGTAGATGGCTTTTATATTAAGAGTAATCAGAAATTTCCATCTCTTCATTTCATGTCTGATCAGTGGGATTTCTCCAGCTCTTGACAACTTGATTTTTTTGTCATTTGTATGAGTACATTCACCCCCTACAAACACACAACATTGGCCCAAACAGGAAGCAACATGCAGTGTGACCTTGTCTTCCCACCATTTTGCCTTTATGTAGGAGAAAGGGCCTTTTTCCAACCTGTCAACATGGTATTGTAATTCATTGTCAGAATAAATATATCCTCTGCTGAATATTCAACACTTCTAAGAACTAGCTGAGGGAAATAATTTTCTCCTTATTAAAGGATTCTGAGATGTTATTGAGCATTCACTCCCACAGTTATTGCATTGTTACTTGGCAGGCACTGTAAAGAAAGACATAATTGTTGTTGACTAACTCAAAGTCTTTTGAACATCCATAGTAATACTATATGAAATGGAATTAACTTTTTCCATGTCAGAAGTGACTGTAAAAACCAGCAAAAAGAAGGCAACCCCATCCAGTGTTGAAAATCTCGTGTATTTAATTCACCTGTGTAAAGCCACACTTAGGGCCTCTGCCAATGAAACCTCCTCCTCCAACCCTGCACCTCTGGTCTGAAGTACAGCAATGCCTTTGAGCTCTGAGAAACATTTCTATGTATCTGACTCAGAAATACTACAAGAATTAACTGTGAAGGTTCATGGGACAATTTTATCTGTCTCAGTAAAGGTTTTTGGGAACTTCAATGCCTGTAAGTCTCACCCTCTTGCAAGTGCAGGTTATCTGGGAATTTAGTATACCCATCACAGGTCATTACTTTGGTAAGTTTCTCCAGAACTGCATGCAATTTATTTTGTTTGCATGAAGCAGTAACATCATTAAAATCATCATTCCATATGCCATTTCATAGCAGCTCTAAAACATAGCGGTAAAGTTTAAAGATCTGAAAATTTAGTACTTGATAGAGATTCATATTCCTTGGAAAATGTAAATTATCAGCTCCTAGGATGATAAATCTCTAATCCTTGTTCTTGGTGGGTTGTGGGCTGCTATAAACCTCTCATTTGCTGACAGTCTACAATTGGATGTTGCCATGATTTATGTAATATGGGTGAAATGCAGGAAGAAGGGAACCTAATATTAGCATATATAAATTCCTTTACCTTTTGTTTCCACTCCTATATTTTATCCCTGATAAATTCTATCTAATAGACCAAAACAACACTCTCACCCGCTTGATTTGAGTCCTGAACAGAGAAATAATAACAAAATGACTGAAGACATTAGAAGAAGTCACAGTGAAACTGTGTATCTAAAGTAACTTCAAAATTTCTTGTTTTCTGTTTTCAGCTGGTTTTCAGTTATTATTTAGAAAGATGTCTGAAATTATTGACTATTTCTGCATCCCATTTTCTGGTGGCCATATTCACATACCCCTTGACTTGATGGTCATATTTGACACAGTCCAAGCTCCTTATTCCTTGTGCTTGCAGTTTTTGTAACCAAGTTTTTGGCAAAGGAAGAGCTTTGTGTCAGGTTACAGCCTGGTTTGTTTCCACAGTGAAATCTTACCCTCTTCAAAGTGATGTCCAAAGGGCATATGGGATATTTTTGTATAAATGGTAGCTTCTTAGTGAAATAAGGCAGGAGCACCACCAACAAGAGGGACCGCAAAGCCCCACAGGAGTGGTGACAACAAGGAGGTGATTTGCTCCTGACACTGGCACATGGGCTCAGTGTAACCCTTCTTGGAGCCTGTGGAAAGACAAAGGTTTGTGGAAGAGCTCTCTTTGGGCAGCCTGGGGTGACACAATATGTGGTTCAGGGAACAGAGGGAAACTCACCAAAATTACGCCCCTTCCCCTCCCACCATGTACAGCATAGAGAGAAAGACCTTGGCACCAAAAAACCTGACCTACCAAATTGCTTGTAGTGCAGGCATTGCTAATATGGGCCACGAAATGGCTGCAAGTGTGTTTGTTTTTAAAACCACACCAATTCTCAGCTGTAGGTAAGACTGAATGACCACAATGATGTTGTATAATATCTTAATACCTTCTTTTCCCATCTGTAAGCCCCAAATAGTAACACTAAACCTAGCAACAGATGTTGTGAGGCTCAATGAACTTCTGGCTCTCATCAAAGGATACAGTTTAGGGCCACTGCTTTTGGTAATGCTATGCTCATACCAGTCTCCAGATTTATCCCACTGACTGTTTTATCTGATGTCTTTGCATTGTAGATGTTAGACATAAAATAAATGGAAACGTATTTTCAGTCTGAAGAGTGAAGATGTTATCAATTTTGCCAACCATGTAATAACGAAGAAAGTGATAAACCCCCAAAAAATCAGTTAAAAAGACAACAACAAAAGCCAATGGAATTATTTTCATTTGCCAACTGGTTTTTGTTATTTATTAAATGCATAAATATTAAAGCCAGCAAAGTCTGTTAAATAACTTGTTGTGACAGTCTGAATGGAAGGAGCTTAGGCTTCTTCCTTGAGACTCTTGGATGAAACCTAACAGTATGTGTTTGAATACAGCAAGCATTCCAGAAACACATCTCGCTCTATTAAGATTTCCAGAGAGAGACAGGAAAGTCTCAGCTCCACACTAAGGTTTAGAATGGAAACAGCTTATAGAAAAGGTTAGATTTTTTCGTTGGCAAATATGACCCACCTCAGCATCAGGGACTTTCAGAAAGGTAGATTGTGAAGCCACAAGAGTGGGCAGCTACAGGAATTTTAAAAAACTGATACTCATTTTTGTGTTGGTTGTGAACCATTAAGCAGATGTTTGTGCCTTTAGTTTCCACTTTGGCTCCTGATCCTTCACACAATTGCTGTCCCTGATGGGGAGTGTACAGTCCAGACAGTATGCTTGGATTAACACTGAGAACTCAGCCCTCACCACTTTCTAGCCCTGTTTAAAGACACCCTTTTTTTTTTTTCCTCCCTTCCCTGTTTTATGAAAATAACTCTGTCCTCAATATGGGATGTGTTTGACAGATGAGTAAAAAGGGCTTTGAGCACACAAGTTAGAGATATACTCTAACAGAAATGGAAAGTGTACCCACAAATTTTCTAACTTGCCCTGTGATATGCTGGTATAGATCGAGAAGGTAACAGGCCATGACCCTTCTGCCTAATTTCTATCTCTGATAAAGTCACAATGTAAGGGCAATTGGACCATCTAGCATGCAAACAAGTGCTTTGCCACAGAAAGAGGCTCCTCAAATCAGAGGTCTCCTGATTTGGAGCCAAGGTTATGCCTTCTGTTTCTAATTCTCACCTCTGATCTATTTTTTTGAATGTTAACAAAGCATCACTTTATTGTTCACTGAAGCTGGTTGAAGATAGCTGTGTGAGCAGCACATTTCCTTGAGCTATTGCATGGTTGACCTTGCTCCGCTCCAGTGTTTGACAGTGGAGAAGGGAAGAAGTACCTGCACATTTTCTTCCCCTGGACTGGTTGACTGCATGATTTTGGTGCCAAATTTTGGGCATGAACCAGTATGGCACATGACAGATATGAGGTCCCATCCCATGTAAACAGAATGAAAATGCAGCACTAGATGGAGAGTGCATTGTAAATACTGTCTTATTTTGCTCTTGGTAGTCAGTGCTGCAGGCTGCAAATGTATCTGTGTGAGGAACTCATTTCAGACACTGCTGAAACTACATTTATTTGTTATTTTATTATTTAGTGGTCTGGCTTAGACCACACACAGATTGCAAAGTCTGTTATGGTACATGGCTGTTGATGCTGATTGATCTTTGGTTTGCCAATGCCACAAAATTTCTCCCCAATCAATCTCCTTCTGCTGATCTATAGTGTGGGAGAACAAGTTGAAGACATATTCTCATTGGGAAATTGTAATGGTTTATTTTGTCAAACAGCCACAGAAATGAGTTCTCATTTCATTGTTCAAGTAGATTTTCAATATCACAGTCCTGTGCTTCCTCCACATCTTGCAAGGACAGGAATGGCACTTTTTCTTCAAATATATGTATTTGTCTCTGGCCAAGCCCCCCATTGGGGTTCCACACAGCACTGAATCAGTCAAAACCTGTGTTAAAGGTGGATTTTGAAATGGATCTTTTATGTTAAATTGTATAATTGGCAATATGATGATGAGAGAGGGAAAAAAAAGGAAAAATTAATGTAAGCCTGTTTAGAAATCTGTGTTCCTTGCAGACTTTGCCTTCTGAATGCACAGTAAATAATTTGTCTGTAGATACAGAAAAGAGTTACCACGTGTTCAAATAATTGTTGCAGGTAAAGATTGGACTTCTTAGAATGACTGCCTGGCTCAGATAATAACCAAACAGGGGAGATGGAACAAGTCACCTCTGGTCTGCTGAACGGTCCAAGTTACTACACTATGGGGCAATGCCCTAAAAGGAAAGTAGGAAGGACAAAATTCAGTGGAAGACAACACAGACCATCTTTAAGCACCAGATAAAAAAATCTTGTCACATTACTTTCTGACTGATAAGAGACTGTTATTAATAGCCGAGTTGGCTAAGGCTTATCAAAATCACTTTGCATGCCCACAGAACATTCTTACATCTCAATCTCTTTGATAGTCAATGAAGACAGGCTTGTATGGAGTGAGTCATTCCATTCATTTAAACATTATTGTAAAAAGAGACAAACTGAATATTAAATCTCCCTCATCCACTCTTCAGACTTCTGTGGGTGTCTAGATAAGGCAGCTCCGGTAGAGACATGGGGAAGATAGAAGCCAATATTTAGTCAGGTGAATCCTGGCTGTACTACCCAGCTAAAGCTCCTTAATGCATTATATTATCTGGACCTTGAGTTGCTTAGGATCATTTTGGATCTGCTGATCTGCAAAAATAACCAATATTGGGTGATTTTCAAATACCTGTCCAAAGACAGGTGAGTTGAACACAGGTGTGCACCAGAAATCCCACACACTCAAAATGCTAGAGTTAAGTCTGTAAAACTATTACCACAAATTCATGCTGACATTCATCAGTAGTGTTTATTAGTTTGAAAGTACTTAGAGGATAAAAGTAATTTTGTAGTAATCATGCTTTGAAATTGAATTAAATTACTTGAGGACTTTAAGAGCTTTTCTTTAAGTTGGAATCTGACTTAACTGCACAGCCAATGCAGTCACACGCACAGGCCACATATTTTCTTGTGCAAGTAAAGTCTGGTCTTGCAACCTGAATTTGAATAAAAGGACCCATTAACTCTGGTGGTGGTGCAGGACCATGCTCATGGGTACCTGAGAATGTGGCTTGTCATTTCTGCATTTCCCCCTACCACTATCACTAAGTTCCTAAGACTTGCAGGATGTATCAACACCACTTTTTTCCCCACTGTATGAGTTCCACTCAATTAGTGTCAAGGTCTCTCCTTGTTGTTCAGGCCAACTGCCCTTTGGGTCTGCCTTCCTACGCATTGCTAACGCCCAGGTATTTGGTAGCACTTACTGCCAAACATGACCAATCTTGTGCTGTCCCACTCTCTCCAGCTTCTGAATCAACAGTGTCACTCTTCTTTAATTCAGCCCAAGACCATCTTCTTCTCTTCACCTGGTGCTTGAATTTCCAGAGCTGTCTGAAGCATGGAAAATGTTATATTTAAAAAAACTCTTTCTCAGTACACTGTAGTGGTGCATCCCCTTCCCTCCTCAAGGCTGCTCTACCATCTCTGGAGCCCCTGATGACTGTAGCAGGAGCTATTGCATGGTAATGGTGGAAATGACACTGATCGTACAAGGGCCATCAGTTACCTGACAAAGATGGGGAATAAGGGACAATCAGTTATCTCCTGACAGCCTTGGAGCATTATTTACCTGAATCATAGCCCAAGTGGAATGGTACCATTATTACTGTACTGTGTTGGTAACTGTAGTCACCAGCCTGGATTATGGCCAGGATGGAAACTTACTGATGACTAAACCAAATCATCTTGCAACCCTACAAACAGCCTAAGTGGGGCCCCCTGAGCATTGCTGGACTGCAGTGCTCTGTGCCAGCACCTCTCTCTGAGTGGGAAGCCCTCGTAGCTCACAAACCCCATGTTGCAGATACAGGAAAGACTGTTGCTGACAACAGGCTCTAGGCTGATACACCCCCCCATCCTTGAGGTGCAATCCTTGCCATTGTGGAGTGCAAAGTGACTTGAGGTTTCACTGAACTCAATGGGAATTTTTAACAGGTACCTCTACACACAGGTATAGATGTATACACTCTTTGCCTGTCTGGGTGCCTGCGAATTGACTATGGTATGAACATTGTTTTCTTGAATCCATAGTTAAGTCGCTGTTACAATTGTAGTAAGTCCTTTCCAACCACATCATTAATATTTAACTAGTCAATGGTTAGGTGCTGCTATAGCCTTTTGCACCCCTAACTATTCATATCCTTGGCGTCCTTCCCGTTTTGCATCCTCAGTTTCTGTGTAAATCATTCTATTGATTCTAATTTGATTTTTCTTTGTGTGCTTTATCTGTGTTGTAAGTAACAGAGTGAACCTTGCCAATGAACTTCAAGTCACACTTTCATAAATTCTTATTAAAACTTACATTTTGCCAGTATCTTTGATGGTGATTCTTTATGTGGCTTAACCACTAATTCACAACACATGGGGATCAAATATTGTCTTTGCTCTCTTTCCTGCTGTACCTTGTTACTTGCTCCTCTTTCTATAAGGGTTAGAGCTATTTCACCTGTATTATTTTAAACAACTGTTTTGTGTGGCCCCAACATTCATTAAAGGAATAATGTGTCAAGAAAAGTAACTACACACTAGAGCTTAGGTTTTTTAATTATTTCAGGAGAATTCATACAGTCTGGACACACAGAGATAAATTATCATTGCCTTCCCCTCTCAATGTCTGTACAGAAGAAACAGCTGTTTAAAAGATTTGAGGAAACTGTTATCATCAAATAATTGGATAGAGAGGATTGGCCCATCCTGCTTGCCCCCATGCTGCTTCTCCTGGCACTGGGACTGTGAGAGCTGGCAAACACTAGTCCCTTTCTTGCCCAGGCAGCATGTTTTGGAGAGGGTCCTGGTTTTTGCAGGCTTCAGGAGGTTCCACCTGACATGGGAGAAAAGGACCTAAGCAACCAACATCAGTGCAGGACAGAGTACCACAAAACTTGCCTGACTCCATCTGTGCCCCTCCTGCTGCTCCCATTGGGTTTGGCCTGTCCATTCCTCTCCGTGCTGTGCAAGCAGAAAGCAGTGTATGTCCAAGTGTTCTTGAATAATTTCCCAACCCACTGCACAATCCTTGCGCTACTCTGAGCTGGGAGGTACGTGACCTCCACACATCTTGGGAGAACATTTGATACTGCCCACATGCCCTCACTGGCATAGTTATGCTGCCAGTTTGTGATCAAAGAACACTTCAAGCTTCCTGGGAGCAGTGGGGTGAGGTGGAGTGCCAAGGGGGATGTCCTTCTGAATCCACCTTGGTGCAGTCCCAAGGGAACTACTCAGCTGATGCTTGGCAGCCTCCAGAAAAGCCTCTGTGGAGGGGGAAATTCAGTCACGGGGACTGACCTGTTCCTCTTTTACAACAGCCTTTCCAGACTAAGAAAACCCAAATCAAACAATTATATAACAAATGCATGTCATCTACAGTGCTTCCTCAGCTGGAGCTGTTTTGGCTCCAAGGCTGGGTTTGGCCTGCCATGCACACAAGGGTGCCCAATGCCTTTGTGAAGCCAAGACCTTTGTATGCAAATTGGTGGCATTATATCTTTTCCCACGATGCATTAAGTCTTTAGTCTGCAAAACATAAACCATGTCTCAGATGATGAGATGGGTTGAACAGCTGCTAAGGAAGTTCTCTCTTGAGGACTATTAAAGCAAGAGCAACATGCTATGTATTTATGATCTCAGTGTTGGATCAGGACAGAAAGTACTATCATAAATCAAATTTCTATCTGTAGGAGAATTCTTGCTTTTTCACAGGGTGGTGGGTTTCTGTATCTAATGGTATGGCATTGTGCAGGACAGATTTTTTTTAATGAAGAATCCTTTTCTCCCTTATTAAGGACTAAAAGACTAAACTATTCAGGAGGGTAGTGGAATTTCTCCTTTAAACAGGGACTACACATAATAAGGGACTGAAAAGTATTTGAATGCTATAGTGAAAATTAATTTACTTCTGTTCTATGTTTAGATTATAGTAAGCATGTAGTCAGGCAGAAGGATATGGATACAGGAACCAAAGAGTTTGGGGAAATGAAGGATTAGGGCTTGGCTTGACCTTAACTCGTGAAAAACTTCTTTTCAACATTTATTATTTATCTTAAACACTGGGATCTGGTTGTGCTAAGCACTGAAAGAAAAAAAATTCCAAAACTAAACAAAATCCCTGCCTGTATGAATTTACCATCCAGAAAAAGGTAAGACTGAGCATGGGCCACATGCAGGCTCTCTTGTGCCTGTGTTCAGCGTTGAAGTTTTGGTCCTGACCTATCTAAACTCAGGTTTTCACCTGGAGTTCCAAAGCTATTGGTTCTCACCACATTTGTAGAATCGTAGGAACATTTAGTGGCAGGGGTCGTCAGTTCTGAAAATGTGCAGTTGCAGGGGATGCATTAGAAAGGAATTACTATAACACCAGCTTTTGAATGTCTTGAACAAAAAAAAGTGTTTCATGGGAGATATGTGCACTGTAATTATACACAGGACTTGAAATCTTATTACACTCCATATCTTGTATGCTGCGATGCAGAACGTGGCTGAGGAGATCTGCATGGTCCTGTGTCCTGTCCTGGCTGAATGCTCCCCTCAGTAGTTCAGAGAAAATATGCATAGTCATTAGAGAAAAAAACAATTACTAAAAAAATTCAAATGAGGAACAAAGAAATCAGTTGTTGACTTACTCTAAAAATACTTGCACAGTTAACACATAGGACCATGAGATCCTGGGTCATGCATGTGCCACACAGGGCCTAGTATCATGTAAATTAATGAGCTTTAATACTCAAATGATCTTTTTCCAGTGTAATAAGGGAGTTATGGCTTCAGGTATAAATCACTGTGAAAGCTACCAAAATTTGCAAGCTAACACACTGTGCAGCTGTGTATTTCCCACTATTAACTACAGTAATCAAATACGAAGATCATATTTAAAATAAGGACAGAGGTAGGAAGTGGGAAAAAAATTAGGAAGCAGCAAAATTCAGTGTGCTCTGTAGTCTGGAGAAAAGTAGAAAGGATTGGGACATATTTCTGCATTTTGTTCCCTTCTGTCAGTCACTTCCATACAGCGTGTGCTGTGAAGGAACTGGGGAAACAGTCATAAAATAGCAACAAGGCCACAGTGTACAAGGAAACATAATCCAGAGCCCAGAGCAGGATAGCACTGGGAGGGCTGACAGTGGCTGTGGCAATTCTTTACAGAGAGGAATTCAGCCAGTATAAAAATAGAAGTTGTCAGGCAAAACAGACCGTCCTGGAGACAAGCAGGTGGCTGCAGCAGATTTTTGTTTGAAATGCTAAGGTGGAGGAAAACTACCATCTTCATCCAGCCTTTCTCTTTATTTATATTGAGAAGCCAGGAAAGCTCACGGAAACCTCTTGCCTTCCCACTAAGCACCTCTTTCCATGGAAAAAAATGAAGATAATGTGCAATATGAACTACTGCCTCTTCTCCAATGACTGTATTTATGCTCTCTTTTCTCCCACAGTCTGAGAGTTCAGAGGCCAGATACTCTTCCAAATGTAAAATATAATTTACTGCCTATGTCAAAGGTTTTTTTTCAATTTCTCCAGAGCTCTGAGACACTCATCCGCATCCCTTCCAACACTTGAAGACTGTTGCCTCTGGCAAGGAAGGAAGGGATCTATTCCTAAAGTAACCAGATTATGTCAGAAATGGAAATAGGCAGAAGCAGACATAACACAGCCAGAGAAATCTATCAGCAATTCCCAGGGACTCTTATCAAACAGCCTTGATGCACGCTGTACAGGAATTTACCAGCAGTGTAACTAAATAAACCTCAGTGCACTGCACAAAGAACAAAGCATTTGCATCGATTAGATGCTACATGCAAACCATTAAAGATGTCATCAGAGTATATGCTTTTGCAGATAATTCATTTTAAACAGACTGGGCATAGTCTTTTGTGTCAAAAATACCTCTGCTGTGGTAGGACAGGGAAAGATACATCATACCTAAGTTTGGATGACTTTAGTGCGTATATCTCCATCTGAACTCCTCATCCTGAGCTCCTGACACTGACAAAGGAAAGAAAAAGTAGACAGTTTAAAATATTGTTTATATAGTGTATTTTAGGTATTGACTTTGGAGTGAGATAATGGACAGTTGTAACCACTATTAAGCAAAGCCAGATAAATGTCTCTTATGCTCTTCTCTACATCTGTTCACATGAATCCCATGAAAGGAGTACTACACCCTAAGAGACCTTGGCCTGTGTAGGATCCCAGTCCTGTCCAGTAAATACAACTCTCTGCCCCATGTAGATATGCTGGTTTATTTAACCTACAAGGATTGACAGTCATCTGGGACTGATCTGCCAGAGCTAGTAACGGGAGGATTATGGTTAGCAACAGGTCCATGCTTTTGGGGCAGCACTGTCTGAACCAGGTCTCTTCTTTGGACTGTGTTCTACTATCTTGGTATATCTGGTGCCTGAACACCACCCATTTCTTAAACAGCAATAAGGGCTGCAAGAGCTGTACTTTGCAGTATATCGCCAGCAGGACAGGAAGTCTAGTCTTTTCCCACTCTGATGAAACAGGTGTTGGCAGCAGTACACCAGCCTATGAAGTTCTGAGACACAAATAATGTTCCCCCAAATCCTTTGGTCTTCAGCCACACACTCTGATATACTCTTGTATTTAGGTGACTAATTTCCACCTGGTTTCCTCTGTAGATCTAGCCTGCTCTCTTTGTCTTTCTCCTGAAGCTTCCTGGCATTTCTTTGAGCTATTTTTTTCAAAGAATTTTTTCATTTTGCAAATTTATAACTGTTCAAAGGAGGTATGAAAGGCATGCAGTAGGGCTGAAATCAAAATGTGGGGAGTACATTCTCGATTCCATTCCCTCCTTGGAGTTCCTCAGAAATGGCAATTTCCGCCCTTGAGAAACTCTAGTATTTCTGACCTTCCATTCCAAACTGAAAAAAAACCAATTAGGAAATGTCAAATTTTGTACCAGTACAGGCACTTTCAGCTGTAGCTGTGTGCTGAGGAATTAAGAGGAAAGTTTGAATTCCACAAAAAAATATTTTTCAAATGAAATTGTTAGTTATGACATTTTTCAGTCAGAATTTAATGAAACTTATATTCATATTCAGTTCTGACTTTCTTCACTAAATTCTCTTGGCAGGATACTGGTTTAAGAGAGATTATTTTGCCAGCATGCTGTTCTGCAACATTTTCTAGTTTTACTCAAATAGCTTTTCCCCAGATAGCCCATGGGCAGGTGGTATAAACAGTAGCATATATATTGTAACTACCTTTCCAATTTCAAAACAGGTTCAAGTTTATTTTGCTACTGTCTATCTGGCAAATGACTTCTGGTCATGATCTGTGATGCTACCTTCTGTGTTTGTGCAATTAAAAAGAGATGATCAATCTTAAAAAGTCATATTGTAATGCCAGTAATCACCTTGTGTGCACATTCAGATGACAAACATTTCACCTGTGTTTCTTCTTATGCTAATGAAGTGTCTTTGTTCTTGTTATTGCCTTTTCTGTGGCAAAGGTAGGAAATGTTAAAAGGGACAGATCTGAGTAAGTGATTTGGAAGAACTTTGCTCCAACTGATAGAAAATACGGACATGAAGCATCCAAAAGTGCACAAAAGGATTTTGCTCTGTGCATGTTAGTGAAAGCAGTATCATTGCATATATTTCCATACTCAGGATGAAAAAGGCGGGGGGTGGGTGGGTTGTTCATACTGTGAGCACTGGAGTATGAGCTTCTTCAGTACCTTCCGGGTCCTATCTAAAATGGGCAGAGCACTGCCAAGCAAGCCAGTCCCATGGGGCCTGTTCAGCCATCACCTCACTTCACCTGTCTTGGCCTTCTAATGTTTCCTCCAAGAGCAACAGCTGCTTGTCAGCGTAAGCTCTGCTCAGGACAAAGCTTGACTGGCATTCTCCTCCTGCACCATCCTGCAGAGGGATCTCTCACTGGCAAAATAGCTTTGATTTCTCCTCCTCTTCCCTTTCTTTCTTTCCCAGTCCTCTTCCTCTACCTTCAGTCCCTGGGAAATAAAAATGCCATTGTGACATCTGGAAGTGAAATGAATAATGGTAACACCTCATAGCTCAGATCTGTGCTCCTCAAAACACTTTAGTGAAGTCTGTAAGTTGGCATCTCATTTTTCTGAAGTAGAGGTCTCTGAGGCAGAAGGGGAAAACAAGGACTGCAGGGCAGTATCTGTGTCAGTCTTTAGATGTCTAAAAGTCTTCATGTTTCATTTAAACTGGTTGCACATGCCTCCTCTATAGATGTAGGCACACAACAGAACAATTTTAATTGAAAACTGGGATAAGAATGGAATAGAATGGAATAGAATAGAATAGAATAGAATAGAATAGAATAGAATAGAATAGAATAGAATAGAATCTTTTAATTTGCATGGACCTGCAAGGATCATCTAGTCCAACTGCCTGACCAATTCCAGGGCTGACAAGATTAAAGCATGTTGTTAAGAGCCTTATCCAAATGCCCCTTCAACACTGACAGGCTTGCGCATTGACCACCTCCCTAGGAAGCCTGTGCCAGTGTTTGACCACCCTCCTGGAACAAGAATGCTTCCCAATATCCAGTCTAAACCCCTCCTAGTGCAGCTTTGAACTATTCCCAGACATCCTATCACTGGATTCCAGGCAGAAGAGTCCAGCCATCTCCCGTTCCCCTCCTCAGGAAGCTGTGGCACTGATGTCAACCCTTTGCCTCCTCCTCTCCCAACTAGACAAGCCCAGAGTCCACCACCACTCCTCACAGGATGTGCCTTCCAGCCCTTTCACTAGCTTTGTTGCCCTTTTCTGGACACACTCAAGGACTTTCACAACCTTCTGAAACAATGAGGCCAAGATTTCCACACAGTGCTCAAGGTGAGGATGCCTCAATAGAAGGATAATCACCTCTTTAGATACCTCCATTTGAGCTAGTCACCTTCGGTTTTCATTCCAGTCAGCAGACAGAAGTAGACTGAATCATCATTACTCCCCTCCATGGATCATAAAGGCAATGCAGTGATGACTAGCTTGGCAGCAGATGTCTATGCTTTAGAAGCTGATGTGCAGTAAGTCGCGTTTCCTCTTTGTGATAAATGTCAGCATCCTCTGAGATTGCTTTTGGTACATTATCAAGCCTACCTACTGCCCTGTGATGAATGCCATGTTCAGACTTATCTCCAAGGTACAAATGAGACTGGTGTTGCTTGGTCTTGGGTATAACTTATAGCCCTCATCTGATGTCTTCAGCAAACTTTGCGACTGAAAAGTTCCACAAGGTAGTTGACTGCAAAGGACATTTGCCAGCCATAATTTGTGTAAAAGGGTGAAAAAACAAGACAAAAGGCCTGGTTTTGTGGTCTTGACATTAGTCAGCATTAGAGAGTTTTAAAAGTAATTAGCCTTGACTAAGGAGGATAAACAACAGGAAAATAGAACAAGGAAACAAGAAACTACTTTGTAGATTGTTGTAACTTCTGAAAGCCATGTCCTTCCTACCCTTCACTTTCTGGTATACATCTCTAAAGAGACTCATTGTTTTTCCAAGTGCAGGCCATTGCCAATCCCGGGTTAAAAAAGCCCTGTTCAGAATTACCGCAGATTATCACATTTAATCATTGTTTTCTGCTTCACCAGCAGGTTTTGGAAAACAGCATCTGTAGAACTGGCATTATGCAGAGCCAAAGTCTCTAGGTAGTAAGAAAATGTCTTATACGTTTTATCTTAATTTTCAGTTTTATGGTCTTGTATGATAAAGATAAAACAAAGCACTTCTCACTCATTACATCTTCCAGTAAAGAAGACCCAAGCCATATCTCCTGCTAAGCAATGTAGAAAGTGTCTGGTAATATTGTGTTACATCTCAGCACAGGCAGCTGTCTTTGGCTGTGAGAAATTGTCCCATCATCGCCTGTACAGCCCTTTGTGGGATACACATCTTCTTGAAGCAGTTATTCTCAAATCCCATTTATATCCTGATAGTCTTTGTACTGCAGGAACCATTTATCCATGCCTGAAAGGGCAATTTCAGTTTAACTAGAGGAAACAGGGAAATAAAATATTGTCATTTCACTCCGATTGAAAAACCCCCACATCTCAGATATAATTTGAATGGAGTGGGAGGAAAAGTATGTTTAAAGAATCACATCCATTTGGCTGAATTAATTACTGAAATTAAAAGTTCTGATATAATCAAGCAGGAAAGATGAAATCATATTGAGAAGCAGATACTGTATTTGGAAATCAAGACACTCATGTGCATAATATGCCATGAGAGAAAGATAAAGGGCAGATGGCTTCTTGATCATCATTTCAGTTTTCATCTGGGTTAAGTCTCACACAGATGTCAGCTTTGCAGGCCAGGACAACAAACCTAAACCAGTAAACTGAAGTGTAAAGGAGGAGTATGTCTGGGGTTTATATCAATCTTGTAATTCTCTGTTATGGACAGACTCAGATCTACCTGAGCCATGCTGGGCTTGCAATCATGCGTGAGCACAATTTCTGGTTATTTCAATGTCATCTTCTTCTTTGGCTGAGCTGATTGAAATCAGATCTGAATATGAAAACAGACCAAACAAACAAACAAAAAAGTAAAAAAACCCCAACAAACAAACAAACAACAAAATTGTTGAGAGGAAGTACAAAAGTACAAAGCCCAGAGGAAAAGGACTTTTATGTCTTCTATTCAGTCAAGTCTGAAATTCATGTTCAGAATGTCCCAGTGGACCAACACATTCTTAGAAGTCACATACACCTCACTTAGCAGGAGTAGATCAGAACTTACTGACCCTGCTCTCTCACCTCACAGTGTTCAGGAACTAACTCAGCTGTATTACAGGGTCACGTTTGCTCTACATAAAAACCCAAACAGAACAAGCAGTTTTACAGTTCAAGCTTTGCTTGTTGTCTAAAGGTCAGCTAGCTGGTTAATTGAATAGATTCCTTTGTTATCCAGAGAGACGACTGCTCTGGACCTTACCTGCTGACCACACATGGAAGGGAAGATGGACCATGAGCCTCGAAGTAACTGAAATACCCATATTGGCTCTTTTCAGAAACAGATTTCTGAAAAGATGGATGTGCCTTTAAGTCCCTGGTACTCAGTAGAATCCCACTGAGGAGTCCCTGGGGAGACATGTTTTGACTTCAGTAGCATCTGAACTGTGCCTCATTTCCCCACAGAACTACAATGGCATATCCAAACTAACTACTGCTGCACTGTATGTATATAGGCCTCTAACCATTTAAAAGTGAACATGATGAGAATATGAAGGAAAATAAAACATGATGTCCTGTGCTGTTACATTCCTTTTCTGGGTCCCTGTACAGAGGGGAGACTGCCTAGATAAAGCAGTGTGTTGGTACAGCACAGGAGGAGGTGCCCACAGAGATGGAAGAATCTCCATGCTTGGAGATTTTCAAAACTCAGCTGCACAAGGCCTAGAGGATCCTGATCTAACTTTGAAGATATCCATGCTTTGAGCAGGAAGCCAGGCTAGATGACCTCCAGAGGGCCATTCCAAACTGAAAGTACCCAAATCTTGAGACTGTATAAAGCTACTGAGATGTTTGAAAATGCAGGAAGAACAGGAGAAACCTCTTGGTTGCTCTGAAAAGAAACAGAGGGAGGAAAATTAAAACCAAAACAAAACTACAAATATACAATCTTTTTTCAAATTGTTTAGTTGCAATAATAATTGAAATCAGTCATCTTTTCTTCTCATTCTATGCCCTAGTGCTACAGTACAGAACAAGTTTTCCTTTTAGCAGCTCTACAGCTCCTTTTTTCCTTCTTATGTGTCCCACTCTTGTATGTCTTTGTGGTATCTGTTCAGTACCACAAGAAAACACACTGCAAGAAGTTGCATCTCTTGCCATATTCTCCAGTCACTGAGCTGTATGAATTTGGATCCTTAGTGCTACACTGCCACAGAGTGACACTTTCCTGTATACCCTGACCCAAATTTCTGAGGATATTTTGTGTCCACCTATTGCTTTAGGCAAGGCAGGCTGCCACATACGTGTTGCCAGATCTTCCATAGCTCAGCTTGCCTCCCGGTCTCTGGAATGTTGCATTTCTCTGCTGTTGACATTTTACAAATCCATTGATAGTGCACCACAGCAACCTACCGAGGGCTAGAGAACCAAAAAGCTGCAGGAAAGAGCCTCAAACTGTGTGTTTGTCTTAAACAGAGAGCTTTAGAAAATCCTGCTGGCACCTTTTGCTTGCTACTAAACCAGCAAACAAGAGTCACTAAAGTTCTCTCTCCAAAAAGTATCAGGTAATTTGTTATATAGATCTGGTGGGATGAAGGAATATGAGCATAAAGAAAGGGCTGCAGAGGGACACTGATAGGGTTGCACAGAGAGGAGACAGGACATCTAGTTTCGTGACCTAGCGGGAAATGGAGGATAAAGTCCGATCTGGGACCTGTCTGTGGCTCATGACCCAGCCATGTTCATAAATCCCCATCCCTGTAAGGAAAGATGTAGGTTCAAGGGTGAAACTTCCTAGAAGATGGTCAGAAGGGAAAAGCTGAGCATGATCATGTTAAAATATCTTTGAAGATTACATGATGTGTATGCCCTGCAGCTGGACTGCCTCTGGCCTGGTGGTGGAGTGACCCAGCACTCTGTGGGTTGTAACTTGTCCCTAAGGGCAGCACTGCACAAATCCTTAGGGAGTGCTCAGGACTGAGGAACACTGTCTGATCTCCAGGTGTATGATGCACCAGAGCTCCACAGCTGGCACTCAGAAGTGCATAGAGTGGTCCCCGGGTGGCCAAGGCTGGAGAGAAGTTTGTGTCCTGACAATGCCTCCATCTGTACAGCACTTCCCATGAGCCACTCTCAAAATACATCCAGAGAACAGGAAAGCCGGTTTCATTTCACACTGAATTTTTTATGGATATATATATATATATATATATTTAATTTCATGACTGTGAGAATAGTGACATTATTGCAGGCAGGATAGTGGGGAAAAGAAAAGAAAACCAAATTCAGATGGGATCATGAATCAGGTTATTTTCATCAAATTCCAAGACTCCTGTGCTCAGGAGATGGAAAGAGATGGCAATTCTACTAAGCACACATTTCCTACTCTAGTCTAATGTGTAAAAGAATACAAAAATGTCTAGTGAGAAGGATGGAAAAAATTAGGAGTTATATTGGATTTTAAAGTGAAAAAAAAAGTATTATTTCATTTTATTTTCCATGGAGGAAAGTTAGAAGCAAGGAAGAACAAGTCATAAACCTGCAAGTGGAACCAGCTTTTGCTGGAATAGATGAAAATAGCTGATCTAAATCACCAGAAGACGAGTGACACAGCTGGGACTCGACAGGGGACCTCCCACATCCACCTATTCTGTCTCCCATGTGTCTCTTTTTTATCTGTTTCCTCCCTGAATCAAAAGCATTTTGTCTGGTTATTAGTTCCTAGACAACTTTTCACCTGCCTTATCACTTTTCAGAAATATGTGTGAGCTACAGATGAGAAAATATGTGTATTATGCCTCTGTACCAGAAAGGCAAGCTGCTTATGCAGTCTTGCTTCCACAATCCACATCTTCCAGACATGCACATTACCTTTTTCCTGTGATGATCCACCTTTTTCTCTCTGCTCCCTTATTGAGCATTTCATTGCCTTTCACCTAAACTTTTGCTGATTTCCTTCCTCCTGTTCTTAAAATAAATTAAAAAAAAAGGCAGATATTTTTAATAGGTGAATTTTCTGACCAAAGAACACAGTGCTGCAACCTCAGACTAAAAAAGTGCATTTCACAAATTTTAGCAGCTCAGTGAATGCCGGATACCGCTGGCTGAAAGAAATTAAGATGTAAGAAACTCTGTGCTGTGAAGGAGGTTTATTGGCATTCTGTCCCTAATGAATTTTCAGCCCTGGAAAATTATGTGTCCATGGCAATACACGAGGGATTAATTTTGTCTTCCTTGCCACTTTATAATGCTGTGTAAGGTGGGTGTTACATGGCACAGACTGAAGCACACAGTTTAGTTGAGCTATGGACTCATTGCCCAGCTCAGAGACACAACCCCTGCAATGCCCATCTGCAGGGAAGGACCACAGACTCCTCCTTTTCTCACAAGCTTATATGTCAAGGGCACAAAGATAAAAGCATTGCAAACTCCATCTGTAAAATGAGCAAGGAGGAAGATGAAGGAGGAAAAATGTTAGCTCTAGAGTTGAGCAGTTCTCCAAGTAGTGCCTGAGAAAACACAAGGGCACTATTTATATTTACCCCTGACACATTTGTGTAGGACACTTCATACATCTTGCTGAGAGTTTAGGGGCTGAGCTCAAGTCTAGGACTTCAGAGGTGGGGCAAGGGGCTTGAGTCCTGATTCTGGGATATGGTGTGCTTGCAGTTCACTTCACGGACCTCACTCACTTATCCTTAAGATTCCCCTGCACTGGGCCATTCCCAGGGCTTGCTTCATGCAATTTCCTACTTTTTTTCCTTAAAAGTACTTTGTGTCTAACTCTTTAAACTTGAAGTAATATGTACATATATACTTAAAATACCCACTTTAAATTTTCCTCCAGAAAACATAGCATCCATATTATAGCAGTATATTAATTTCTTCCACTAGCAGAAACCAGTTTCTCTTATAAATTTATTCTGTTCCAGTCTTGGAATATTTTCATGCTGCATTGACACAGATAAAAAAACTGCAGTACTCTGTAGAAAACATGGGGAAATATTAATCTTATTAAATAAAAGAAAACATTAAAATAGACTGTTCAAAACAGCTTCACTAACTACAGTTAGTTGAGGTGCAACCTCACACAGTGAATTGCTGGTATTGTTCTACTGTCTTTAATAGAAATAAAAATAACTGAGTGAAATTCTAAATGGATTCAGCAACCTTCCATGAATGAATTTCTGATCTAGAATTGCTCCTAACTAACTTCTTAATTTCTTTTCATTCACCACTCTTCGGATAGCTGAATTAATGCTTTTCTTGCAGCAGAAGAGGTATCATGAAATATAATAATAATCAATCTTCCGCCTAACCTGTCACTAGTAATTCACTACCAACAGAAGTGGGAGGCTGAGTTTGCATTGGAGACAGTATTTGGGAATACTGCTATGTGGTACATTTTATGTACAAAGTTCACTTAATAATTGAAATCTGACCTGAGGTTAGGATAAAACATAGAATTTAAATGACATGTGAATGAGTCATGTGTCTGCCCTTTTCTTGGTCTTTGAGGTGTTCAAGCTCTCTCTGAATCCTTATAGGACCTATTTTTTCGCTATCTCTTCTACTCAGATTCTGCATGTAATAGTCTGTAAGGTCACACTGCATATAATGATACGTTGGAGTAAAAAAGATTTAGGATTGTCCTTGTATAATAATGATGTCCTGAGACAGCTTCCACAATTCCACATGTTGTGCATGTCTGTCATTATGCTCCCGAAGCACCTATAACTCGAAAACTTTAAGAACAGCTTTATAGATCCACTGGGATTAACAATGGAGAAAATAAACTATTTTCTTTGACCATTTTCTTCCTTCTCCATGACTGACTGCAGTACATGTCTATGAAATGTGGACAACAGAGCAGGTGAATGGATCTGCCTGCCTCCCCCACGTTTCTCTAAGCAACACAGCTCAGCAGGACACACCAGGCTAATTATTAAGGTGACTTTTGCAGTTAGATTACAAGGTCCCTGAGGTTACCCTGCTGCCCTGTTCAGCATGAATGAGGTCTCACCCGGAGCACTGGGATCCATTCAGAGCCAATGACTCAGAAACCACAAAAAGGCCTTGAAATATATGTCAGGTTTCTATGAGGGAAAAAGGAGTAATACCCATTTCTATCCCAGGCTGGGCAGAATGAAAAACAATCAAAGACACATGCAAAAAGTTACCTATTGAAGAGCAGAGAACACTCTCTGAGATCAATATATGAGGAATGACATAATTGCCTTCTGTGCAGACAGGATCCTTCTAATCTTACAATTTGCCTTTACAAGCCTGTCTCACAGCGCTTATAAATTTGCTTAGTTGTAACTGTTTGAGATGGGATTTCCCAGCCTGAGGTTTAGCAAAAGTTTCAGCCCAAATAGCAACAAAATTTTAGGCTCTACCTCTTCTCTTGGCTCTTTTGCTAGCTTGGACTGGAAGGACTGGATTTGGGAAAGGTGCAGTCCTTGGTGTTCTCAGTCATCCAAACCAAACTGGAGCAGCTACTTTAAAAAAAACCCAAACTAGCCCTGGTACATACCCAACAGAGACATATGTATTTTGTAGTTTTCAAACAGAAAGACTCTGCATTTGGGGAATCATCCCCCACTTAGCTCTTCAAGTAAGTGATGTCTAAACAGGAGTAGAAGTTCCTTCTATTGCTGCTTTTCACATTATGTGGAAGCCTCACAAAGTGCCTTTAATATCCCGCATGCGAATTTTTTCTCCCCTCTAAACTAAATGAGAAAGTGATACAAGTGTGGCTACATCTCCATTAATTGGTATAGGACCTATCTCAGACTCTTATCTCTGCTAACTTCACTTTCCTTGAATTTGGAAACGGAGATGAAGCTCAAGCCTTTGCCATCTATTTTGTGTCAGTCTGCCAGGGTGACTAGATCAGCTGCTCCTGCTGCCATAGTGCTGTACAAACTCCTGCACACCTGCATCCTGCTGAGCTTTGGGGAAGAGGGCCATTCAGATCCTGTGAGGCTTTCTGAACAAGATCTGCTCCCTACTGTCGTTCATGGAACCAGCATCCAGCTTCTGGGCTTTTTTTCAATCAAATACCTATTTGCAGTACAGTTTAATTTATCTGCTAGTTAGCTTTAATAATAGCAATTAGCAGATTGGAAGAGCATACTTGACCTTTGAAGTCTCTGCAGCAATTTCTCTGCTGATTACTTAAAGAAGAGCAATGCCCTGAACCCTGGGCAGGAATGCAAGAAATATCTCTATTAGAACAGTTGTGAAAATGTGGCAGTGATATTACCATTAGAAGAAAAAGAAACAGATATTTGATATTCTCCAAAAGAGATTGATGGATAAATGCTGTGATAATAGCAGGACAATGGTATTTTCATTTGGACAAATACAGAGGTGAGATAGTTCCTCCTTTCTTCATGGTTATCTCAGATAGGGTCATGCCCAAACGCTGGCTGAAGGTGAGGCAGTGAAGCCCATGTGAGGAGACAGAGATACCTGCTGGAGCAGTTGTGCTGGGCCTGAGTGGTGATCTCAGCAGGCTCAAAACACAGAAAATAAGTTCTGAAGGAGTAAAGACCTGAGTGTTTTAGCGACTACCTTGCCTAAAACTTTCCATTCCCCTGACAAGTGTGACATGTGCCAAGAGTAGACCAAGAGAGAGGGTGCCTGGAGCTGAAAGCTGTCCCCCAGCTGCAGTAGAGGGACTCCCGTCTGGGAGCTGTCACTGTGGAAAACTGCCTAATGAGCTGCCTTTGAAGCTCTGCAGGAGGCATGCCATCACTCGTCCTGGGTGGCAGGTCCCAGTGGTATTGCCTGGACATATCTCTACTTCATCTGCTGTAGACTCTTCTCACTTTCCCAAGACTTCTAATAAGGCAAGGCAGGGATGGCAACATGACAGGTTTATTTCAGCCAAGCCAAGCCAAGGTAGCTGCACTTCAAGTAGAGGAAAAGATTACAGAAGAGAAAGGCAGAATAAATTAACCCAACCCCAGAAAAATTAACCCAACCTCATATTCTACCTGTGCAGAAACATTCCTTGATAGTCACCGGGGTATCCTAAGGCTTTTCTCAGCTGGAGAGTAGAAAGGAGTTCAGGCATCGACACTCATGTCCCTGCATGTTGCTATTCAGTGTTAAGCCCTAAAGGGATTTGACCCCTGAGGTCTTAGCCCTGAACAAATACCTTCCCCATCCCTACCAGGGTAGTTGTGTCTGAGCTCTCTTACTCCTTTTATCTGTGATGGACCTCCTTTCCCTGCTGTATTTGAATTTTGATTGCTCGTTCTCCCCTGTAATAGGAAGGCAGTATCAGTGGCTCAGATTTTTGTTATATGGGACCATCTGTTCCAACACCTTCCCCTGTCATGTCTTTTGGAGACAAGCTTGGATGTATAACATGCAAATGCAACAGGAGCTCCCTTGTCCTTCCAGGCAGGCCCTCAGTTCTAAAGTCTTCTTTGGCTGAGACCGTCCTTCTGAATTCCTATGAGTCACACATTGTAAGATGCATTTATTATACAGGTACCATAGGAAATCCACAGCCCTACTGAGTTTTATCTCTCTACTGAGACTGAGAACGACATCAGTAATGCAGAGGTTGGAATTATCCAAACTTCTCATTCCCACATCTGCCCACACACCTCTCACAGAGGGTTTGCTGGGAAGTCAAGATCTATTTATTCATTTATTATGCCATTGGGTATAGAGGGAGCAGCTGGCAGGTTTTTCATTATTTTTGTCACTACCAGAGAGCAAATCTTTCCCTTGATTTAAATAACTATGAGGGCACACTTTCAGAGTGCCTCAAACTCTTTGAAGGGTTTCACCACCTCCCTGACTGTGACAGTGTGCTTCCTCCTCCTCTGTTTGCTGCTTAGGCAACAGCCACCAGTGGTGGTTGGGATGGCTGTGTCCAGCTTACAGATAACAACACAATACTTGAGGGCTATGAGTCTTGCTAGCAGCTGAGGGCTAGTTGACATACATCAACCCAAAATACAGCTGGTACACAAATATGACTACAAGTCAATCATCTTACTCCATAAATAGCAGGGGGCCCAGGGTCCCTTGGATTCTCCTGCAGGGCAGCAGGCTGCACTCCAGGATCTCCCCTTGAGTAGAGACACCTCTCAAAGTTACTGTTCGAGGCTGAGATGCCCTGCATGTTAAACCTTGAAATCTCAACTGGGGAATATAAAGGATTGATTGTGCCCATATAACCCTTTAGACATTGACTGTTGACTAAGTCTGGGACTAATCTTGGATCCAACTGCACCTAAACTCCCCTCAGAAAGGAGCTCAGAATGCAAAGGGGTCCTTTCTGAACCTGATGCCTCAACAGAACCTAATGACTCATCTGTCTCCTTGACAGCTGTGTCTGACCCTGTCCTCTACACAGTAAAAAACAAGTGTACCCTGCCACTGATACTTTTTAAATCACTGTCATATTTGCTATCACACTTTGTTAAATTGATGCTTTATATCTATAAACATATTGCTACTTCACTGTTACAAATGAAATGCATCACTCAGACATTGACACAATGTCAGATTTTCCAGGTGGAAACAGAAGTTGTAAATATAAGTAATAAGGAACCAGCAGCATCCTGAGCTGCATTGAGAGAGTGTTGCTAACAGGTGGAGAGAGGTGATCCTTCTCCTCCTTCCAGAATAAGTGAGACATTTCTGGGTGTTGTACGCAGTCACAGGTTTCCAATACCAGAGACACGGACATACTGGAGCAAGTCCATGAAGATGATTAAGTGACTGGAACATCTCTCTGGAGCTGGGACTGTCCAGCTTGGAGAAGACAAGGCTTGGGGATCTTATCCATGTGTATTAATATGGAGAGGGAATACCGAAGATGGAGCCAGGATGTTTCAGTGGAACCCAGTGGCAGGACAAGACTCAGGGAACAATTGAGAACCATTTATTCATTTTACAAGGTCTCCCAACAGCACAGGGAGATGTTAACCATAGTTTGAAGACTGCTTTAAAGGGACGACAAGCAGCTGATTAATGAGGGCATGTAAAGCCCACTGTGAACACAGTGAGATATATGAGCAGGAAGGACACTGGGGTCCCTCCACACTAAGCCATTCCTCTTGTGCCTGGGAACAACTCATCTAGGTCCCACCAGCAAATTTCTCCTTTTCTTCAAAAATTAGTTCACAAAAAGGGAATTTCTGTACAGCAAGTATGCTCCCTAAAATTACTGACTGTCCAGAAATCCTGTCTCCACCCGCTGTGCCCACTGAAGGCAGGCAGCTCACTGGTAATAGTATTTTCTGGCCTTACAAATTCTCAGACCTGATCTTGCAGGTACAAGCGTAACCATATAGGCTTGATATATTTCTTTAATCTGATTCCACCAAGGTTAAAGCAGCCACTTCCATTCTCAGTAGCCACACAGCGGCATTGAGTACGACCCACCATTTTAACTATGTCCTCTTCAGCTCTTCAGATTGGATGTAATTCTTCTCTGAAGACATTATGGTGGATTATGAGAAGATATTCTTTGAATATACATGATATTCAAGCAGTAGCAAAGTATACAGCATTCACACACACACATTTCTGCTAAGATATACGACACTATAAAGACTTTAGAAAGATCTTCCTAAAATCCAAGCTCTTCTTAACTGTTTTCTCAAAAAAAAATACATATATATATATATAAATTGTGAAATCTTACAAAAATTATAAAACTTCTACAAAATATGAGCCTGAGAATTAAAATTCTTCTCTTATTGCAAACCAGAAATTGGTGGTTTTGTAGCAATATTGCTTTTACAGCACATGATTCTCTTTTCCCTGATAAACTCTCTTCACTGCACATTTTCTATGCTATCTTGCCTTCTCTTTCCTCAGGTGATATCTACTTCAGCAGCTTCCTCTCCATCCTATTAGGATCTTTCCACCTGAGAGGCATCAACCACATTTCCTTCAGCAATTGTCTGATACACAGTTCATCAAACTGTGACAACTTTTCTCTGCTGTTACATGCCTGTGAAGCTTCCTGCTTCTATTGCAGATCCGAAGAAGCTCCTGTATGCCCCAAAACTTGCTTAATTCTTTTTGTGCTGGGTGGTCTAAAAAGAGATGGTGTCTTAACTTGCATACCTTGTCTTGATTGAATAATTTTTATTAATCTTTAATTTTCAAAGAAATGTTTACATGGGGATTTGGTTTAGGATGCCAGAACGACTCAGCTCAGTGTTGTCCTTTGCAGTGTAAGGAGCGATGCATCTGCATCACCAAGATCCTGATTAGGCCAGGTGGATTTTGAGTCCCTGCAGTGTAGTAACTGCACCAGCAAAACAGCCTTTCTGCTGAAGGACTTACTCAAAGATATAACTGCGTATAACTATGGATTACTTCTTCTACAAACAGGAAAGGAGGGAAAAGGAACAAATGGTAATACTGTGTGTAGGTGACTCAAATTTTGCCCTTTAATAAAACCAGTTACTTTATGCTTCATCAGCTGGGTTATGGCAGGTGAGTGTACAGACCTCCAGGGAGTTATGATGAGATGAGAGATGTCTGGCATGAGTCTGCTCTGTTTCAGTTAACAATGTGAGGTGATCAGTGAAGGCACAGCACAGATTATGGTCAAAAGTAGATACCTCAATAAAAATTCAGTGAAAATGGCAGATGTGGTTGAAAATCACAAATGATGTGCTAGAATCTTCTGAACTTTATTCATTTAGTCATATTCTCCATTTTTATTCTTTTTCAAACTGAAGTGTTATTCATTCTTTTGCCACAGATGAAAAAGTGATTTGATTAGACTCTTTTCCAGCTTTTGCAATAAAAAACTGAAATCAGAAAAATAGGAAGGCAGTAGGTTTGTCTATTGTTGCCCAACTTGCCTCTGCTGACCTCTCTAGTTGTTAAGCCAGCCCCAGCTCATAACCGTGATGGTTTGACTGACAGCTTGTTCTGGGTCCCTGCTGCAACGCAACGTGAACTCAGGAGATTTCTCTCCACTGCCACTCCAAATTGCCCTACTGTGTGCTGTATGTTCCTTCTTCCAGCACTGAAATGCTCTTGACTAGGAGGGTTCAATTCTGTAGCCACTGACTGCTAAAAATGCTTCATGGCATCACCTGCCCCACCTCAATATGTCCCATAAGGTGTTATTTGCAGCAATAGCTCATATGCAGGCTTGGATAAGCATCTGCAGATCTCTGGTGAAGATGGGCTGGTGAGATCCTCACACCAGGTGTTTCAGTGCTGGGTGGTAGGGTGAGCACAAGCAGCTGACCGTCCTGCTTCTGCTCTGCCTCCCAGTGTCTGCACCACCTTACCAATGCAAACGGGTCCTACCTTGATGTCTCCAGGGTGATGTTTCCGCATGCCACCCACTGCTTCAGAACTGGAGCATGTGAGCCTGGATGGGAGAAACCGATCTCCAGGGCTGCAGTCAAACTGCGGGAGTTTATAGAAGCTTTTTTTCAGAGAGACTTGATGTGGGCTTCTTTTTTTCCCCAGCCCTCATCTTGAGTCAGGGATGACTGACCACACAAACCATATTGTCTGTTAGTTAATTAATTGAACATGAATACTCTGGCATACCAGTGTTTCAGGAGCTCTTCTCTGATGCTGGGTCTCACCATCAGAGCATTGCAAGGTGTGAGCAGGACACACTTCAGCTGCATACAGCTCATCAGATACATCACAAATGCACACACAGCCCACTCAGTTTGCTTCCCTTTCAGTGAAGGATGTGGAGGAAAGCAAAACCAACCCACAAGAATTCCTGAGTAGAAGACCTTAAAACCCTGGGATGACAGGTATTTTGATGGATTAAAAAAAGTCATGCATATTCATAAGTCAAGAGCCTGGTGAACGCTCTGAGTTAATGTAATTATAAGCAGTGCAATCAAAGAGTTCTCACGTATGAAGTACTTGCCAGCTGCCCCAGGTTAAAATAACATTTTTCACTTACAAATTTGCCTTGCTCTCTCAAAAGCACTGGAAAAAAATCATATTGCCTGTTTTTTTCTGAGACGGGAATCATAACTTATTTAACTCAGTTACAAGAGAAACTGACAGTGGTTTTGAATCAACCATAGCCTTTGAACAACTTGCAAAACATACTGAAATTCTATTCATCCCAGAAAGCTGAGACCAGATCATGTAGGGCTGTGGTATTGCTGTCAAACACTGACCCTGATCAGCACTGAGGAGCCTTGGCAGCATCAGAGCCTGTCGTCAACCACACATCCCACAGGGCACCTTGGTCCAGCTGATAAGTCTGCTCCTGTCATGCTCAAGCTGCTCTGAAACCTGGAAGTAGCAGGACCAGCTGTGAAATCTGGAGTTGGTTCCTCCTCTGTGCTTCTGCTGTGGGTTGGGATATGCAGGAACTAGGTTCCAAATCTGAGTTTGATTTGTGCTGCCAAACCTTCTTGTAAAATGCACTTTCTGAAGCTCATTTTCACTTACTTCCTAGCATGCTGAAGTTTCCCAGGACCAAGGACTGCAGAAATATGAAGCACCTGCTTTTATGGTCTAATTTACAGCAAATAAATGAAGAAAGTCAATAATACAGACTCAGTAAATAGCATGCTGTGACTCCTTGCACTACATGAAACAATGAAGGGCCCAGTTAAACCGGGTGTGTGTCTGCTTTTCATTGCTGGTGGAAGAAGAGTTTACTCCATCACTATTTAAAATGAGATTGCTTTCTTCCAAAGAGGGAATTGCTTGTCTACTCTTGCTGTACTGGGGATGGGCAACACAGAAGTTTTAGAAGATGGCTTGGCAATGGCAAATGTTTAATTTTAGCAGTGAGTGAAAGCTGATTTGGAAACGTTGTCTTGTGATTAGGGACTGCAGGGAAAACCTTGTATCCTTGAATGATGCAGAGGAGAGATCTGAAGGCAGGGAGTCACCCAAAGGTAATAACAGGTAGGATTCATATCACATGCTCTACTTGTCCTTCATCCCTGTTTGATGGGATCAATTAACAAAGCAAGGCATGATCAACAGGTCTTATTAAATGCTTCAGCCATTTTAAGACCAGATTCAAATAGTGAATTGATATGTCTCTCCCGAGGTGTCAGTCCCCCAGCCTCTCTGGGAGTCCTCAGGATGCTCATGGGAACTCATGAGAAACTCATTGCAGAGGGAAAAAAATGAATGGGAGTAAAAAAAAGTCAAACCTTTCAATTTTTGTGAAGCTAATGAAATGTAAGTGATGGAGTGTTATGGGTTTAAGGTTGCAGAATTTTCTCTTTCCCTCACCTGCCTGGACTGGGAGTGAAGCCTGGAGCGGAGGGGAGGGGGGAGCTTCCAGGGGA
>JAWWEU010000081.1:141679898-141719342 GCA_035583155.1 Acropternis orthonyx | reverse complement strand
TTGGTGTGATTAATTGTGTGGAGTCCTCTGTTCTATTAGCCCCCAGATATCTTAGTTTTCTTTTTCAAACTAAGACATGGAGGCAGCCAGTGTTCAGTTTTGTGTGTGGCAAGATCATTTTTCTTGCCATGAATAAATTAGCATATGTGAATACTAACCAAGTGGAACAACCTTTTAGGCAGGTATCAGACCTTTCTTATCCTGTGCCTTAAAAAGGTTTTGTGCCTGGCAGAAACAGTGGAGTGTCTGGTGTCTGACACACACAGATGCCACAGAGAATTCAATCAGCACCCCAGGGACTACAGGTGCAGCTTTCCTCTTAGGCCCCAATGGGAAAAACACCTTGGATAACTTAATGCTTGCTGGGAAATAGTTTGCCTGATGTAGTAAGAAAAGCCTTTGGCAAGAGGAAATTCAGCTGCACAAGATCTCACACTCTGGATTACCTTTGTGGCACAGGCCCCCAAGGACCGATGCAAGAACTCAGCTGCTGCTGGGTGGACAGAAGGCTTTGACGGCTCCAACCTGATACAGAAAAACCAAATTCTTACCAGCGTATGCTTCCCTATCCCTAAATCCTGCAGACTCCTCACACCACTAAATGGAGATGGAAACACTAAAGCAAATCTATAAAATTTCAGCCCCCAAACCAAGGGTGATATGGGGAAAGTGAGGTTCTTGGAAATAGCAATGCTTTGGCTCTTGAGCTGAGGGGCTGTGAGAACTCTACAGTCAGTAGAATTACAGGAGGTTGTAATGGGATCTGTACTACAAAAATGGTTGTTCCAAAACTTTCCCTTTCTCACTGCATGCACAATCTATGTTTTTACAAACCAAAAAGACCCTGACCAAAGCACATGGAACCAGTAAAAACCTGAAGTCTTTCCACCTTTCCTCTCCTCATCACAGATGTTACAGAAACAAATATGCTGACGAAGCATCCAACTTTCACTTTTGAGTCTGAATAACCTTTCATGTCCAAAACTCCAAAAACTTGATGAGCTAATAAGTTCCTATTTTTGAACACAGGTTTTGGCCTCACACTGCAAAGGTCTGTGGTGGGCAGTGACCACACCAGTGGCAGATGTTAACCCCAAATCACCTGGACAGCACTGCAGAAGACAGGCACTCAACTCAGTGTCTATCATGGAGGGAAAATCTGAGTGCCTGGCTTTGAAAACCATTCTCCATATTGTCACGTTTTACATACAGAAGTGCCCTCACAAATGGCTACTCCTCGTGTCAAGAACAGGAAGACCTGGCCATGTTACATCACAATTCAGCTTCCAGAGCCATGAGCAAACCAACTGTGTAGTCATAGATGTTCATGGGGTATCTGTGTAAGCTGTACCCCATCAGAATTCAGTCAAAGCAAAGTTTGGGATATGCAAACCATTTCCAAATGAAGATATTGAAGGAGAAAAAATGTGCTACCTGAGCTGAACAAGATGACTCTCACTACTCCTCTTAATAATGGATTGCTCTTATTACCACAATATGCTTAATATATTGACATTAATGTACTGTATTCACTGAAGTTGTGTTCCAAGGTGCTAAAATAGCCTTTGAAGCTGCTGCAGTGTAGCACTTTTGCACAAGCTGTGCACATCCATCTGCACTGTGGGTACCAGTTCCAGAGAGCTGTTGGTCGAAGGCAAAACTGCTCTCTTGAGTGAAACTATTCACACAGCAAGAGCCAAGAACATAATGATGGTGTCAAGTGGCATTTCAAAAGTGTTTTGTTAAGTGTTTTAGTAAGGTTTTATTGCCATGGCTAATTAAAAGTTCATCACAAGCACTAAATGCAGCCAATGTTTATTTGCTGTACAGTCATATTGACAGGCCAATGCTTTGTCAGAATATCAGAGCAGTGTCCTTGTTTCAGGAGAGGATTAACTATTGCTTATCTGCCAGGGAAAAGAAACATTTCTAACAAATAAGTAAACAACAAAAAATAAATCCCTGTCTGTCATGATGTATCAACAGCCTTTGCAATTGTATTTGGTTCTTTTTATAATGTTTACTGAAATCTGGCATGTAAGTTGGAGTGCAGAGCTAAATGGTGTGTACCAACATGCTTTGGACATGACACACTTATTGGGATTTCCTTGTGCCTGAAATCTCTCCCTGGCCCAGCAGGGGCTTGCAGCTGTACCACTCCTCAGGGGTGCAGGGTTGTTTGATCCAGGAGGAAGCACTGAGAGGCAGCTGGACTAGCTGTAGTCACTTAGATGTGGTAGTCCAGCGTGGCTGACTGGCCTGGTTCAGGGACTGAGGGCACAGAGACACCTTTCTGCATGAGAACAGTAGAGAAGGACAAAGAACCAGAGGAAAAGGAATCCACTACAGGAAGATGATAGCAGTGCAACCATAATGTTCAGCCATCCTACCTAACAATGCAGAGATCTGAAGAGTTCTTGGTCTGTACTTTTTTGTATATTTTTATATATATTACAGTATTTCCCAGTCTCCTACGATTCTCAATTTTGCCCACTGGTGGATATCAAATTTCTGTATGTGCCTATCTTAAAAGACATTTGGAAAAGAAGTCTTACAGAATATGTAGATATCACCTGCAGGTCTGCCATGTTTTCTGTGCCTGAATGACATGGGAAAATGCATGTTGCATCTGGACATGTAAATTGGAGATGGTTTCCTCCCCTCTGCCAGTCTCCTCCGCACTCTAATTTCTGAGCCAGCAATTGCCTGCAGCACACTTGTAGCTTTCCAATTGCTCACTGGCAGGAACCAGCTGCTTGAAAAAGAGTATCAGCCCCCATCACAACAAAAGGGGGAGGCATTGGTGGTAACGATGTTCTCCTGCACTGGTGGGATAAGCACTGCCCTTTAGAGGAGCTGCAATGGGAAATAAGTTCTGAGCTGTGATGAGCAGGTAACTCAGAAAGAGCAGGGGTTTAGAACTAGCTAGTTAATGAGCTGTCAGTGTTATCACAGAGAGTTCAGCCAGGGCCACCCTTCAGTCAGAGGGAGAGAGGGACCAGCCAGAGATCTTTCCAGCCTGCACTTAATGAAGGCGGCCTCTGTGTTACTGATGTGGAGTCCTGGAGCCATGGCAGAGGCACCCAGGAAGCAGATGCTCTGTTTCTGCTAATTAATGTAGCTCTAAGTAGTCTTCATACCCACTTACAGAAGTGATTAAGAGAGAAGCTGTCTGGAAGATTCTTATAAATTGTCCTTTCTCCATCAGACATATATGAAAATTTATTTGTTTACTTTGGAGACAGAGAGTAATTAGAAAGGAGAAAGGAGAGGTAGGTGTCATACACCAAATGTCTCGGAGGCTGGAACCAGACCTTAGACTGAGTTTTTTTCTGAGTCAGAAATAGCTGATAGAAAATGTATAAATTAGTCTGGAAGGAGACAGTGCTCTGCACTTTGGAGCTGACAGCAAGCAGCCTATTCAGCCAAGATCATAAATATCCCTTTGGACCTCACAGTCAGCACACAGAGCAGTGAGGACCTCTGCCTGGCAATCAAAAGCCATTTCTGTGACTAATGCAGAGGAAACAAATTCTTGTATCACCTCATCAGGGGATTTGCTTCCTCCAAATGTAAAAGTCATTTTAACGTAAGCGATTAGTCACTATGAGACCAAACTGCTGGGTCCAGTGCAGTTTGCAGGCTGGGAGCAAGGCACAGAATATTCTGCAGAAAGCAGACAGGGCACATCCCCTGCACATACCCCTGTGACCCTACTGGCTTCATGACCCTGATCAAAACACCTTCCCAACAAACGCCCCCAGAGCAGCAGCAACCACAGTGTTACCAGATACTTCTGTGCTTTGTGGAACAATTCAGTGCACTGAGATGGCAATTTATTATATTCCAGGTAGGATGGATACACCTGTCTCATGTCTATACAGCCAGCAGAGTGGTGATAGTTAAACATGAAAGCTCTATGGAAACTTTAGGTGAGGAATAAGCTTCAAAGGTCTGGGTAATGCCTTCTTTTTTATGATCTGTCCCTAACATATCCTGGACGGTGGTGACCTACCTTTCTTTGTCTTGAAATCAGACTGGAAGTGGAGGACACCTTGCACTTACTGCAAAGTGCCAGGACTGGCTTGAGATCGTCTAATACATGCAGTGTAATAGGGGACTCTTCCAGGGGTTGAGTGTAATGATAAGGAGATACCCTGCTTTCAAAGGTTTAGATAAACTAACATCTGGAGCTATGATCACATGAGTATCAACAATAGTGCCTTAAAACCTTTTCTGAGTAGGAAGGAAATCTCAACTGGTCCAGAATCTTAACCTACAAGAAGATTCAGGGAAAACAAAACAAACAAACCCAAAAAACCCAAAACACAACAAAAAATCCCACAACAACAACAACAAATAAACCCAAAACAAAACAAAAACACAACCCCCCAAGCTAAACAAAAAACACCCAGAGGTAGCACTCAGCTATTTCGTGGGCTATTTGTGGTCAGAAACCTGTTGATAAAATTCCAACTTTCACCAGCTGGCCTCAAATTTGAGCCAGCATAATTGCAGACTAAGGTTGAGATAACTGCTCAGGATAAGGATCTCTTCTTTTTGAATGAAATTGATAGAAACTCTTGAAAATAACAACAATCCTGGGAATAAAATTCCCTCTCTGTTAACCATAAAACCCATGTCACCATAAATTCACTTAAGATGCAAAACTCTTATATCTGTCATCTGCATGAGTAGTCCCGCATTGAGTGCTGCTATATTTTGTCTCTTTAACACTTACTCACAGCCCTACCTCTCTACCTACTTTGCAACCATCAGTGAGATCATAAAAAGGTATTTGATTCAGCTCCATCCCATAAGACAATGCTATCCAGCTCAGCCTACATGTGGGGTGCATAGTGACAGGCAGTTTAAAAGCTGCTGAAGAGTTAGCTTTCTTGCATTTTGTCTGCATGATGCCCTTTTTAGCCCAGACTGCAGGGTTTTGCCAGGGTGATCAGTGATACAAGTGAATCAAGAATGGTCATGCTGCAGGGGAATGAAGATACCAGGGGCAGCAGAAGTGAAGGACATGGTGATTTTCACTGAAATACAAGGGATGAAGGGGGACAGGGTCTTTGTATGATCCCTGCTCAGCCAGATGCAGACCAGGACTTGGAAGGGGGTGTCATTTCAGTATCTTCTCCTATCTTGTTCTGCTGCTACTCTGGGCTTGCTACTGGGGTCCAGAGCCAGGGCTTGGTCCTGACATCATGCAGGAGGACCCTCTGGCAAGGGCAGGATGCCCAAGCCACAGCCCAGCACTCCACACTGTCCAAGGTAGAAAAAGCAAACAGGCAGAGTAAGGACAGATGGATACAGCAGCTGTCATGTAGCATCAGGACCACTGACCTGACACACTGGAAAAAAATCAGATCCATTGCCTTTTTGGCTGACACAACATGCTCTGGTTGTCGATATTCATCTCTTGCCTTTTGCACCAAAATGATTTAATTTGCTTTACTGAAGCTTTTAAATTACATTTCCAAAACTGATGGTATGGTGAGAGATGAGAAACATTTCCTTTTCTGTTTCATACAGGCTCAATTGCAAATTAGCATAAAGTTGAAAAACAAGTGGTTTCAAAGGAATGTCTCACATGCTGTGTAAGCAGAGACTACACCAGACAAGGGCGCAATGCAGAGGGACATGAGACAAAGAGGGACTCAAGACAAAGATGACCAGCACCTTTCCTCATCACTTTCTTGCACTGCTACATTTAACTAGTGCAGATTCAACCACGTATTTTGATTTCTTGGTCATATTGAATGCACTTCTAAAGGAAAATAGCCCAACAGAAAAACTCATCTGCTGTGGCACTTAGCCACATCTCTAGTTGTAATGTATTTAGTCACATATCTGGATAATTTAGTTATATTTACTGTATACTTCGAACATTAAATTTAGTAGAAATACAGAGTCACAATCTGCTGGATGGAGTGGGGATGGAATGACTTCAGCCTCCATTTAGCCATCTGCCTCTATCATCAGTGGAATGAGGGAGAGGCACTTCTAGAGCAATTCATACCATCCAAAATAAGCCTCTAAAATGCTTTTCAAATGCATAATATTTTCTCCATGGAAGTTTCACTGACATCCATTTTCCACAATGATGCAATTACCTGTGTTGCATGCCAGAGGGGAGCACAGAGGGAGGCTCATTGCACAGCCTTAACAGGCCAGGTATAAGCAGTACCAGACAAGCTTCACGTAGAAGTGGCCTCTGAGAATTATCTAGGTGTTTTTCTATTGCTGCACCCTGAGCTTGGTAGAACTATCAGCATTTATAGCACTTCTTTGTCTTGCCTTTTGATACTTTAAAGTGTGCAAAGGGTGCTCACGCTTTGTGTGAGTGGAATGTAGTGGAAAGCATTTTCTCAAAGGTCACCTTTCTACATTTCTAACTGTGGGTGAGGCTGGAGGAGATTTTGATAGCTACTTCAAATTCATAACCGCTCATTTTAAGGCCAAGTGGGGTCACTGAGTTATTAAGTCTTGCCTAGTGCAGCAACATTTTCTGTATTCTTTAGGATAAAGATTTTCACATTGACAACTGTGTAAGGTTTTATTCCTTGTTTTCTTTAATCCTCCACAGTTTGTTCCACTCTGCAGACCTTCTCTTTTCCATTGCTCTTTGGCTTTGCTTTTCAAGCAGCAGGATTCTCCCTGCTCCCTGTCCTCTACAAGGATCATTTGCTCCCACAGTACCCATTGCTGAGTCTTTGTCTTCCTGATCCCTCTCCTCGCAGCAACCTCCAGAACTTTCAAACTGCAACTGAAAAAAGTTCTTTCAATCTCTGCTTTTACCTCCCCCTGTCACTGGCACTTACTTTATTTATTATGAGTGTGTGAGATGTTTTTTGTACAGCACAGCATTCCTGCTGAGAAGTGCAGGATGAATTCTGCACATGACACCAAATGAAACAATTTAACCTTTGATTTATTTTCTAATAATACCTTTTACTTAAAAATAAGCACACCATTATAATGTCATTGAAAAAACAGTTAAAATAACTAATTGCAAAACTATGCAAAGACTGTATTCTACATTTATCTTTCTGTACAGATTTTGCTCTTAATATTTAATAATCAGTCTGGAAAAATAAATACTTGACTGACAAATCAGTTTCTGCATAGCATTGAGGAATTTACTTTCAAACTCCGTTTTAGGTATATAATGACTTTTTCAACAGTGATGTCAACAAAACTGCACCAGTGACGGATCTAATTAGCATTCAAAAATTGATATTAAAATATTCTCAGAGCTCCAGATTCTGATGCAAATAGCTGGGGGTGTTTTACAAGGAATGAGATGTATTTCAGGTTGATTACTTTCTTTTTGTCTGAGTTTTATTTTTAGCTGAATTTTTTGTATATGATTGATTACAATGAGAGCCATAACCTACCCTCTTCCTATAACTATCCTTTCACTGATTGCACCTGGCAGCGTGTAGATGAAGAGCACCAGGAAGACAATGAGAATAAGCAGAATTATGCCAATGATGATGTACTTCTTGTAATTTCTCCAGATCAGGTGATACAAACACTTGAAAGGACTTACAAACCAAGAGAAGGAAGTGTCTGGTCGGCTAAAGGGAAAGAAAGAAAAACTTTTGTAAAGGCATATTCATCTCTTTCCAAAGTTACCCCAAAGCAAAATATATACTTGAATCTAAAAAGGACCTTTAAGTCTTTGTTACCTACTACAGAGTTTAGAGGGAACATCCAGAAGTTTCACAAAGGTATTGGGTCACTTTTCCTCCTCTCGTCCCTGAGCCCAAGCTCTACACACCACTCAAAATGAAATTCCAGCTCACACTTCATAAATACTTCAATTTATGTCATTATATGGGGTTCAAAATTGCAAACAGGATCATGATAAATGCTAAAGAAGAAATTAAACCATCTTGAACTTGAATACAAAAGCTTTCTAATCATTTCAACAAATATAGCATCACAAAAATGGTAATGAGCCACTACAAAATATCTGGTTGCACAGTGATAGTCAGGGCACCATAACAGATAAAGCCAGTTCGGACCTGGCATATGGCCCAAAGTGGTGTATTCTCAGCAGGAAGTTTAAAACAGGCCTCCTGAAAACAGGAAATGATGATGAGATGAAACCTGGGTAGTTTGCCTATGTACATAAAGAAAAGCCATCTTCTTCCAGTGGAGAATATCTACATCTCAAAATCCAAGTTTTTTCCAAATGTTGCCCCGTGTTGTATTCTCCATTAAGCAGAAGTTTCTTTACACTGTACAACAAAACTGACTGGATACAAAGAGGAAAATAATCCTCTCCTTAGGAGAAATGTTGGCACAGTCTCTCCTCTGACAGGCCACCCAGCTCAGGGGGGCACTATGCCTCTGACTTACCCCACCCAAGGCAACATCTGTCAGCTTGGTATGATGGGATGACTTGACAAATACAGTGGTTTGGAGCAACATTAACACCTGCAAAACTGGGACAGGTTGTCTTTCTTATCCAATGTCACTGTAATTGTGCAAATGGTCAGCAAGAAGGAGAATGAAATTAACTGGAGGTCACAAAAAGCTATGGCTGTGTCTCACTCCAGAGAGCTGTTTCAGGAATTTAAACAGTGTCTTAGTTATCTGGTGAACTCAGCATTCAGCATGTGGAAGTGAATGCCAACATGACAGAAAGTCTAAATCTAAAAGGCCAATGGAGTATCTTTTAATTAAAGACTGTGTTTTACACTGCGGTGGAAAATTACTCAGAAATAAATCAAAAAGTAGGCCCTCCAGGTTAAAAGAAATTATTAAAAAACTGGATAGTCTAAGAATAGCCTGCATGTTCCATCTGTTTAAGGGTTTTACGTAACCTTTAGAGGCAGGTAAAAAAACCCCAGACTGTTGCTCATTTAATTTGTTTTCTTTGCAACGTAGGCAGTAGAATTCAATACCAGTTACAGCAGTGCATTTATTATAATAGACTGCATCCGGAAAAGCATCCTGTCTTGATCAGCAGAGATGAAGAGATGGATAACCAACCTCATGGTGCTTTGGTCAGCAGGAAATTTCACTCATTGCACCCTATTCTTCATTTACATGTTTCTCTCTCTAGTTCACAGACATTTAATCTTTTCCACCTTTCCTCAGGTACATTAAAGAGCCTTCTACTATCTACAGATCCTAGAAGATAACTTTGGGTTTGAAATTATGTTGTTTCTTAATTAAAAAAACCTTCTTAATTACACAAAACAATCTGAATATTTCTGTGCTTCTCTGGGTGATACTACATAATGAGCAAAAGAATGTGAACCTCCAGTACTGGCATAGAGATCTGGAGGTCCTGACACAAAACTCCTTGAGACCCACTCCTTTCTGAAGAGAACTCATTTGAAGGGCAGAAACAGTTCTCTCTCAGCTGATTGTGACTACTCTGCATATATGAACCACATATTCCATCACTCGAAGGCACTGAGCTGGTAAACTTTAAGGGTATTAAACTTTAATGGAACTGAGGCAGCCAGTGTCTTCATCTATCACATTATTTTCTTCCCAGTAAGTGAGCCTCTAGCTAAAATATTCACTATTTACACTAAATATTTATACATTTTATACCCTAAAATACTTACTATTCACATGCTGATACTGCTTTAGTAACCTTAGGATTTATGTTGGTTAACTTTCAAACTTTGGTGTCTGGCCTGTTCGGTTGTGGACTGCCTGCATGGGGAGAAGAAGGAGCTTCCAAAGGACTGGTCACCTCTTTCCCCAGCTCCCATCTTAGGATATGTGTGGTGGGTAAATGGGATGATTCCCCCACCTGTACATGAACAGCTATAAAAGGAGACTGAATGTTTTGCTTCTGAGATGGGTAGTGTCAAGTGACACTAGCCCCGCCCTAATTTTGATTTAATTGAGGCATGCATCTTAATTAAGAATAGAACCATGTTAAGCCATGTGTTGGCTGTGTATTTCATCCCAAAAACGTATATGTGGAGCCTCTGATCACTCAGTGCAAGATCTGGGGGAAGACTCTGGTTTTATGTCTCCTGGATCAAAACACCTCCAGGCTGACTGTGCAGCAGAGAAGGGACCACCAGATCAATGACCACCTTTTGGCCCAGCACCACATTTGCAACTTAAATGTCCTTGAGGTGAAAACACAAGGAGGCCTGGAGCCCCAGGGTGCCTGGGATGCATGGCCTGGGACTGAAAAAGTGAGAGGAAAATGTGGTGGTGCCTTTTGCGTCCTCTTGACGACCTCCTGGATATGAAATCCTTCTATTGCCCAGTACATTCTCTCTTAAAACTCCCTAGGCTGCTTGCTTCCCACCACGTGTATTTCAGAGCTATCCCAGTCCTCTCTGCTCTCTAAGACAGAAGTTTAGATTCCATTACCGGGAATCTTTCAGGCACAGACATCAGGCAGGCATAGCTCATGCTGCCTTTGGGTAAAGATGTTGGGTGAAATGATTGATTAAAGTCTTTTGAAGGCTAGGTTTCAACAAGTTTATGACACCTTTAATTTTCAGGATAAATTTATACCCTTTGTAGGGATATTGGGAATTTCTTCATGACGTTTTCTGTTTTTTCATGTTTACCCTGGGATATATTTCAAACAAACAAAATTAAACATAATGTGTAATGATTACCACTATGATTATAAATTGATTTTTAGAAGCTTTCGTAGCAGGAAATATAACATCAATTCCTTTCTCTCTCTCTTTTTTTGTAATTTTAATTTATGTCATTACTTTAGTAGAACAAAGTGCTTGAGCCAAAACAGATTATATGCACTTTTTTCAGAATGCAAAAAATCTCAGCTGATAATATTTTTAACATGACAAATACTGAAAGATAAAATGCTCCTCCTAGATCATTTGCCTTCGTTAAACTTCTTAAAATGTCCTCATTAAAATGTCTCATGATGAAAAATAATAATGATAAAAAAAATAAGCATCTTCATCCTTTGAGTATGAAGTACAATGAAAAGCAGAGAAAAAAATTTCAAAGTTGTATCATTTGTGTAACCATAGAAGGACAATGGAGCTGGTGAAGGGTCTGAAGCACAAGTCTTATAAGGAGCAGCTGAGGGAGCTTAGGGTGTTTATCCTGGAGAAAAGGAGGCTTAGGGGAGACCTATTGCTCTCTACAACTACCCGAAAGGAGGTTGTGATGAGCTGGGGATCGGACTCTTCTCCCAAGTAACAAGTGACAGAATGAGAGGAAATGACCCTGAGTGGCTTCAAGGAAAGTTTAGATTGAATATTAGGAAAAAATCATTGACCAAAAGGGTCATCAAGTGTTGGAATTGGCTGCCCGGGGAAGTGGTGCAGTCACCATCCCTGGAAGTATTTTTAAAATGCGTAGAAGTGATATTTAGGGATGTGGTTTAGTGGTGGACTTGGCAGTGCCAGATTAACAGTTGGACTCGAAAAAAAAAGAGGTTTTTTGCAACCTAAATGATTCCACTATTAATATAATGAATATAATCCATCTGATCTTTATAGCTGACCAAGCCGAGGTTTTGGGTGTACATGCAAGTTATGATGATTTAAGGTGTTATTGTGTGCCAGATCAGCTATTCAGCTAACCTGGAAGGTGCTGCCAGCTACAAGTGCCAGCAGCCAGGCTGCCCCAGCTTGTTTAATGAGTATGCTCCTACTCACCTGGGTTTTTCCAAGGGTTCAGGCTCCTTTCGAGCTTTTCCTACTGGATTCTTCTCAGCTTCTTCTGCTGTGACTAAGTGAAACTCAGCTTCCACCTTGCCCTGAATCAGAGAGATCATATGTAAGCATCCAATCCTGGGTTATTGTCACTAAATCAGAGCAGCACTCTGTGTGGAGAAATGATGAAACCAACTGGGGCCAAGGGAAATTGATTAAAGAAAACAAGATAGTCTTTGCAGTCTAAGAGAAAGCACAAAGGAAAGCCCAGGCACCAGATTCCTGGTTTATGCTTAAGGACCATGAGGAAAGACAAGTTGAGTATTTTCTTTCAGACTCATAAATATATTTTCTGCTTCCTAAATTATAATTTAATTCATCTGAAAAGATCTTTCTTCTATCCTGGCAGAGCTGAATGGCCAAGCTATGTTGTTAACATGGATAAGATGTAGTCCATCAGCAGGAGGAAATTCAGCCAGTCACAAATGCTGGAGCAGTGTAGCTGTTGGGCCTCAGCACACAAAAAGAAGATGGCTAGAAATGAGACCTAGTGCAGAAAACATTGTGCATTCTTAGAGCTCTGTTTGGGCTAACAGCATAGCGGTCTGGCAGGGTGACCCAGAGCCCATTTTCTTGATGGGTGGCCAGAGGATGATACTCAGAGCTTTGTTCAGCACCAACTTACTGACAATTTCTAGAATTCAGAAAAGTCGTAATGGAATATAATTGCTGGTTTAGTTGTTGTTTTCACTGTGACAAGTCATTAAACCTCGTTCAGTGACCAATAAAATATTACCACTTCTAAAAGATTGTGTCTCCCACACCTTGCAGTAGAAATATGTAAGCTGGCACATGTAATCTGTAACTTGAACTCTCAGTATCAATTGCAGTTTCTACTATGGAAGTTAGATCTTCCTAAACATGGATTAAACATTCCTTTTCCCCTTGCACTCACAGCAACAAATCTGTTGGTATTTCTGCCTGTGGTAGGTTACAGATAGGTTCTTGCTTTTCCCTGTTCAAGGTCTGTTCTTCAGTTCTGTCTCCACTAAAGATTTAATTAGGCCAAAGGAAAAAAATAATATTTCAGAGACTTAAAGATTCCAATTACAATGCAGAATGAGTAAATCAAATCAACTTCATAAAATCTGTGATGGTTTAAAAACAGACAAATGGCTTTTCATGTATTTGTTATTTTCGTACCCCATAAATTTGTGAATAGTGTCAATCTAAAGTGTTAGTCTATGGCCAGTGGCTGGGATTCAGCACAGAATGGGGCTGAAAGAAGTATGCAAACAAAAGGCATAAATATGGAAGACACAGGCATCAAGAGAATAAAGTGGACTGGGAGAATCAATTGTACTAGTGCTGAGAAAATGGAGATAGAGCAGGGATTTAGGAGTGGAACCCATTCACTAAATCCTTGGAAGGATTTAGAAGGCAATTTGGAGAAGGCAATGAACTTGAGGATGGCACTTTTTATTTAAAACATTCTTGTTGCTGGAATGCACAGAAATATGAAGGAATGATGAGGTTTAGGAAAATCTTTAGAGAAACACTGAAAAGCCTAGAGACAAAGGGAGATCCCCTAAAAAGGACCAAAGCAGGTGAATTCGTAGAGGGTTGTACTACAGGAACATAGCTTGTAGCTCTTGGTCTGTATCCCCACAGGGATCTAAGTGCACCTAAAGAGACTCCAACCACATTAATTCCAGAACACGGCTGTAGGGATGCCCCAGTTTGTGTTCAAGCTTCCAAAGTGCTCTCTGGCCATGTAGGCGCATTAGCTTGGGTTTTCCTTCTCTAGCTCACCCAAAGCCCATGTGCAGAATTAACTACTGGGATGCACTTCATGCCTTGATACGTGCACTCCACCTCAGAAACAGAGGGTTAGATCTGTCTTTAGTTTGCACTGAGAATTCCTATTCTGCTGTGACAGCAAAAAGGAGCCTTAAAGACAGGGAAAATGGGGAAGTTGCACTAAACAATGAGAATTTTAGTGTTGCTTCAGATTATACAAGAAAGCAGTTCAACATCATGAGGAGAAGCTGCAGCAGAAAACCCTTAGATAAACCCTGAGTGTAGACAGCAGGTTGAAGAAGGTGATCCTCCCCCTCCACTCAGCCCTAGTGAGGCCACATCTCGAGTGCTGTGTCCAGTTCTGGACTTCTCAGTACAAGAAAGACAAGGAGCTCCTGGAGAGGGTCTAGTGGAGGCTACAAAGATGACTAGGGGTCTGGAGCACCTCTCTTATGAGGTGAGATTGCTGGAGCTGGGCTGGTTTGATCTAGAGAAGACTGAGGGGGTACCTCATTAATACATATAAATACCTCAAAGGTGGACGCCAAGAGGATGGTGGAAGACTCTTTTCAGTAGTGCCCACAACTGGGCAAAGAGATTAAACCAAAACACAAGGAAATACTTCTTTACATTAGGGTGGCAGAGCACTGGAACAGGCTGCCCAGGGAGGTTGTGGAGTGTCCCTCTCTGGAGACATTCAACCCCCTTCTGGATGTGTCCCTGTGTCACCTGTTCTGGCAGTGGAGTTGGACTGGATGATCTCCAGAGGTTCCTTCCAACACTAAAAATTCTGCCATTGTTAGGTACATGCTGAGTGAGATTCACACTCTGCTGCAAGCCTTGTTATGCTAGAGGCTTCAGGTAAATAAAAATCTGTGTGAGAGCACTTCTATTCTTCTTAGGAGGATAATTCGAACATAACAAATCTTGTAGAGTTTTGGGGAAGCTGTAATTGTCCTTTGAGTTCCTCTATACCAATTGTATCCTACCACTAAACAAAAAAGTGTTGAGCATACTGCAACAAGAAGAGGGAACTGTGCTCTTTCTACTTGAGATGTGTCACTAGCAAGGTGAATATTGGTAGACTCCAAAATCAGTTCCTTTGCTTGGGTTCAAGTTAGGCGTAAATAGTAAAGAAATAAATAATCAGGTGAGATTCTTTCCCAGATTTTTTCAGCTGATGTAAAGTTGGCTGGAAACACCTGATTTTCCACTTTACCCACCCAGTGTGCTGTGAGGTGAACAGTAGAAGAAAGCAAAGAGAAAGCACAGGCTCTGGTTGCCTGGGTTTTTCTGAATCAAATCTATGGAGAACCACTAAAGCATTTGGAAGAGTCCTATAGATTGCCAGTGGTGGTTGTTCTTCTGATGGCATATCCAAGGTTAGCATCTGTCTCTTTCAGGATCTCAGCAGAGTGTATCAATCCCAGAAAAAAGCTGCTCATCTGTAGTGAGCTGCCTACCGTGAGCTCCCCAGCCTTCAGGAAAGGCCACCATCCTCTGATGCGCTTCTGCTGAAATATGGAGATCTTGTTTTCTTCACTTACTGCCACAATTGTTTCTAGACCACAGCTCTTGCATGTCTTTGCTGCTCGAGGGAACCCATTCAGGTTCAACTCAAGAGTGCCTGGAGGAAGAAGTAATGTGACTACTACACTCACAGACCAGGCAGACATGAAAGCATTTGAATAGCAGCTTCCAGATGAGATACATGGAGCAATGCAGCAGCTTGGGCCCAAGTGTCAGAGCAGGGGATCCCTCTGTAATGTCACTCATTATTTGGATTGCCCTGGCACCATCTCATCTGATTGACTCTCCAAGAAATGTGTAAGTTTGCAGCATGGTGCTTCAGAAAAATACAAGCTAAAGCTGGGGCTCAGGCTCCATTTTATACATACCTCTACAAAATACAGGTCTGGTGAGACCTCAGGTGAAGTTCAGGCAAATCCATTCATACTTACCCAAGAAATCATCTGAAGAGAGTCTTTCAAAATCCCACACCTGAAGCACCAGCTCAGCAGGTATTTTGCGTTCTGTCTTTTCCAAGGAAAATATGTTTTCTCTTTTACTAACCACGATTTGTTTCTCTGCTGGGAGATAGTGGAACGGGAACACAAAGCGCCAGTTGAAGTTGCCCTCTCCTGTCAAGGAATTGTAATGTACATCTGTCTCCTGTTTGTCCTCTTCCAGGCCCTTTATCCACCTACAGGAAGCACAGTGGAAAGCTGTCACCAGCAGAGCTTGAATTGTAATTGCAGTTATTTGGTTGCAGGCATGACCATTTATTATTTCCTACCTAATCAGCAAGAGCCAATGCACTGCTCAGGACTGTGACATGATGCAGCAGCCCTGGATTGGGGATCTCAGCCACCTCCCAGCTGTGGCACAGGCTGCAGAAATGGCCAGTGGTGAGTGAAAGCTGAGAGTGAGAACATGATTTTTATTTTGATCAGAGTCCAAATTACCGGTTTGTTGGTCGTTATTGGCCAGGACATCCTCTTCTTTAGAACAGGCAATGACAGCATCAGTCATTGATTCAGTACTAATCATCTTGCATTCATGTTGTGCCACACTAATAAATTCTGTGTCAGTGTCCCAAGACTGATCTCAGTGCTCGGTATTGGAGCCTAAATTGTTTGTAGTTGCTGTTTTCAGGTATAAACATGGCATAAGTATGGCTGTAGAAGACACTCCGGGGTCTTTTTTGATTTTTTTCCTTGGTTTATACTACAGTGTGCACAATATTAGATGTGCTATAGTACAAAATGACAAGGTTTTCCTAAGCATAATTTTCTCTTCTGAAGAGCTCCACAGAGGTAATGATCCAGTTAGCTATGCATTAGTTCTGAAGATGATTTATCACAGCTTGAGTAAAGAGTAGCATTATTGTACTGCATCAAAAGAGTGGCTTTTCCTCTGCAAGCCCCAATATTTTAAAAAGGAATCGTGAAAAATGGTAACAGTCTGAAGCATGGCACTGTCCCCACTGCAAATCCATGCCTGGTGTGAGATGCACAGTCTGAACATAGTAAGATTTGTGTCATTGTTACTAAGGCCCAGAGGCAAATAGTTTTCCACTCCTTGATTTCTTGTTAGACTGCTCTGGCATTGATTGTGATGTCCTCATCACACAGCTCAGCACAAAGGCTGGCTCCCTGTTTAATTCCTGAATTTTGGGCTCTCAGAGCTACTCTGCTACTGCTCTGAAGAAGTTAGTTCTTTGCTAAGTTGGATATATCTGTGTGAACACCAGTGACTTCAGAGCAGCTCCTCTCAGGGAACAGCAAGGGAAGGTTTGCTCAGCCTCAGCCAGTGGGGGCCATATGGCTGTACTAGTGTGTGCTTCACCTGTTCCAAAGGAGTGGGGACACTCTCGGTGCCCCACACAGCTTGGTCAGAGCTAATGCAGGTTTCCCTGGTAAAATGCATGTAGGTATGTCCTACACAGGAGTAAGGGCTGCTAACAGATTGCCCTGTCTTTATGCTTACTTTGGAGACCTTATTACAGTCATGTGATATTCAGAACGTGCAAAGTGGAAAACATCCTCTCTTTCCTGATCCATCAGCCCCAGTTCTCCCTCCTTCAGCTTGCTGCATTTGGTTATTGGCAATACTGCATCAGGTTTTTAAGGAAATTCAGCCTGCCATATGCCTAGTGCTCCATAAAATTAGAGTTTTCTGGAACTCCACAATGACACGATTCATACTGGCATATTAATCTCAGCCTCTAGTAGTGAAAAAAATGGCAAAAAATCTAAGACCAGTCTGGCATATGAGCTTTTCAGTACTTCATGCTGCCGCTTTTGCCATAATTTTCTCCCACTCCTCCCAGGTACCTGCAGGCAAATCCTGCTCAGAAGCAGAAAGTGCAAAGCAGTACTCCAAAAGGGGCAAGAAATAAGAAGTAACCTGCTACAATCTCAGGAAAGGAAGGAGATGGAAAGCAGAAAGTACCAGTGTGGTATACTCCTTAGCTTGGGCATTGTCATTCACCCAGGCATTAAAGATAGAAAATATTTCCAATAGAAATAGTCTGGCAAAAACGTTCTTTCTTGTTCCTAATGAGGTCATAATCCCCTTTTCTCTGATTATGTCAAACCTTTCTGCATGTGTAAGCTCTTACAGTTCAAGTTCTGTAAGTGTTTGATCTCTGCTAAACTGTGAGTTTGGTTCTTGTCTTGTACCAACTCTGCCTAAGTATGAACTAACAACTAGTGTCTTTTTACAGTTACTTGATTTTAAGTGGGGAAAAAGAAAAAGAAGCAGTATTCAGTACAGATGAGTAATTTGGGCAGGGAAAAAAGTGCCAAGGTCACAGAATCGAACATTATTGAATATTCTCACAACATAATATTTTTCCCTGATTTTTTAATTAAATATTATGTTCTTTTGAAGACAAGTGCTGAAGAACTTACCCTTTTACATAGATGTCACTTGATTTTTGCCCTGTAAACACATTTGTATCTTCTAGAATTACATCCTCTGTATTCCAGATTATTACCCTCAGTTCATATCTGAAAAAGAAAATAAGGAAGGCCTGTGTATACTCAAGCTCTGGTCAGACACTAACACAAACCTCTATCAAATCATGGTGTTTTAAAGTGAGAAATGTTTTATTTGTGCATCAGCCCCAGGCCTCTTCTGTTTACAAGGGTCTAGTGACAGAATTGAGGTGTTGGCTCCTCTCAGCTCATGGAGTAGGATGCACAACATCAGGTTCACTGGCAGCTCCAGAGAGATGGATAATTCCTTGCTTTTTATATACCTGATCATTTTCAACTCTTTTCACAAAAATACCGTAATGAAACAAGGCAAAGTTAATCTGAACATCATTAGAACAGTCTTCAAAAGAGTGATCAGCTTGCTATTAAAAACCAGAGCTCCCTGAGAGGTATTTTTCAGAAGAAATGCCTGAAAACATTACATTTGGGCCAACTTAGTGAACTAAAAGGGGAGAGAAGGACTTCTTAGAGATATTTTCGTTGAAGCAAGTAAAACCATCTTTAGAAACAACAGTAAAAGAAATTAAAGTTTTCCCATCCTTTCCACTGCCTATATACAGACATTTATAGAATCATGGAATCAGATAGGTTGGAAAAGACCTCTTGAGACCATCAAGTCCAACCTTTGACCAAACACCACCCTGCCTACCAGACCATGTCACTAAGTGTCACATCCAGTCTCTTCTTAAATACCTCCAGGGACAGTGACTCGATGACCTCACGGGGCAGTCCATTACAATGCCCTATCACTCTTTCCATAACAAGCTTCTTTCTAATGTCTAACCTAAACTTCCCCTGGCACAGCTTAAGACTGTGCCCTCTTGTCCTATTGCTGGTTGCCTGGGAGAAGAGACCAACCCCCACCTCACTACAACCTCTTTTCAGGTAATTGTAGATGAGGTCTCCCCTGAATCTCTTCTTCAGGCTAAACAACCCCAGCTCCCTCAGCTGTTCCTCACAGGACTTGTGCTCCAGACCCTTCACCAGCCTCATTGCCCTTCTCTGGACCTGCTCCAGGACCTCAATATCCTTCCTAAATTGAGGGGCCCAGAACTGGACACAGCACTCCAGGTGCAGCCTCACCAGTGCTTCCCTAGTCCTGCTGGCCACACTATTCCTGAATCAAGCAAGGATGCCATGGTGGCCATCTGAAGTTCTCAAAGCTTGACCTGAAATACATATATTGCAGGTGACATACAAAATTGATACTGAAAAATTCAGGTATTCCTTGAGTTATGGTATGAACTACAAAATAAAAAAAGGCAAAAAAACTGTCTGAGAACACCACCATACAGTTTTTCTGATATGACACTTGGAAATAGCCTCAGTCTCAAAGTGCGAAACAATTTGCTCCAGAAGTTACCAGATACTCTACTCCAGAAGTAGCTAGAAGTCACCAGATCATGGTGCTCTTAAGGAGATGCTGACCATGAAAAGCAAGCCTTTGCATTAGTCAAAGAAACTTGTATCTGCAATGCTCTATCAGAGCCTTGTTTTGTCAGAAATTGTCAATAAGAGATGTTTGCACAAAGTGTTTGGAGTTTCATGGAGCCTCAAGCCTGTTTTGATGCAGCAAATATTATGCATTTCTCAGCAAGGGGTGTAACTCATGTTTGCATGTAAATTTTTTTTTTCTCGTAATAAATACTGGACAGTATTTTCTCCTGCTATGAAAATGGCAACAACAGTTTGATTTTGTGGGTATGATTAGCTTTAAATATTTTTTAATTGAAAAATGCTTGTTGTTAAGGATTTTTATAGAAAGTTCCGGTCTGAAGGAAGTAATTGTTACATAGACTGTTTTTTGTTTGTTTGTTGAATCCTGATTTTTGTAAAAGAAAAAGAAAAGAAATTGTATTCACACATAAATAATATGGGAATAGCACTTAATGCTGCTTCAGACATAAAATTCTCAGGAAATAATATATGATGGGCTGAGAACTCTGTTCCTCATTTTTGTGTTTTATTTACAAACATTCAATTAGCTTGAAGAACTACATGCAGTATTGCATATAAAGCAGCATAAGTAAACGTGAAATTTGAAAGGGGGCTATTCCAAACAGATCGTCTCTTTGTTACTGCTTTATATTTTTCTTGATTTATCTTCAAATGGAATGCTGGAAATCCAATAGGTGTAATACTATTGTATCAGATTAAAGAGCTCAACCAGGGTCAAGTAAGTTATCTCACCGAAAGAGGTAATGAAACCAGAATTACTTCTTTCAGCTCAATCTTTGGATAACATCTGAATTATTAAGACACTCTTGCCTCTAGCCACCTTCAATCTCTATATGAAAAAGGGATTTCTTTGTAGAAATGGTGTGTGATAACCCTTGTTGAAAAAAATCACCGACAGTTCTTTGAGTTGTTTAATGGAGGAAACCAAACTTGATGCTGTTGTTGGACTTGAAGTCATGTGAACGAAAGAAAACCTTTCTCAGGACTGGAGAGATTTGTTTTAATAGTTCTTTTACTATTTATTTCCAGACACTTAGGAAAGATTTGGTCTTTGAAGAGTTATTGCTGGGAGAAAAGCATAGGGTATTACCCTTTGGGTTTTCTGGGTGAAATGTCCACTGGGGGTCCTGGCAGAGGCATATCATTAGGAAACATGTCGACCCACATCTGTACACGACCCTTGAAAACAAAGAGACAAACATCTCTGTAACCTGTTTTACAGAGACTCCAAAAGGCTTTAAGTATCATTCTGACATTCAAAACCACCACTTTCTCTATGAACACCAACCAACTCACTGTCCTGTAATCATGATTTCATCTATAAACTTTCTATCCAATATATTTTTTCATATTCTTTTAATTTCTCAGGAATTTGGTGAGGTTGGTATAGAGCTCAAACACTGTCAGCTTCAAGGTAAAATCCATGTAAAATAGTATATAATGAACAGGGGAAACAGAACCAAAATTCAAATATAAGCAGAGGTTTTGTTAATTTAATAAACTAAAACATTTAAAAGAATGAAAATAAGCAGTTACACCTTCTGTGATTACTGTGTGTTTGGGTGATTGACCATATACACACATGGGTGACAATTTCCAGGCTGATACTGTACAAACTCTCACGTGTGGTAAAATGCTTAGATGCTGCCTCTGTAAGTTTGCAGCTACAAATAGTTGGAGGAACTGAAAACTGCTCCTGGGTTTACCATCACCACCACCTCTGAGCTGCTCTACCTGTTCCATGCCTGGCTTATCCTTGTGGTAGAGAGGCCGAGTCTCAATGTGCTCTGGGACCAGTATGTATCCAGCTCCAGGGATTTCCTCCCAGGCACGTAAAACCTTTAAGGAGAGATGTTCATACGATTCAACTGGCTCCCCTATAGGAAAGAGCAAAACAAAAAGAACAAAGAGAGCTGCATTATAATACTGAACCCTTTGGTAATATATTCCATTAATTATTAAAGATAGTCATTAAAAATTTGCTTAAGAGGAAAGTCTTATGTATTACATAAAGGGTCTTAAAATGCATTTAATTCTCATATATAAAGATACCCACCAGGGTAACCAAAAGTTTAGCACTTAGGCAGAAATTTACTTGTAAAACAGCAAATTATTTCATGATTACAGTAGCAGTTTTTAACAAGAAGATGGAAGAAACCTGTAAACTACTCTTTTTATGGAAAAATGTGAATTTTTAAAGCTCGTGAAAGACAAGGCAACTTGGATTTCACAAAGCTAACAGTAAAAAGGCACTAACAGTTATCTACAACTCCTTTTGCTTTGTGACAGCAAGAGCAAAGACTGCCCTGGAGAACTCAATCACACCTCAGGGGAAGAGAGTTGAAGTCCATGGGAAAGCAAATGTCACCTTCTGACCAGCTCAGCTTGGCCACTGGAAGGGAAACCCCAGAGAATGGCAACTCAGGGAAGGACCACTGCTAGTAGTGAAAGTCAGTTGGATATTGGAAAGCAGAGGAAGCCTTTTGAGCCCTTGAGCTTCTCTTTCCGCCCTTTTTGTGTGGGCTCCACACTAAAGAAGCCCAGACTTTTGAAAAGTGATACCTCTCAGATTAGAAGATAAATCCCTACATGAGAGGGTTACAATTTATTTGTGTCAGCAAACTGTTATCACTTTTCCTACAGGTGTATGACAATTTGAATTGCTGGTAGTTGAAAAAAGACTCCTTTGGAATTTAAACAGTAGGTATGAAATCATTCCTAATGGCTCAGGGAAGGATGATTCTGTGGTTATGAATCTTGGTTGCCACATGTGTTTGAGATGTGATGTGTTTCATCTAACTTTAGCCAGTTAAAAGCAAGGTCTCTAGCCTGAGCTAATCAGTCAGGCAGCCTCAGTAGCAATGACACAGACTGTTCTACCATATCCCGTATCCTCTCAAAGACACCCTTATGAAGACCTCTTTTACCTCTGAAGATGCCTATTTCTTTTCACTGGCTACAGGTGGTTCTAGACTACCTGGGAGTAGTGGACAGGCAATTGGATGAGATGATTAGAGTATGTCTCTTCCAACTGACCTATTCTATTCTATCTAACTTCTGTGTTCCTAGAGCAAAGTTAAATTCTTCTTTCCCTTGCAATTCAAAGCTGGATGGATAAGTGTAATTTTCTCCACCTGTACGGTGGAAATGGTACTGCTTCCTTTTTTCAGTACTCCTCTGGAGCTCAAATCCATAGTCTGTTGGTTTTACAGATCCAAATGATGACCACCACAGAAACCCATAAGGAACTAAGGACCCAGATGCACTTGTCAGAACAGCAATCTGGATAGAAATTATGCAAGGACTGTATGCTATAAACTATTTCTGTATAACATGTTGAAAAACTTGTGTACATAAGTACTTTGGTTTTTGCCATCTGGTTCTATATTTCCTCACTTCTGATTTTCATCATCTTGTCTGGCACTGCTTTGTCTGAATCTCATTTTAGTGAACTGGAATTTTGATTGAGAGATCCTGTTGCTGGTAGTCATGCTCAGTCATCTGCTAGTGAGGAAAACAACTGCAATACTGGAGTCAAAAATCTCTTTCAGGTCAAGAAACCAAAAATGGATCAACCTTCTTCCCTTTAACAGTGCTGTCTGAGCAGCATTCCACTCAAACTGTGAGACGTATTTTGTAGCTGCCAAGAGGAATGTGGTCAGATGAGTGAGTGAAGGTTTTCCTGCACTGTCACAGTGTTCACTACTGTCACTCAAAGACCAGCTCCATTTTTTTCCCCTTGAAAGGCTCCAACCTCATACCTCTTTTTCTTGTCCTCAGTATAAAACTGAGTTATAGAATGGTTTGTGTTTGAAGGAATGTTCAAAGATTGTCTTGTCCAACGCCCCTGCCCCACTCCTGATGTGCTATGGACACACAAGGTGCTGGTAGCTTTGACCTCTTTTTAATCTGGGAGCTCTGAAAGTAAGTTCTGCCCTGCCATCTGCTTTCATGGACCCCACAGATACCTGGATTTACACAGTGCTTTGTTAGTTCTTCAGAAGAGCAGTCAGAGTTGTAATAACCAAGAGGAGATAAAAAATAACAGAGAGGAAAGACAAGTAGGTAAGGTAGGACTGGCAGGTAAGTGGCCTGGAGTCTATCTGTGGTCAGAGACTTGTCTAATGTTGTGTAACTCCAACCTGTATTTCCCACCCTCTTCAGAGCATTCAAGCTGGACTACTTTTAGATCAATTCTAAGTCAGAAGAGGTGTTCCAAGAGGGTCACCTGCACTAGTCCAAATTATGCCCCAACAGCCACCATGGTGATGCCAGGTCACCAGTAACAACTATTTCACGCTACAGATTCTCGGCAATTAGGCTACAGCAAAAGCTAATATAAACACAGCCTTCACTTCCAACAGTTATATGAGTGTTTGAAATTAGACACAGGATCCAGTAATCTGACTTTAGAGTGCATAGCGCAACAGGACCCCAGCTACAGCTTGGGCAGGCTCTTGGTACTTCTACAATGCATCTGAGGAATGTTGAACTATGTCATTACCATTCTCATCTTCCGTGAAGAGTGTCTGTCCCTTAAAGACTTTTGTTCCTACTTGTATCTCCCCTGGCCGCATGAAGGGTCCGTTGATTCTGTAGTCCTTACACAGCTTAGTGAGGATCTCGCTTGGCTTGGTTGCATCTCGCCATGCATTGTACCCTTCTCTGCAAGGAGGGAACAGAGAGAAAAGAGAAATGGGTGAAGTTGTCCTTCAGCAGGAATTTCCATGTAGGTTCACTTTGTGGGCAGTGGCCCTGACATCTGCTCAGTCAAATTTCTCCTTTGAGGTGTTCAGCATTACCTCTTACCTGAGACACCCTCTCTGTCTGCTCAGGTCCTGGGAACCAACCACTCAAAACACAGGAAAAGCTGAGGCAGCCTCACCCATAGTTTAGATAAAGTAACACAGGCATTGACATGCTTCCCAAGAGCAAAAGGACCAGAGATCGTTCCACGTTCTACCTAAAGGATTCAAGTCTACATGAGCTACATCCATTCAAGCAGAAGTGTTCTACAGCTCCCTAATGCAGAGAAGCTGAGGTTGTCTGGGACCTGGAACTAGCACATGAAGAAATATCTCACACTGGAGACTGAGCTGGCAAGAGAAGCATTGTGGTTTAGTCTGCACTCCTGGATTGCTTTTTTTCCACTGTCCACCCTTTGTTTGTAGCTAAAATGAGAAACAATCACAGGAGAACACCAAACCCACATCTGCCAGTTTAGTGCCCTACCCCAGGGCAGTGGAGTTACTTTAGATTGACTTTCTGCACAGTAATTAATTTTGTGCACAACATCCTTGACAGTGCAGCTGTATGGCAGGGACCAGGAGCTCAGCACCATTGCCCTACAGTTCACTCCTGTTACAGAGGCCATGCCAGCAGCCCCACTCTGCTTCCGCTCCCCACAGTGCCACACGAGTCCCCTCAGCCTTGCTGCAATCACTCCTGATTGCTGGAGCTGAATAACAGAGAGCAGAGTAGAGTCTTGGCACAACTTCTCTGAGAGACTTTTGTCCCATTTGCCCTTTACACCTGTCCAAGGCAGTTTATCAACCAGGTATATTATTACATCAGCTGTTTACTATCTAAAATACTTCATGAACAAACAGTGTTGTTAATTTTAAAATACTGACTTCCCACTGTGGCTGGCAGCTACCCAGAGCCACCACTAAGCTCTTTGGCGAATCTTAATTAAAATACCTCCTACGACACTTTTGTGCTGGAGAAAGCATAATATTTAGCCACATCTCTAATTTTTTTTTCAAGTCAAGTCACTCACTGGGTGCTCTGTTGCTCTCTGAAGAAATACTTACATTTCATATTGACTCTGTAACCCACAGGTAGCTCGATGCCTGCTGTAGAAACGATTTTCCAAATCAATTTTTGTCTCTCCAATGAGATCGTCAGTCCCCACAAAGTCATGGTCGTAGATCAAGACTTTGAGCAAGGAATCCTTGGGGAATGTAGCTTGGATTTCAAATGATCTACAGGAAAAATTGACACCTACATGCAGTCAAATCAGTTTTGAAGGCTAAAAGACTAATCTGACAAATGCTGTGCAAACAATGTGTGCATCATGTCCCTTCTAACAAGAATTGGGGGGTTTTGGTAGTGCTTTTTGCTTCAATTAAATATTTGAACATGTTAGAAACACACAGTGCAGAAGTTTTTTTCCCCTCCTGCTTCTCTACCACCCCCTGTACAGTTCCAAGATTGTTGTTGCCTACAGTAGACAGAATGGAGCTGGGCAGCTGCAATCACAGAATCACAGAATATGCAGAGTTGGAAGGGATCCACAAGGATCAAGTCCAACTCCTGGCCACACACTGGACCATCCCCAACAGTCACACCATGTGCCTGAGAGTATCATTCAAACACTTCTTGAATTCTGACAGGCTTGGTGCTCTGACCACTTCCCTGGGGGGCCTGTTCCACTGCCTGACTACCCTCTGGGTGAAAAATCTGTTTCTAATATCCAACCCAAACCTCCCTTGACACAACTTCAGGCCATTCCCTTGGGTCCAGTCACTGGTCACCACAGGGAAAAGATCAGTGCCTGCCCCTCCTCTTTCCCTCATGAAGAAGTGGTAACTGCAATGAGGTCTCCCCTCAGTCTTCTCTTTTCCAGGCTGAACAGACCAAGTGCCCTCAGCCGCTCCTCATACAGCTTCCCCTCAAGGCCCTTAATCATCTTTGTTGCCCTCCTGAATCCAGTAGAGGCCTGGAAATGACAACGCTCATGAAGCTGTGTATAAGAGTCCTCATGCTTTTCAGAACACCCAAAAGGTACATACAAGTCTTTGCTATTCTATTCCAAAAGCTGCAGGTTAAGTACTGAAAATAGGAATCTGGGGGCACCCAACTAAATGATCAGAGAAAAGTTTTAAACAAATCTCAAAAAAGCAAAGATCAGAACTCCTTTTTTACTCACTGCATTTTTCAGGAATAGGAATCATTATTGTTGAGATGTTTAGGGAAGATGAAAGTATAAAAGGGTTTTTAAAAATTATTTGACAAATTAGTGGTAGACAGGACATCCTCATCAGCACAGTACTGGCTCCAGATTTCTCCAAAGCACAGGCAAAACCGAGATTTTTCTCCTGAAGGATGGACAAGTTTTGTTCTTTTTCTCAAGGTGATCAAGGTCAATTTTGTAGCAACAGCAGAGCACTTTTAGGAGGAGAGACAGGTTTGGGGATGGTCTGGGATTGCTAGAGGTCGGTGGTGTCCTGCTGACCAGGTTTTTTAGGATGATGAGAGGTGTTTGCTATGGCTAATACTGCTGCAAAGGAGTTGTTGGTCACTCCAGTACTGCCACTGGCAGCAGCAAGGACTATCCAAATGATCAGCCCATTCCCTGCCTAAAACAAACACAATGGTGATTTCCCATTCCATCTATATGTGTCCATAATGGCTGTGCTCTATGGTGCATCATAATGATGGATCAGCTGCAACCTCTGCTAAGGAAGAGCTTAAATCACAGAAACTGAGATGGCATGCTGTGGAGGGACCACTCTGTTCTGGTCTGTTCTCCTTACACATTTGTCTTTAAGTCTCTGTTTTTGCAGACAGCACCCTGTCCTAGGGGGCTTTCTGTCCAATGTAGCATAGTTTCTCTGTTTTAATGTTCTTACAGAATAACTCTTCAAAATTCAAAATATTTTCAACCTTCTTAAAACAGGGAAACAGGAAAAAAATAACAGCAATTACCATTAAAATATAAATAATTATAAAACACTGGTAATACAAAGTGGATGTTTACTGACAGTTTGACCCTGGCTTCCCCATTCAGAAGGCCATATATGAGTTCAAAAAGCTAGTTTTTTGTCCTAGTCCTAAAATCATGAGATTTATTTGGCACTCTACTCAGCCTGAAATATGAACAAGGATTGTGAAATCATTCTATACTGGTCTGATATTTATTTCACTTTAAACTTAAAGGTTGTATTAATTTGCACAGTAAATATCATTTGTTGCTTCATTTCCTCTCATGTATGATTTTGCAAACCCTCTTAGAGATTGCATTACTTGATGTGTTTTGATGGGTATGAAAATAAAATATTTTATAATCATACAGGGTGAGACCAATTCTCAACATTTTAACCTGCGTAATTAAAAACCATCCAAATAGGCAGAAATCAGCATATAGCAAACACTTTGCAACAGTAACTACAACTTGGCAGCAAGGGATAAAGCACAAATTACACGGAATAAGAAAATAAACCATCACTGACCTTCCAAACACAGGGTTTAGCTGCTTGGGGATGTAGTTGTCCCTGTCTTTGATTTCTGTATTGCCCAGTCTCAGCACAATGTAGGGATCTGACTTGCCATCTGGATCAGCTGGGCTGAGGTTAAATGCCTGTTAGGAAAAAAACCTCTGTGTTCTCAGTTTGCTGTCATTGCTTAAACGCAGGTTGCTTAAATGAAGCACAGTCACAACACAGGACTATGGGTTTCCTGCCCGGTCCCAGGTGTTCTGCAAGTGCAGGGGCTTTGTTTGTCTATGTAATGTAAATTTTGGCCTTTAGCTTTGCAGGATACTAGGAAAAGATGATCTAGAGGAGAAGAGCGTTTGCAAAGGTGAAGCAGACGTTAAGTGCTGCCCTACCGCTAAGATGGAAAAAGATGAGCAGAAGCGGCAACGCTGAGGAAGAAGCTGGCTGCACAAGTGCATGTAGGATTCAGGAAAGGTTTTCCAAAAATATTGTTCCAGATCCTTGAACAGCACAAAACAATTCTTTATTGAATCACAGAATCATTAAGGTTGGAAAAGACCTGGAACACTTTATATTCAGGAAATAAAAATCTCTTCCAATTCTTATCTTCTGTTTTGTTGCCCCTGTCTTGTTGCATGCCATCTTTCTGTCTTAGATTATTTGCAACATTCTTGGTTCTCTGAAACAGCAGTTACTTCTACCCTTTTTGCTTCTCACATCATCTTGTCTTCTGTATTTCTACCTTTATTGACTCCAAAACTTATTCACAACATCTACCATTTTGATAATGTGCAATTCACAGAACTCAAAAAACATGCTCCCATTTCCCCCCTATGGAGGTTTTGTTTAAATGTGTGAGATTTGGAAACAACTCTACTGATTGAAACTGGATGCATTTGCATAACATGTCTGGAACAGGTTGTCCATACTATGTTAGTTGTGTATCTGGCCCTTTCAATTTGAACAACTAAATTGATTCTCCAGTCCTGGAGAAATCTCCAGGTTTCTGATGAGGAACACAGAAAATTTTATACTCTGAACACCCATTTCTACAGCATGAAACACCATCTGAAATATGACCGTAAAAAATTATACCACATGGATGAGGATTTTCAGAAGCTTCAAGGCAAAGACACTGAAAGTAAGCTGAGTTGAAAAGAAACATGCAAGTTATTTCAAGGCTCAAAGAGCATCTGTCTACTTACTGCCACAATATAAACCCTGATGAGTACTTTGACAGGGTGGTTTGGTGGTATCCCTTGCAGGATGCGGAGCTGCCCTCCATCCAGCAAGCTGCCATCCTCAGGACTTGGGTATATGCAGAAGGAGCCCTGTTAATACACTGACTTTTATCTCCCTCGAAAACAGATCAAGTGCAATACAAAACCAACGCTTTGAAAACAAACAAAACATCATTCATGCAGCCTGTGCTGCAGTACATTCATATACACAACATATTTTCTGGTACCACTCACAGGGGGCCTAGGCTTCAGTGCACCAAACATCATCTTTTAAAATATCTTTTCTCTATAACATGGTACAATGTTTGCAAGAAGTACCTGCATGCTATTGCCTCTCTATTTGATTATTTAAAACTAACATCTGCAGGTATTCTAAATCCAGTTGTCTTGTCATTAGTATTCTAAAAATGATATTTTGACCTTAACTGTGTATTTGCAAATTAATAATTCCACTGGGTAATTTTAATCTAACTGTATTTTTGCAGCCACCGTGTAACTCATATAAATCAATATTGACTCATGCTGCTGAGTGGCTCATATTGCCTGAAAGCAACTAAAAAGTCATTTGGACAGAAATTTACATTGCAAACTAATTGAGATATCAATGAGTTTAATCAGTTCCTCTAAACTGCAAAGTGCTTGAAATCGTATTAACATTACTGATGCTTTGAACTTTTCAGATTGTCTGATGGTGCCCCGAATCAGGCTGTAGCTGTGAGGGACTCCATTTAAATGACACAAAATTGCATATAAGATGCTGTAATTGATAGTGTGGTAATGAAGTTTCATTAGTGAAATCCGGACTACACAATATATTTCTTTTTCCCCTTCTGTGATTTCCAACTTTTCTTTCCAGCTGTAATCCCTTCTTTCAAAACAGCAGTGAACACCTGATGCTGGATGCTGCTTTTTTCTATCAGATAATGAGAAAGGGGGAAGCATGACTCTAGGTCTAATAGAAGAGATAATTCTATTTACAACAGACTGTCAATGTCTATTTCTTTCATACCTGGTATACCTGAAATATGTATGAAAACCTAAAGTCTCTAAATCATTACATTTAATCAGCATTAAATCTTACCTTAAATTTTCCTATGATTCTGTCTTCAGCGTCAGCATGAACTATATCATTAGATTTTCCTCTTAAAAGCTGGAAAGTTTTCACCCAGTCCTCAAAGTTATTAAATTCACTCTCCAACTCTCCGTCATAAATCTTTGAAAATAAGAATACTTATTTTTTGTGATGCAGTGAATGTATTTATAGAAACTTTTTTTATTAGATAATGACTAGAAATCCATTTTGACTCAAAATACAGATTTTTATAAAACCAAGGTTTGCAAAAGTCCTTGAGGGAAAAAGTTAATTCCCCACTTAAAACAGGAGTGGTTTTGTCCTCAGCCAAAGTCTTTCACAACTACTGAAATGACACCTTAATGCCGCAGGTAGAAGTTACTCTAAAAGGGTCAAAATGAATGTTTGTAAGCCCCGGTGTGAAAAACAGTGTGAATGTGTGGCTTTTTGCTTCTATTCCCTCTCTGCATTGTGCCTTTAATGTACTAACTCATTCTGTTATGTTAACAGGTCAGAACTTGAGAGCAAAGCAGACAGTAACGAAATGCCATGGGGACAGAACTCCAGAATAGCTTAAAAGACCAAATCATTTTTCAAAGAACATTATTTCATTCAACACTCTCTCCCTGTAATTTATCAAGTGTTATTCAGAGTGAAATAGAAGGGCCTATACTACTGCGATCTCTTAAAAAATGGAAACAGCAGTTTCTAATTCCCCTTTATTCAGCTCCAGTCTAATCCAAACAGTCCTAATAATTTCAAACCTCTCATCTCTCCAGTCATTTTGCATGACCCATATAATTTTCTTTGAATTTCTTCAATCATTACCCAACCAAATTTAATGTGAGCTGAATATTTTCTCCCATCAGGGAGGATGCACTAGTGATTGCAACAATGTTTTCCATACTCTTTTTTTTAAGTCATTCTTAACAGGCTGTAATATTTCCAACATGAACATCGGGATTTTCAACTTCAGTATTTTACATGCAAACAACACTGACTTTTCACTGGAGTCTCTCTGGGCTTGTCTATTGCAATAAATCGAATGTCTAAGACCAAGTGGGCCACATCCCCACCCTGTGAGGTCCTGGTTTCCTCTGGGTCTCATGTGCTGAAGTGTGTTATCACTTCACTATCATTTTTTGTGTTTTATTAATCTTAAAGTGTCTGAAATAAATGTAAGGAGGGTTTGCCAAACTCAGCTGCTGATGTCAAACTTTGGGGAGACAGTGAATAACAACAGCCTTACTCTTAGCCTTACTCCTCTCTTACCTGCAGTGTTGCGAGGTTTGCGGTTTCATTCTGTTTCCTTTTCAGTGTCTTATCCTTCTTCTTTTTGTCTGACTCATCTTCTATGATCAATGCTATGTGGTCAGAAGTCTGTTCATCTACAGAGATTTAATGACATCACAAAGTTTTAATTAGCAAAGCACATCGAATGTTTCAGATAAGGATGAAAAATACATTTTGAAGAGTCCCCCTTGCTCCTCCTCCATTAATTTTTTACCATCAGGGATAGGGTCCTCTCTTTCAGGGTCCTCTCTTTCACCACTGCTCCTCCCAGGCAGAGAAGTGGCATTTTATCCTCTCCATGGCTACCAGTCTTCATGATGAACTTGTTGGACCAAGTGTGATGGTGCCCTGCATCAGTCCTTCCCTGCATCTCTCAGAACACCCTTTCCCTTCCTCTCTGACTTCTCCCCAGTGCAAACTAAGAGATTTTAACAGCTTTTATGTAAAATTTAAGCCTTATTTAAAACTGGAAGATGGTATTGAGGCTGACTACTACTGCAGATATCAGGGTGACCCAAGTCCTTTTCTGCTAAAAGGTATCACAAAATAGGGTGTATCATACCTTGTGAAAGCCTAGAGGTATGAGAAATGAGAGGAGCTATCTGACCAGACTAAAGCCAGATTCTAAACACTGAGAGGGGACTTGCCCCCAAAAAGAAACACTGAGGGAGGATTTCCCAAATAAAAGAGAGTGAATCCTCAAAAATGGCACCGAGACGGTTCCATTCTTTGGCCAAAATCTGGATTTTGAGTTCACTTTACTTTCACTTTTTGAGTAGTTCATGCGCATTTGACAGTACTAAATATTTAGAGATATAGACGTTATATCAGTGCTGTCCTGTATGCATAATTTTTATCATCACAGTTGAAAATATGTTTAAAAAAAACTACCAGAAGAGAATTTACAAGATCTAAAGCCATCTGTGCAAACCAATATGCCAAAACTGCCTGAATAGCTTGTGGGTGGATGTCACAATGTCAAGTAAATTTTTAATTGTAAGTGAACATCTCACCTTTGTAGAACATTTTCTATCTAAATATTTCCTCCATGTGGACAAGTGAGATTTATTTAGAAACTGATCTCCAAGTCATCTTTCAGCTGCCCTGATGATGACTGAAGCATGGGCAGCTGCTATTTCCAGAATGATACCATGTGACATTTAGGTCATGTCTTCCATCCAGAGCAACCTCAGCTCCTCCTTTAAACGAGAAATCATCTCAGTCACTGATGAAGTGCAGTCAGCTCTGGCATGGGATGGTGCTTAGTTTAATTCTGAATAGCAGCTCTGTGCAAACAGTAAATATTTCTATTCTTTCCCAGTCTGCTCAAGCAGTCACATTTGTCCAAAAATAAAAATTTTAGAGTTCAGTTTGACTGTGGAAGTATACATGGAGTATAAATGTATGGAGGCATATATATATATACACACAGAGAGCCTATTTTTGGCAAATTCTTCTAGGTTCTTGTACAAAAAATTTTTGCTAGATCCTGAGGTAGATAAAACTTTTCAGTTATCGAAGCAACACACATGACTGCGAGTCTGCTAGCAGAAGCTGTTGCTATATCAATGATTCTGACTTGGATTCAAAACTGAGAGGAATTACTCATTCTGGACCTGTTAAAAATGCAACCTAAGATTGAGATATTGTTTATGATTTTGACTTTGTAAATATTTATGGATGAGATTTAACTGACAGGAAACTCATATTAAGCCAACACTAGTTGTGAAGCTTTAAGCTATCCACCATCTGATCAGCTGTAGAGGAAAGAGCCCAGTATACCAGCAGTTCTCTGTTACCAGATGTTAATTGTTGTCAATAAAATAGTAGAGAAGCAAAATATTACTAGTACAGAATAATAAAAAATGCAAATAATTTACTCACTGTCTTCAGGTTTCCCTTCACTGGAAAAAATTCCTTTTGCCTTTCAAAAGAAAAAGGTAATGGACAAATGGCTCATTATGAATGTCATACCAAAGAGAAATCATTCAGCAGTAAATCTACATTTACAACATTGCTCATCCATGAGAGTTTTGGCCATGCTGGGTGATTTACCTTTTGCATTTTGAGCACAGAAGCATAGTATTTTGACCACCAGTCAATAACATTTTCAGCTGATTCATCTGCAATCGTTCTTTTTCTCCTCTTTGTTGACCGTCGGATGGATTTTTTCATGTCCTACCAAATCACGGAGAAAATACTGTTGAACTCTAGAACTGATCAAAACTAATCACCTGACCCATGACACTGAGCATGAACAGATGTATATATAGAAAATTTCAACCTCCAAGAGCTAAATAAAATGCAATATGAATTACTGTCTCTGTCTTCTTTTCCAAGACACTTCATCAATGATTGTTGTATTATTAAAGCTATCTCTATATTTCCTACTGACAGTGCCAAAATTTTGAACAGGAGCAACCCATACAGCAGGCAAATCTACATAGGTAAGTAAGAAATGATGTTTTAAGGAATGCAAACATTCAGATACAAATTGGTTTCTCGACTTGAGTCTGCAAGCATTTTAAGAACCTATTAATGGAAGTTATGAAATCATGTGGGATCAAAGCTGCATTGCTAACTAGTTCTTTTCAGGGCCAGGAAGACAGTGTGGGTGTTAAACATCAATATCCCAAATCTCTAAACCTGAGGTCTGTGAGATATTACCATTTCATAAGGAAGAGCTAAAGTCTGCAAGACTGCAAGAGGAAGTTAGCTGGCAGCTTCAGCTATACCCACCTTCTGCTTCCTCCCTTTCCGTGTCTCAGAGGCAGAGTGCTCTGGTTCAGTGGCAGGAAGTGCTGTGAGAGATGGGTCTGGCTCTATCACTGTACATTTACCCTGCTCCACGTCCACGTAGGTGTGATCAGCTAAAAGCAGCTCTTTGTTTAATAACTCCACAGGCTGGGATGACTCAAGTGAAGCTGAAATTGAAACTTCACCAGTTAGGTAAGATTTTTGCCAGGAATGCTATCATAACATTTGATGATCATCAAATAATTACGTGATTAAGGGTTTGACCCTACGCTCAACACAATAAAGAATACTTCTAAGTGTTAAGCCTGTAAGTAGGTCCTTTGCCTTTTTATTTGGCATTAGAATTGAACATTTACCTTCCTCAGCTTCTGTGATATCTAGTCTGTTAGGTGCAGCTTGAGGACCCGGTGGAATTTTACATAGGAATTGCTTCAGGCAATTGATAGTATGTGTTCCAACGAGAGTACTCCTCCCAAATGCTCTCCAGTCAACCACACAGATACTTAGTGGTGGATGCAAGAGTTCATTTTCAGGCAGTTCCTAATGCAGGAGGACAGACAGCAGCATGAGGACTGCTAGAGAATATAGAACACATATAGAATATTTTTCATGCACAACAATGAGGCTTTTACTCTTCCCTCCCTTCTCCTCCTCATCTTTTAACATACTCAAAATGCAAAATGCATTCAGCAGAGGCAATATAATTTCAACCATGGTTTTCTGCAAAATCTGGAGAAAGTCTAGTTCTTAAGAATATAGAGTGGACTGTACAGCTTGTGCTTCTGTACATATACATACACCTCTTGTTAGAATAAACTGGGAGAATCAGGAACATCCAGAAGGAATGAATGATGTGCTGGAAGTTGTGAGTCTCAATGGCACTGCTGCTGCGTTGAAGGCTACCAACCCTATCTGACTGAGTTTTCCCAGCCAGGAGATGTGGGTGGTTACATGCCTGAAAGGATGAACTACCAAAGGGAAAACAGTTCTTTAGACAAGTGACCTACAATGGAAGCCAAAAATAGTGTAGAAACCATACTTCAGTATCCAGGTTATTGGTTTGATATCCTTTTCTCTTGTAAAGATACTTTCCTCTGATCTTAAACACAAGAACAAATTGAAAAGACTAATTTTTTTCTGATTCTGACCTTTGTCTACTGAAATTATCTGCTTTTATAACCTGATCAACAGGTGATACAGAACTTTCCAGTTCATAATAACAAGGGTGACAATATGAAAAGGTCCAGAGTTCATAAGTCAGAAATTATCAATCCCCTTAACAGCCCAGTAACACAGCAAGGAAAATTAAAAGAATGGAAAGAAAGTAAAGGAACAGAACTGTCAATGAGTTCCAATCTATCAGCTGGAAAATAGGTTGGTAAGTAAAAATCTGATTGCAACTTATTTCCTTGTCTACTTGGGACATTACATGAGGGTAACATCTTCTTTTATCATACAGTTTTAGCAGGAGTATCATCAAAACAGCAGCTTTATCATGAGAACTAATGTCCCTTACTATTTAATCAGGACACAGAGGAAATTATTTGTCAAGTAAGGAAGGGCAAAGGAAGGGCAGTGGTAGTTAACACCACAGAGCAAGACAGGCAAGGGGCAGCATGGTGTACATACCACTTCAAACCAGTCTGCAATGCCAGTGAAATTGGGATTTTTCTTGTAGCTCTGTATGACACAGGATTTGACTCCTTTCCCTGCACATTCGATGAGAACCTGGGGGCGATCTACAGAGAGGAGCTGGACTTTCTTCAGCTCTCGAACACCCCAGAACAGGACCTGTGTTTTGCAGAGAGAAACACTGTTAGCCTGCAGAAACCCCTCAGTCTGGGGAAGCCACTACTGGGGTCCTGTCACCGCATATCCCATTGGGAATGCACGACTACCAGGAAAAAAAAAGAAAACAAGCATAAATCTGATAATAAATAACCATGAAAATTCATCATGGAAGTTAAAATAATTAATAACGTCTAATTGTAAAGAGTTATTACCAACAGCAAGCCATAATAATACATTTGCAAAAGGTGTCTTTTCAGCAGGTCAAGGGGACTATTTAACTGAACAGCAGGGGCTTGGCTTGTTTAAAGCATCAGAGCTGTTGAAGGAGCAAACAAATCCCATAGGAGCAGAGGTGATTAATAGAGGTTTGCCAGCCAAACTAGCCCTCAGGTCTGCACTGGATGGCAGATCTCCAGGCAGTTTCCCTTTAAAGGACTATGCTCCTGGTCTGGAGAACAACAAGGAGACTGAGTCTGTAGAATAGGGGTCTGCAGGTAACATGGGACATGCTGGGAGGCCCTAAAGTAAAGGGCTGGGACAGTGAGAGATGGTTATGTTATGGTTTCTGAGTGAAACACTGAGTCTCATGAACCTGAAATGAAGAATGGAAGCCAAAGGGAGTATGGGGGGTTTGTGAACTATTTGAATACTGGTAGGACTGGGAATTTGTGTGAGTCAGGGAGTGGTAGGGAGAACTGGAGAGGGGTGAGGATCAATGAGATCCTGCTCTGTTGCCAGAAGTTCCCATTTAAAACCGGGGCGCACATGTAGTGACAATGGCTTAGTGGCCTTTTCCACCAGTGCAAGATGTAGTTTATAATATCTTAACAAAATCGGTTGTGTTACATTCATTCAGTTTGCTGCATACTCTTCAGAGTTCGTATTTCCTTAAGTTGCACTTCAAATATAAACCTGTTCTAGAAGCAATTTAACTATCTGGATCTTAACTAAACGATATAGCTGAACTAATAACTGTTCTCTCCCTTTCAGCAGCTCAATTGTTGGATCTTTGAATGCAAAGCTGGAATTGCTTCTGGGCTCCTGAAAAAGGATTTCTGGGGAAGGGCTATCAGGTTAACACAAGCAGGGTCTGACTTGCCATGGAAAAATGGACAAATAAGCAGGTGGTGCGACAGCTCTAGGAAGTGTCAGTGAGTGGAGAGGCTGGACAGCATCCAGGCATTACACTGACAGGAAAAGCTGCCACATTTCCCTGCTTTCTAACACTAGGGTACTTCGGACACAAATGATGCAAGAGAGAAGGATGGGGAAGGTGAGGACATTTGTAGACAGGCAGATACATTGTTTGGCTTAAGTTTGTGAATCAGAAAAAGCCTGTGAGGTGGCTGATGTCAAACTTCAGCTCCAGTGATGTCAGTAGCAAGGGGAAGCTCTCCAACTCCTGTCGACACTTCCTTGGGCTGCACAGAACGTGGGTCCATCAGCTATGCTCTGCCTCAGGAGCACTCCCTTCCCAGCAGGTGAGGACTGAGACACAGCTCTTGCTGATCTCTGCCTTGCATGCCCAGCCTCAGAGAAACAATTTGGTCTGAGCTTACCACATTCATTTTGGGATCTATATGCTATTTTCATGTTATTCCTATTGATCAGAATTTTAAAATCATCATCTCTTACTGTTACACTTCAATAAGAGGATAAAAGGAGCTGGGATTAGGAAATGAAAACATTCAAAATAACTCACCTCTACTCTGTATTTGCTTAAAACAGGTCTTATGTTTGCTGGGACTGGGAAAATCTGGCCAGCATCTGGTGGATCCAATGGAGGAAGTCTGTCTGGATCTGACTCAGGAATCTGAAAGATGAAGCAGTCAAAACTTAGGCTGGTTTTTGGAAGAATAAAACCAGTATCAGAAGTATCTGTGAATGATACATAGAACACACCAATTTAATGCTGTTTTATAAGACACGTTGCAGACACAGTTGTGCTGTGAGAGGAATGTGACCTGGATTGCTATCTTTCATGCTATGATGCTAAAACATTTGGCAGAAAGAGTATTCAATAGGTTGCATTTATGCACCTTTCTGTAAAAAGGGTTCAGAGTCTGCCCTGAAGACATGCATGTACTGAAGCATGATAATTCTGTTTACTAAAAATGGAAAGTGTGGTAATTCTAATTAACAAAAATCCTGGCAAAACTTCTTGGAAGACTTCCACAGGGAAATTCTAGATCTAATTCTAGTTGAAAAGGGCTAGTGAACAGACAGCACACATCAGCAAAACTACACATTTGCCAGAGAGACATAATGCTCTCTGGCTGCTACGGATTAAAGTTCCTGAGTTATTGCTTTTTCTCACCACTGGAGAACTTGCAAACCACACCTCCAGTGCTGGGGCTGGGTCTTCTCTGTGCAGCTACTAAAATCTTGTGGCAGGTGGCACTTTCTTTGTGTGTGATTGCACATGAGCCTGTCCCACGTTCAGGAGCTTATCTGAGTGTATGACTACCCTGTGCCAGTTGGGTGGGAGGCGAGCAGGCTCCACTGCAGCTCTGAGGCTTGACCATCTCTGTCTCTTGCTGTGCTCCAGGCATTGCTGCCTGCTTGGTTCACCTTCTGTGAGAAAGCTCATTGGCTTCATTTCCCTAAGACTTTCGTAATTTTTAACACTGTAACTATGACCTTCTTAGCCCATAAAGGGCAGATCTGAACCATGGCCTGATTTAGCAAATTAATACATAAAAGAGCTGAAGCCAGCACCCAGTGATGAGTCTTGCCAGAAGCTCAGGCTGTGACAGCCTAAGGGCAGAGCTCTCCTCAGCTTTCACTTGAAGCATGGTACCTAAAGTGCACTGTACATGCAGCTTCTGGGAAACAGAAACGCATCTTTTGGAGTGCATCAGTGTTCCTAAGCTAACTTGTCACCGTTGAAACAGGTGAGATACAACTCTCAAAGGATCTGTGAAGCTGAAGTCATCTGTTTCATTTAACTAGGTCATCTGTCCATGTACAGTTGTGTGGGAGTTTAATTACCATCAGGGAGAAAGGATGTGTTCCCTAGTACCTTGTAGGTGAAGGAGGACATGGGTGGAAAATGTAATTACTCGCATAGTACCTGCAGCATAGGTGAGTATTTACATAATTAGAAGTAACACTTCACATGCACGTGATCTACCTTTTATCCGTAAAACCCAAAGCAATAGTTTAGTAACAGCACTGAAAAAGAGGTGAAGAATGATCTCACACTCAAATGACGCTAAAAGAAAATACCCACAAGTTTACAAGGGGATTTTGCTTCTTTGATTTTAAAAAAAATAATCAGTAAACCCTGAGCTCACTTTGAGCAAAATCAAGACTCCTAGTATTCATTAATCTGTACTTTTTCAGTCCTCTCTTTCTCTAAATGCCAGGAAGCTTTGTTATGAGAATAATTTTGATCGTCCAGCAAGACCCAGGAGGATCATGTACTTCTTACACAGCGCTCCTTCAACTGAACCAAACGGTACCTGCACATTAGACTTATCCAGTACGGTATGTCAGAGAAAGATTTTTGGTTCAGAACGAGAATAAATCAGTGATGAGAGATTTTTGTTTCCATCCTCACACAGAGCATAATCGGGAATGCCCTGATGCTGGAAGCAGCCACTGGCATATCAGCTCTGGGAGAGCTTTGAAGCCTGGCAGATGTTTTTATATGTGTGTGTGTGTGTGTATTTT
>JAWWEU010000081.1:141651777-141679798 GCA_035583155.1 Acropternis orthonyx | reverse complement strand
ATATATATGTATATTATTATTATATTATATATATTATTATTGTATTTAATATCTAGTATTTTGTATGTATATATTATATATGTATTATATATTACATATTATAATACATATATTTTATTTTTTTATATATATATATATATTTGCCCCTCCCCTCGGAAATTTCTTAAATGTTCATATTGTTATTATCTGCCATGTGAGATGCTCTACACTGTTGTCACTGAGAAGAATAATGCAAAGAATGAAGAAAAAGGACTCCTGGGTTTTTACTTACAGTTCTTGTCAACTTTCTAGAGACTTCTTAGGAGTTTATTTGAGTATATCCCCAAAACAGTGCTGCTTCTTTGTCCCAAAAGATGGCAAAACAGAACACAATACTCTTTTGTTCACCAGAAAGTGAAATTCAATTTAAAAATGGAAAAATTATGGCTAAGATACAAGTCTCTATCCCTTGGTACCTACCATAATGAGGAAATATTCCACGTGGTGTCATATTTCAGGCTTTCACAAAAAAAAAAAAAAATTACCTATCATGCTTAAAAGCCTATTATTAATTGGGACTATCTAGAAAACATCACAACATTCCATATTTGTCCCATTTCAGATTTCAGAATAAACTGCTGTAGGCTTTCAGCAGATAGAAGTTTCCTCTAACTGGTGGCTCTGCAAATTCCACTGAAATTCCCTGAAATCCCAGGCCTGATACACCCCAGTCATAGAACTGTTAGGTTAGCCCAGGAGGTAAGCCCAATTTTCCTTTTGTCTCACAGCTGGAAACCATGTAATATTTCTTTTAATATAGTAGGGGTAGCTGAAAACTTAGCCTACCTAATTCAATGTTTTCCTAAGAGCAAAAGCAGCACTGGGAGCTTTGAGGCTGGTACAGTCAGGGCCACGTGCTACCCCAAAGAGCAGGCAGTGGGACTTTCACAGGTGTTTCTCAGGTCAGAGCACAGTTTAGGGTGGAGCAAGTGACAGGCAAGGGAGGCTCAGAGCATGTGAAGGGCTGGCAGTGGTGTGTACATGGACAGTGACCCCTGACAGGGTGGAGAAGGTGGCAGAAGTTGTATGGGGACTGTGAGGTCCAACAGCAGAATTATCCTACTCCAGTTGCAATTCCCATTAATTCAAGAGGGTGATGGACCTTCATGCCATGGCACCTTTTGTGAGCCCAGCGTGTAAAAGTATAAGGTCCAAGAAAGTTCGGTTTACCTCCAGAAGCTCAAACGTAGCAAGAAGGTCTCCTCCTGAAAGATTTCCACAGTGCACGGGATGGTAAGAAAGTTTAGGTGGCTTGTAGCTTTGATGAGCAAGTCTCACCACAGGGGCAGCCACTGTAGACCCAATATATTCTGCCTTGCCCTAAATAAAATCAAATACAGGTGTCAAATGCATTTGGATTTTGCAGCTGTCCTGGGAGCCAAGATGAAGCAAAGCTTAGTATTTGTGAAAAAAAAACCTTCTTCAGAAGAAAAAGGCAAGGTAAAATGCAAGGCAGCTATGAAGGTGGAAGGACTGAGTACTTCCTACCTCTTCAGAACATCCAAAGTTTCTGAGTTCAGTCAGGAAGACTGTGTCAGATTCTGCAAGGTCAGAGACAAAGCCTTCTTGCCCCAGAGTTAGATACAATACTTATGGTTGTGTTCAGGGAGGTGGGAGCAAGGTGCTTATGATTTCTGTAAGCCAGCGTTTGGGAGCAAGATTTGCTTGGGGATAATACAAGGCCACAGCTTTGAAAGGACATGAAGTGAATCTTATGGCTGTTATCAGATGTTAAACCACAAACCACAGTAACACTGAGCTTCATTCAGCAAGGTCATCCATTTAATGCCTATTCAGTGACCCAGCTTTGCTTTCATGCTGGCAGTATGATATAAGAGCCCAGATTTTTACTAAGAAAAATCTTGAGTTTACCACTGCATCATAATCATACAGCTCGACAACGATCTCTGGTGGGAACTGAGCGATCTCCTCCCTGTCGCCATGAAGCACAATCCGGTTGAAGAGCAGCATCTGGTTCCAGGTAGGGGATAAAGTCTGGGAAATTATCTAATGGAAGAAAGAAAGTATTTAGTGAGCTATGAACTGTTGGTTTGGTGTTCTTCAACAGGCCATGCTGATCTGCTGGTGACATCCTTTCCCACAGACTGAACAATTCCATGTCTGAGACACCACATTTTTCAGCAGCTATTCACAGCCAGAAGAACATGAATCTTTCACCTGTTTGCCACACAGATGCCTCACAGACACATCAATACATGACCACCAGTCTGTGCAGACAAACCTCAGTATTAAAGTTGGAGGAAAGCTGTTGGTTTAGGAAAGCAGGTACATGCCCAATGCTAATGAAATAAAGCCTCTGCCCTAAACTAGGCCAGTTTTCACTTCTCCGGGGTACATTTTTTCAATCTTGTTTTGCTTCAGCATAATGACACATAACACTTTATAGGGAAAAGAAAAAAAAAGAAGATATTTTCATGAATCACTCATAATAAATCAAAAGGTTTTAATTTGTTGTAAGTTGGCTTATGTGGATGCTTATGGTGTTTCATCACAGACAACATTTTAACTATCTAAGCAGGAAATATATTTAACAAAGATAACATTTAAAGAGGAAAAATATGCCAACTGCAAAATGACTCATAACGTGCTATCATTCTTTTGAATGGAAATAAGGCTCTTGTGTATGGTTTATTGGCACTTGGCTGACACTCTTATAAAAACATGTAAGTTATCAGCTGCAATATTTTATTCAGGCAGTGAATAAACTTAACACTTTTGTGCCTATAAAACCTTTTTTTTCCTGGGCCAAATTCTGCTTTCCAGAATCTGTTGCATCTAAGCACTAACTTCATTGCATTCATTCACCAGTCTCTAGTAGAAGTTAAAATCCCATTCCAGGAAAAATTCAATTAATAACCTTGAGGCAAAAGCAGCACAAACAGGCATGTACAACTCAGAGCAAGGTTATTTCCCGCTCCTTTTGGAACATGCTACAGAACTTGCTTCATTAGAGAATAAGTTGTCAGAGAAATTTTAGAATTAATTAAATTAAAACAGTCTTATGTGAATTTGAGGGGAGGGGCTGGATGAGGGTAGGTTAAATACTTTTTCTGAAGCAAGACCAGAAGTGGCCCAGCAAATTCTACTTGTGGCATGGATTTAAGAACTCCTGCCCAGTTTTAATTCCAAGGTAGCTGTAAAGGTCTCAGGTTCTCTGAAAATTGGTCTTCATGTTCTGTGAGAGACCATCCTCCTGCTCATTTGCCAGCTCAACACTTCCTTCTCTAAAAGTTCTCCCTTCTCTCTAGAGACTGCATCAAATGTCCAGAGGAGGCCATTTGTCCCCTGGAGATCCCTGAAGCCTACTGGCACATATTTTGAAGCATTTAAGTGGAGCAGAAAGTCTTCCCACATCTCTGTTTTCAGCTCATTTCCACTTTGTCACTCTGAAACTACCAGTGTGCTCTGCTGAGTTCCATCACACGGAGCCATCCAGGTTCACATGGCAGGAGAAGCTTTACCATGCTCAGTCAGTGCAAAGACAGACTAGAGGAAAAGAGAACCATGAGGGTTCATCTTCATACCAAGCAATGACAAGAGCCCAAATTTAAAACACATAGACAAAGATGTAGAGAAGGGTGATTCACTTGCTACAAAGTCCCAGTAGTCCCAGAGAATCTGCTATCTGAGCTAAAATAAACCAGTACTACTGCACTTCATGTTAGAGCAGTAGGTAACACATAAACATCTGCCTTGTTTGCAATGGACTGTCAGGAGTTGCCCTTTAACAGCAGGCATCTAACTTTTCCTGATGGGTACCTCCTTGCAAAACCAAGATTGGTCCTTTTCATAGCTTAATTTTGGGGGGAGAGGAGGGAGGGGGCGGGGAAAGGGGTGGAGAGGAGGAAGGAAAAAATAGAGTTTTCTGTCACCAAAGAGACTTTGGAACTTACCTTTGTGGTCTGGCAGCGTGATGTGAAAGTAACTTTTGCAAAAGGATCCGAAAGTCCAGTGCTGTCGGCAGCAATGAGCCCTCTCGCCTGATACATGTGGGCTCTCAGCTGGAAGTGGTGGGGGGCTACAGCATTGCAGAGGAAACAGCAATGTCAGATTCAGGGAAATTATGCAGCATATAGGTAGGAAGGGAAGATTCATCACCTGCTGTCCCACCAGGATCTGACAAGGGGAAACGTAGCAAGTGCTATCTCACTAAAGAAACACCTGAGACACTCAGAAGTTGTGCAAGACTTCTGAATTCATTTAAAATCAGTGACTGATGTTAGTGTCTACTGCAAGGCTGTTAACTGCAAAGTTTTGTTTCCCATCACTGTCTTATCTGCAAGGTGTTCAATGCAGTAGCTTCATCAGGAGAACTGAGGCATGCTTCCTCCACAAGGAGACAGACCCATAAGACAGGGAACAGATATCACAAGCAAGCAGGTTCTTTCTTTCCCTGAGGTCTACAAAGTGTCAGTGACATAACTGATGATTTGGCAATGAAACTAGCCTTTTCTGATGAAAAGAAGCTAGGCCATGATCATCTTAGAACAATTACTTTATAAAGGACTTGTGCCACCCTCTGAATTAGAGCTTTTGGGGTCATTTCTCTTAAATGCTAATACAGAGAAGAAACAGTGCCTTACTTTTATACAGCAGACAGCCAGGTGAGGGCACCACACTGTGTCCTGAGTTGGTGTTAGATGGTAATTCAATTTCATACCCTACAGGCAAATTCTCCATGACACTGTGAGCATAGCTGGCAGGTCCAAGCCATAGGTAGATGTCCACCTTTGCCTGCACAGTCCAGCCCAGAGGGCGCTTGCCTGGCAACTGAAATAAAAATCCACCCATCACCAACAAGCACAAAAGAGATGGCTGGATACTGAGTACTACCAAGTCAGAGTGAAAAAAAGGAGCATTCACTGATAAATCGCATTTCTCCACAGAGGGAGACACTGAGATTCATTTAGAAGAAACTTCTGTGATTCTTGGGGAAGAAATAAGTAATTTTTTCAATTCACAGTCTATGTAAATGGCATGTAAATTACCTAAACATGCAGAGGTTTGTGCAGGCCACCTTATAGCTGCAATCGTATCATCGCTAGCTGATACCCTACTTTGCCCAGACTTCAGCCCACTTTCCATGACGTGACATTTTGATGGTCTCCCATAGTTAGTCCCATGTATTACTAAAAATATTATGCCATTGGGCAGGTTAGAAAACATTTCCACTATAAAATGTTACTAGTCTTGACCTATTATTTCCTTCCTCTCTCTTCCCATTTCATCTAGATCTGCTAGATGTTTGCAGTGGACTGCAACTAGAGTTTAGTATTATCTGCTCCTAAGGTAACTCTTGATACTGAAGTGGGTGAACAGTTAATTACAGATTTTTTTTATTTCAGGCAGGCAAATAGTACTTTGTTTGCCCAGTACCTGTGGCAACTATCAGCAGCTTAGATATTTCTATCTGCTCTTTAGCTGTGCTTTATGGGAACACTCCCAGCAGAACAAGGTGGGAAACTGCTAGAAAGTCATTATATGAAGTTACTGCTGTCTTGCATGTTTGGGCTTTTCCTGATGGCCATAGTAAGAATTATGTTGCACAATATTCCACTGCAGGCACTACCAGTCACACTGCCTTTGTAGAAGTATATCCACTAAGACTTTCCTTCAGGATAAATAATCCCACAACAATATTTTGTACATATATTGCACAAACCTAGGCACACTTTAAAAAAAGAAGTATAACTACTTGCTGTATTACCCCTGAATACCTAAGTCCTTGCTGTCTGAGTTGCTGAGTGTTCATCTCTTAACAATCTCCTCCCAGACTTTCTTGTGCTGCATTCTGACATCTTTGCCAGCAGAGAGGCTGTACTCCCTCTGTTTATGTATACAGCCATAGATAAACAATGCTCTATACTTGCCATAACAAGTAGGCAGAGAACTAATTACTCATATATCAAAAGCCTGACAGTGCTAGAGTGCTTAAAGAATGACAAGCATAAATGTAAGAAGCAAATATTAATGTGGCAGATATAAATGTGTATACTTTTTTACATTAGAAAGATGAATCTGTAAAATACAATCCCTGGAAGACATTTAAATACCACAGGTTCCCCAGGCATTACCTGTGTTTGCAGAGTGCCACAAACTTACTTTCAGGAAATGGGTTTTAATCTTCCCACAGTCCTTGCCCCTCTGCTCTCTTGCAGGGGAGTAGAGTATGTTTTTTGCCGGGACTCTTGCATATGCAACTCTCTTATTGTTGCTGAGCATCCAAATGAACACATCAGGCACTGTATTCTGTGGCTGTTAAATGAAGAATATTGAACTAAAACTGAATTCTTTCTATGACCCACCACCATTATTTATTGTTGAAACACTGTCTACTAAGAGCTGATTCCCTCGTGGCTCCCTTGTAGTGGCAGATACGCACCTAAACTAAAAGAGTCTGTTACCTCATGTTTTGCAGTCATTTCTACAGTTAAAGGTAAAGAGCTTTGTACAGTGATTAAGGAGCACCCACTTCATAAACCATTTCAGGACAAAGTAAGAATCTGGGTACGACTCTGTCTCAGGAAATAACTCACCCACAGACTGCATAAGTAATTACCATGGAAATAGCATCAACTTCATCTACACCAGCAAACCAAAAAAGACCAGGGTCAAACTCAAGCACTGGCGTATGATCATCTATTCTGTTTGTGAGGATGCTCGATGAGATTGCATTGCGCTGTTCCAAATCATGTTTCCCCAGGCAAAGCCTGGGCATGGTTTGCAGTAAAGACCCCACAAGGAGCTGTTCCCTGAAAAGAACTGTGTAAAAGGTCACTCTGTTTTAGGAAGGAAGAGAATTTTGGGGCAAGCTGCAAACCATGCCAGGCTGTGCCACCTACTCTGAGCCAGGGAATAGCCATGGCCCTGTTTAGTTTGCTACACAGACAGCTCTCAGAGGTGCAGCACTCTGCTGGCTGGATTTTGGCCTGACCAAATATGTCCATTCTTCTGTTCTTCTCAGGCTTAATAATATAGACACCTCCGAGTTCCTATCTGTCCAAATCACTACATCCATCCAGGTGGAGACATGAATTCAGATCAGAAAGCTGGCTTCTCTGAGTCCTCTCTCTGTAGAGCATCCTCTCCTGACTACATAGCCCAGCATTTTCTACCCTTGCTTGTTAACAGCTTCACTTAATGCAAAACAGGATTGGGGCCAGATATCCAAAGGAGAACTCTTTATAGATAACCAAGCCAGGACTTACTATTCACATGAGATTATTAAAATCAAAGTCAAGTCCTGGATTTCAAATTCATCTGAATTCTGTGTGAATTACCTCATCAACCAAGAATCGAAGTTTTTCTATGAAGGTCTGAGTCTCACAAATCATTTCATCGAGTGGCATCTTCTTTTTCTGCTGCTGAACAATTCCCTTGGCATCACTGGACATTGCTTCCTGCAGCCAGGAAAGACAATATATACTTCTTATGTGTTATCAAGTAGTTTGATTTGTAGGCAAAAACAGACTTTGATTCAAGATGAAAAGAGAAAATGGAAACACTTGGTTCAAGGTTTCTTTGTCACAACAGAAACTGATCAACTCTTTGGAACCGAGTAACACAAAATGAGAATATCCCTCATTTCGTCTTTATATGTGTGTATCCTGCATGTATGGAAGTCTCAAGAAATATGTGATTACCACATGGAATTATCTGGCCTTGGTCCTGACAGAAGGCACAACTTTTTGTGCTAAAAACAGTAAATAAAGATAATAAACATTCAGGCAACATCCACCCAGTTTGGTTTCTTCTCACTGGTTCTCTGGAGGAAGTGACTAAGTCCAGGAATATCAAATGTTTTACTAGTTTTGAAGTTCAGCACCACCACAGTAATTAACTGCCTAACAGAAATGTTAATTTGGTGTTTTTCCACTGAACTCAGCATCATCCCATTTTAAAATGCATGGAAAAGAAAAATCAGCTCATTATAATGTCTTATTTGCATTTAAAAACAATATTTCCTGATTTATTTTAGGGTATCTTACAACGCTTCATTTAGCACAGCAGGTTATACAAAAAAAAATGCTATTGGATACTATATTTATATGAATTACAAAGAATTCCAGTATGGCGAAATCAAATAGAAAATAAAATGTCTACAACCAGCATCCTTTCGGTAAACATAATTGCATCAATGCTTATAGGAAAAAAAAAAAAAAAAAACACAAACCAGCTCCTGCTTGAACAGCATGAGTCTCTTTTTGTCCAGCGCAGTGTAGTTCAGCCCTTTGGGTTTCTTTTCAGCACTGGTCATGAAGGCCCTAGGACACATGAAGAACAGGTTCTTTAAATGGGTTATTTTTTTTGTGTGAACTGATAAAATAAATTGGAATGTTCTATGTCTGCTGCAGCACACGAACCAGATGACAAAGATGCTGAATTTCTCTAAAATAAATATTATGCACTTGTAAGGTTCAAAGAGCAGAGTTCAAAACCTCTGCACTGCACTTCAGAGAAATGGATTAATATGTAGAAATTAGGGTTTAGATCTACTTTGAGACAAATCATGTCATCTGACAGAGCCCACTGGGTGATTTATACCAGCATGTGGAATCATTTGTTTTTATCTTAATCTTATCCTTTTTTTGCAGTGTGTCTACCTCGCACTTTATTAAATCTTGCTTATCCCATATACATTCTGTTCTTAGAGTCTAGAAAGCCAAAATGATATGACAATGAATGGCAGTGATCTATTGTCAAACTGAATATTGAAAATAACAATAAAATATTTTTCCTGTTTAAATAGAAAGTGCAATTTGGAAAGGCCTTTTCCTTTATAGCAGAATAAATAAAATACATATCTCAGTAAGTTTACTGTAGTTTTTCTTAATTATGATCAATTTTCTTGTCTAGCCTTGAATTTGTAGCCAACATTAGAGGTGATTTTCTGTATTTGTCTAGTATTTGTAGTTACCTGCTTTGACTGATAAAATCATTTAGGGTCTTCTTCATTTTCTCCTCAGCTGAAGTCTCTGAAACCTTGATCAAGTCCTTTACTTCCTCTAATGATTCTTCCTATGAAAAAAACACGAAAAAGCTGTTATGCAATGGAGGGCACTTTGTCACTCTGGCAGTGCTATAACACCATTAGCTATGACCAAGAAGAATGAGGGAGGCGACTTTATAACCTGACAGAACAGAATCTCTGACATATCACCACACTTGAAATGCACAAAGACTCCAGCAACATGATGTATTCTGACCTCTTCCCCGTCTTTCCAGTTACTAGTCCAAGATATTACTGCTTGTAGCAGCTTTGTTTTCTCACTTCTTTGATGAAGATCAGCCAGTGGGAAACATTATCCACTAGGTAAGAGAAAAAAAGATAGCTCTCCTTGGTTCTGTTTTTAGCCCTGCTGCTTAAATTTAGCAAGTTGCTGGAGTTAACTTTTTAAACTTCAGTGGACACCTGAGTCCATATGCAAGGTCCACTGCAACACCTGCTGTTATCAGTGAGAAATTGAATCTGTTCTTAGAAACTAAAATAAATGGCTGGATTTCCAGCAAGGCCTGTGGGTGTTCAGGTGCACTGGCAAACATATTTTTCCATATGTATATGTATATATGTATATGTATATATTCAGATGTTTAAATTTTAAATACCTGGGTTCAAAATGTTGACTTATGTCTTGACAACTTACAAGCCACTGTCTTCTCATGAAGAACCTTGCATAAGTATGACTTCCATATGAGGTATATAAGGATAAATGAGGGGTGAATTAGACTCAATCTGAGTACTCCAAACTAAAATATTCAACATTAGAAGTCACTTTAACAAAAAACAACTAACAACTACTTTCCTGAGACTCTTGATAGTCAGTTTAAACCAGGGTAGAAAAAAAACAGCATTATGGAAAAATACTATGGCTAGGGCATCACAGTGACTGCCCATGAGATGATATGCCATTCTGTCTGTCAGTTTTAGGAAAACTGAAAATAAAAATGCCCTTTAAAGAGGGTCCAGCACAAATATATGGCAAGAAGGCATCAGAGGAAGAGCCAGACATGAGAGAATTATTCTATATCTCAATTCTTTGAATGTTTTAATAAAAAATAAAACATTTCTGGGGAAAGAAGACAGACCTATAGTCACCAAAAAAAATAATTGTGGACAGGAATGTTTGACTAACTCTAATATTTCAAAGCAATTTGGGGTAAAAAAAGTAAAGGATCATATCAGCAACTTTCTCACAAAATGAACATCAAGGAATGCAGCTGGAGGAAATTTTGAAGGCCTGATTTGGGGGATGTGCCCTGCCACTGCCATACTTTGCTGAATACACGAGCCTGGGAGGATGGTTGCCACTTACCAGGTGGTCTGCCATGGTCTCAAGGGTGTTGGAAGAGTACAGACGAAAGGTCTGGTTGCCCCAGCAGCTCTTGACACAGACACAGGGCTTCCTCTCCTCATATGGCAGGTACTGGTAGTTCCTGTGGAAACGAAGTGCGGAGCAGAACATCAAGGTGAGGGAGCAGTTCAAGGGGAAGCACAGCAAAGAAAAATTGTTTGGTTCTCTCACATCACAGAAACAGAAGACACAACCAAATGTGTTCAAGTGTGCCGACCAGTAAATACTGGGAAGAGCAAATGCAAACATCAACTTATGCTACCTGTGAGATTCCTGAAGAGAAAAAGTTTGAAGTCAATGGATCTAATTTCAGTGCTTTCCAGGGTGAGAGAAAAGCCAGGCAAAGAGGCATGCAAAGAAGCTCTGGAATACTATCAATGGTGGGAAGCCACAGGCAAAAAAGGAGCAAATACTAACACCTGATCACCTCTTCAAAAGGAATGTCAGTCTCAACTTTCACAGGATGCTTCTTTTCAGAAGCAATAGCTTGTGGAGATTGACATTCCCTGGCAGAAACTGATCTGCAAGACCCTACTTAGTAAAAATGATACCAAACCCATAATAACTCAGTGATAAAATGCATCTACTGTTCTCTCTTTTCCCACTTTTGATCTTAGTTATCATACTGACTGGTTTTGTAATGCTGCATTCTTCCGGTGTTCAGCTGCATGAGAGTCCTGTACTGAAAAAAAATGAGCAAGATGACAGCAGAGCCAGAGTCTCTGCAAACCTGCAATGAAGTTTGTCCTTTTGATTAGAGCTGTGATAGGCACTATGTCAAGTCCATGTTCCCAATAAGCACACTGTCTTCCCTTTATATAAATAGTATAGCTTTTTGAAGCACGTTGCTCAGCCATACTGGATTTAACAGTAGGGGTCTCACCATTTTCCATACTAATGGTGGGACAGTGAAGAGCTTTTAATGCCTATGAACGTCTATAAACTGCTTTATATTCTTCTGGGCATGGGTCCAATGGCTTCACATACTCTAAGCCATTTTAGATAGAACTGGCCACATATATTTGATCACTAAGCCAAGTCCACAGAAACCAAATCACTTGTTGTCCTTGAGCAATAACTCTGAACTTCCACACATCTGAGGGGTTTCTGTGAGAATTTTTTCTGTTTAAAACAATACCTCCTCTACAACTTCATTTTGCTGCCCTGTGTGATATCAAAAGATAGACAGAATTTCCCATTTCTCCTCAATAACCTACAGCAAGGTGAGCATTAGCCATTGAATTTGGTGCCCAGCACAGCTGTGCAGGTCTTGGATGTTGTTAATTTTGGTGCTTTTATAAGAGGGGAAAACCAATTCAACTATTTCCCAGGGACAGAACATCTTAAGCTGAAATTCACAGAGTTTATGAGTTTTTCATTGGATTTACTAAGAAAATTATATAGCCATGAAATAATTCACATGGAAAACTGAATTCTCATGTCTGTTATTCCCACTATAACAGTACTGAGGAACCACTTTTTCAGTGTTAGCTTCTCCTTACTATACATTTTGACATAAATGTGGAAAACTCCTGGCAGTTTCATGGTGTCTGCTTTAGAAGTCTTATTGTTCTGCCTGTTTCTTTAATAGTCTCCAAAATGGACTCTTCTTATTGTTTTCAAATGTTCATTTATGATCCTAAAATGCAGAGCTTATCTAAACTATTGGATATCCCATTAAGTACTGATTAATACTAAAAATATCCAGTGGTGAGACCATTAAGATGCCATTATGAGATGACAGTCAAAAAGTCATTAATTGGTATCTGTGGGTGGCCAAACTGTTTCAGATACCAAAGGAGTGAATAAAAGATGCAACATTCTACATAAATTTGAGGAAAAGGGAAATTTAATGAGAAGCAACTTTGCTGATATTGGAGCGAGCCAAGAAGCAAATAGCAGATTTGACGACTGATTCCTTCTTTTATAATGGTTTTTAAATCTAAATTCTTGTTCAGGGAAAAACTAAAAATCCCACAGTCACTCAGGGAGGATAATAATCCTCTGCATGTACCCAAATCTGCAGTTCTGTTAATGAGGAGAGGCAACTGTCTTTCTACCAAATGTTCTTTTTTCACAATTTCTCTTTATTTACTTGCTGCTGAAAGAAAATTTTCTACCATCATATTTTTATTCTTGTTTTCTTCCACTAATTCTTATTTAATCCAACTGATCCATTGATTGCAGGAAATAATGGAAGTGTTTTTTAAGTTTAGAGATGTCCAGAAACCAAACAGATCCAGGCTGATATTTCCCACCTGGTCCTTGTATTTGTAAACTGATTGGCCTTCTAAAGAAAGAGGTACCATCTAGTCTTGGCAGTCAGCAATATAGGGTTCTACCTACCAAAGCAACAAAGAAAGATTTTTTATTAACATCTTTGAAATTAATTAAACCTTTACACTCCTGTTTATAAACAAGGCCATTTAAAAGAACTGTTCTGCATGGCTTCATCCATTGCTCCACTCCTTTTTTTCAAGGACTATTTTCTCCTACTTCTGTTACTACTTTTTACTGAAGTCTATGCCTGTAATTATTAGCTCTAGAAAGTGTTCTGGGATGCTGACTTTGTCTTGACCAGATTTCAATATTTTACATGTGATGTTCTGCTTCTGGAGCTGGTCACTGGGTGGATGTTACTTGTGATCACAGTGTGGAACCCTAAAGCAGGGATGGCACTGAAGAACTTGCATTTTCCTGTAGCTTTCCAATGTACAGCTGGTGTTAACACAGCCCTTTTGGAAAAGGGTTTAAAAGCCCATGAGACCAGGATCAGATGAGTGTAAAATGGCTCAGAGCTGTCACTTCAGTGGAAGCTAGAAAATTTACTGTTGTGAAAGATGTAATTGAGGGTTTGAAAGCCTCAATTTCACACAAACTATTTAATGCTGTCAGGGATCACATCAATGAGTCTCACAGGATTTAAAAACAGGAACCAGAGTCCCATACAATGAGGTTTTGAAAAACAGATCCTCACCTGTTCCCATCTGTGACCAATGGCTTCTCAGGGGCTGTGGCAGATATCAGGGGTACTCCAAGGTCATGAGAAATGTCATACTCCCCCTCATGCAGAAGGCTTTCTTCTGCTTCTCCATCACGTGTCTTCTTTTTCCCTCCAGCTCCTGCTGATGCTCCATCAGTGATACTTCCAAAGTTACCTAGAGACACAAGGTTACAAGAGATGATTGTCTTGGAGGTGGTAAACACAAATGAGGTTTAAAAAAAAGACACCAGTCATACCAATGGAAAATCTTTGACCTCACCTGTTCATTAGGTGTTCTGGCCATAGCACAGTTTATAAAGGTCCTGACATGTTATGTTGGTGCCAATAACATCAGACTCCAAGACAGTGCTTCCTTACCTGCCCTATGTGATGTACACTTAGTATATCACATAACTAAATGAGGTGGTCATCTGGTTGCTGGCCCTCAGAACCTTCTGCTTTTGCTAAAGAAATTCAGAAACAAAAACAATACTGCTGTTGACATTTCTAGACTCAGGAGCCCTGATATGGGATTGATTTACATAGAAAATATATGTCTTCTTTGCAACATATGGATGAATATTTCAAAGTCTGATCTCAGAAGTGCTAAAATTCGTTTTCAGACAAGTAAATTTTGCATACTAGGGTTGCAAAGTGAGTAATAACAAGGCTTTGAGGCGCCAGCTTCAACCCTAGTGCCAGATAACTCTGCTAATGATACAGTCATCTTTCCTGATAGGATTTTGCCTTAAAGGGCAATTATCAGCACTGGGAAAGAGGTGCATCCATCAAACTGATAATTGCACATTTTAAGAGAGACAGGCAGAAAACATTCCATGCAGGAGAAGGGTGTGCTGGATCATCCCATATGACATTCTGATCTGGACTTTTGGTTCAGCCTTTCATGTAAATAATATATTAATTCTAATTCTATAAAAATCACTATAATTTCTTGCCAAAATATATAAATTAGTTTCTTGTGATTCTCAGCTCTGCTTCCTGCTAAGTTTCTGCAGGAATCAGTATCACTCATTGCTTGCCCTGTTTGTCACAGACATCTCTCCCTGCACACATGACCTTACAGTCAAGCACAGTCATGTACACAAGCACAAAGACTGGAAGTCTCAGGATGCTTCTGTGCACTTGGACTCTTGGTGGGACTAGTATGGAGATACTCAAACCCCTGCAAGGGAAATGAGACCAATTCAAGCTTCTCTCTTAAGAGAAATTTCTTTTGTTTTGAAAATATCCACTCATTGTCCATGAAAATGTCTTCATTTTCTCTTTAGTCTGCTCCCAGGGACAATTCAGCTACACCACGAGGAGGTCCCTCAGGCAGTACAGTCCTGCTTTACACTGGAGAAGGACGGGACTTAGCAGGAGGATCTCAGGACAAGTTGTGCATGCATTTGAGGCTTGGCTGTACATCGCTCCCATGCCACACTCGCAGACCCAGATGTAGCTCAGTGGGGTTGGCCAAGACAGTGCACATGGATCCTCCCCACAAAGGAGCTCCCTTACAGCCGGGACTGAGTGCAATGGGCACCACAGAATGAACTCTGCCCTGAACTAAATTATCTCAGTTTGGTCTCTCAAGAGATTAAGGAGCTAAATAAGTGTAAGTTCCTGCACATAGTGGGTGAGAGGATTTGTATTAATACAGGACATCTGAGAGCAAAGACAGCTTGGAAACAGCATGCCCAGCTTGACTGCTATCTAGAAAAATTATGATCAGGGTTTAACTAAAACATAAGCTCTCCTCTGAAGCTGATTCCTGAGCCCCAAGGCACAGCTATCAGTTAACATCCATCATCCCCGTGCTCCTGAGTCTCCCTCTCTGCTTTGGAGAAGTGTTTAATATACTTACCAACAGAAACCTCAAAGGTTATTGGCTTGTCCCCAACCTTTCTATCAATCATTGTGGCTTCAAAAAATGTCCCAAAGAGGAGGAATTCCTCAAATTTTTCTTCATAGATCTATTGGAGAAGAAGGAGGGGGGAAAATTACATTTATTTTACTTTCTTCCCCTTTCTTACAGCACAAAGAAGTCTTTATAAGTCTCTGTGTTTTAAACCACAGGCCCAAAGAGGGGGAGTCTCAGTGGGGGAAGGGGATGGGGCAGGAGTACAGTTCTCTGGTCTTTGCCTTTCCTGGCATCACAGCATAGAAACCAGTAACCCAGTAATCTTGTTTTCAGCTTTTGACAGAATTTGGAAGCACAGGAACCAAAGGGTCTTGACACAGCAGCACACCCTGAAAAGTGCAACGGTGTTTTGTGAAGTTTTACAGCTGTGCTAGGCTCTCTGTTTGCACCTATTGGAGACCCAGAATCTGCTTGTCTGTGGCACAGACACTGACTCAGGGAAGGCCAGCTAACACCTCTGACACTCTTGGTCAGTAACAAAACAAACTGTAAGCCCCAAACCAACACTAAGTTCAAAGGAGATATATTTTATGTCTTGAGTTCTCTCCAAATTTACAACCTGACTGCCATGATCCTTCCCATGCAAACCCTACTCATTCCACAGCATGGACACCAGCAAACTGAAGCCTTTTAAGCAAGATTCTTCTGCAACAGAGTGAGGCAATGAATAAAATATCAGCTCTACACGAATATTTGTTTCCCCGACTTTTGCAAAGCAGAAACATCTCTTGACACAGCCTTAATTTTGAAAAACCTCTGTTATACACAGTAAAAGGGGATAGGTCTTCAGTGAAAGGACTAGCAACATGTTATATCAAAGCCAACAACACAAACAGACTGCAGCTCCAGAGTAACTTTAGCTTCTTTGCCACTTGTTATTTCCACCATGAAACCCAGAGCACAGGGTGCCTAATAAAGCCAAGGCTCAGAGAGTGCAACACACGCATCTATCTCTCATTGCAAAGAAAACAAATTGCAAGTGTTTAGTATCTTCTTTGCTTCTGGAATAGGTCAATGAAGTTGTGCTGTGGGAATGAATAATGTGCCTCTGTTGTCTTGGGGGCTTAGTAAGGCATTTTTTGCATTACAGGTAATGTCTTCAGTTCTTGCTTTTCAGAGAGTTGTAATAAAATTACTGTGTCTACTGTAGCATGAAATATTGCTAAATGTCAAAACTAAAAGAATATCAAGCATCACTGTATCATGTTGTTGCCTTTTACCATTCTGTATTTGAAATGGAGGCACAGTATGCAGACATAAATCCTTATTGCTACTATTAATATTTGTTAGTGTTCTAGCAGGCTTTGTCCCTCTACCTGGAGTATTTATCTAGGGCCAAAGCCATAGTGTCTCAGCTACTCACAATAAGGGATTTCTTCCATATAAGGGAAAGTATAGATGGAAATAAATGTCTTCTAATGTCACTTCTATTACAGTCTTCAGAGAAGAACTGAAGGAAAGAGGTAATTTTTAACTATATGGGTATAAAAAGCAAGACCAGGGCACAAATTCACACAACTGGCTTGCAATTACCCATGTAATTTCTCTGCTAATACACTCCATGACCTGCTCCATTCAGCATTCATGCCAGAGATTCCAGGGCACCGGCACAAGAGCACTTGTCAAGGTTAGGCCTCAAAATCAAACAACTCCTCTCCTATTTACTCGTAGAGATTGGGTTGAAAGACCAAGAATCAGATCTAATAAAGGACACAAGTATCTAAAGCACTGAGCTGCGATTCCCACTGCAAAAGCCAAAGCTTTGATCAATGACATAGAATCATAGAATCATTAAGGTTGGAAAAGACCTCCAAGACCATGAAGTCCAACTTTCAACCAAACAACACCTTGCCAACTAAACCATATCTCAGAACGTCACATCTACTTGGGTTTTTGAATGCTTCCAGAGATGGTGACTCCACCACTTCCCTGGGAAACCTGTTCCAGTGCTTAACCACTCGGTGAAGACATTTTTCCTAATATCCAACCTGAGCCTCCCCTCATGCAACTTGATGCCATTTCCCCTTGTCCTATCACCAGTTACCTCAGAGAAGAGGCCAATCCACAACCTCCTTTCAGGTAGTTGCAGTAAACATGCTGAAGTGGGAAGAAAATTGATTCTGAAAATATTTTTTCCCTATTTATTGGTTTTTTAAACAACAAAAAAATTAACTTGCATATGCACCCATGTGCTGTTGCTCCTGGACAGTGATGCGATTGAGCAGAGAAGCAAAGCTCAAATATTGGCTCAGCTCCCAAATCCCTGCCACAACTGCACAACTTTCCCAAAGCACCATAGCACAGATCTTCCCATGATATAACCCTGCATGACAGGTGAAGTTAGACAAGTAACATCAGTTAACACTAGTTGAAACAGCATATAATTCTCAGTCCCTCTCTTAAATAAATTATCAATCTAATACCACTCTGGCAATGCAGGGTTAAAGGAAGAGAGTAATACAAATGAGACTGTATGTATCTCTCTGCATTTATATAAATTCTATGTCTGTGATTCCCTACTGACTTCAGTTAACAACTATCAGTTTTCTCAAATGAATGCGAGAAATCAGACTTTATAATTACCAGCTGCTCCCATTGGTTCTCTGTCAATTAGCAGACATTGCATCATATATGTTTCTGGTAGAAGCACATGGATACAGCTAGTGCAAAAGGGGCAATAGGACAGGAGACTTAAGTTTTATGGACACCACATCCTACCTGAGATCTTTTTGAGTTACAGGTGCACAACAATGCTCCATTTGTGCTGGACTGTTACGGGAATGTCCCAAGACTATGGAGGAATGGAGATGCTGTAGGGGGCATTTAGGCCTGAATCCTTGGAGGTTTAGGGACACATGACAAGCAATCTCTTATTATCGTACTGACCTCTAAAGGTACATCAAATGGCTCAACTTCCACTTCAGTTGAATTCATCTTATCTGAAGGAGCAGCCGACTTTCGATCCTCTCCTGCTTTCTCAGTTTTGTCTTTTCCTTTGGGTGTTTTAAAGTCTTTACTTTTAGATGACAATTTAATATCCTTGATAACACTTGAAAACTTGGACTCACGTGCTCCGCCTGAAAGTATCTCTACAGCAATCTCAATGAAGAGACGCCCCCTGAAGGAGACCCCTTCTCCAAAACCTTCATTAAGCTCCTGGTGGTCATCGATGAGGCTGTGGTTCCGGGGTGAGCCATAGAGATTGATCCAGGCAGGCCCAAAGGTAGGCAAGAACCCTGGAGATAAAGTACATTTGATGGCACTTCTGTGAGGTGGTTAGCATGCTCTCCTCACTGTCTGCTCCAAGAAATCTTGTCTCTTGCACATCAAAAGCCAAACCTGGGCCCATTTCTGTGCAGGTGGGGACCATTTAATAGAGAGCACTGTTTTGCCTCTGCTAATACCCCACCTGGGACTCTGCTGGCATAGAGCTCTGTCTCAGAAGGTGTTTATAGCACATGTGCTGAGGCAGGAGGTCGACTGCATCTCTTGAGTACAAGAGTTTGCTGATGTAGACTGAGGGTTGGGACATGGTGGGAGAGGAATGAAGGCTTTCTTTTTTAGGCTAAAATGTTTCCAAGTCCATGTCACTACTCAGATTATATGAATTTTTCTTTTATTTTCTGATTAAGGACTCACACATTTGAATTGGCAGGTTTAAGGAGTTACTGTGCCGTTGCTGCTTTGTGATAACTGACCGTGTTCCACACATATATCACACAACAAAAACCAGGCTATGCCTGTAGGCTCAAACATCAGTGAAAAGACTCCATGTAGTGAGCCCCACCTCACGTAGGTGCGGACAACACATTTGTCCATGGTACCACCCTGGGCTGTGATAGCACCCAGCTGAGCATTACCTGAACACTTTGCTCTCACTGGGTACATCAAAAACACAAGTCTGCTCTGCCTTTGATTTTCAGTGATTTTCAGTTTTACCTTTATTGCCCATCAGAAACCCATATGAACTATAAACTTACATGAGTCATCCTTAATGGACTAGAGTAGACTATTGTCACAGTCACAAAGAAGGTACCAAATTATGCAGCAGCACTTTAACAAGAAAGACGGTGGCAGACCACTCTGCACCAAGCACAGTGCAATACAATGTCAAATTTGGCGACAGAAGGTCTCTCAGAACCAACACTTGATCTCTGGACACCCCTAAAATGGGATTAGCCAGTGCCCAGTTCCCATGGAAGTGGATTTTGCCTTAGGGGTGTTAACCTGGAACAGACATTTTCCCCTTTACCTTTGTCACCATCTTGCTCATTTGATATTTTCTTCAAATCAATGACATGGGTGGCTAAGGCCACATCATTCATGCTGCCTTCATCCCAGACCTGGATTTTGACTCTTCGACAGAGTGGAGGAAACATTTCCTTGAAGATAATCTGTTCATGCCACACCGGGTCTGCACAGCTCTTTTGCACTGATGTCCGGCCCTGAAATGAAAGTCCAGCAAACTTAAACCCAGAGGGGTCAAAGTCTGGAGAATGGCAATGAACGTAGCACAGATTTCACATAGCATCATTTCTCTAGTAAATTTTAGAGCACAAATACCTTATCTTGAAGGTACTCTGCCTTTTCTATTAGCATGTTTATTTTGCCCTCCATGTCTAATAAAAGACCACATTATGGCTAGAGAGTTCTCACCTGCAAACAGCAGAGCCTGGAATAAAATCTAACTCTTCAGGGCTCCATTGCACAAAATATATCTGTAAAGCCAGACTTTGGCATTTCTGCTGCAAATTGCACATCTTCAAATGGCTTTTGAAATATCTAGGTAGTTGTGATGTAGCGCAGTTTGTCTCATAAAAGATTAAATTCATTACAGCTGCCAGGCTGCATGTACCAATGGGATTACCTTAAATGAGGCAATTTATCTAGCAAAAAATGTGATTACTCTGGCTCACATTCTGAGCATATGCCTGTGTGCTAGAGGTATAGGTTCCAGAGCTATTCTTCTTAACCTGAAGGAGGTGTCAGTATTATCACAATGTGTGCAGTCACTGGCTGTGGTAGGACTCTTACTTTCACATTCAGTGGGGAGAACTGAGTCAGAAAAACCCCCAACACTACCTCTGAAACCATATTCTATACAGCAGTGTGCAAACTCACATCAGTGACCCATTCTTAGGTCTTTTTCAGTCCTCTGTTGAACCTGAAAGTGCTGCCTCATGCATTTCAATTTGTTAACCCACAATAGTTTGAAAAGTAACACTTTACAATTTGGTTTCACAACAAAACATGAAATGAGCATGAAGAACATTGTTCTCATGCCTGAAATATCTGGAAAGGACTAACTGGAACTGTCTCCAAGATTTCCTTGCACACAGAAAGCATTGCAGGCTTAAAATCATTTCCAGTTTGATTCTTTCCTTATTTATATTAATAATCAAGACTCCCTGACATGGTTGTACCCCAGAGAAACCAGGTTTGGGACATCCTCTATACTTCTGTTTCACCAGTCAGAAGCCCCTCTCAGCAGTTACCTGTCACACCATTTGATGATGAAAGAAGCAATGAAGCCAGGCAACACTGAGACAGTCTGCTACAATGCTTAGTCTACCCACAGAAAGCTGCAAGGGTCCTGAATTTCAGCAGAGTAATTCAGAAATAAGTGCACAGCCCTAGAATCCAGATTGAACCATCCTTACTGATTTCAGCCCTAGTTCCTTATTTGACTCTAAGGAGACCAGAACATAGCACTTACCTATTACCATGCTGGGCAAATCAATCTTGTAACCTGGTGTTTTAGTAACAGTGCTACAGAATCCTCTTTCCCCTCCCTACCTGCCTCTAATCTACTGCTGTAAGGCTGATATTAGATCTGCTGGCATGAAGTGTCTCCATCACTTTATTCCTGCATAGTTTAAGAACTGAAAATTTTCTGATGGTAGAAATATGTATTTTCCTTAATTTACATGACCATAAGTTAAAGCACATCAGCATAATCACCTGCCTGTAGCACAGCTAATAGGAAAGAAGGCCTACTTTTGTGATCAAGAGGATCCCAATTACCATTTGACCTGCAAACATGACCACCACATAGGGATCCACAAGGTCCTTACTGTCGCCTATGAATGCTTTGGTGACATTGGCCATGATGCTAGAGTTCATCTTCGGAAGTCCTTCTGCTTTGTAAATTCTCACATAAAATCTGGCCCATGGTCTTTCAGATGGAAAGCCCTTGGGGATCAAGAGGTTCCTAAAAGAAAAATAGAAGTCGTTTCCTTAAAATTCAAAACTCGGACAATGAAGTGATATTTTTTCCAATGGTATTGTCACCCCGAGTTAGCATGCATCCTGAGAAGACACAAAAAGGTGTATGAATTTTTTTCTGCATCTAAACCCCAAAATAATCTGGTTATCATGAGAAAATTATAATACAGTGTTACTCAGCAAACTTGTCTATGTGATATAGAATCAGGTCCATTTAGATCAGGTTGCTCAGGACCTTGTTCAGTAAATTCCAAATATCTCCAAGGACAGAGATTTCCCCCTCTATCTGGGTCCCTGTTACATTTGACCATCTTCATGGTAAAAAAATCTGTTCAGAAATTCCCTTGTTTTAACCTGCATCCAAAGCCTCTCATTCTTCTAATGTATTCACCTGAAAAGAACACTCTTCATGCAGGATACCCCTTAGACCACTCTTCTTAAGGCTCAAGAAACCAACACCACTGCCTTTCCCTGTATACACATGCTCCAGGCCTCCATCACCTTGGTGACTCTCCATAGACTTGCACCAGTATGTCAGCACTGACCAGAAACAATGCCCCAGTAAAATCTGAAGTATGCTGGGGTCATACTTATCACACTGAACTTCTGTATTTCACAAGGAGAATGATAATGCACTTGAGTTTATCAAAGGATATGGAAAATATCCACGCATACATATCTAACAGTGGTGAAGGAAGAGCTTTTCATCATATTTTTTCTTCTTAGTTCACTGCTTTAAGAAATCTTTAATTTGTTGCAGATCAATGAACCTCCTCTCAGGGATAATTTGGAACTTAGCCAAGGGTCTTGGCCAAATCTATCAGCTGCAGAGAAGTGACCCTAACATGCCTTTCAATTTAGTTGAGAGGATTGTAAAAACTCTTTTTGAGCACATCAGAACAGCCAGGTGCACAATGTTATCCTGTTATTAATGCTGAATTAACAAGCAAAGGATGGAAAGGAGGGCAGAGGACTTATTGAGGCATCCAGTAAAGAAGAAATCAGTATTAAAAAAGAAAAAAACCACAAAACAAACTATTGCAGTACTTTTCAATCTGCTCCTCAGTATCAGCTGTTTTCTGCGTAGCTTGTATTGCATCACCTTTCCCAGTCACACTGATGTCACACTTCAGGTATCCCTTGGCTCCTGTCCTAATGTCAGCAGGGTCTGTGAGAAGTGCCCACTTGTCACAAAACTGATGACCTGTAAGAAGGAAAAACTTAAACACTCAGATAGAGGATGCAAAAAATGCAAATATTTTCCTCTCCACTCCCAGAAAGGGCACATCAAACAACGCTTGTGCTTTCAGAAAGATAATGCTGAAGTACATTTTTTACCAGACACTTCTAGAAGGTCCAAAATGTGTGACCAAAAAAGGCAAACAAAGGATTGATCCAGAGCTTATCAGGAATAAGCTCATTTTCATCAATGATTACTAAGATTGGGACTGAAGACCAGTGGAAGGTTGGGTGATATTTCAGCAGTTGAATTAAAACTGAGGCTTTATGAGAAAAGGCCAACTCTTTGACAAGAACTGTCTGAAGATCTCAGAACTTTATGCCAGCAAAACCCTTTCTGGGAGCTTTGGCCAGGTATAACACTGGCAGACAGCTGAGAAATGGAGGACAGAGGGTGGACAGCCATCAGAAGAAGAAGTAGCCAGAAGCAGGTTCAGCTCTGTTTTTCAAGGGAGAAAAGCACAAGACAGTTCACCCACAACAGCCCTTGATGCAGCCCTGCTTCAACAACCCCTCCAGAAAGGCTCTAACATCTTACATTAAGTCCTTGGACATCTACAGAAAGTGGCTTAAACATATTCTTTTCCAAAGATCAAGAAGAGACCAGGTCCTTAAATATGGAAGAGAGGAAGGTACATGTTTTGGGAATGGTTGAAAAACACACCAGAAGGGGGGCAGGTGATATTTTCTTAGCTTCAAATTTCAGAAAGCACTGGAAAGCTCTGAATATGACAGGTCAAGTGGACTCATGGTCAACTCTTTGTCATCTGCACTCTCCTATTCTGGTCTGCTCCTCCTCGTCATGCTCTCACCATTTCTGCCACTCTCCATTCTTCTCCCCTTCCCTCCACTCCTTCTACTCCAACACACATGGCAGAATTTTGGATGCTCTGTAGCAAATGAGTGAAGCTGGGTTTCGTAGAACATTCAACTGCCCACTCTGACTGCTTAAAGAAAAGCCATCCTTGAGAAGTGCTTCCCACCAACAAGTAGACTGACTAAGTGTTTTCAGTGCTGAACTTTTTTCCAAGAGTTTGACTGATACTCTGCTATCCAAATAGGAATACAACCCTTCCAGAAACTTTTAAGTCCATCCCTTGGCATAAACCACAGGCATCTAAGTAGAAAAGTAGCTCATCTCACTCTCCTTCCCTGCCTCACATCTCATTTAACAGACAAAAACAGCAGAAAATGCACCACTTACCTAGCTGACTGTACACTGTCCCCAGATCTACTTTGAAGGAGCCTATCAGCACACTTCCAATCAGTTTGTTGTGCATAACCTGTTAGAAAAAGGATGGTTAAAGAATGTCATTATCTCTCTTCCCAGTCAGCAAAGAAAGAGCAATCCAGAGATCACATTTGGTTCAGAGGTAATAAGCAGAAGCATCCAGCAATACCCAAACCTGGGGGCACATAGCCACAGCAGATACGGCAAGAATTTGAAACATGTTTCCTACCCAATATTGTGACAGTTTAGAAAACAATATAGTTGCATCTGAGCAGGTTCATCCCAGGTCCAAGGATTATATAAAGAAAGAATTAGATGGATATGGTTTCAGAGCAGATGCAGTTATATTACTTATTCTGGCAGTTTTAAATAAATCATGATGGATATAAACACATGGGACATAAGTGGTTTCACACTAGGCTGCAGAAATCATATCACTTTCTGTGCAATAGCTGAATTGCCATAAAAACTGAGTACACTCAGAGGAGAAGTGTTTCTTTGCAACATTTCAATGTGCACATAAACCAAGAGACTCACTTCTGATTTACCTCCCACTATACTAATGAAATCAGAGAAGTGATATAGATGTAAATGAGATAGCAACCAGGCCCCAGTGAGTCTGTCTCCTTATTCTTCCTTCCAAGTAATGAATTTAATTTAATTCAAATTTAATTAATCATTTTCTACTACCATGATTTCCGGATCTATTTATTTCCTTGTCTGGTTTTCAAAATGTGGCTCCCTTTACAGATAAGGCAGAAGCTAAAACTGTATTTCTCAAAAAATGTATCTCACCTGGTTTCAGAATAGCTTAAAAAGTTGAAACCTAATTCTTGGCTATGGAAAAGCCTCTGAAAGAAGGCTGAATTTTCTGCAACACCTTGACCAAATTGCAAAGAGAAGCCAAGCACATTCAAGTCCACAGAAGCTAATCTAAATGTTGGAAGTAAACAACCAAGACTGACAGCATTTCAGGAATCTGGAAGACATCATACCCTCTCTTTGGAACTACACATCCTAGATAGGGATACAAGACTTCTGAAATTTTGCATTGGATTTGTAATAGGACTTTATTTTGGGTGTTTTTCTAGAGCAGGAGACAAATATGTCAAAGATTACTGACACCTTCATCAAGATTCACCAGAAAATTTAGAAGCCTTCTAGCTGAAATATAACATCATTCCCTGTTAAGAGCCTGGGGCTGCTGTGCCCCTGTGATTTAGGGAACATAACCAGTTGTCCTTGGTAATTCCTCACTTCAACATGGAAGCAGCTTCTAAGACAGAAAAATCAAGAGTGAGCAAAGGAGCAGCTTTATTTTACTCTGCTACTAAGGCTTAAAAATTAAACAACTTTCATGTGGGAAAGGAGCCAGTTAGAAACCAATGCTCCATACACTGGTACTGCTTTTCCTCAATCCCGGGTGCTGCCAGGTCCCATCATAGCACTGAACACTCCCCGCTATGAGGCTGGACTAGGGCACACAAGGGTGGGGAAAAAGCCATGAAAACTCTTGAGTTTCATCCTGAAGCCAAGCAATATTACAGCTTTGGAGGATGTACGTGGAATAGGAGTCTGTCCAAATAAACTGATCCAACTAGGATAGATTAAAGGGGGAAGAAGGCTGTAGCCTTTCTGTAGGGGGAAAAGAAATAAAAATAAAGAAATCTTCTTTAAGACTCAGAAACAAGGAGGATATGCAGTGATTCCAAGGTGGTGCTGGACTCATCCGAGCTGTTTGCTCATTTCCTCTCCATGCCAGCTTGTTCAAAGAGCATTAAACATTAAATGTGTAAACCTCACTCCTCTGTCCTTGAGGTTTGCTGTGTGAAATGTGGTGCCCTTGGGTAAATGCCCCTGTTCCCACTGAAATGATAGGGGTTTCCACTCCTGGCAGTACTGTTGCTTTTAACTGCCGAGGAAATATACCACTGCTTCTATCAAATGCTCTGCATCTTTCCTGGTACATTTTTTCCAAACATATTTTCTCTAATGCAACAAAGCAGATGAGCATGAAGCTTATAGCAAACACCTCTTGTCTTCTCTGAGAGGGAGCATCATATCCACACTGTATCTAATTAAAGTTCTGTGTCCTTCCACAATTGTTTGACTCTACAGATGACTGAAGGATTGCCTTCAGATTTTCTGAAGGAGGACAAGCATGCACAGTGTTAAACTGAGGAGTATTTCAGTACTGGAGATACAGGTTTAGCATGAAAGGGGAACCTGAATTTTACTATCGCATCACTACAAATTTGCTGGAATGCACTGGAAGGTAATAATGAAGAAAAAAATCTATTAAGTAGCAGGTGCTGACAAAGTCTCATTTTCCCCTCAAATGCAGTGTTTGAATCCAGCTAGACTGACTGCTGAGCTGATGGACAAGGACACTAATCTTTTTTGTTTTCCCTGAGCTTCCCTATGCAGATAAGTTCATTTTTACAGATTAAACAAATTCAGTGCATGAATGCTTGCTGGTAATGAAGGTTGCCAATCTTTGTTTCTCCTTAAGTAGGATTCATGCTAAGCAAGTGCGGTGAAACTTTTGATCCCTCAGGGTTTCCTTCATTCACAACACACAAAATTCCTCTCTTTGTTTTTATTCCCCTGATAGATTGCTTTCTTCAAAACTATGTTGCAAGGTAATGAATCTCTGTATTCAATAGCATACATGAGCACCACACTGGGTTAGTTTGTCTTTTGCGGGGGTTTTTTTAAAGTCATTTTTGTCCAGAAGACCTTTAATTTCTTAGTGTTGCACCTTCATCAGCTATAAATCGAGTTTGCTGAGCCTGATGAAACTATGCAGATATACAGCATATAAAGGTGATGCAATTTCCAATATCCCAAACACACTCATAAAGCTGGCTTTTTCCCCTCCACCACTGGATATATGGAATCTTTATCAGAAGAATGCAAGATTGGAAAGACTGGCTTTATCTCAGGGAAAAATAACTAGGCATCCCCCAAGAGCAGCGGAAGTGCACAAGAGTTGTTGACTTGGCTCTATGAACCATGTCAGAAATACGTGTAGGGGATGTACACTGGGATATGATAGCAGCAAGGAGATATCTACTCCCATGCAAAATATGGGCTATTTTCAGCCTGTAGAAAATTCTGTCCTCAGAGATAAGAGGAGATCAGATCTGCAGATACCTTATGTAGGTATGAACTTCATATATGTGAGCAGTGCATGTGATATAGAGCATTTCAACTGAACCTTAGGATTTAGAGTGTCAATTTACTCCAGCATTGAAAACCTAGTTGTCCAGTTGGCCATGTGTAAATGAGCAGTTTTTATTTTCTAGCTGGGAAAAATCACTCTATTAGCAGCTCAGAAAAGCAAGCAGAAGATGTGGCCTATAGATCCGGATCACTGCTTGTCTCTGTGAAACACAACCAGCATGGACCCTTTCCTGGTGTACATTTTTTAAATGGACAAAGTATTTCAGAGAAAAAGAACCTTTTCTCAAGCAACAACTCACTGTTCATTTGCCAGAAAAATCTCTGGTAAAGTGGGTGGACTTTTGGCAAAAAAAACCCCAGCTCATGAAGGGCACAGACTGTGATATTTCTAAATAATACAAATACAGCACTGTCCAGAGTCTCATGGGATCCTCAGTTCCTTAGCAGCTTTGTTAAATGTGGTGATGAGTCTCAGACAATATAATTAGCATGGCCTCATAGATTTGGACTTCCAAACTTCCAACATCATTAGCTAATGCCCCACATCCAAGAGCATATGTGTCTTCCACCAGGACTGTTCTGAGAGATGTCACAGAATCATAGAATCATTTAGGTTGGAAAAGACCTCTAAGACCATCAAGTCCAACTGTTAACCCAGCACTGTCAGGTTCAGCACTAAACCATGTCCCCATGTTACCATAAGCCTTAATGTAGCTGTAGATTTTTATATAGTTTTCTAGTCTTTTGCATTTGAAAATAGTTTGTAACCCCTGTACCACATACTTAAGCAAGATCCTAACCTCTGTGTTACATTTAAGTAG
>JAWWEU010000081.1:141641602-141651677 GCA_035583155.1 Acropternis orthonyx | reverse complement strand
TGGTCCTTAAGACCACTGACTCAATTTCAAAGGGGTGTGTAAGGGGGGTGGTTTGGGATAGTTTGTAGGATGGGTTATTTAGGCATTGGCTATGTTCTGTAGGTAAGATAATTAAGCAGAGTTATAAATTTGTAGAATGCTGTATGCCTGGCGCGCGCGTCATTGTACTCTGATTGCTGAAAGCTTTTAGCGGAACTTAGTAAAAGACCTTTTTTTGCCTTCACCCTGTCTTGGAAGTTTTCTTCCTTGGATTTACGGCAACACCCAGCTGTCACATCTACCCATCTCTTGAATACCTCCAGGGATAGTGACTCAACCACTTCCCTGGGCAGCCTGTTCCAATGCCTGACCACCCTTTCAGTGAAGAAATGTTTCTGAACATCCTCCCCAGAAACATTTGAGGCTGTTTCCTCTTGTCCATTTCCTCTTGTCCTATTATGTATTACTTGGGAAAAAAGACCTACCCTCACCTGTCTATAACCTCCTTTCAGATAATTGTAGAGAGCAATAAGGTCCCTCTATAGCTTTGCTGGGATTTTACATGCAGTGAGTAGTGGAACACTGGAGACCACTTCCATGCTAACAGCAACCAGACACAGACACTCCCAGACAGCCTGAGAGCCACTGCTGTGAATAAAGTACCTGGATTAATTCACTTTGGGATCCAAAGAACTGAGAGAAGCCAGACATTTCAATTCAGCCATTTGAATCAAGTAGCAGCTTGAAAATTAGAAGGATGAAGAAAATGATGACAAAAGCAAGCTAAGCTGAATTTTCTCATTCTACCTTGCTGATTGCCAAGCCAGCAATGAGTGTCCTTGAAAACACAGACTAAATCTTCCTTTAGGGTTATGTTCCTTCAAATCACTGCCAGCAGCCTCTCCACCTTTTCCTCTCCTCTATCCCTTCTCTTTCCCATACTACATGCTGACTTTATAGCACTGTTTGTTCCTAAAATTGTTTCTCTTTTTATTTACATTAAGAATCATTTAGAGCTGAAGTGACACAAACAATAATGACCTTTACTTACTGTGCTAAGCTTTCCCAGGTACTTACAGAGATGTTGATTATTTTGTCGAACAGCAACACTTGTGGTCCAACTAAATCAAACACAAAGTACTGTGGAAAAAGGTGACAGCAGGTCAGAATTATCTTTGTGCTGGCAGGCAGCACCATCAGCTGCATGGTCCAGCTTATTGTGTTACAGCACAGAGTCCCAGTGAGACACTGGGTGTGCTGGGGAGACAGTGGTGGACACAGCAAAACCCTTTCCTTGCCCCTGGCTCATGCCTGCCATGGCCCAGACCTGTTTTCTACTCTCCTCCTAGCATGGCTGCACAAGATTGCACTTCACAAGTACCCATGAGAGGGTATTGTCAAAGGGACAGGAGGCAAAAGGAAACCCAAAGAACCTCTTGGTTTTGGGGGTTGTTTTGGTCTTGTTTGTCACAAGAGAAAGCATATGTCGAGGAAAGGTTGAAACAGTGAAATAGTAGGAAAGATGGTGAGGGAGAAGTGTGGGCGGCACTATAGACAAAGCTCACAAATACATCATTTGACAAACTGCAGCAGGAGTGGGAGTAGGGCAGAATGAGTTGGAGAGGGCGGGCAACAGGATGGACAGAGCTTGAGAAGAGAAAGAGGAAACAGAACTAAACCCAATGGAGCTGTTGCTGGTGCCTGGCCCCCTGGACAGACCTCCCAGCTCAGACATGCATGTGCTGCAAATTTAGTTAATTCCCTTGGGGGCTACTAAATGGTAGAGTTCACCCACAACCACTGGAGAAAATGTCTATGTTAAGAGAAAGCACCTACCTCATTGTAGAAAGGGGCGTTTGTGCCTTCCTTCACTGTTGTTTGCTTCTTCTCATCACCTATCTCAATGGTCACCACAGGATCAATGTTCTCACCCACCAGTTGCCTGGCCTCGATGATGGTGATGGCAATCTGTGGGGCACAAGGACACCATGTGCACTCCTGGGCTCAGGTCCAGACTGCCTGAGGAGTTTGCAGGCACACAGGGGCCCTCACCCCCAGCTCACCTGATAGTTCTGGGATTTCATCTCATCTGCATGAATTCTGGTCACCAGCTTTGCCCTGTTTAAATGACAAAACAGGTCATTAGGCATCTCTAGCCAATAGCTGGCACTTGGACACACATTAGAAAGACTTCTCGACACTAAGCTAGTATTGTTTATGGCAGGTAGGTTGCAAACTTTTAGGCTTGATTTCAGCAGCAGAGACCACCTCTGTTCTCATACACTTGTTAATAGGGAAATGTTTCACATTCACGCAAACCAGTGCAGCTACCAGTCATGCATGGGAATGATTTCACTTGCTGATGCCATCAAACCTATCTCCATTCTTCCCTTGTATGAAAAAAACAACTACACAAGATCTTTGCTATAGACTGCTCTTCCCTTTGGGTCATTTTCTTCAGCAGAACGCATTAGCACAGTTGAGGCACCCTCAGGATCCATTGCAATCTCTCCTCTCATTAGATAGCACCTGGTGATATCATTGAGCTGACAATATTTTGCTGACACGTACATCTGACTCTGTCACGTGGGAGAGCAGGAGTAAAGGGATGACTGCTGTCAGTAAATGGATTATTAGTCAGCAGATGTATTGTCCTAGGTCTGTGCCATTCCCAAGAAGGATAGAAAAGTCATTTTGGGGAATGTTAGATAAGATACATGAGAGAGTACCTTTTCCTGTTTGGGTTTAAGGACTCAAAAACGTTGGACAGAGCATCACTGTTCTTTAGGTCTTTCTCTTCCTCTTCTCTTCTTGTGAGAGTGTCATGGAGAAGAATTGCGCCTTCATCAAGATCACCTGATGAAGAAAACAAATAAGAAAGTATAACCCACATCTGATTTCTACTAGCAAAAAGCTCACTTGGAGCAGAGCGGTGAATTTATCAGCATGAACTGAATATTTTAATTTTCTGGATGTCCCAATTAGAGATACAGTAGTGGTTTCTATTGAGCAGCACAGATTACAGTGGCAGCTCCCTTCCTGTGCAAACCACTAGGCAGGTACACATGCAACTTTTGCTTCTGTTGCAAGGAAGCCAGGCGTAAGCCAGCTCCACAATGTTCCTCCCTCAGCAGTCTTGTGTAACATCGATGCTCCCCAGCTGCCCACTGGCACTTGTCCAGCCTTCCTAGAACACAGGGAAGGTGAAATTGTCTCTGTATCTGTGTAGGCACAGCCTGTTCTTCAGGCGTTAAAGGAAAGCCCATAGTTTTGCACCTGTAGTACCAAGTTTCCATGACTGCCCTCCATATCCTATTTACTTTACAGCATACTTTGATTATGGGCTTGCAGTAGCCTGTATTGTTTGCTCTGAGGCTAAAGCAGATAAAACTTCTTCCCAGTTGGGAGGAATGTCTTGTAATTAGTAAGAAAATGGTCTTTAGTTTTCTCTGCTCCAACAGCCCAAACCAGTTCCTGAAAGGACCAGAGGATACCTTTTTAAAAATAGTGCCTTTTAGCTTGCCATTAAACACATGCTTCTGTTTCTGCCCAAACATAGGTCAAGACACATGTGGCTGGTTTATTACAACACTTTAATTCAAGGGCTACTCTAAACTCATAGTAGTCTAGGTTTTAAAAAATTCATGAAATTTCAGATATGAGACTACAAAATAAAACTACAAAAGGTGAAGACTTTGTTGTTGATGAACTACAGGTTTGAGTGAATTGGAGGACTGTGGTGATAGGAGAGAAATAACAATGGTAGGATGTGCAGGGGAATGTATCCTTAGTTTGGAAACCAATGGTACATTCAGGAAAAGAACTAGGAGAATCTGTGTGTCTTATGGGTGTACACACATCTGTATAAAATAAAATAAAATAAAATAAAATAAAATAAAATAAAATAAAATAAAATAAAATAAAATAAAATAAAAGTTTTACATTTAAGGGGAGAATTGCTACTAAGTAAAGTTCCCAGCTTTATTGAGCCAGCCCATCCAGCCATCAGAGCCTACACAGGTTGTGTGTTTATAGTTTCTAAAAGAAGCAGAGCTTCTAGAGGAATTACACTCTTGTAATTAATTATCTAGAATAGAAAAACAATGTTTTCAAAAATGTGCCATCTCTCTATTGTAAAATCAGGCAGACATTTTTAGTTTACCAAAGTGAGCAGTCTGAACTCACAGAAGCTAGATGTGGAGTTAATGAAACAGTTAATGCAAAAAGAATTAGCTCTCTTTTATTTGGAAGTGATAAAGAGTTTTGCTGCCTGTTTTATCAATACTAAGCCCTGAGACACAATTAAAATGAGTTCACATGAAATGAGATCTCATATAATCTCCCACCTGCTCTTCCCAGTTGCAATATTGATTTATGAGGCCTTACCCAGTGCATCTTTGTTTGAAATAGTCAGCCCTTTCTCATCTTTTTTCTTCTTCTTCAGCTTCATTCCAGCAAACAGCCTCTTTCTGAAAAAGTAAAGAAAATTGATCAGTGCAGTATCTTTTCTGTGCTGGACTCTAACTCAAGGACCTGTTAAGAGGAAGCTTTGATTTCCAAGCAAGATCATTATATTCTGAATTTCCTTTTATTGGAAGGAAACAAGAGAAATCTCTGATTTTATGCTTCAACTAATTCTATTTATTTTTAAAATTTGCCCATGTATAGGCAAAAATAATGAGAGAAGAGCAAAAACTTCTGTTCAAATCAAGACAGCAAGAGGCAAAGAAAGGAAATCAAAGACTTCCCGCACATGTAGTTCATATGCCTGTGGCAAGACCAGAGATAAAAGACAACTTACAGGATCCAGATCAAAAGCAGTTTTCCACTGAATTAAGATAAATATAAATGCATTTCTGTAAATTCCTTGGTGATGACACCCACAGTGTTAGTGGCACATACACCACAACAGCTTTGCCTTTTATTTAATTAGCTCTCACTCCCTTCCAGCAGCAAAGCCATGATCAAGCCTGGTCTAGGGTTTCTCCTCAAGCTGTGTTAGGAAAATGCTTCTGCCTACCATTAACACCAGCTATCACTGCATGGGGCTTATCTGCTTCCTTCCTATACTGGATTACGGAATTAAAGCACCTTAAAACCAATCAACCCAGTTAAAACTTGGTGAGGTCCTTTTCCAGATCATGCCTGGATAAAGTGACTCTGTAGCCTCATTAGGTCTTCCTTATTCCTTGTGTTCAACTCATTTTTAGCCACAACTCGATGCCAGAAGCCTACCATAGCCACCCAGGAATGTGATGCATTTACAGCGTGAGATGCAGGCAGGGGAGCATGGCTCCAGCTCATTGCCATCAGAGGTAAACCAGGGCAAGGCAGTCAGCAGGGACCCACAATGCAGTCCTGCCTCTTGGGGAAACTCATGGCAAAACACCCATGGCCCTGAGACAGCTGCCAAGCTAAGCACCTAAAACACCTCTCCCAGCATCAGCATGGGGCCAGGCTGACTGTTCAGAGGCCTCTGCTGGTTGTCCTTTACCTATTTCACTCTTCTATTGGTCCTGCAGCTCTTCAGTGAACAGAGAACAGAGAGTAGGGAGAAAGAGCCAGTGTGTTTTGTAGAGTTGGCTTTTAACAGGGAGTGAAAGGAAATATCTCTACAGATGTCATACAGTATCCTCCTCTCAACAAAGACCCACCATCTTCTTGGTTGCCAGTCAGCCTCATCCCATAAAACTGTCCCATGTCAGGGTCCAGAAGCACTGGTCCTGCAACAGGACACTGATGCTGTTCTGACACTTCACAAGCACAGAATTAAGTATGACTACAATACTAAGAACTTCAACAGTCTCCAATTCACCGCTGACCTACTGCTCCAACTTCTGCTCTGCCATACCCTAGAGCCAAGCAAGGAGCTGATACACTACAGAGAAGGAAAACTGTGGGAAGAAGATGGGACTTCTCCCCTTTGCCCCTGAGCCCAGCTCAACACAGCATCTATTCTCAGCAATGCGGAAAAGAAACACCATTTTCTGCAATAAAGCTGTGCTCAGAGAGCCCCTTTCAACAGAAGATTTTGGAGAAGAGATGGGAAGATGCCAGCTGTCCTGCAACTGACTCCCTGAGAAGTTAAAGTGGGTGATTTAGCACAGTTATCCTCACACTTTGGGAAAGGACTGGTTCCTTTTTGTTTATCTTCATCATTTTCATCTTTTCACCCTTTTTCAAAGTGTGTGATTTTAAGGTACATGATTCATCATTCAAGAGGGAGCTGGGGAGTGGAAATCAAATCTCTGACCACTGGAGCATGCAGTTCAATTTTTCCAGGTCTTTGAATGTTTTTGAAGGCTTGAATCAGTATTTAACAATGACTCTTAGAGTCTGCTTATGTCTTTTCTTGCTTCCAATCAAGGCCTGGTAAAACAGCCATAGGAAACATAACAAAGGAAACATATACAAAAGTTCTTCCTTAATGATAAACTGGGCTGTGGTTGGAACAGAAGTGGGCAGTAATGGCCCCTTGGCTTTGAATCTCTCAACAAAAACAATAAAAAAAATAGAATAAGAAATCAATAGAACCAGACTGACCTTGAAAGATTATTTTCATTAAATAAAACCCTGTGGAATTAAAATTTTTAATTAACCAGACCAATCTGACTTACACTCAGAAATCCAAAGTCATTTCAAATTATTCACCTGTCTTTATTTGATAGTGAAAATGTAACTCCCATTTTTGCAGAGTTTACCTGCTTGCTGAAACCAATATCGTTCAGATTTTGTATTATAGAGAAGTGAAATATGTGTCTCAGTTTGCAGGCAAATTGGTCTTTTTTCAATTTGAAATGTCAAGAAAAACATTTCAGCATGTCTGAAAAATTTAATTCTGAAACGTTGAAATTATGTGGCTTCATGTTTTGAAAATACACTTCTTTACACCTCATTCTGAGAGCTGTAACATTCACTAAATCCTACACGAATTTGTGAGCAGTGGTGGATTTCAACCCACTTAGGACTTCACTTTTATTAGTACATTGCTCTGTACTATTTTCCCAATTACTGCTTCCATTGGCTCACGAGGAGCTCTCTGTGGTCATGATTTCATACTACAGTTCTTCTGAGGAAATAAATATGCTCCATATTTCAGAGGGAGAAACGACCTGTGTTGCTCAAGAATTTTGTGCTATTGACTCTATTGACAAACAAACCAGGGGGTGAGAGTCAAACACAGAGGATTTAGTATAATGGCAGCATTTTTCAGGTTCTCTGCTGGCCACAAACATGCAGTGACAAACACTCAGCACATTTTTTTCTACTCTCATCAGAGTAGAAATCAGTAGTTTGCCTAAATTGCTGTAGGTGTAAAAACCTACCTGGGGAAGCACACAGTCCAAGTAGCCAAAACAAGCAGGCACCTACGAGCTGAGTAAACCTGATAGCAACCAGAGCTCAAACATCTGAAATTACCTGCAAACGCGAGGTGCATTTAGCTATCGAGGAAAAGATATTACAAACTGGAAAGGAAAGCTGATAACATTTAAAAATTGTATTCGGAGCAAGCAAATTAAGATTATTGAGGAGGCCCAAGAAGAATGTCAGCAATGCAGGGCACAATAGCAGAAAATGCACAACTTCTGTGTGCCAAAGAATGCCAAAATTTGACCAGTATGAGTGGAAATGTAGTACTCAGACAAAAAATGGCTCAAGGAAACCAAGAGTAAGAGGGAGACTGGAGGGAATGACCATTAACAAAGCCTGATGTTGAAACTGGGCTGTCTTCCATGATTCTTATGCTTACATAACACTGAAACTGCTTAAAACCAGAATTGCAAAAGGTGCCACAGAGTGACAGAAAGAGAAACAGCCAAGTTCACCATAACTACATGGTGCCAATCTATCTTTGAAGTAAACTTGATTTCAGTCTCAGGTTTTCAGTCTGGGCACGGAAGGGCATCAGAAAGCACAGGAGCTGTCCTGCACCCCTGGCCTAGGTGGTTACCATGGCCAAGGGAAGCTGTGACCATGAAGAGAAGAGTCCCTCAGCAGTACCAGAGAGGCAGCAAGCACAAGTCACATGCAAGGCTCAGCTATGGGAAAGGAGGAGTTTGTTCTCCAGGATGGCAGGGCACCATTCACTGTGCATGGGATTTGCCAGACAGAAACTTCTCTGTAAAGGTCTAAACTAAGTAAATGACATTTTTGGGGAACTGAAGGTATCAGTCCTTCACAAGAGAGAGGCTCCATCACTTTGATATGCAAACTGCTTTTCATCCAGTGCCATCCAGTCTAATAGTGCACATGGGTAACAGCCATGCTACTTAATAAAACCATTTAGGCTTCTTTAAAACATTCTGTGGATACTCTTTTTGTGGCAGACAGTTTGTTCTCTTGGAAGGAAGAAAAGGCGTAATCTTTCCTCAACCTTCCACAAAATGTTTCTCTTCACTGCATCTTCAACATAAAGTCAACCAGCTGCTGAAAACTTGAAAATTACTCCACTCCCAGTGCCCAAGGTGGCATAAATTTTAACAAGAGAAAGTTTCAGCCTTCTGTGCAGTTTCTTCAGATTTGATAATGTCCCCAAACTTATTCCTGCCTATTGGTATCCCTAAGCCAGACATAAAACTGTGTGTCACCTCTAGGTAAACCCCAGAGATGTGAAGAATTGTCTCTCGTTCCCAAAGGACATCCTGGCTATCAGTGAGACACAAGCATGGCACTGCAAGAGCCTGGGAAATCAGAAGAGACTTGGGGTGTAGAAGAAGTCACTCACCTGTCATGGACCTGTGGTGAGGTTGGAGGTTGTTAGTGTTGTCATAGTACTGACAAACTTCAGTGAAGATTTAGCCCTCATATGCTACATGATGCACAAATACAGACAAGGATTTTCTTCCTTTCTGGATCCAACAAGTTAACTTAAGGTACAATAAAACAATTTAATGTGCAAAGAGAAGTAGATGAAAGAATTCCTGAGGGCTACCAACAGGTTTCCCTTTCTAAGTGCCTTGATTAGAAGCAATTAAAAATCATCCACGCTAAACACCAGCAGTGCTTAGTTCAAAGAGGACTGAGTTTCCCAGCTCCTTCCACACGGGGATTGTAAAAAAATTTGGAGTTAGGACAACTTTTTCTCGTCTGCATATGTACAGTAACACTGTGGGCCTTACTTTATAACTTTGATTCACTAAGGTTTCTTTGATATGAATAGTAAATAAGAGTAGGACACCAACTGTAACACAGCATTTGACTGTACTCAGTTCATGCTGAATTTGCACCAGAACTCTATAAATACAAGGGTTCATCTCCTGTTATCAGTCCACTGGGTCTCTGAATCAATTCTCATACTCTTTGAAAAAAAGACTCACAAATTGCATTCTCCTCTCATCAAGGTTCATCCATGGCAGCTTCCAGCTTGTAAAAAAACCCTTTCATGCTCTTTCTTTTTCATTTAAGCTGTCCCACCATCACAGAGACCTCCTGATCACTTCTGGCACAGCATAATATTCTCTCAGATAACCAATAATTGCAATTTGCTGACCAAAAAAAAGCACTTCAGAGTTGTCAGTATAAGAGTACAAGTGACCTTACTAAAACTGAATTTCCTTGGAGTTTCTCCACATTGTTTAGACTTAGTTTCTTCCTCTACTAGAATCCTTTCAGAAGTGTGTGTGCTTGGAGAGTTGACATATGAGGAGACTGGCTTCTTGCCGTGGGAATGGTCACACATCATCCAGAGACAAACAGACACTTCTGGGGTGCAGGTTATTTACCTTACTCTAGACACTTACTGTAGGATGGCAGAAAACACTTCTTCATCAGTTATGAAGTCAGAAAAATAAGCTGAGCCAAATAAACACAGGCATGTGTAGCTCAAGGAGGGACCTTCCATCCCCTCCCACAGAGCCCCTCTCAGTGCAGTTTTCTAGCTCTTGTTCAAGCAAAACCCAGTATTTGGCTTAACATGCTGTTATGGATTTAACATGGGAATTCTTCTTTCATCTACCAACCCTGTACCTCAGAGGGATCACCTTCTCTCTCTTTTTTTCAGCCGTGGAACCAGGAAAGACACTGCATGCCCCACAGAAAAGAGTTCCACCTGGCCCCCTCATGAACTGCTAACGATGGATCATTTGCAGCAGCTTGC
>JAWWEU010000081.1:141566356-141605620 GCA_035583155.1 Acropternis orthonyx | reverse complement strand
CCCTCCGCTCCGGGCTTCACTCCCAGTCCAGGCGGGTGAGGGAAAGGGAAAATTCTGCAACCTTAAACCCATAACACACAATTAAAGCACAGGTTAGAAAATCACGTACATGATGCTGCTCCATCTACTGCTTCTTTCTCATCTGACATCAAAAGGCATTGAACACAGTATCAGCAAGAGGCCACACACATCTTGGCCAATAAAACATTTGTGTGTTTTGCTCCAAAACCCACCAGAGAAGTTGGTTTCTCCTCAGCTTTGCCCAAGGCAGGTAGCAGCCCAGGCTCACTGCAGATCATGCACTGTTTTTGGCATGTGAGGGTGGAACTGAGCTCAAAGCAGGAGACTGGAAACAGCACATGGCATCCCCCCAGAGGAATACCAAACACACTATTTCTTACAGAGCAGTAGTCTCAGTACCTGCCTGTACTGGGCAAGGGCAAGAACAGCCCTGTCCCAGCTGGAAAGCCTGCTGGCTGCCACCTCTGCCCCCTGCCATCCCTACACCTCACCCCTGATGGCACATGAAATTCAGAGAGCTGCATGTTTTCCACTCTAGCCACAACAGTGGACCCAAAATACCCTATGTCAGACTGACAGCCCTGCATGGGGGTGTTTTAATTACAATTTCCAAGGGCTGAGTTCTCAGTGACAGAGCACGGCACTGCCATAGCTCAGCCCACACTGTGAGCAGGGCTTAACAGAGCTGTCACAATGGCTTTTTGTTGCCACATCATTGCTGGAGACATGACCTAAAGATAGTTAAATATATGCAGAAAACGTCCATGCTGAAAATGGCCTTTCTCACCTAAGCACTGAGTGGCAGCAAATATAATAGTGTCACTGTTGCCAACAGACCATCGACTGCAACTCAAGTTCCCAAACACATTTCTCATTTTTCAGCACTTAATGTCTGCTTCAAACAGATAAGAAAGCTGCCAGCATGATTTGCAATCACAACTCAATAAACGTTTAAAGACAAAGGGTTTGTGTCTTTGCTTAAAAACATTGTTTGGATTTTTTTCTTTTCTTTGTTCAAGATACAAAAACTGTGTTATTCTTTAAATTTTCAACTCAGGTGGTTGCCTTTTTGAAAAAAGTGTCAGACTTGAATGATCTGTAAAACCAAGAACAGCTCTTCCAGAGTCTAATTCCGTGACTTCTCAACCTCTTTAGAGCAGATAACTAAAATCCATTTACAGAAATCCCAGCACTCTGTTCAGCTCTTGAATACTTTGTAGAGAACTACACCACAAGCATCAGAGCCAAAGCTTTGTGGGCAGCAGGTTTTAGGCAGGGATTAAACCCTGTGGGAAAGACAGTTGCTTAAATAAAACTCTTTTAGCAGACAGATACTAAGCCCTCCAATCCTTTCTGCATTACATTCTCAGAAGTGCAACTCCACCCAGACCTGCTAACACAGATAATACCAGCTGGTGCTCCTGTGCATAAAATAAATATACAAGCCATACTAACTTCCTGTCTACAACAGTCTAATAGGTTTTAAAGATATAAATTGTTATAGTATGATTACAGGTCATATATTTGGGTTGGGTTTTTATTCCCATTAGTTTTCCATCAGGATTTTATAATGAAAATATCAAGTTAAGTCCAAGGCAGGTGGTTCACAAAATCACACTTGGAATTTAAATATTTACAATAAAAAACCCAAATATTAAATAGGACAGCAAAATGCCACGAAGCTCAACTGAAGTCTGCAGACACCATGGCAAACTTTCAAACTATAATGACAAAATATTGTTCATTAATGTAGCATCCTCAGTCCCATATTCAGATGAGTGTTTCAGATCTGCTTCATGCTTTAAGTGTTCAGACAGCTCTTCAGCCTGGAGAGCCTCAGCTCAGTTTTGGTCACTTCCTTGCTGCCTTCCTGAGTGCTTTCAGTCAAATCCATTCAAAAGGTCAAAGGGTGTCTCCCTGACCTGCCATTTTAGGAATGTCACACAGACATATTTGCAATTTTTCACTGGTTTCTTCCAAGCACAGTCCCATGTTTCATGCCCTTACAGTCACACTCTATAAAATGCCCACTTGTGTGCTTTGCTGCAGAACCAACAAAAATTGTTATAATAATAATAATTTTTATTGACTGTGCAAAGTATTTAAAGAAAAAAAAAGAGAAAGCTCCAGAGAAAGCTCTGGAGTACAGGGGAAAGAAAAGGTTACCTTCAAGAGTCATTTCTCCATTTCCTTAAAATAATTTGTATTCTTTGAAATTAAGAGAAGAGGATCTGGACTGTGACGTGACATTTTATTGTCTTTGCTATTTGTGATACAATTAAACATTTTTTATTGATGAAAGTTTCAAAAATTTTTCTTGCTGCATAATTGATGCCACAGATGAGAATTTCAGGTTTTCCTCCTGAAGCTGTGCAACTGTGCTCAATTCTCAACTTTGTGTTATAGAAAACCTACTCCTGGCCCATGATGTGAGCATAAACTGCTGATGCTACAATCAAAGGCAAAAATCCCCTCAACATAGGGGCTTTTTTTATATTTTATGACTTTGTTTATGCTGGGAAGACTCATGCTGGCTGGACACGTAAACACTGCATCTCTGATAGCATGCGGAACAACGACCACTTTGGCCAATTTTAGTCACTTCATGACAATCACACCTTGATCATCTGCCTTGAAATGAGGCAGCACCTAACACAGAAAGCTGTGCTGTTTTCACAGGGTTACCAGATTTAGGTTTTAATTAGCTCCAATCTATTCATTAACACTTCTGGTTTCTTCTTGCTCTTCAGCATTCAATGTAGGAGTTTTAATCAACTTACCAAGTGGGACAAAGATGACTTTTTGCTATGCATTTATATACTTAAGATCTGTCTCTTAAAAGCATCTGACAGAAACAGCTGATGTGGATCGCCCTGGAGGGTCTCTGACAGGGTGATAAGGTAGGAGGCTTTTCTGCATTTCACACATAGACTCACCTGAGAGCATTTCCTCCAGAGGCACTTGATGGGGAGACTCATTTCAGAGCAGGGAAAGAGGGTATAGAAGATAAGAACACATACATGGTACTATATACACACATCGCACAGATACAGCCACAACTTCCCTACCAACTTCACAGAACTATCCATTATATCCCCAGAATTTAGCAGCAGCAGGCAACATTGCACAGGAGCTCTCCGCATCAAAGACAAGCCTGTCCCTGCCATGCAGAACAACCTTCCAGTAGCTTTCTGGGCAGTTAAAGTTGTAAGTTCAGTCATGTTTGCAAATCAACAGTGAATTCATTCCTTTGAGGTTTGATGCTTTTTAGACACAGCCCAGTACAGAGGCAGAACTAAGCTGGAACACTTCCTGAGGTGTCTCCCTCCATTCACCCATATTTGACCTTCTGCTGACTCAAGCCCTGGCAAGAGTTCTGGCAGTAACCCTGGGAAGGTGTAAGTTGAGGGGAAAAGATCTCCCTCAATTCTACAGCAGCAACACTGTGTTCCGCAGGTACCATGCAAACATCGCAGTGGCAGCTGCAAGACTTTCTGACTCTGACCTTTCTCCTTAAAAATGCCACAGGGGTGAAGCACATTTTAAAAAAAATTATTAGTAAGAAGGTATCTATATTGCTTATAGCAAATTCACTGGTGGCCTACCCATTTTTATTTAAAAATAAAATGTCTCAATGCAGTCACAGTCATTGTCTTCTGTGCCATTTAGAGCAAAGATAAGCCTACAGCAAAATTACTTGATACACAGAATGGTTCTGTAACTTTTGGAGCTAGGAGCTCTATTTCTAAATATTAATGAAGTGTCCCAAATGTCAGAAGACCTTAGTCCATTTTCATTTGGTTTAAGCATTCCTTCCTTACCTCAAAACTGCAGTCTCTGCCCTGAGCCCACTCCCCACATCACCCATCCACAGGCAGCCTGAGAAACCACTGAGCACTGAAGCCTCAAGTACACATGTGACAGACACAGCCATCCAATAGGAGTTAAAAGAGGGTGTCCATGCTGTTGCAATAATAAAGCCTAGAACTGCTATTGTGATTAAATACAGATCGACAGCAGAAATTAATTCTTCCTGAGTCTGACCCGTGTCTCAGCAATGTGGATGAGCTTTGGCAGATGGGGATAATCTTTCCCCACAGCTGTAATTAACATGATGGTTTCATCATTACATGGGAATTTAGATTTGTTTGGAGATTGAGATAAAAAGCCTACTGGGATCCTGGTGTCTGTATTCATTATTTACTGAAACGTCAGCATCTAAATCAGGGTTGGACACAGACAGCTATAGGCACTGAATTTCAAGAACATGCTTCCTGGTCTGCATCTGTAGAACTGGGGACACCCCAGGGACTGACACCAAGCCTGTTCCCTTCAGTACCACCAAAATCCTCCAGTTTCTAAATACCCAAAGCCAAACATTCTCTGGTTCTTTTTCCACTGTAGCTCACAGTTAACATGATAGAGATGCAGAAAAATGAGGCTAATGAAGTGTAGCTCGAGCATCCAGACTTCTGGACTTTCTTTTACAACCACAACTGGGATGTGCAAGGCTACATTACGATGCAATGCAGCTCAGGGGTGGCAAAATGAGAAACCTGCAAAGGGCCGTGTTTGTTATGTCCACAGTACTGGGATGGGTTATCAGTCAGGCAGTGCAAGAGCAGCTGAACAGCAGGATGAAAGATCACTGCAGTCACCTGCTGGCTGTACCTTTCCCCAGCTAACCCTGATGAGCTCTGTGTTAAGCATATTAGATTGGCATTAAATAGGTCAGGGTGCTCAGACATGCTGCTAAGCCCTCCAGCCCAGCCTTCCCACCTGCTGCCTTGCTGAAGTCCTCTGATGAAAGGAAACTGAACCTGTGGTTTCCTCAGCAAAGACCTAAGATAAGCCAAATTTAAGCTAGTGGCTTTCCTGCAGCCTAACCCTGGCAGAAGGGAGCTCAGCACAGCTGGCTCATGGACCCGGCAAGCACTGGCTGTGCTGCAGAGTCCTCAGGAGAGAAAGTACACAGCTAACTCAGCTGGGCTCCCTCTGCTGCACTTGCAGGACCAAAAATGCTCTTACAGCACACAAAGTTTTGCAGGGGTGATGGCAGTCAGTCCTCACGGCCCCTCATTAAGGCCAGTGACACTGGATTTGCACCTCACTGACCAAAAAAAAGGCAGAGAAACAACTTGCAAAGGTTGGTGGGAGCTGGCAGCAGTGCTAATGTGAAGAGTTGAGTTCCTATGCCCAGTTTGACCTGTTGTTCTTTACCTGTGAATGTAGCAGGGAGCAAAGAATGTGAAGGATATCACTGCCTCTCACTCAGCACCCTGTGGTCCCAGACTACGGACAAAGTGCTCAGCTCTGCCTCTCACCTGAGAGTCAGGTCTGACACCCTGACAACATGCCAAAGTGACCCTCCAAGGGAAGAGTATAGCCTGTTCCCAATGCACCTCAGCCTGCTGAGATGAAACAAAACACTGCAAGGTCTTGGGGGCATCAGAGAGAAGCTCCATACTCACACAAGCTATCCAAGATCACATCAGATCTGTGCCACTCTTCCTCTGTACACCCACATTGCTTATGCCCCTGTCTACCTTAGCAGAGTTTCTTTAGAAAGACCAAGACAAAGAAATTCATTCTGCATTTGGTGATGGCATCTTTCCTCCTGAAAATGACTGACATCAATTTCCAAAGCCTTTTCAAACTGATCCACTGCAAGGAAGTTTTGCTTTCAGATCATTTCCCATAGTTGCTCCAAAGCAGTACATTTCCAAAGGCAGCGCTACAGCTTCCCCCTACCCACTGCATGAAAAAGTAAACCCACTCTGGAGACAATATTTCCATTTTTTCTGCAAAGCAATAAGTCAGCAAATTAATCTAATTCACTCCCAGTGCCAATCATTGACATCAGGGCAGGAAAGAATTGCACAGCATTTCCCAAATGCAAATTTTCACCATTTTGTAGGGATAAAATATGCTGAGGCTGGAATTGCTCTACAGCACCAAATAATTTAAGAAAGCACTTTCCTGAGACTGGCTTTGGAAGCAAGGTGACTATGAGGTATCTGCTTACAGGATCATGGCAAAGACACAGTAGATACATACCCTCATGGTGGACATTTTAAATTTTTATAAACCATGCTCAGAATGGGAATTTACAAATTCTGCTAGGAATTTGACGAAACCCAAGAGGGAAACTTTCCATCTCCATACACGTGTCAGGTGTTTGAGAAGTGAAGACAGCAAACTGGCTCACTGGAGCTGCTATAAAAAGCCAAAACCCTCAACGAAGTATTCCCAAGTGGGAAGTGATACCCATGGACATTTTCTGTCATATGCTGTTTTCTTCTCTCCTCTTTTGAACATTTTTAAGAGAAAAAAACTATAAAATCTGAAGGAACAGGAACACAAATATGTTCAGCCCATGCACATCTCGACCCCAGCAGTCACCTGTGGCCCCATCATCCACAAAGCCACCACAACCAAACCCTCAGTGGTTTCCATTTCAGCCACTCCATTGTTTTGACTCATAACCAGGTGAGTCCAGAAGTTGGAGCTGCCTTCTTAATAATCCCCTAAATCACCTTGAAATCAACTGGGCTGGCCCAGTCTCTGCACAGAGCCAGGTCCCCTTAGGGCAGCTTTGCACAGTGAGCAAACTGCAGGGTGTCCAACCTCTGCAGAGCTCCCTGTGGCAGAAATTTGCTGAGAAACAGCGGATGGGAAGCAGGGAGGGCTGGTTTATCCCCCGAGTCAGTATGTTTCAATATGCCCATCTGCAAAAGTCCAAACTAATTTGGAGGTAGGAGCCCAGTTCTGCAAAACCTTTTTTTCTTTCAAGCTAAGCCTGATCCCAGAGGTTACCTACAATCTTTACCAGACATGCATGATGATTTAAAAATCCCTTATTTGACAGATTACTTCTTTGAAGCACTTGAACATTTTCTGTCATTTTTCCCTTCATGTGCAAGTAAAGCTGGATTTGCAGTTTGAAGCTTACTATCAAATTAGCTCAATTTTTAAACCTCAGAGACCATAATGTATGACAAAGCAAACTTTAAGCAGATAAAACCTGGAAGACAACGTGAGGACAGAGGAGGGGACAAGCAATGCTCCGGCAGAGCTACCAGGCAGCTCAGGTATGCCAGTGTAATGCCCCACAGGGGCACCTAATCCCACATCAAAAATAGCCATATTCCAGAATGATGTCTCCTCCTTCAAGAATAATTACCCTCTTCTGAGACACCATTCAATTCCCTGCTCCAGAAAAATTAAATAGTGATTATGACTGGAAAGATTTCTTTCAGAGATGCAAATACAACATCACAATTAAAAGGAGTCCATAGGATTTAAAAAAAAAAACCCTGCTGCATTTTTCCATGCATCTCACCCTCCTTCTAAAACTTTGCAAGATTTCTGAAAACATCAATCTTTTTTCTTGTGCACAGATCAATCTTTCTAAAGGTAATGGCTACATAAGCTTTGCAGCTCTGAAAGCCTCTGTGCTCAGGGCATACCTTCAGGAGACACCGTTTCTTCTTACAGAGACAGTACAGCTCTACCAGAGTTCTCTCTGCTGGTTATTAAACACACCAGTGGCCACCGCTGTCCAGTGGCCCAGCTGTCCCTTTCAACCATAGGTCCCTGCCCAGACCTTTCTGAGGCCATATGAGGTGGTGACAGGACCACAAGATGCTCAAGAACAGTCTGGGACATCTCCATCTCTTCTTGTCCAGCACAGTAAAGGCTCTGTGAGTGGGAAGAGGAGGTTTGCAGCGAGGTACAGGCAGGAGCCTCAGATGACAGACAGAGCACAGCTCTGTCATGGGGGGAAAACCCTTTCCCAGAGAGCTGTTACATGCTGGAATACCAACACAGAGCAAATCATGGCTTTGACAGCAGGGGCAGAGGAAATGGAGTGGAAAGATCTGCAAAAGCAATACTGGCCCAGCAGTCCTGCCATAGCAATGTAGCACCAAGAGCAGTAAAATTCCTGTGAGTCCCCTTAGTTGCTGGTACCAGCTATTTCTACTCTTCCTTCCCTGCAGCCCTATTAAGAGTACAGAGGTACCCCAGTGTCAGGCTCCTTTCCTTGAATCATCTCACCAGTACTGCTAATTGATCTCAGCACAGACTAATTGATCTCAGAAGGGGAGATTTTTTCTATCATGGCAATGCTTCAGCAGCAGACCACATAGTGTTTAATCAAACTATGCTTATCATCTAAATATTTTAAGAAATCCACTGAAGTTTTCTCTACTCAAGCAAATGGAAATCTATTAAGAACATTAAAAATTCTTGGCTAGGGTCTAACAAGATCCTCACACTAAGAATCATTTCTTCCTCTCTCTTCTTCCCTCCTCCCACAAAATATTACCTGCCTGTATGTCAAAGAAGGAAAAGCAAGAAGCCAAGCCAGGAGCTGCAGTCAGAAACTTAACACCTTCGCACCAAGCCTCATCCACTCTCTGAAGGTGGAGACTCGGTCATGAATAGAGTTAGGAGGGGGCAGGGCCTGTTTAGAAAAACAAATGTATATTTCTAAAAATCAAGAGCTTCTGGGTAGCTGCTCTTCACTCTTAACCTAGAAGAATCAGACACAACAGCACTTCTCTGCTATAGATGAGTCTCATTTTTTAAATGCAAGGCTGCTCTCTGTAGGACTGGAGAAGCTCTGCTTGCTCTTTGCGACTTATTAAAGCCCTGTCAGACAGCAAATGGTGCTTTTTCAGTATCGGCACCACATCAGTCCCACTGTCTGGGAGTTAAAAACCAGTTTATGAAAAAAGTAGCGGTTTGTTCTGCATCCCAAGCTGAATTTTTCCCTTGATAAACGAAGCAGCTGTTCTACCCAATTCAGAGCTAGGACTATAAACAATTCTCCAGCATAGGATGCTGATTTTTTTTCCCCCTAATTGCTGGCTAGAGTTTTGCTCTATAATATGCAGCTATTTATATGAATTATACTAATTATAGCAAAGAAGAGCATACCACTTCAGAGTAATGGCACACCTGGTTCAGAGCAGGGACTGAGCGCTGTGCAACTGTCTCTCTGCTACAGGGGGAAAGGATCCACTGCACACACACTGGCATCTCAGGCCCATGTAGTTCCCTTTCAGCAAACCAGCACTTTCTATCTGGGACTGCTTGTAGCAAGGCCAAGCTCCTCACTGCTGCTGGCTCTGCCTGACCAACTCACCTCACTGAAAACAAGCTTAGAGACCTCCCCAGGAGCTGCTGGCTTCACCAATTCAACCTGCAGGCTTGACACAGATGAATTAACTATTTCAATGCATAAACTCTAGTCAAAAGGTAATCTCCAGATGATTCTGTCCAGAGGAACTGGCCCTGTTTTATCTTGCTTCACTCAAACCTCACGGCACCTTTACCTCCTGCATAGGCAACATGCAGAAAAACACAGAGCACTTCAATCAACAGATTCTGCCATCTGTTTGATAATGGTTTCAGATGCATCCACACTGAAGAGTAGGGATGAAAATGCAGTATCTCTTTCTCCCTTCTAAAATATTATCGCATGTATTACTATGGATAAACCTTCAGTTTTGTCACTGGCATCTATTCAGTCTCCATTCTGCATAGTTGTACATCAGCTCCCTAGGAAGAGGGCAATAAATTTTGATCTAATGAAGAATGTGAGCCAACAAAATCACACTTCTTAGCCAAAGAAACTAATACTTTAGAAACTGCTGTATCGAAATTCAGCTAATAACACTTCCCTGGACTGCCTTGGAAGCAAGTGCCAAGAAGAAGAGCTCTTGAGTAACTCACAAGCTCAGAAACACAGAGACAGCCTAGACAAATTGCTGGCCAGAATCAATGTAGAGCAAGAACTTAAAAAAATGCTACCAAACTGAACTTCAACAGCCTTCCAAATCCAAATCACAAATGTGTTTCTGAATCAAATGACTACACTAAGACCATCGGACTTGGCAGGCAGCTCAGAGAGCACCAAGCCCAGGAGAGAGGATGCTTCATGTCAATTTTCTTGCTATGCATTTAAAGGATGTTTCAAATCACTTTACCATCCTTCCAACGAACAATTATAAAAAAATCTTATGTAAACAGGACCAGGCTAAACCACATTCCTTCTCCTGCTTCTAAGGTGTGTCAGACCCAGGTTCTCTAGGTTGCTCAGACACTCAAGTCACACACGTTTACTCAGAGCTGAGTCACCGTTCCAGATCTGGACTCCAGTGCTCCAGGAAAGCTGTTGGTTTACAGCAGGCAAAAAAATATGAATGTGAACCAGCCGCATGTAAGAAGTAACAAATTCCTATGACCCATCCTGAGGTTCATGACTCTGCTTCAAAAGTCAGAACTCTGCCAGTGTGGAGCTAACGCTTAACCTAAGAGATGCTGTCACATATGGCAATGCACGTGGAATCAGCAAGCTCATCACAACTGATGAATGTTATTTGTATGAATATTTGCCAAAGGCTTAGTCCTATTATTTAGATAGTTTCATAAACACCTATATGATATTCTGTAAGTAACATTTTAACCAAGTCTATTTTCTGAAGCCTCTTTATTCAGTAAGGAGAGTTCTGCCTGTTAATTACATAAAACTCTCTTACTTCAACAGCATTCACTAACAAAGAATATCCACTTGAATAATACTTTTAATTAAAAAAAGAACAAAAGCCAAACAAATCCAGTTTTTTCCTGATGCTGCCTGTTGCTGGAAGTCAAGACAACAGCAAGAGAAGTGCTGACACCTACAGGGCAAGACATTTATCTGTCTAGGAACCTCTATGGTTTAGTCCTACTACATCACTCACACCGTGCAGTACAATTAAACATACGGCTTCAGAGTATGACAGCTACCTGATCAGATTTAATTTACAAATGATTGGAGCAGTACCTCATGCACTTTTTCAACACATTTTTTTAATACACCTGGTGAGCATACAACCCAGGCCAATTCATCCTGATTTTCTGAAGCTCAGAAAGATGAAAAAATAAGCCGTTAAGAGTACTGTCCGATTACAATTCTACTTCCTACTTCCCAGTCTTGGCACTTCTCATTTCTGTGTCTAGCTTCTTTCCCTTTTTTTTTTTGGTGGGGGGGAGGTGGGTGGTGGAGCAGGAATGGTCTCTGAGGTGTGTTTCCATTTCTCTATTCTGCTAAGAGTGAACTCTAGGATGTAACAGACTGAACAGATGCTTCCCCCTTGTCCCAGCACTTTTTCTGGACTATTATTCCCTACTCCCTTTTCATCATCAGTTCCAGTTGAATATATTTAATATAATAAAGCTGTTGTAAACTAATACCTCCATCACCCTACTCACACAGGGATACTTTGGATTCGGTTCCATGCATCTCTGCAGATCCAAGGACAAAAGGATCCAAACACGAGGAGCTCCCTGCAGTCCCCCAGCCTGTGTTGCTGAGGGGAGCGATTCAGGTTCGCACAGCTGAGCACATCATGCCACATCACTCAGCTCTGTGTGTGCAGGATGGAACTCCAGCTGTGCACGTCACTGCAGCTCCACAAGCACTGTAGGTTCCGTGTCCAGCCCAGTTCCTAGAGCCTGTCCCATTCCAGCTCACCAGAAGATTCACTTCCAAAAGGCATCTTGTACCAAGTAGCTCCTAAGCAAATGATCTTGATTATAAAAGTCACTCAAAGACCTTTTCAAGAAGCATTAAGAAGCTTGGCTTTATTCCAGATGATTGGGGGGAGGTTCAACATTATCCTTAAATGCTGAACTATAAAAGCAGATACATTTCCTCTGTGGTTCAAAAGGAGTCTTGAGCTCTATCAGGATGACAAAGCTAGAGACATTCATTGGGAATTTTCAAGTGGAACAAATGGACTTGGGATAAAGGGGAAAAGGAAAAAAAGATAAAACAATAGTTACATACACATTCTCAAGAAAATCCAGGATAGAGTAAGGGAAGATTTAAACACAAGGAGGAAATTATCACATTTCTTTCACCATCTTGGTCTGTATTTCTTTATTTCATCAGACTTACTGCAGTTATACTGCTAAAATGAATCCTCAGACTGGATTATTTCACATAAACAATTTTGGTCTCCTTTCTTCCAAGTTTCCAGTCAAAAATGTCTTTAGCCAAAGCAAACAGATAAGACACCACATGTGCAAGTGCCTTCAAATATCCAGTATCCAACATAAATATAAAAGTTTAGATTGTGGCTGAAGGAGGTGGAGCATACACCATCCTCTGGCACTTTACCTTCTCCTCAGAGGTTAAGTACATGGGATGGAAAAGACTATACTAAATAAAGGGCTTCCAGTGAAGAAACTACACCTCTGCAGAGCTGCAGGAATACCAGGAAAAGATGCTTTGATAACATCTGGTGGGATTGAACACTACAGAGTGACATTTTAGTGCTATGCCCAAGAATAAAACTACTGCATGAGAAGGATTCTGCACATGGTTTGACCTACATCACAGTTTATTTGTAAACATTTGTTACATATGTCAATAATTTAACTGAACACAGACTTTGTACAATTCAATTTATAATATTAACAATATCACACCAGAGGAGCACAACTGTATTTGGTTACAGTTGTACTTTAAAACTTTCAAAATACAAAACATTTGAAACAGTGAACAAGAAAGTAAGGGAAAATTTGAAAACAATGAAGGAAAAGAAAAAAGAACTGTGCAATAATAAATCATGATCAAAAAAACTGAAAACAAACATAACACACTTCCTAGCTGGCTCCTGAACATCTTCAGGTATATGTAACCATCTGACTTCAACATTACTTGGGTTGTGCCAGAGCACAAAGCCAAGTTCTCTTCTGCAAATTAAAAATCTTGCTGAAAGAGAAACTTAAAACAGGTTTACAAGGTATAATGCATGTGATTTTCCCCATAGTCAATAAAACTACCTGAAGAAAAGAAATTGATTTAATTTGTCTTTATTTGCAATACAATATAAAATAGATTCTTTTGGTATGAAGACCTTTGAGATCTTTTGGGTTTTTACACTGTATTTAAAACAAAAGTCACATCGTTTGAAGCCTCTTGACCATCCCAAGCACTGGTGCTGTAGTAGGGTTTCAGGTATTTCAGTGGACTTCTTTGGTTGCAGTCTATTCAGTAAACTTCAGATATGCAGACTTGAATATTTAAGCTCCTAAACTAGTATTGAAGCCCCTAAATTAGAGTGGCTTGAGTTCTAAAAAACTGCATCATATCTGGAATTCTCACCAGAAGATTTATGAGTATTAAACAACTCTACTTTTATTTATAAACTTTACTTTAGACAACCTAATAACAAAGGGTATCCTTCACTTAGCAACACCGAGGAATATGCAGTGAGAACAATAAGTTTTCATCTATTTTCAAACTTCCATACAACTTGCACTATCATCACTTTACATACTAGTATAGTCAGTGCATGGCAAAATTCAATACAATACAGCAAACTAGCTCACCTACTGCAGCTTACTGTAGCACTTGAAGTAACATCTGTAGTCCTGAAAGTGTAAGCCATCACCTACTGCTTAACTCCTCTACAGTGCTAGGTATTGGCTTAATCTCCCTGTAACAGCTCTTACAGCAAATGTTTCTTCTGCCATTTCTAGCAGACTGACATCCAATTCCTCTCTAATTTAATTAGGAAATAAGGCAACTTAAAAACTGCTATGGAGAATATACATGTCCAGTACAAAAGTCACTGTGGTATAAATGATCAACTTTATATGGATAATGTAACTGTAATATATGCAGAATACTAACTTCAGCTCTTGTTGGTAAAATTCCAGAACAAAAGAGATGTAAGAGCAGCACAGAGCAAACTGAAGTACTACAGACTTCCAGTTTTTTAGAGTGCAAGTCCTACACTTACACTAGGAATGTACACAAAGCAAAAGAAACAAAACGGAATTTTCACAGTTGCAACTGAAGTCACTGCATTATCCTATCGTGGTGCACTTGCCCTTTTCAAGCTTCTGTCCTGTTTTTTCTTACAGCCATGCAGAACAGGATACAAACCCAGAAGTTGCCATTTTTCTCCTTGTTGCTGTCCAGCATCATCTGTATCACAGATCCTTGGTCCATTTGTATTGCAGGCTAGTAACGACAGGATGGTTAAGTCCCATTTTTAATTATCACTATTTAAAACAAGGCAGCTCTAGTAAAGAAGGGAGTTGACAAAGTCTTAATATACTACATTTCTCATTCTCCTCGTGTGCTAAACGGGACAGACTTTTTAAGTTGGCAAAAATTTGTTAATACATAATATAAACAAAATAAAATCATGCTACATAAAATCATCCTCTACAAACAGAGCCAGAACATGATTTTAGATGAAACAGCTTATTGTTAATTTTTGTCATAATCAATACCTAATGGTTCAAGGAACACAGATTCAGAAGTCTCTGCCTACACATCCTCTGCTGTTATCTTTCTTTGCTAATGACTGACATAAAAAATCAAGAGCTATGTTTTTTCAAACATTAATCAACAGGACAGAACTAGTTATCTACCTTAAACTCAACTTCTGACAACAGGAGTTTGTCCTCAAACAGAAATCATCACCAGCTTCAAATTACAGCAGAGGACTAACTCTCAAATGTCAGACACTGGTTTCACACAAAGAGCAGGATGAATCCATTATCACTAAGAACCCTGCAAACAGAGATGACCAGTTCAGACCTTCCACAATTCCATACCTACATCAAATTCTGCCAGAGATGAAAGTGCATCACTCATCTTGAAAGTGGCCTAAGATCATCGGCAGGACTTTGAGTCTGCACTAACTCAGCCTCCTCTTTCCATTGTACTGATTTGTCAAGGCCCCACTGTTAAGTTGAATTCAATAATTCTTAATGCCTCATATCACCATGATACTTTTTTTTAATCAGTTGGTATCACTGAGCTTTCAGAGGAAGAGCCAAATCTCTTACCTTTATACCGAAAGTTTCAGTAATACAGTACAAAACTAAACAGAATTTATGTCTGAGTAACGAACATAGAAAACTACTATTGCAACTTTGTGGTGACAGCATAGAAATTTAACAATCATCAGAAAGCCTAGAAAGGGCATGTTTAGTTATAAAAGAAAGATTGTCTCAAGATAAAAATAGTGCTGACAGCTAAAAAGCTCTCTGTTGCAGCAAGATATGCAGTAATGAGTAACAAGTTCTAGACAGTGTAAGTACTTCCCCAATACTGCAACACAACACATTTTTGTAACACTACTTTTACACAGGTTATGCTGCAGCAGCAGTACAACTTCTTAGTGGTTGGCACTAGGAATTAACCATAATAGAAGAAAGGCATTTAGTGATCAATGCGCAAGAACCGCTATTTGACCTGTTCCTTAGGTGTGGTTGAAAAAAACTGAGGAAGGGGCCCATCCGTTCCATTCAGATAATACACCTTCTTTGAACATGAGATTCTTGGCAGGAAGAGGAACACCCATATCTGCAGAAATCGGCTGCAAAAGTGAACTTGAAGAACCAGCATCGTGGAGCTGATCCAGTGTTGAAATACCTTCCTAAAAGCAAAAGGAAGACAACTGTGTCTTACAAACAAATGAAGAACTTAATAGGCAGAATATAACAGGCTAATCAAATCTGCAAGTACACTTGAAGTTTCTGAAATGCATTACTTTAATCTGATAAATACCAAATAATTATGGAAGTAAAGACAGAATAAACAAAATTAAACAAGCATACAGTTGCCTCAGCTGCATCTGTGCATGCATTATTTGGCTTCCAAGAAACCTTCAGAGAAGCTTGAGGCTTAAAAATTAAGACCTGGTAAAAATGAATGGAAAGCTCTAAAATCTTCAGGACATCTATTATACTGCTATTTACCCCATGTTGTGCTAAGATGTCCACCTGTATTTGGAGGCAATGACTTGATCACGCACTGAGGGGTATGATTTCCCAGAAGTTTGGTTTTTTCATTTTGAAACTCACTTCAGCACAATTTTTTTAACTCTCTGATGATGATCTCTATGATCATCAGCTAGAAAAGTGTATCTCAGAGGCAACATCTAACACATTAGGACAGGAGTCACTTGAGATTGACAGATGGTTTCAGGGCTTCAAACCTACTGGGCATCTCCACCATTCTCATGAAGAGACAGTTTCAGGATCACACCATCCATAACACTACCAGTTAAGCAACCTGCAAATGTGTTACATTACTGAAAAGATTTTAGAGAAAGGCATCAAAAGACAAAGCAGCTAAGTAGATTCCATGTTACATGTGGGCAGGCCTTGCTTGGATATTCCTGCATGCAGAATTAGACCAGGCTGCAGATCTGGCATTCCTCTTGGCTTGCTACACAAGACTCCTATTCTCTATCTACACTCTTCAAAAATCCTCCCAGAATATACAGTTTTACATATTTACACTCATTGAACACCAAGGTCTAGAGGATCTTAGGACAACTACAAAAAGTAACTGGCATGAAATCCATGTTAATGTATTTTACTTTTTTCTAAGGAAACACATTGACTTGAGAGGCAGATTAAATCTGATTAGCATCTCCCTGCTTTGCAGTAAATCTCTCTAAAATATCCAATAAGCCACCAAATAACCAGCAGACCACGGTGTGTTGCAGCTGGAGGAGTGAAGGACAACGCTGCTGTCCAAGTCCCATAAAAAACAATGACACTAATGAGTTGAGACAAGTATTAAATTAGGCTAGAAAAGGGACAGCAAAGTACTTGCTTTTTGCTGCCAGCAGCCTTTGAGGTTGACAGTGCTCTTTAAATGGTAACTGTATTAAGAAAAGGCAAATAAAACAAACCACATATGTCTCCATACACTCAAGAAAGGCAAGTAAGAGGGCAGAAAGGGATGACAGACCACACAGAATTAACATCTGGATTATTGCTCCTTACCTGGAATGAATGAACAAAATTAAGGACCTGAAGAGACAGCTTTCTACTGGAATGTAGAAGTTTTTGAAGGCTGCAAAAGACACAAAAGAAAAGAAGCTATGTTCAAGGCGCACAAATTTTTACTGAAGTATCCTCATAGTAGCTTGATCACAAATTAACTCTTGTAGCACCTAACATCATGTGACAGAAGCTTTCACACAGAAGGCTTGGTAATACTGTCATCACTAAAGAGGCACTCACCTCATCTGCTCTTGAGCCTAGGCAGGTAAATGCTATTTCCCCTATCATTTACATTGCATAAAGTGAAACTATTGCAATTAAAAAATACTATTTTACATAAGATATTAACACACTAGACTTTACCATGTTCTTATGTAGGACAGTCTGGTAACATGACTTTTAAGAAGCAGATTAGTGACACTCTGTTAAAAAGCAGGTCAACTACCATAATAAAATCCCTAAGCCATATTTCCAAGCAGCCTCATTTTTGGTCTCCAGAACCATGCCTTAGGGAAAGGAAAAAAAAAACAAAACAAAACAAAAACAAACCCATAAAAATAATCCACAAAAAAAAACCCAAAAAAAAGAAACACAAAAATCCCACAGCCGTAAGTAATAAAAAGCTGCAGTAAAAAAGCATTAGATAGCTTGATCATAAGCCATGACTAAATTTATCAAATATGATACCAATACTTGAAAATTTCCACAAGAGCTAAATGCATTTTACATCAAAGCATTACCAGCAAGCTTTCCTCCCCCACTTCAGAACACTTAGGAGGGAAAAAAAAGCCTGCACTAGGCTAGGAAGGGAAAATGAGTAGGAAGCCACCCAAATTTACTTTTTTTCCTGATCCGCTCACAGACAGTTTACAACAAAGAATTAATTTTTGTCTAACAGAAACTATTAAAAAAGCCTAATATTAACCTTACCATAACTAAGGACTAGTTCTACATATCTATGAGCCAAAAAAACAACCCCCTTACATACTAGAATTAGGTACTCTGTGAAACAGAGCTGAGTTCTGCTTTATAGTCATTAAGTTGCAGGTATCTCTTTTTGCAGAATCCCCGAACTTAACACCCACCTGTTAAACCTGCAGCTGATAAATAACAGCTCACCTTTCTTTTCTACATAATCCATGCGTGGCAATTTTTCTGCAGACCTTCTGATTCAACTCAGAGCTGAAAAGTGGAATGCCAAAGCACAATTCCAGGGGAACCCATTCCAGTTCGTTTGTAGGTACTATAGAAAGAAAAACATGAGAGAACCAAACTGTAAGAAAAAGACAGCAAGAATGTTGACCCCAGAGTCAGCTATCTTACATCAGGAACGACTAGACAGTTCATACTTTTTAAGACAGCTCATTTACTGAACTGCTCAAATATTTAAGGGAATCTAAAGATGAAGCTAGCTTGTCCCAGACAATAATCAAACAACTAGACTGAAAATGTTTACTACAAACCATTTGTCATGCTTTACCTTCAAGGCTATGCTTGACTGCAGAATCCATTGAGGTTTCTTCTATTACCATCTCAAATGACTCTGTGCTCCCATTTACATCAGATCCTGATGTTAATTCAGCCTCTCCTAAAAGAAAAGTAATTTTCACATAAACATGTACATGAATATAGTAAGTTTAGCTACCTTTGCCCAAGGACTATACATCCGTAAAATTGAGGAATGGAAATGGAGAAACTTGGGGCCTGATTCATTTTAGGACTAAAGAGTTATTTAGGGATTCTTAACACTTATGAAAGATTATAATCTAAAAATAACACAATTTATTTTTAGTATTTTATAGAGTTTTTTCTTCTCTTCTGTTGACTGTTCTAGTTCAGTGATTTTTCAGTCTATATTTGGTATTTCTGAGCTAATCTCAAAGAAGAATTAGGAAGTAAGGCTAGTGCCAATAGATTAACACTGAAAATGGGTTCCTACCTTTGTTGGATAGTATTTTGCAGAATTACAAATCAAAGAATTTAATCCTTTGTTCACCTTTGCTCAAGTGACTGAATGTGAAATGAAGGGGACACACAAAGAAGAAATTATTGGTAACCAACCTCTTCCATCAGAAGCATCGCTCAGCTTTCTGTTAGCATGCTGACTTGAAGGATTCAACATTGTGACATAGCCACAAAAGTGCTGTAAGTCCACTTTGTTTCTTAGTATTTTTAAAGCCGTATGAATGCCCATGTTCACACGAGAGAAGTCTAGTAGGAAACAAAACATATTCCAGCTTGTTACAAGAAGCCTCCCCCATAAACATGTAGTTCCATCTCTAAGCCAGGCTAAGTTTTTTGTTTGGATTTTTCTCTCTTGTAATGCTCCATCTTAGTGATTCCAGTGTTAGATCTAGAATAACACCAAGTGCTAATTGGTATTTTATAATATAGTAATAGAGCAGAAAGGAAAGCAAAATACAAACAGAAGACAATCTCTCTTGTACATGGACACATTCAGACAACAGAGATGGCAAGGTTCAACTAGAAATCAGGTGTTCAGCTCTTTCAGTGTCAGAGTCTTTTAAGGCAAAGTCAATGCAAGATACACGTTTTGCATATCCAAAATTCTGAAGAATTAGAATACAGCATTATAAGTTAACAAGGAGTTTCAACACTGCGTTGTTCATGTCAGAACTTAAGTGATTCTAGCCAGGATTTCTTCCAACTTGATGCTAGATGAGAAAACAGACATGTCAGAGAGAGCAAGTATAAAAGTTAACTAATTTTGAACCTTGTAAAAACTAAATTAGGAAGTTAGAAAAATCTGGGATAACTAGAAATAAAGCTAAGTGGTAGCTTAAATAATTTTAGATTTCGTATCTGGAAATTCATACATTTATGACAGCTCTCAGCTGGGGAGGTTGTGGCCTCAACTACGCAAAGCTTCTGTCCTGCTCATCAAGGAATATTGAGAACATGTTAATTTCTACCTTTCAAAATCAGTTGAGGTAGGCAGACTTGGAAGGAATAGATTTTGCAAGCAAAGCTCTTCCTGGGGAAAAACACCTCCGTAATTGTTGTTAGTGCTAATAATCAAGATAAGTTTATTCAGGTTCAGTCTCACCTGTCTTACAGTTAAGAAGTACTGAACATAATATGAATATGAAGATTTATTTATGCACTTAATAAATATGCTAGTTAATAACCAAATAGCCACAAAGAAAGATTTGGAGGTGTTTGAGGAAGTTACTTCTTTACATTTGTCTTAGAAGAGAACAGAGACCAGAAAACACATCCTAGTTAGGTCAGAGATGACAGAAAGGGGAAGATATCTCTACGCTCAGAACAGACTCATCAACCACTTCCATTTTCTCATCTGGCTCGTAAGTTCAACAAAATTTGTATTTAAAGGATTACTGCAACCTTACTGCACAAGGTAACACACAACAGGTGTGTAATGTGGTGTAGAAACTGCATTAAAGACAATCAGTTACCTCCCTGTTGCTCAGCTTCATCAAAAGGGAAAGGTATGTGCATTGTTTCTCCCATTCCATGCATGCCATGCCCCTGAACATCAAGAAATTAAATTAGGAACAGAAAAAATACCCATCAGGTTAGCTTAGTCCTACTTATGCTCCCTTTTAAGGAGTACCAGCCAAGCTAATGAAACAAAAAAACAGATGGAGATATTTATACATTAAAGTACCCCACCTTTTCCCTCAAAATGTATGTGAGTAAACACAATGAAGTTAAACTTCAATGAAGAGAGCAATTTTTCTCTCCAATTACAGGTTATAGAAGTATTTCATAAAGGCTGAGCACTTCTGGAGCAAAAAAGAGTGTCCACCCCCACATAGGGAACATTTTTAAGCAGCCACAGGCTGCTCATGAGTTGGCCTTTGAGAATTTTTAATTTTTTGTTTGTTACAGTATTAAACATCTATTTATTTGAATGATTAATTCTGAGAGTTTGGCTGAACCAATGAAACTGAAGAGGAAGCTACTTTACTTCTCCCAAATAGAAAAACCCAATCTATTCTGCTGTTTGTGATAAACAGCATATTTTGCTCATACTTTACTGTAAGAGCTAAATACCAAGCACTCTGAAAAAGTGCATTTCTTGAGTAACAGTTCATACTACCAGTTGACTCATCTCACTGCTGTCTAAAAAGCTTGCAAGCCTTTCACTTTCATTCCAATTTCTTATCTTTCCTACTTATAACTAGCAAAACTCTATTATGCTTGCCCATAATACAATAACACATCCATAATGTACATTCAGTTCAACACCCATGTCCTAATCTCCACTGAATCATAGCAGCACTGGCTACTTTTTTTTCATTTTTCAGCTCTTAACAAGTTTGCTCTCCTACATTGTTAATCTCTTCTACCACGTAACATCTAAACTCAAAAAATTATGCAAGTTTTTATCATTTATACAGAGTACTCTGTACCTGAATTAGAACAGCAGAATGTGTTAAAGCATCATTCAACATCGTGAGCACATTTGAAGTAGGAACTACTCCTGGGTCATGACCCCAAGATGTTACTAGTAAGCGATCATAACCCTGGAAGAGAAAATTAAGAGTATTTATAGTAGCAATGAACTATCTAAGCACATGAATTGAAATACTAGAGTCAGGCGTACTGTTACAACTCAGAAGTTATCAAAGGTACCTACAGCTCTGAAGTGTTATACTTGGTACCAAGGATCACTCGTGTTCGTATTCCTGGTAAAGACAGAAGTTTGCCAACCTCAAAGATAAGATTCTATTTTGAACAGGAAATATCTATCACCAATTCCTCTAGAACTATGTGGCCATCACAGCAGTCTCCGAGCAAACAGGAGATTAAAGCAATCCCGCATAAATTTAAAAAGCAAAATATAAGATGGATAAACTACCACTATCAGCAGAGAACAAAGATGTATCAATCCCTAAAATACCTATCCAAGGGTGGGGCGGGGAACAGGAAAACACCACCACTAAGTAATTTCCTAGTTTCTCAGTTTTCAAGATTGAATTCCACCACAACTCCGTAAGGCTTCTAGAAATATCTTGACAATTCCCTAAGAAAATGATACTACAAAACAGTTGCAGGAAAAAACCAGTCATATATGCACATGGAGGGAAAAAAAGTCCAGTAAGTTTGTGACAGTGCAGAATGTGAGATCATTTAGCTATATAAAACTTGGTTCTAAAAAAGAACTATCATCCACAATGAACTGCAGCTCTGACTTCAACTGTTATCCCAAAATAGCGTACAGCATATCTTTGAAACGTTTGGAGAAGGGAGGGACAAGAAATTCATGTACAGACTACCTGAAAAACGTCTGGAAGTTTTCGAAGGCGTGTTCCTTTAGAGAGCAACAGAGAGGGTGGTCCTTGTCCAGTTATGTGGTAAATATAGAGCTTGAACCAAACTGAACTGACTTCTGGTATTGCAGGTCCAATATGCTGAAGAGAGATTATTCCAGAAATTAGAAATAATTTAATATTCAACCATCATACATACAGTTATCATTTATGAATCAACAGCTTTAAAGAAATATAAATCCAGCTCTTCTGCACTGGAGAACAAATTTATTACTCTCTATTAATGATATTCGAGGGATTTAGTGAAGTAGTAAAAGACTCTTCACAGAAACGTGATAGTAAGGTGTGTTGGGTTTTTTTAGAATAATTACAGCAATATTCTACATGCCAATAACTTTGGCACTTTAAAAGAGACATCTAAGAAACAAATCCAAAACAAAGCTATTAAGAAGACACATTATAAGATGGTGGGGGAAATCCCCCAGTATTTTTTCACCTGAGGCGTGCAGCTGCTAACAGGTCGAATTTCATTGGTGAGTGGTGCCATGGACACCAGCAGAGTATAGTTTTTGTTGAGAACTCTGCTGCAAGTAGCTGGATCCAAACCGAGCAAACTCTCGCATCGTAACAGGTCCAAGGGGAACCCTATGTTCAAGATGTAAGACTCTTAAATTATCACTTAAAATGGAACACACAACACAAAACATGATTTCAGATTTTCCATTCTCCACTGCTAAACGCTAAATACAATATTTTCCACAATGAAGTTTTAAATAAATGGGGGGAATTTTAATGAATATGTACACAATTTTAGCCATTCCAGGCATACAGGGTTGTCTGACACTGTACTATAGCTTCTTCCTCTCCAACTAACTGATCCCAGGAAATAAGCAGAGATACTGAGGAAGTTAGCTAAGATTTTAAAAAAAAAAATAAAAATTAGCCCCATTAGAAGAATACACTCCCTTTCATGACTTGAAAAACGTTTCTTTGACAGAGTATCTGCGAATAAACTATGACTCCCCTATATGGATTTCAGAATCACGTGATTTGAAACCGATCTCCTTCTCAAGTTCAGCTTTTCTTGCCCTTTAATCTGTTGCTCTGGATGTTAAATTCAATCCTTAGCAACCAAATCTGTCACTCAACAGGCAAACCCAGTAACACAGGTTCAAAGGATGATGAAAAAGTCATACTTTGGTTTCAAAATACTTTTAAACAAGTAGGATATAAACTGCTTTTTACAGAAGCAGCATGAAGTGAAATCTGAGTCCATGGCAGAGCAGTAAAAAAACTTGGAAGGATTTCCAAAACTGCCCACAGTACCATTATTTGGTTGATCAGACTGTACAGCTTGTGCCCCCAGGTCTTTGTTATGCCGCAAAAACAGTATCGTGTTTCTCAGCGTAAGTGCGTGATCGAAGTAGCGCTGTGCTTCCCCTTCACCTGTGCTTTGAACCTAAACAACAAACAAAATAAGTGCATGGTGGCAGGTCCTTTACATAAACATCAATTACACAAAAGGAAAGATGAACAGATTACCATTTTAAAGCTTTGTAACCAAGTAGCAACCCTGCAGCTTCTATAGAAAGGTGATCTACAGCAACTATTAAATGCAAGGCGAGTGTTGGCCATGAAGGTGGAACAGTCAAAAAGTACACGAAGGCAAACTCTACAAATCAGAACTATGACTCAGGCTTTAGGCAAAAAAGTCTAAGTGTCCTGTCAACCTGACCGCTATAAAATGATACAGCAATTAACAGCAGTCCCCCTACATCATTCTACAGCTGTCCTTCTAGAAATATCTTTAAAGGTGGATAGACTAAACATTCCAGCACATAATGGTCAAATTTTCCTACAAAAGTGATGTGCAGACTTTCAGAAACATTAATACCTTATTAAAAGGGAAAGTGATATCCACCGAGCAAGCCTCAGTGCAGGTGTTTGTACACAGACTTGGGCAAATATAATTCATGAACTCACTTTGCTCACTAGACGCCACACACTCATACACATGCATGGTGTGTCCTTGAAAGTCACTAGAGGTATAAATGCAGTGAATATCAGCATGATAAGGTGCTTGTTCTTATTGCTAAATAAGCAGTTTTAAACAGTGAAAATACTGGGGGGAAGCAGTTGGCCCCATTAACACTTCAAGGACTGAAAAAGTATTTTGACAAACGTAAAATATTACCTTTTCCAGCTCCACCAAGAAGCTGTCAAGACTCTCATCTGACAGTTTCCCAACTTCAAACATAGTGACTGCATGACTTTTCAAGTTCTGAAACAAGAAAACAAAATTGTCTTAATTCTTTGAGAATGGAGTGAGCAAGTAAAAGTTTAATTAAGCAAAATCACTTCTTAACAAACAATACAGAAGTTTTTAAAAATATTTACAGCTGTATTACACTGAAGTCAAAGTAATTTAAAGCTCTAGATATTTATTTTTGGCATAATACATTGACCAAATTTGACATACTGGTGAAAGATTTCCCATCATTAAAAAGGCAGTGAGAGTAGAATCAAACAGGAAGGCAATGCGCTTTGTGTGTCCACTGGACAGGTTCAGGCTGCTTACGCTGGCTGTTTCAGCTAATAGAAAACAAAAAGAAAGCAGATGATTGTATTTGCTTTATTTAAAAATAATACCATCATGTTTAAGAGAAATCTAATTTAAAAAAAAAAAAAAGAAAAAGGTTAGTTATCACTACACCAAGTAAAACAGAATTCCTTTATTACTACTGAACTGATTGACTTAATTCAGAAGTTGGTATTTTTCTGTCAATTTATATTCACAATACAATTCAGTCTGATCTTCAGAAAAAAAGCTATTTAGCTAAAGAATTTGAAACCAAGTAGACACCACCTCCCCCACTGAATATTCCATATGAAAAAAGAATCTACATAATCTGTATTTCACTTGTTTCTACACCTCTTTACAGCCTATGCCACTCTAGAAATACAAAAATAATTGATCCTAATGTATTAAAATTACTGTTAGTGCTAACCTGGATCATCTTGACTGTTGGTATCTGTATCTGTGGCTGATGACCCAGCTTCCTGTACAGGACTTCTGTTTTCCCCACTGTCCCATGAAAGCAGCATCTTTTGAGGATCCAAAGTACTCCTATTAATGTGAATTAAAATCCACATCTATGGGTCACTGTAGCACCAGAGAAGTATCTCTGCCTTCCAGTGCTAGTAGTCCATGCACAGGCATACCTAATACATGCCTGCTAATACTTCAAAGCCCTGAACCAGTCAAGCTTGATACCCCTCAGAGTCCTGCTTTAACTTTGCAGAACGGTTTACTAGGGGTTTGAAAATACCAGATTTTCAAAGAGATCCAAAAAAACCAAACCATCACTGAATAAGAATCCGATGGAAAAAACTTAATCCACTTTGTTCTCGCAGTCTGAATAAGCACTGAAGAAAACAGGCAAAGCAGTCATTTTAAATGGCTTAGCAGATATTGAACTAAAAGCGCACCAAATGTAGTACGTGAACTTACAGACTAAATTACCATTCCTTATTCTCAGATTAACAAGAGGATCAAGAATTCTTGTCATTATATGTATTAGAAAGCCAAGTAAGATTTGCTATTGCAGAAGTCAAAGAAAGCAATCAATAGTCTTACAGTCAGATTTTGGTTCTAAGCTTTCCCTTCCATGAGAAAAATAAACCTTGGGAAGGATTGAAGTCACTTACTTCAGCCTGTTTACTGAAGGAACATTCTTCCACGATGGATGAAGATTATCCAGGTTTATTACTTGGCCTTTTTTATGAGCAAAGCCTAACCGACAATACATGGACACAGCATTCTGAAGAAACACACACACATAAGGAACTGTTGTATGAAACCAGGTTGCAAGACAGTGAACTTTCCATATTGAGTTCAACAGATGCATTATACACACATACCTTTACTAAAGATAAGTCAATCTCTAACACGTTTGCGAGCTAAAAGGGGAAAAAAAAACCCAAGTCAACAATACAGTATTAACAACGCAGAGTAACTCACTGTGGGATTTGGCATCTTTCTGTGGGTTTTCTTTATTTTTAAACCCAGCCTGTACTGGTAGGAACAATTTTGTCTGCATTGCAATGATGAAAAAAAACAGATGAAATCTCTTAATTGTCCCACTTGAAAGCACACCAAAGAAATACGAGGCTATCCTCCACTGGGTAATTTCTAGGTTAATCACGTATATCATTTCTAGGTTAGTTATGTATATCAGAAGACATGCAAAGAGGAAAACAAATCCTGGATATATTTAATGGGTATTTTTCAGAAGTTTATTAACCACATTTTGAGAAGACCTTATAAAAACGTATTTCTCATACTAAAACTATACTTATGCAAAAGTTACATTCCTATGTTAAGCCAACATCCTGTATGCTTGCACTGCCAAAGAAAAAACTAGCCAAATTTTTTTATTTCACACTACAAAAACAGACTGTGTTCCAGTTCCAGCCTGCATAAAAGTCCACTGTAGTCACCTCTGTATAAGTTCATTCCAGCTGATGGAATTGTTTTACTGAAGTAAAGGTACTCCTTCAACCTTAAATACTATAAAAGCTACAGATTGGATCTTAATCTTGGCAATATCTCCAAAATCACTTCAAATCAATCCACATCTCTGCCTTTAGTATTTTTAGCAGTGTGTTTTGGGCCTGTTTTCAAGTATTCCTACATCCTTGACACAGGTTAAGTTTTACTTACCTCTGCCACATTAGTGTGTTCATCTATTGAAACAAATATCTTGTACAGGAGTGTTTCAAAGTAATCACCTTGCACTCTGTTCATCACAAAACCTTCAAGTGGTGGCACTGAAAGAAGAATTACTTTCAAAATTACAATCTGGCAACTTACTTTATTAAACTGAAACTGCACTAAAATGGAAAAATAAGTTTACCCTTCCTTAATTTTCATGATACCTGCAATTTTGAGAATTTCCCAGGCAAAAGGAATAAAAGATAGCATGTTTTTATTAAAATTCTCCCACTCCTTAAGAAAAGTAATGCTTGTCAACATGTTTTCTTTTAAAAACTAAAGCCACACTACCTTGTGTCATAGCCTTGCATTCTCCAGCTCATCAGCTACAGATAATTTCCAGTGTCTAGTCCATAAAATAACTTTGGAATTGGATGGAGATTAAATCATTCCTGTGCTTGGAGTAGGACACAAAAATACCACTCCACCCACACACTCCAGAACTGACACTTCCAAAGTGATTATCTAAGCAGTAAGTCTCTTGTATTTGGAGGACTTTCACTTAAATGATCTCCACTATGGCAATGACAGGTACTTCTGCATGACTAGGTTCCAAACGATTTATGTCTTTGGATCATTTGGAAACCCCTGAGACCTATCACAGCATAACGAGTTTGTTCAAAGGGCAGCCATATGCTGTGCTACTTTAAGCTCCTACATAGTCCCCAGACACACTCCATGACTAATTGAGGTGACAAGACCAATGAAGAATGAACTGGTAGCTATTAAAACATTGCATCAGTCGGGAAAGAAGTCTTTTTGGTAACTACAATTCTCTATGCTATTCTTCCTTTTCATTACAAACTTATAGAAGGGTACTCATTAATTCATGCCATGACTCCCATAAAAGAATCTCATCTTACCCAACTACATGTTCAACACAACCTAAAAAATTCAGGGTGAAAAAAATCCTATATACAATAAAACCAAGGTTGAAAACATTTAGTCCGGAAAAAGCTTCATAGCTCAAATGTTTTGTTTCAGCACATTCATGTACACAGACAAGCAGCTTCCAAGACAAAGAATTCCAGGATAACTGAAACTGAGAAAACATAGGTATAATAGTCATGAAATATTTACTTACCTGCTATACAGCTGTCATCGGATATTGGTACATCAAGGTAAATAAATCCTTTGTTATACAAACCTTTATAAACAAAAGGACATAATTTTAGGGGGGAAAAAGGCATTTTTCAGAGCACTGAAGATGTAAAGCACACTTCCCCTTCAGCACATTCAGATTTTTTTAAAGTAATTTTTCCTAATAACCTCCAGAGTAGAGTATTTTTTTACAATGAATGCATCAATAAACCACAACTAATATACTAAACTGGTGTCAGTCACCCTAAACCTGAGTTCCTCACTTAGAGCTTAGACTCCAAAAGTGCTTTCAGGACAGCACAGCAAATTGACCATAGATCAAAGCAGCTCCATTTGACACACACGAGGGGATCTCTGCCTATATGTTGACTTGCTTTTCACTATCATCACTGTACGGTCAAGAAGTGGGGTTTTTATCCTGAATTAGCTTTGTCAGGTGAGGATGCTGAGTACATTTGGCTACTCAGGCCAGGACGCACACATCTGGTAGCAAGGATACAAACTAAATCACATCAATTCTCATGGTCCTCACATGCCCTTGCCACACATCTTCACAGAAAGTCTTGCTTATACAACTGCAAAAGTAAATTCTGGTGCATTTCAGCAAAAGGCATCAGCAAAGCTGCAGCGGATAAAGACAGACGCTGCAAACAACAAGGACAAAAATATAGTAAAGACTTATAATACACTTTCCCCACTTGAAACTGATTTGAGCACTAAACATCTCAATTGAGTTCTGCATTATAAGCTGGTGAGAAGTTTTTTAAGGGAAAAAATATTACAGCGCAGTTACCTTTAGAGTCTAAGTTTTGTAGCAGCTATCATAGAATCAATCATAGAATATGCTGAGTTGGAAGGGATCCATCAGGATCATGGAGTCCAACTCCTGGCCCTGCACCCCAAGAATCACACCATGAGCATGAGAGCATTGTCCAAATGCTTCTTGAAAATGAGCTATACCTTAATGGCAAAGCATAAAGCCAAATTATACAGTATAAATAAGCCAAATTTATAGTTCATAGTTCCTTTGGTGTTACACAAAGTCAATCCATCTATACCACATTCATTACTCTAGGGATGATGAGGTGTGCCAACAACCCTCAGCTGAAGTGTTACTGAACACCTCACATAGAATTGTCAGGATGTTTCATACACACAGAGTTCAGCCCAGCTATAGCATGTGCCTATACATCTACAGCATATCTAGTTAAATTACTAGCCTCAATCAGATTTTAAATAAAGATCTTAAATAAAATGCCTGCATTAACCCAGCAACTAACCTGAATTCATGTCAACTGTGCAAAATTATGTGTATCAACAAACCAGTTGCAATGATCAGGATGACATTACAAGTCATCAGCATGCTAACGATGCTTTATACTGTCTCTCCTTCAGATTCAGTTCTCATAGTTGATACATCCTTACTTGCATACCTGAAATGTATTGGTGGCATTGTAGTTTGCACTAAACAGTCATCTTTCCCCAAAAAATACAATCCTTTTTGCAGTCCCATTACATTACTTGTCTGTAAGTTCTTTTTTCATACATTAGATCCTCCTAAACCTACTAAACCGGAGCTCCACAAACAACACCAGGCCATATATAAAGATCACGAACTGGTTTTGGAATTCAAATTTTCTTAAGTCCTATACTGTTTCATGATCTCCAGAGCATGAATTTCACCTACCTCAATTCTTTTTTTTTTTTTCAGTTGTTTCATTCTGCTCAGTAACAGGTAGTAAAATTCTGCCTCAATTTCTAATAAAAATCTACAGCACAGGTTTGAGTGCTTGCAGTAAGCCAGGCACTCACAGGCAGACTTTTCAAGTAGGATTTTGTCAGTGAATTTTTATTCCCTTGCCTAATATGATTTGTCTATAGGTATTACTTGTTACACTAAAATGGGAAGACATAGGCATACCATTTTTCAGTAACAGCTGCAGACTTCTGAGAAACAGAAAAGCCTCTTAGATTAAAGCCACATTTTCAGGGTGTTAAAACAGTAGAAAAATCACAAAGAGTTCCCTTTGAAAAGCAAGGGTGCAGTTTAACCATCTGGAATTACCAATTCTGACATTTTTAATTTTAGCTTCTCTTGTCATCTACATCCCCTTACCCCACAATCCTTACTGACAGCTTCCAGTGAAATAATTTGTTGACTCAAACAGTAATAGAGCAACAGTTGCTAACTGCTGCTCACCATTAAACCATTTACAAGATCTAGACTTCAGCCTGTACAAGCTCTTGAGTATTCTCCTTCAACTCTTCTTTTGCTTCAGCTTTCTACATTCCCTTTTATTCCTAGTTTTCAGACACTGCTCTCAGAAATTACTAAGATCTAAAAACAGAAAAGGAACGTTCATTAAAAACTTACTGTGAACTACATTGAAGTCTAACGAACCAGCGAGCTGAGGACCTGAATCAATTATCTTATCAATAGCAGACTTCTCTGATGTAGTACAAATCTAGGTAAAAGAAATCGTATTAGCCTGCTGTAGAAATGAGTCTATGCAACTTTCTTAATACCACTCAAAAAATCCCAAACACTACAGTCTCAAATCAGTCTTAAGTAATATAAGAACACAGGAAGTAACCCAGGCTCTTAACCAAAATATTTGGACTGAAGAATTCAGTGCAATTTCTGTTAAAGTATTAGTATTTTTTAGCTTGGCCTTACACAAAATTATTCATGCAGCAGAAACAGTAATTAAATGCACAAGAATTTGGCCAGTGAAGTCCAGGGTATAAGAGGTTTGCTCTTTAAAACTTCCAAACTGAGTGTTCAGCCACAAAAATGGACTAATTCTAGAAAGAGGCCCAATGCTTCAGGTTAACTATCACGTAGGGTCAGAACATAAGTAGCCACTGACTAAAATATTCCAAATAGTAGCCAAAAAAGAGATTCCATCACTGCTTCAAATATGTTCTAATCTAAACAAAACACTTCTAGAGAAGGAAATAAATACAGATCAAATGACTAGCTGACTGTAAAAAGAAGACTGAGAATGAAAACAGAATGAGGATGAAACATGAAGTCATCTCATATGTTTTCCATGTGCAAACAATGAAAAACTAAGCAGACACAAGAATAGAAACAATGAAAATATGTGTCAAATAAATCCACTGCCATTCTGTTTCTGATTATAGTGAAGATTCAGTCAAAGTTGACCTGCCAGCTAACATGAAATTTAAGAAAATGTATTTTGCTGTTTGTTCCCTAAAAATCATATGATCACACACACTCGTTACCACAGATTGGTTGATGCACAACCAGATCAGCATTGCACATAGTGCAGAAAGTACAAACTACAAGAGGGTAGAATATGTCAAATAAAACATCACAATCTCCCTCACTTTCAACCTCTATTTCCGTAAGAGAGTTGATATAAATCTGCAATATAATCTTTGTGTATTCCACACAAAAGGAAGCACCTGTTTTCAGGGACTATCAGTATTCAATCAAAGTTACAGATGCAATCCATACTCCAATACCTTGATGTCATCCTCAGTGATGTAGCCAGCCTGCACGACCCACCACGCTTCTATAGCAATCTCCACAGGCTTCATGGGTAACAGATCATGAGCAGTTTTCCTTCTGAAAAATTTCTGCAGTGGTACAGTCCATTTGAGATAGTAATAAAGAGCACTTCACATGCACAGACAGCCATTTTCCTTTACAGAAACTGATCCGTATATCCATTAAGTACATTATATTCACAGACTGAAGACACACAAGACACACACATACTGTTGGCGCTGTCATTTATTAAGTTTCCCTCCTCTCTCAAATCACATGGAAATTGGAAAGGAAAACAATTATTTACACCTGATACTGTTAAATCTTTCTGTAAACTCATCCATATTGTAGATGTCACTAATTAAAATCCACACTATTCCATCTTAATACCATCAAATCCAAATTTAAACTACAACATTTTCTAATGTGAACAGGTAATAGAGAACAGTAAACAAAGTATAAAAATATAGTATTTTAAAGAAGTTCAGTGACTTTAAAAACACATTTTAGGAACATATTTTATTTAAAGGAAAAAGTACCCCAACATTCTCAATAAGCACAGTGCTAAAAACGTACAGTGAATGTCAGTCCAAGAAAGAAAACCTGGAGCATGCTGGTTATTTATAGACCTGAATAGCTTCTCCTACATTTCATAGCCATTACTTTTTGCTTCACTGTCAGCTGCACATTTTGGTAAGCTCACTTTCAGTTGAAGGACTGTGAAGCTACTGCAGGAGTTCCCTGTTGAAAATAAAGGCCCTGCTTCTATCACCAGCCATCACAATGTTTTCCATGTGTGCTGTTCACATCCAAGGATGTCTCTGCAGACTCATTAGCATTGTCTTAGAGAAAAACATACACACCGAAAAAATTTACACCTAGACTGAAGACTGTCCCAGAATAAACTCTGATGTCAACTGCACACACAGAATTATTCCATGTTTCTTTCAGAACCAGTATCCTTACTCCATGTTTATAGTGGCCAGGAGATATTAGTTATCTTGTGCCATAGAGTAAGTATAGCTACAAAAATGTAAGATGAATAAAAATTTAAAAGTAGCACTGAATATCTTTACCTTCTGTAAACTTTGGTTTTAAACCAAAAAACTCTTTATTAACTTGAGGAAACATAATATAATTAGCAATACATTACGTCACACTCAATTAGCCACACTATCAAACTGACCAGGGCCAGGAAGTTATTCCATTCGTCATTTCCTATTAAATAATATGGGGGGAATATGAAGAAAATGAGGGAAACTCAAAGACAAACTTACTTTTGAAGACCGACATTGGTTCATCAGATCAATATACTGGTTTCTTCCTATGCCGAGAAGTCTTAGACCTGAAAAATGAGTAAGGTTTTAGTTCTCTTGTTGCTGCAAGCCTTAATATAGTTGTAGATTTTAATATAGTTTAATACAGTTTTATAGTCTTTTTGCATTTGAAAAATAGCTTGTAACCCCTGTACCAAATACTTAGGTTTAAGTTAACCTGTGTGTCACATTTTGAAGCCTGCTTCTGTGCTAAGGGAGAGATACTATGTTGTATTCAGATAGCTACCAGAACATGTTACAGTCAAAATATGATACTGTTTATTCGTAGTATAAAGAGGGGTGAGAGGTATTGGAAGAACTCCAAATAGAAGACATAATGTGAAGAAGATGACGGTGAATGAGGAAAGGGTGGTCTTAAGACCTCCAACTCAATTCTAGAAGGGGCGTGTCAGGGGGGTGGTTTGGAATGGTTTGTAGGATGGGTAAATTAAACACTGGGTATGTTCTCTAGATAGGATAATTAAGTAGGGTTATAAATTTGTAGAATTCTCTATGTCACGGGCATGCGTCATTGTACTCTGATTGCTAAAAGCTTTTAGCTGAACTTTAGTAAAGGAACTTTTTTGCCTTCACCCTGCCTTGGAAGCTTCTTCCCTCGGATTTTAGGCAACACTCTCAAGACAGGGTTAAGTTGAAGAGATATTAAACATTCTTCAAGGAATCAGAACTAATTATATAATAATGGTTTTAATTACTCTTATCCAAAATAAAAGGATAGTTACAGGAGCTAAACCCATTCCATAATCCGTCCCCATTCATTCACTGTGTACAGATTAAGGAAAAAAAAAAAAAAAAAACAACGAAGAAATCGCCTATCACTCAAGTGACAGAGTAACAAGGAATAATCCAACCCCTTTTTTCCTACACTCACATCAACAGCTTCAGATTAATAGTTATAGTTTGTCATCCCTCTAACAAAGACCATGCCACACACACTGGATTAGACCTCTAAGAATTAGTGCACAAAAGGCCACTTAAGCTTCTAAGGAAGATATTTAAGATATAGTCAAGTTAAACTGAATCAAAATTTATTTCTGTAATCTCTAGCCTTCAACCATTAGGAAAGCACGAACAGATACTAGAAAACTACTCCTTAGTTTTAACTCCAACTTTCTGATTTGACACTAGCTTTTATGATAAAATGTAATCAAAGAAGTTTAAGTTGATTATCTACAGTCACTTATCTGCAGCTGTGCTAAGGTAACAGAATTTTTGGGGGGAGGAGAGAAACAAAAACAGGGAAGCCATTCCTCTCTTCATACTCCTAACATTAGATTTCCAAAGAGCAAAGTGATGCTAAGAAAGAAGTTCTTACCTGTTTCCCTGTTATGAACATTACATGAAGGCAAACTAGTTTAATTGAAAATATCCTTTTAAAACCAAAACCAACTGTTTCCAAAAGCTGCAGGCTGCTCCTTGCCTGACTATACACTATCCTTAGAGAACTTTATACATATACACCCAAGGTGAGGAATTAAGTCTTTAGCTATAGATAACTCTTCAGTAACAGGTTTGATTAACACTATCCCTGTGCCAGCAGTTTACATTTTGCTCTGTAAGACTTTTCAGTAGGCTGTTGATCTTACTCTGCCTTCTCCATCAGGTTCAAGGTTTTGCTTTCCTAACCACCCCATCCCATATCCATAACAGTGTAATAGAGAAAACATTTGACACATCCAGCAGTGTCATAAAATACCAGATTCTCTTCCCCCTCCTTTCTGGTACATCATCCCTCAATCCACATTGATGCTGATTCACAGAAGTGTGAGCAGTCTCTCAGTGTCTTGCTAATGTCTTCAGCCCAACACGTGCCAATGAATGCACTAGGAAAGGGACCAGCAGCTCTGTTTGCTGATGCACATCAGCCAAAAGTGCAAGACAAGCAAGGACAAAAGCTGCACCACCTCTATCTGTACTCAAACCAGCCCAGTTCCAGTCCTGCCCATATGACCAGAACTCTGGATGAAGGGCACACACTTCTTAATATCACTATTTAAATGCTTCTACGTCTTCATTCACATGCTCATGTTCAAGCAAACAGATGCCCACAAATCCATTTTCAGAAGCTCCTTATTTCCAACTTGCTGGAAGCAGTAACACAACTAGGTAATACTTACAATCAGCAGCAGTAAAGTTGGGTAAAGAATCATAGCTTTTTTCACTGTTCATTATATCCTTAAAAAGAAAAGAAAATTTTAATTTGCAAGAAGAAAATCATTGTTGCAGAGAAGCAGGACCAAAATTCTGCCTGTCCTTTTTATTTTAAGAACAAAATGAAATTTAAAGATCTATTAAAGTCAGCTACATTATCAAACTTGCCAATTATTTGATCACTACACAATAAACACATAAAAAGTGAGACTTCTGTTGAATGTAAGCTTTGCAAAGAGAAAAGCTGACTGAAAGATGAATAAACAAAATCCCGTATCTCTCTTCACACAAAAAAACCAAGCACACAGAATTGCTAATGACAGAATAAATAAACAACTAATCCATTATGTCTGCAATCACTATACACATAATAAAATAAAAACACTTCTAATATCCAATGAATATAAAAGAAGGTTGCCAGAGTGCTGACAGAAAACAGAACCACCTTGTTCTTATAAAAACAGACCTGCTTCGGGCTTTTCAAAAAGCTTCTAATATGGTTAAGCACCCTTTTTTTAAAAAAAAAGTTACAAAACCCCATTCAAATGTGCTGGCAATTCTCTTTGTTTTATTAATCTAAAAAAAAAGGTGAGGTATTTATTTTACAGTTTGAATTGAAGACTCACAAATCTCAAACATCAAAAGAGAAAGTCCGGCCTCAGAGTGAGTCCCACCCCAGCTCCACATGACAAAGTCCAGCTCTAGAACTGCTAACAGGGTAGAAGGGAAAAAAGGCAGGTACAACTAGTTCTCTAGAAACTTTACTTACTGTTTCCTTACTTCTTAGAAGACCCTACACAAAACCAAACAAACTAAGTGACACTGCCTTATATGCATTTACAGGACCATTATCAACATCTCTAGGCAAAGAACAACACATACTCGCTGTAGCTCTGCACTCACCTCCATTATGCCTGTGTAATATGAAAATGGTGTTACCCTCAGACCTTTTACCATGATGTCAGACAAATGATAAGGGTACAACATGAGATGATCTCGACTGTATTTTAACAGATCTTCATAATATTTACGTTCATCTTTCTTGACATGCTTAACTACAAGGGGAGAAAAAGTTGCACTGTTTCATGACTTTCAATTTAAAAAAAAGGTGTTACAACAAAAGGATTAAAAATAGCATAATGGCAATTGACAGAAAACTACAAAGTAAAGCAGTGTGCAGGGCATTCAGCATCCAGATATTCCTACATATGATACAAGCAGTCTCAGAGCCGTTAAGGATGACATCAAAACAGAGATTTTCTAACAGATTACCAGGAAGCAGACCATTGAGACAGAACTCATAAAGGCAGTAGAAAATTATCTTCTAATTAGTGAAACTATTATCTACTTCAGGAAGACAAATGGATGCAGTCAGAGCGAACTAAATTAAAAGTCTGCAAACAAGTCATAACCAATCACTCATGTGAGTCAGGGTCACTGCATCTCATCCAGTGACAAGCTTTACAAGTCAAATACTCTCTTAACATCTCTTAATTTCTTGGAAAATGTCAGCAGAACTACAACATGAATTCAGTTCCACCTGACAACTCAGTAACCTTCAAGAGCACTTTGCTAGAAAAGTTGCCCACTGGACTCAAAAGTCAAAATTTTTCTTGATGTTTTACTATTTAAAAGTACTTATTTTCAAGGAAGGGAGGACCTTTGAAACGGTTTTGTTCTTGCATTTTTACAGTAAAGACAAGCTTCCACACAGAACAGGCCAGTAACTAGAAGTTACTTTGCTTCTTTACTCACCTAAGTTATTCCGGTATCGTAACTGATTACGGATGCTGTAGAGTACAACTTGCCTTTCATATTCCCTCTGGGAGTTTCCAAGACCCTTGAAAACATAAAGGCTTTTAAAACAGTTGACATGCACAAACCCCCTTTCAGTTAAACCACTGCAAAAGCGTCTTGTGAGGAAACCTATGCAGGCAGTTGTCATTGCTGAGTCCCCCAGTTCAGCAGTGACAGTATCTTTTGTCTCTGTATGAGTTCAAAAATACCTTTAAAGAAGTCTCTACACAGGATTCAGATTTAAGCAATTGCCTTTAGAATTTTTTTCCCCTGATACCACTGTGATAAAAAACAGAGCATCTGATTTTCAAACCAAGCACATGATGCATCAAACATTTACCAAGCATTCAGTGTCTTTCAGCCTTGAAGAATTACCCAGAATTAGTGTAGCACAAACCAACCATAGTGAATGACATGTGAAGCTTCAACTGCTGCATCTCAGAAACTTATAATACCAAAAAAACCAAACAAACAAAAAAACAACAACAAACAAACACCCAAAAACAAAAACAAAAAACAAAACAAAAAACAAACAAACAAAAAAAAAACAACAAAAAAAAACCAAACCCCACAGTGAAGCTGCTCAAGTTGCAGCTTCAGGGAAGTAAAGCAATCAAGTGATCCTAGGTCACAAGATTAAGGAACAATCACAGCACATTACTTGACTATGAGGAAAGAAGATAAAAGGAGAACTTTGGTTCATGCTTCAAATGCCTTATTTCAAAAACTGACCCCTCAATACTCTTTAAATTACTCTTCTACTCTGTCTCAAGTGGTTTGGGTTGTTCGGTTTTCCTCTTTTCTCTCCTAGTTCCCTCCCTGATTCTTATACTAAAAGAGATCCTTTGATGAAAAGGTGCTTTACTGCATATATGGGATAAACCAAGAGAGTTGTACACAAACTTCAGAATCAGGTATTAGAAAAGCAACCCCTGATATCACAGACAGGGTCTGTAATTTAATAAATATCCAAAGAGGGATCCAAGTATTTGCCCAAAGTACAAAAATATTACGGGCTATGCTAACACTGAAGTAAACAAAACAGTATTCCAGAATTTACATCAAAGTAAACAATGCATTAAATACTAGTATATTTTCTATGCTGAAACACAGAGTGGACAGTATGGTACTCAGCTGGACAGGTAAAGAGATACCATCATTCTTTGCCTTCTTACTGCTCCTGAAATCTCACTCAAGGAATTATGTTACTTGGGGCCTGCAGCCACTACTCATCCTTCACCTGTGCAAGAGCAGGAACTGTTTAAACAGCATCTGCTTTCAAGCAGCATAAGACTTTGTGGACAAGAACTTTCTCTCACCTGAACACAATACCTCCCCCCTCCGCTATTGGAGCCCCATTAAATCCAGGCAATCAAAATTTCATGAGGGTTTCTTTTCCAGGAGCCATTCGCAGCAGAGCTCCCTGGCTACCGAGACACGGTGCTGCACATGCCAAGGGCCTGGAGAGGGGACACCCGACTCACTTGGTTTTACACCTGCACAAGCTCAGGGAGGCCCCCACACCTTCCTCTGGGCATCCCAAGGCACCCCATGTGCCCCTCTGCTCACTGAGGCCCCACAGACAGACAGACAGACACATGCACATCCCGCTCCTCGCATAGAGTCCACACCGCTTGCTTATCCCAACTCTCCCCAGAGACAACACACACACACCGCCCCCTCCACACAGAGGGGCCGTGCACGCCCTCAGTCCCCCCGCTCCGCACATGCAGGTCCCGCACCCCGCTGTCCCCCCACAGGGAGCCCCGCACCCTCGCCCACACCCCGCTGTCCCCAGAGCCCTCTCCGCAGGCCCCGCAGGCCCCCCACGGCCCCGGGGCCCGCCCGCCACCCCCGCCGTGTCCCCGCCCGCACCTGCCTGACGCTGGCGGGCAGCCGGGCCCAGGGGTAGTTGTGGCGGATGTGGAACTCCACGTCGATGTTCATGGCGAGGAGGCCGCGCCGCGGGGCCCCGCCGCCGGGAGGCGCTCCGGGAAGGAGGCGCTCCGGGAAAGAGGTGCTCGGGGAAGGAGGTGCTGGGCCCGGGGCCGCCCTGCCCCGCTCGGCCCGGCCCGGCCCGGCCCGCCCCGGAAGCGCCACACGCAGTTCCGCGGGCGGGCCCGGGCGGGAGGCGCGGCCTGGGGCGCTGTGTGGGCCGGAGGGCGATCCCTCACTGGGGCTGCGGTCTGGCACTGTCGGCGGACAGGTGCCAGCCGAAAATTCCTCTCCTGCCTTCTTGGTTCGGCTTAACCGCAGTTTCTTCCTGAGGCAGCTCCCGGTACACCCGGACAGAGCAGGGGCCTGTGAGAAACATCTATTTGTTTATCAAATTAATTTGACAGAAAGATGGAAGATTTGTAACTGCAGGGCTTAACCCCTGTAACTGTATTCTGCTTGCTTAACCCTTATTCTGCTTGCTTAACCCCTGTAACTGTATTCTGCTTGCTTAACCCTTATTCTGCTTGCTTAACCCTTGTAACTGTATTCTGCTTG
>JAWWEU010000081.1:141412155-141566256 GCA_035583155.1 Acropternis orthonyx | reverse complement strand
TGTTGTCCAGCGCTGTATTTGCTCATGTTTTTGCTTACTTGATTAATAAAATTATAATTGGATTCAAACTGAATCAAGTGTCAGTTCCAATTTATTACAGGTCGGTGCGGAGGCACCGCCAGCAGGGGGTCACAGAGTCAATTCGGTTGGAAAAGACCTCTGAGATCATCGAGTCCAACCCGTGATCCAACACCAGCTTGTCAGCCAGACCATGCCACTGAGAGCCGCGTCCAGTCTGCCTTAAACACCTCCAGGGAGCCGACTCCACCGCCTCCCCCCCTCCCCATCCCCGGGAAGCCCATCCCGGTGAGGAATGGACTGACAGGGAGAGGATTTCCCTGAGCCATGGCTGTCCCTCTCTGTGTGCCCCGCTCCGTGCTGTGCACAGCGAGGGCAGAGCTGGCAGCCCTGGATACCAGCAGCGCGTCCTGCGTGTACCAGCCCCGAGCCAAGTGGATTAGGGTCACCAGGGAAGCTGCTTCAAATAAAACAGTAGCAGGTGCCCCTTCTGATCTTAGGATTTGGGTGCTTGTGAGTCATTTAAAGTCTTACCTATGCCAAAATCAGTGCCAATTTCAAGGCAGAATCATTTTCTTATTGTCAGGGAATTACTGATGAGGGAAGGGCACTGTATTTTTTTAAACTACACAACATTTTAGTGAATGATTTTATGTATAAGAAGAAAAAATGAGGCCCTGATCCCTTATGCTATTTATTTTTTAAGGCTGTTATCCTGGGTGCTCAGTAATAACATAGCACTGGTGACGGCTGAAAGGGGACCAACAACAGCAGGAAGAAGATCAGTGCTCTGTTATCTTCAAATAGGCCCCCAGGGAACTACACATCCAGTCCTCCTTCAGCATCACCGTATCTTCGGGATCCCACTTATGTGTAACCGCAGAGACATGAAGCCTCAGCCACTGGACATGCCCTACAGAGATCCCTGCAGCTGAGGAGCAGCTCATATGACCTCCAGAATCTATGATAAAGCCTCCCTGCTCGTATCACTGACAGAGTTCAATCCAGGAACAGTAACAGCCTGCAAATCTGACCTTATCCCTCAATTCTTTTAAAGCCAGTTGTCAGGTTTCTTATGAGCCCTTCTCTGTCACACCCCACAATGGTTTATAAATAAACTAAGAGAAGATATTAATAAAAAACCCTGTTAGCCTTGCTCATTCCACATAAACCAGATGGTACAGGTTGTTGGCTGGTACTGTCTGTTTGCTTTAGATACCAGCAATTAAGACACGCCTCTAAATAGGGCAGGACATTTATTTTCTTGGATGGTTCTTAGGTAAATGATCTTCTTAGGGGCACCAGCACCTGAATAATACTTTTAGTAAGACACATACATGAGAATCCACAAGCTAAAAATTAAGGTGCTCAAAATAACAGTAATGTAGGCAGTATTTCTATTTTTTTTATATTCCTATCATCTGCTTCAGACTTCAGTTAGAGCACTAGCAAAAGGGAAGTCAAGACAATTAGAAAGAAACTATTGACACGGGGTAGATCTTCAAAAAGGCAGCATAATTGAGCAGAGCTGTGATTAGAAATGAACAATGAAAGTACTTGATTTTTAACAGGATTTTAATTTATTACCAGAAAGGGTAACAAAATTGTTCCATATTTATTAATGAGTTTGAGAATTTGCAGACAATTCATGCAAATTCACATTCTAAATGAAAGTCATAGATAAAACAGTCTGAACTCCTGCACCTTTTGAAGTTATAATCTCATTGGTTTAAATTACATATGTAAAATACAGTGAGCACTGAGTATCAGACCACTTACCATTTTTTCCAAACCTTAGGATATCATTAAAACCACATGCAGTCCCTTCCAGCTCTGCCTCTCAGATAGATAGATAGATAGATAGATAGATAGATAGATAGATAGATAGATAGATAGATAGATAGATAGATAGATGTGTTGCATAATTTGCAGTTTCTCCAGCTGACCCTTCAGGCAGTTGAAACAATGAATAGATTTATCCTGGAACATGGGCATTATGTGCAGTTGTTTACTTACTTAGTTGTGACTTTCCCTGACCTGCATTAGTGCTTGCAGGAAATCAATCCTGGTTTAGAGGTTCCTATGTTTAATGACTTTTTTTTTCCCCCTATTCGGGTTGGTACACATGACTACCTACTTAAAGGTATTCATTTCTGGCAGGAATAATCTTATTGCTGCACAATTTTTTTACTATACTTAGAGAGAAAAATTGTTTCTTGGGTTTTGATATATTTGCTTCCAGTTATCCTCAGCACTCTTCATTCTTGAGGTCATCTTCACAGAAGACATTACCTTTTTGTTCATTGACTTTTCAATAGTCTGCTTTTTTCCTTATTCCAAGTCTTTTGTGCTTCTTCCTTGCAACAGGTTAATTCCATGTGTCATTACCACTTTCAAACAAACCACCTTCCCTTTCTGAATTTTCAACCAGTTCCTCCTTGTTTAAAAACAGAAGTAGCATCCTGACTTCCTCTAGTCACTTCCTTTATTTCCTGAGACAGAAGTTGATTTCTCAACAAGCTTGATGGACTGGTGAGGGCCTGCCAGTAAAATGTAGTGCTCTGAAAGAGTGAGGCTGCTTTGAGATCTCTTATTCGCATTTCTTCTGGTCCTGGACCAGCTGCACACCACCAGCATGGGAAGAATATTTGTGCCTCCAAATGACTTTTGACTCTTTTCTCACGAGTGATTTGTGCAGCACCCCTGAGCTGCTTATTCTAATTGACAACTGTTGATCAGATCTCAAGACTGAAGAGTTCACCGGGAATCTTCCTTAGAAATAGTAGTTTTTTGCATATCCAGTGACTTCCTTCAAGGACACTGACTTCCAACTGGAGACAATTTCATTGTAAATGCCTGGGTTTAGCTGTGTTTGTTAACAGGCTGAATTTTTTATCTAGGATTTCCACTCCATTTTTCAAGCCCTTAAATTCCTCTCCAAAGTGAACATTTGAAAGCTTCAGTCCTTCCTGCATCTTACCCATGTTAGTGAATGTCAGGATAAACCTTTGTAAGTCTTTGGGTCCCTGATAGTGCCTGGTCAGTCTCTGGTCAACCCTCCGCCCCTTTTGTCTGGTCTGGATAAATCTCCAAATACTGTTCAGAATTCTTGTGCTTGTCTTTCCTTCATGAAAATTCTCAGTCTCACACAAGTTCACCAGAAATAGCGGAGTTGTACAGGATTGCCTGGCTCCACTACCACTGTAAGAGCCATTTCATGGCTCATTCTAATGCTGCAGTCAAGGTTGGTGAAGGCATTAATTTTGTTGACTCTGATGTAATCCACAAGCTGTATTTCTCTGTCACACAGAAATCCAGGTGCCTGTCTCTCCAGGGAATGTTCTGCCTTCTTGCAGGCAGACAAAGTGCCATCCCACTGCCCATCCACGAGGGCACACTGCTACCACAAATAACCCTGCAAACAGCGCAACGTTCAGCTTCACTTTGTTCTTACCTGGTGCCTTGGTGCTTTACTATTTCACTTACTTCACTAGACTGAAGATTTTCATTGCCTCTTCCCTTTAGCCTCAGTTAAGACCCATCAGCTGCAAACAATTCTGTGGTTACCTTTAGAATAAAGATCAGCTTGGTGGTTGCCAGCAATAATCTCCAGAGTGGTAGTGTTACCAGTGAACAGTTACACACTGCAGCGTGTGGTGTTTCATACCTGGGATAACATTTCATCTCCTTTTCACCTTTTTGAATTCTCAAAATGCCCCTATGCCATTGCTTGGGGTATGTCACCCACAGATTCTCATGTCTCCTGTAGGGAGTCAGCCCTATTACTGACAAAGCTGGAAAGTACCATACAGTCCTTAATTTTCGTTAATTGTACAAACTCTTAAACTCCCAGAACATAAGCTGAGTCAACCAAATTGATCAGTGAGAGTAACACATGCTCCATTTGCATGTTTAGACATACCATTTGTGTGCACAGCATGGTATAGCAAGACTCAATCTGCTGTTTGTTTTAAATCTTCAATGAGTTGCATCTTCTGGGCTGCTGTATTTCAGTCACAACCAGTGAAAGCAGTAGGAATGCCAGTCTGTATTTTAGCTTATGAGTGCCTTCTGACCTCATGCTCAGATACAGAAAAACCCTGCAGTTGCTTTATCTTAAACTATAGTATTTTCTTTAATGTCAGTTGTGATGGCTTTGATTCCAAAAATATTCTGAAAGAAGTGGGTAGTTCCCTGTTCACTAAAGACTTTGAAGATGCATTTGAGACAAGATGTTACAAAGACCATAGAATTCTGGATACAATTTTTTCATGCTTACATGTGATTTTTGCATTGTTTGTGTTTGAACACCATAATCAAAGCTGATAATTTGTTTTTAAGTGTGTTTGAATGGTAGTAAGGTCTTTGCAGAAAGTACTGTCTATCAAACTATTTAAAACAGAATTATTACACACTTTCAGTAACAGTGTTTTACTCACTTTTTACAGAATTGCATAGGGGTTTTTTCTCTGAACTCTAAATTCAAGTATACTTGTTTTTGTGTCTTATTTTTTTTCTGGGTGTCTTAACTGATGTCTAAAGGAGGACCTTGGCTGGCTGCCAGATGTCAACAAAGCTGCCCTCTCACTCCCCATCCTCAAGAGCACAAAGGGAGAAAATAAGGTGAAAAAGCTTGTGGGTTGAATTAAAGACAGGGAGAATACTCACCAATTACTGTCATGGGCAAAACAGGCCTGACTTAGGAAAATTAGTTTACTTTTTTGCAATTAAAAATAGTGTAGGAGAGTGAGAAGCAAATACAAAAGTAAGAAGACCTCTTTGCTCCCAACTTTCTTCCTAGGCTCAACTTTGCTCCTTCATTCCCACCCTGTCTACCTTCTTTCCCTGAGCCATGTGGGGGAATGGGAAATGGTGGTTTCAATCAGTCCATAATAATTTGTCTCTGCTGCTTCTTCCTCCTCGTGTTCTTTCCATGCTCTAGTGTGGGTTCTCCACAGGGTCTCAGGTCCTGCCAGAAAACCTGCCTCTGTGGGCTCCACTCCACAGGCTATCATTGCTGCCAGGAGCCTGTTCCAGTGTGGGCTCCCCACGGGCTGCAGCTTCCCCAGGGCACAGCCACCTGCTCCTGTGTGGGGTCCCCACGGGCTGGAGGAGGATCTCTGCTTCACTATGGACCTCCACAGGCTGCAGGGGAATCTCAGCTCTGGCATCTGAAGCACCTCCTCCCCCTCCTTCCTCACTGACCTTGGTGTCTGCAGGGCTGTTTCCTTCAGATTTTTCTCATTCCTCTCTCGCAGCTGCTGCACAGTAATTTTTGCCCTTTGTTAAATAAATTACCACACAGGCACCACCAGCATCACTGATGTGTCTCAATTTTGTCCTTGAGTGGGTCCATTTTGAAGCCATCTGGCACTGGCTCTGTCCAGGCAACCCCTGGTCTCACAGAGGACACCCCTGGAACCCCTCACTACCAAAACCTGGCCATGTAAACCAAATAAAAGCAGTGAGATTCTGTTCAAAATATTTTGTAGGAGCTGAGGATCCTCAATGACATGTTAAATACCACTAAATTCCATAAGACCCCATATAAACTGTCCAAAGGAGGCATTCTTCTTTCTAAAATGTTTGGAAAGCTCATGTTAGGTGCTACAATAGTTTTATGTTTTAAATAATTGTAATAACCATGCCATAAATTAGTATGTGTAATATCAAGGCTTACATTGTGAAATCCTGATCTTTGTTAGAAAAACCAGTCAGCTCTATGACAAAACAGGATGTGATATTAGATAGTAGGGATAATAAAGCCACCAAGTAATAATGAATACACCCCACCTTGCAATGACTAGAATTTAAACAGTCATAAGTTATTGATTAACCAAGGGTTGGGTAGGATTATCTGCTCTAGTAAAAGTTGCCTATTCCATCTGCATGCTTGTTTTACTGAAGAGCAGAAGAGTTGCATTTTCCACATTCAGGCTAAGCGAAAATGGGCAGTTCACATGTAAGTAGCTATTTAATTTGGATTGTCAAGAATGCAACAATTTCCTGGTTTTATTTTTTTCAATTCTCACTTCAAATGACATTAATACACCTACAAGTGAAGATTTAACCTCAAAATCTACTCTGAGTTTGTGTGGGAAGCTTATATGTAGCTGGTAACATTGCTTCATTGCAGTACATGAATAATGAAGTTATTACTATAACACACAGGTACAAAGTGTTTTAATGCTCCTTGTGGCTTAGTTAAACAGGGCAGCGCTTTCATTTTGATGAGAAGAAACTATGTGTCAGATGTCATGGGAAAACTAATTTTAATTAGGTTAGAAAATTTGCATTGAAACATTCTGAACGCTAAAATAATTCCTTAAAGATGGATGAAAAACTTCCTTCCCAAAGGCCATTCCCCATTTCCCTGCATGGCTTGGGGAAAGAAGGTAGACAAGGTGGGAATGAAGGAGGAAAGTTGAGCCTAGGAAGAAAGGTGGGGGCAAAGAAGGTGAAAATCTGTTTATCACAGAACAGTAGGGATAGAATTAACCTCAAAGTGAGGTGCTCACAGAAGGGCCTGATTAAAATCCAGGTGTCAGGATTTACTACATCAAATTACTATATGAATTTTGACTGAGACAATATTGGCTAACATTTGTGTGTTAACCTCAAAAACACCTGGTTATCAAAAGCTTGTGTGTGACAGCTGTGAATGATTGGTCTCTCTGAAAGTTAAGTAGCTTGTGCTGAATAAGCTGAGGGGTTTTAGCTCCAAGTTTAAAACTAATGGGTAAAAGCAATATTTAGTCAGCAGTGTATTTTCTCCTGGAATGCTGAAAACCTGTAGTTTTACAGTTTGTATCAATAAAGGACAGCCTGTTTGCTGAAACAGGCTAATGTGACATTAGTTTCTCTAAGATTTATATTATTTTGTGATGTGATTATTTTTTAATTACAATCCAGCAAGATCTTGAGAGGTGCCAAGGATCTGATGCTTTTGGACCAGTTCTGCAGAACGTTTTCTTTGGCAGACTGAGCAAGAGACCCCATACCATTTGCACAAAGCTACTAATCCAAGGAGCTTCTGGTCTTCCTGTGACCAGGTGGATGGTCCCATGTTGACATCATCTTTTTGCAGACTGCCTGTTTGTGTAAGGGGAGAGAAGTGAGCAGTTCAGCAACATACCTGTGCATAGGAAACAAGGCGAGAAGGCTCCTGCTGCACAGCCCCAGGTGTCCCACAAGCACATGTTGTTGGGTTATCAGCAGGTGTCTCCTGAGGGCCGTGGCCCTGGAGAGCCTTTCAATGGATAGGACACTGAATGCAGTGTAGAGCAAGCACACTCATTTTAGGTTTAAACCAAGTGATCACAGCACTGCATCTCAGGCAGGTTTAGCAGGTGTATGAGCTCTGTGCCAGACTATGCAGCCTTGGATGTAGGTGCAGTACACCAGAATTGTGCTATAGGATACAGTGGGAAGAGATCTCAACCCATGTTGGAAGAGAATCCCATGATTTGACCCATGACTCATCCAGGAATTGCATCATTCTGTTGTTCTTAGGAAGTTACAGATAATCTTGGAGAAATACCTGCATCTGTGTGAGAGAATAACTTCTGGAACAGCCTGAAAATAAGATAAAAGCTCTAAACAGAGCTTTTCAGCTGCAGTTTGCTCTTTCTCCTAATCTTGTGTTTTGTAACCAAAGGCTTATGAGTGTCTCACATATTGTGTTTTTTAAACCTCCAGAGCAAGTCTTACAAACTCGCAGAGGATTTACGAAAACCAGCCGTAGGGGCCACCAGTTTGTCAGCAGATGAGCCAGTAAGCACTTTTTTATGAAAGATGAAAGGGGCACTGTGGCTTTGCAGCACCTGTTGCTGTGTTTTATGGTGGCTTTGGGAGGCACTGCAATCCACAGGGGCAGCTCCTCTTCTGTGGTCAATATTAGCACTACTGGCTTGGGTAAAAATGGGTTGCTTCATTCTGCTGAATAATACATCTCTCCAAAATTTAGTCTGCTTTAAAATTACAGAAGTGAAAATTTTTTCAATAGCTTCTGCTAGGAGAAACATAAAATTAATCATCTATGTCAAATGATGTATTTTATGTGGTTAAAGTGGGTTTAGGTTTTAAAACTTTTAATTTTTTTTTTTTTGCAATGTCATTATTAAATGAAATTTTCATTGAAAGCTAAACATTCTTCAGTGGAAAGGCTCCACTATGTGGATGTTAAAATGGAACTTTTCAGCTATGTCACTGTAAAATGGAGCTTTCATTGCAGTTAGTATCTTCCTGAACATGTTAATTTGAACAAAAGATCAAATTTTACTGAATAAAATGCTTTCAGCAAAATTTTCCAGTGAACACTAAAGCGTACCTTTCTCTTAGAAGCTGATTCCAATCAAGAACTGCACCTGATGCAACATTACAGCTCCAAATTTGCATATTTCCACATGCTTTTTGCTCTCTGAATTTGGTCTGGTCCTTTTTTCTACAATCAAACAGTGGTTTTGACTGCAGATCCCTAGAGGTTTAAAGTCTCTAATTATTTTATGTATTTGCAGTCTTGCATCAAGCTTGTCTGGACTTCTGTCCTTAATATTACCACAAGTAGAGTCAATCCTCCTGAAAGTCAGGGTCAGTGCTCTGCTGTAAGAAAGATGCTTTGGGTACATTTTGGAAATAACAGAGTGGTTTTAATTATATGATTTGAAAAGTTTGATGTTTTACTTCTGTGAAATGGTGTGGGGGTTTTTTTACCTTCTGTCCCTCAAAAATCCATGAAGAATTTTATGCCTTATTCTGTGATGTTTAATTAATTGAGGTGGGGACGGAAGTGTGAATTCTTTGGGTTTAATTTAAACCATTTTTAGAGATTATCTGGTATACCCTTGAGTTTCATCTTCTCATTGTAAAGCAGCCTAAACTTTCTGCCAGGCAGCACTATATAATATAAGAAAGGAATGGAAAGTGGTTGTCGGCCAGATAGTTTGAGAACTTAAAGGTGTAAAAGTAAATATAACCTGGAGAACATATCTGCCCAAGGAGTCCTCTTGGGCATAAGCTCACAAGCATCACAAGGAGTTCTGTGTTGCCTATAGACATTACTGCCCTTGTAGAAATATTTCCTTAGCACAAGTATTACCACAGTGTCATTTTGTTATCTCATCACGAAGCTCAACAATTGCTCTTTGTTGCTTGCCCTGGCACACCAGTGTTCAGTGACAGTTAATTCTTGTTCAGTCCCTGGCCATAAGCCCACAGTCAGCAAAAGACAGAAATAACTTCTTGTTCAGCCACCCAGCACTGGGAAAGAGCTGTGGCAGACTTTTTTCATTTCCATGGTCCCTTTTTATCCAGGATACTTGTTGTTCCTTTTAGGTCTGAGACTGTCCTATGAGTGCTGCTGTAGTAGATGTTAACAAGCACTTACCATGAAAAAAATTATGATGCATCTGTGGCCAAAAAAAAAAAAAAAAATCTGAAATATCAAAGGATCATTACATTTGTGTTTTACATGGTGTGAATAGGTCAAACAATTATGTTTCACAAAAACATAAAAAAATCCAGAATATCTGGACTCTAATGCTCCTCTTTGTATACAACAGTTTCAATATACTCTACCAAGTTGTGTTGTTACTGCTATGGAAATTTGTGTCACTCGACTCTCATCTCCATTAGATGGGTTCTTTGGCACAAATCTGTTATGATATCTGGTAGCTCAAGCTTAGGTGCCTCAAACAAAGGACTCCAAATAAAGAAACCCCTTGGGCAATTAAACCCTCACAGTCTAAACTCCCTATTCCTCATGCAACAGTCCAGACCAATGGTAATATGGTCTGGGGTCTTCTCCCTCTTTATTGATCCACTAAGTCATTACCAGGTGGTTGCCACATGGTCATCTTGACATCCTCTGAGGTTGGTTTTGGTGGGGGTTTCAGTCAGTTCTGTAGTCCCTGTTGTAATATGGTTGGTACAGTTCATGTACCATGATCTATGGGCTGTTCACTATAGATATTAATTTTTAAGTAATATTTAATAAATAATATAATAATAATGGCCAGACTTCGTGAACGAAGACCTGGGGAAGGGCTCTCCCCCCGTGGGTGTGCCCTTCCAGCCTGTGCAGTGGATTTTTTTTTAGGTGAGGCACAGCGTGCGCAGAACTGGCCCCACCGTTTAAGTCCTGACGTCCATTTGCCACGGCCGAGAGAGCTCGGACAGAGAGAGTGACAGTGAAATCCTTGGGACTGTCTCCAGCACCCGGTACTAACTGGGGCTGAACCTGCTGAGCATCCAAGATCTGACGGGATCGGATGACAGGGAGGCATTTAACTGCCCAGGGGACGGTCCCTACTGAGGACTCGAACTCGGGCCCTTGGGATTCAGAGTCCAGAGTGCCAAACATTACGCCACGGGACCACCCCAAGTAATATTTAAGCTGCTAGGTTTGTCTATTCTAAGTATTATTAATGTCCAAGTTGTTCAAGTTTCACTACAATCCATCATTATTATTATTACTGATGAGATTATAAGCTCCAGGTTTCATTATAATCCATCTTTGACTTACACATCATAGCCATACGGTTCAGATAAGGTTCAACAATTCCCACTATCTATGTCAAACAAGAAGTCAGCTACTTTCAAAATAATATAAAATTTTCAAGAGTTGCTATCCAGGAAAATTACTCTGCCTTTATGTTAACTATGGCTACTGACTGAAGCAATGGCCTGATGACTGCTGCTTTAGGTGACTCAGCTGACCTGCGAGTATCTTGAAACTTCCTACACCTCCTTCCTGTGATGTAGAAAGGTGTTAGACACAGAGACCCCCAAATTCCATTGTCACAGTTGGTTTGTTGGACACTAAACAGGCATGTCTGTATAGTAACAGCCCTTCTGTGTGTCTGTGAATGTATAGATGGTGTTTAGGTCATGCATATTGCAGAGGGATATTTTAGAAACAATGAAGGGGCCAAGGGGAGAAGTATGTCATCTTGGGGCTTCTCTCATGGTGTGCAACATCCTTCAAGTTATTCTCCTTGTAAATAATTGAGCTTTAAAATACATGAAAGAGTCAGAATGATGTTCCATATATTTCAGACCTGTGTAGGTATACTTAAGTCATATTAGCTTTCATGCTGTGTGCACAAGAATTTACTTCAGTTCCATCAAGGTAAACTTACCCGAACTCATCACAAGTCTTAGTTAAAGTAATGAGTGCAAAATTTTTAATAAGACATAAGAACACTTAAGTCAGGGACTTGGTATCTCAGGTATCTGAAGAGGCAAAATATGCCGGTTTCCAAGTGTTTTCCAACCAGGTATTATGGTCAATAAAATAATAGTGGACAAGTCTGCCCCCAGCATAACAGATAATTATTCCAAACTTGAAATACTAGATGTGTTCAAGGTGAATAAAGCCATTTGTTTGGTTTTTTTATGGTGTCCATTTGCAAGGTAAATACTAAAAGGAAGTGATGTGAGGCATGACTCATGACTAACCACAGGCATGGTGTCTTTAAAGATTTCTAGCATTCTTTCCTGCCTTGGCTTCAGCTGCCCCACCAGGTGAGTCAGGTCCTTGTCAGCCCCATGTCCTCCCTGCCAGCCCCATGCAGGTGCTGAGTGCAATCTTACGTCTCAAAGGTGTCTGTATTGAAGCATCTGGATTGAACCCCCTAGAAATAAAAGCTGTGTGGTGCCCTGGTAGCTAACTCAGATTTTAAAAGTACTCTGTGTTAAGGTGTTCTACCCACCACAAAAATCTTTAGAAGCATTAAAACTGGACAGCATAAAATTCAGCCATGAGAGAACCACCCCAAACTTATTTTTTTCTCTTGTGGTCTTCTCTGTCACAGTGATGAGCATGAATAAATAGCATAAAAAATTAGACACAAGGTATTATGAGATGATGTATTAACAGTTCCTAGAAAGATGGTTTTAATTTTGCAGTTTAAATAACTATCAGAGCAATTACCTTCACTGTTGCCACTTGTTTGTAATAGGAAAAAGTAATTGTGACTAATTCCACTAGGATTTTGTTGTCACTGTAGGTTTAGTCTCAGATATAGAAAACAAGGTTTGCACCTCTTGTTTTGGAAAGAGTCACAGAGTCATTCATTGCAAAGGCTGTTGAGTAATGAAGCCCAATCCATAAGACTTATATATATCATATTATCCAGTGTAGATTCATATAGAAATTGTTTTGATCCTGATAGCAACAGCCTGTCAGGAACAAGCCAGCTCGACAGTGTGTGTTGCTGTCATACAGCTGTTAGACGTAAAACAGCTGCAAGAAGTTGAGAGTGACAGCCTGGCTGGCAGATGGCAGACGGCATTCAGAGACACTGATACTATTCCCTGAGCAGTCAAGGAGGCAGATGGCTATTTTCCAGTTGCATATTGTGATTGTCTGAGAAAAATGCTCAAACAAACAAAAATGACAGGACAAAAACTGCAGGTATGTTTTACAAAACAGGAGAAGAAGGAACCTTGCAGGCAAAGGACACTTGTCTTAATGTAGCACTTGCTGATATGTCAGAAAGGTGTTTGTCAACCCCACCCTTCTGTTACCATAGAACAAACCCCGGTGCCTGCTCATATTGCCTTGCTGCCAATGTACCACAGCTGTTGGCTTCTGTTTGTTTTTCAGTGTTAGTACCCCTCTACTCTGATCTATGTACTAAAAGCCTTTATTTACATTTCACATAAATTCCTACATGAATAATTGAGCCCAATTATTTGAATTTTACTGAAGAAGAGCCTGCAGGTGAACCTCTTACTCTGATGCAAGAATGATAGGAGATGGTGAGAACACCATCTGCTAAATGACGAGATATCCTCACCCTGAATGGCCTCTCCAAGTTAGGTGAGACCTGACCTTGGCTACCAGCAATTGCTCTTTGTTTCTTTTGCTTGTCCACTTCAGAGTTCTAATGTTTGGAAGTTTTTTCTCATGGGAGTACCCACACACTGAAATGAAATGGGCTTTATCTGTTTTCCTGCCCTTTCTGATCGGTGGTCTGGAGCTTTCTGAGCAAGTCAACCTTTTATCCCCTCGGAATGTTTGCAGCCCCATGCCAAGCTGGCTAACATGGACCAGAACAGGGCTGTGTCCCCCAGAGCCTTGGCGCCACAGATCACCAGGCACCATTGCCAGTTTGCCCCAGGGCCCTTGTCCATCCCATGGCAAAGCCAGAGCTCGTGGTAGAGGGGCAGTCTCTGCCTGATGATTTGGAGAGCTCTCCCATCCACGGCTCTGAGATGTGTGATATGTGTCTCCGGGCTTTTTGCCATGAATGAGGCAGATGTTGCTTGTCAGGCAGACTGGATGCTACCACTGAAATGGCTTGTCCTCCTCTTTGTTGCTGTTCATTCCAGTCTCAACTGCATTGTTAACTGGCACAAGCAGGAAGATGCATTTTCTATTAGGAATGCATAGGTTTAAAATAAGGTGACATTTTTAGATAAGAATCATACACCTTATCTAGTGGTAGGAGGCTGTGACACTTATTGTTATAGAATCATAGAATAGTTGGAGTTGGTTATGCTCATACATTCTGCTGACATCCAAAAAAATAGACCTATGTCAGAGGGCCCTAAGGTACCACTGCAATAGGGTGAAAAAAGTCTTTATGACTGACAATGTCTGTTTTAGTACACCAGACTATTGATGAAATACAAATGTAACATTATGTTTTTATTCCATCTTTGGAAGTAGATCAGAATTAAAATACAGCAGCCTACTCCCATGTTTGTTCTTGTGTTTTATTCTTAACAGACAGAAATGCTTGAAATGATTGATGAGGTTTGGGCTGTCATTAAAACAATCGCTTTGGGTGGGAGTTCAGAGTTTGTGCTGCTAACAGGATGTTATCCTGACAATGTGTGATGTACTAGAAGGTTTTAACCACAAGATCTAAGACAACATGTCCTTTTGTTTTTTTCCCATCCATTACTGTCAGTCTAGTTAATCTTGGATTCCAGCTGCATTATAGCTCATTAAAGACTTCTGCCAGGATAAATAATTAATCTTGGTTATATGTGTGTTGATAAAAAATTAATCATGTGGGTGCTGATTTGCCAGAAGCTGTCTTCTGTGATCCTAGTGTATTAGGTACAGTTTAACTAATGAGATGCACACCCCAGTACTGTTGTTTGTTATGCTAACATGGTGACTAGATGGTTTGGGATATTTCTTGGTAGAGAAAATAAATTTTTCTTTTTCACACAAAAGAGAAAGACAAAATCATAGAACTGGAAGGCACCTTGAGGTGTCAGCTCACTTATCCATTGCCTACAGCAAGATCATCTCTGCCTAAACCAGTCTTGACAGCTTTATCTGTGCTGAGCTGGAAGAGAACTGGTTCACTGGCAGGACACTCAGCTCCATGAATGTCTTTGAACTGGTGGCTCAATGAGTGCCCATGGTGAGAACAGAGAAATTTAAGGTTCCATAGCTTCCTACCTGTGATGGGTTTTCAATCATTTTGACATGTCTGTTTGTTTTTCTGGTATTCCTGTCCTCACTTTTGGGATGTTCAGGATAGTTTGAGGGTTGACTTCATGAATAAACAGGGTGCAAGAGGGTGTAAGACAGTGCAGTATGTATGCACCTGCCACCCTAGCTAAAAACATTTGAGCCCGTGGGACCGTTTGAGATTAATTTACCAGCAGGGTGTTAATCTCAAAATTATTAGTGCCTGTTATGTTTCTTGAAAATCCTAAGAAGAGAGAGACTGTATTAGAAATCCCCTGAACAAAAGGGTGAGGTATGAGCTCAACCCTTATAAGACACCAGAGAATCCACCCATGATGGGCCATTATGCCTCTATCGCAGGAATTGCTTAAACTGCGTAGGCAGCAGAGGTACCAAAATGACAGGAGATGTAAATTTGTGGGAAACCAGGCAGAGAGGTTCCTGATAATCAACTGCTTGGTAGACAGGAAAGCTCAGATTGTAGTACATGGAACTAGTTTATGTCATTCTTTTTAAAACCTCAGTTTTCTCCGATGCATTCTTGGGAACTAAATATATGTGAAGAATAAGAAAATGGGTGGGAAAACTCTGGCATGCTTGTGTAGCCCACCTCCAGGATCCTCTGGTGATACTCTCAGATATGTGAGACACCCACACCAGGTTAACAGGTGCAGACCCACAGGAGACCACTCATGTCTGACAGGCAGCAAGCAGCTTACCCTTGGACATCTCTAACAGCACCAGAGATCTATGTTTAGACAACTGAATACTGGCCAAAATTTTATTCCAGACCCTACTCAAGTGCATGAGTTAATGCTGTAAAAAGCATGGCTGGGTCAGTCTGCCCTTTATGTGTGCTGCCACTTTGAAATTTTTGATCTTTATTAAACAAAAAATACCCCAACAAACAAATTAACAAACAAAAAATCAAAAACAACAACAACAAAAAGCACAGCAGCCAAATAGAAGCTTGAAGTTAGACACCCACTAAATAAAACACAGAAAATGGACCTGGCAAAAATGAAGACTGGGGTAGGCAGTCAACCTGCCAGGATAAATCCAGCCCTTTTTAGAGCTCTGCCCAAAGCTATTAGAGCGTCATCTCGACTGCCACATTCCTACTGGCTCTTCCTTGTGATTTTATTGTAAGGGTCTGCATCTGCATTTATCTATGTACATTATCAGCACTGATCTGTGTTAGAGCTGCAGCAGGTGACCAGCTGCTCTTCCCATTGTTCTGAGAGTACTCCTCCATAAACCTCTGTTCCTGAGTGTGCTTGTGGCACCTGCATGAGGTGATGGAAATGGAAACATAGTTTTGATTTCTTAAGGTGCATTATCAGCTGTTTTCAGGGAGGGCACACGGTCTCTCTTTAGCGGTATGGGAAGCTACCTGGCATGTTCATGGTAGCATTTCTTCTGTTCTTGTCTATTGAGAGATGAGCACTTTGTATCTACTGCAGGCTTAATTGTCTTTAGCTCCAGGCTGATACTAGGTTTTGTTTTCAGAAAAGTCTGCAATGTATTGTGATGTCCCACCAATTCTAAATACTGACGTCTTGAATTCGTCAGAACTCTGTCCTGCCCCTACCCCGCGTCTTTCTTGGGTTTGCTGACCTTTTTGTTAAACTGTTTATTTGTGCTCCATAAGGACTCCACATGCTAAAACATCAGAGAAAAGTCTCCAAATGCTTCTATAAGCAAGGCAGACCATCTTCAACCAAAATCTCATCTTACAGCTCCTTAAAGTCAAATGTAATTTACAGCACGAAAAACTTTGGTTTGCTTGTGTGTATTTACAACAAGTTAGAGGTGTTAGTTTTAGATCAGTTATAATCTGTCTGGTTTAATAGAAATAAATTTGTGGCAATTCTAGGCAAAGCTGCAAGGGAAAAGGATTATTGTCTAAAATATGCTTGAGTGAGGCAAAAACTATTCAGGCTAAGGAAAAACAAGCCTTGACACAGGCCATAAATACATCTATGCTGGAAGTAAAAAGAGATTTCTTGCCACAAGAACTCTGGTTACACTAATTAATAGAACTATTGGAGAAAAATGAGAAGGAAATTAAATAAGTAAGTAGATGGAGCTGATTTTTGAAAGCAGATTCTCTTACATCCTATGTCCAGCTGCAATGTCTGTGTGCAGTCTGTCCACCTGATATTTCAGACTCCGCATCATGCTATCACCAGAATTGCTAAAACAATTTTAAGTCAATAACTGCTCAAATCTAATTTAAGATCCTAACTCTAAAACAAGAACTATATTAAAGTGATTCTGCCCATAGTTTTAAAAGAAAAATGCCTACAAGTTACAAATGGTATTAAACATTGATTTATTTTGCCATGTACCCCTTACAGGAAAATCCACCTGTCAAAATCCATAGGGTAAGAAGCAGTGCAGTTCTGGAACAAGTCTCCCTCTCCTGCTTGGGAGTGCTGCATCAGTGGGCAAGGGCAAGGCTGGAACTCAGCAAGTACTGAATATTAGCCAGGGCTTTTCAGATGACTCAGGCGTTAGCCCTGACAGTCACTTACCCAGAGTATCAGATTTCCTGTATATAAAGCTGATGTTAGTATTACACACTATACTGTAAGAGTGGTAACCCCCAGACACATCGTTTAATGTTCTGCAGTGAGGGTTTAGGAGAGCTTACTCAGTAAATTCCTCCTGTGCTTTAAAACAAACATGTCCTGAAGATCATTAAGAAACAGGCCTTCCTTCCCTTCTGCATGATTATTCCCTTGAAATGCAATGTTTCTGTATATATGTCTTTATAAATCCACAATGTCTTTTCAGTCTCTGGTGCTACCATTTTCCTGCCTGCTTCACCTGTGCTACACACAAACACAACACCTACAATGACAGGTTGTACCTAGGAGTTAGGGACTCATTAACTAAGGATAACTGATCAGCCGTCAAGACAAGAAAGCAAACCACTCTGTCAATGTCCTGTCATGACATTACCAGGACCAGGTGCATCTGTGGTAGGGTTGGGGCAGTGGGAGCTGCAGATGCAGCAGCATTGGCATGATAAGGGCAATTCCCACAGTCCAGCACTGCTGGTGGGCAAGACAAGGCTGTACAAACCAGCTCCTGCCTTTCAGTGTTTGTGTAGGTGCTTCTGTCCAGGGTGAATGACTCAAAAGTGGGAGTGCCAGATGAAGCCTCTTTCTTGTCACTTCTCACCACTGCATCTCCTGCCCCCAGTCAGGAGGCAGTGAATGTGAAGCAACAGTTCTCAACGCACATTGTTGGAGTGAATCTGAGAGTCTATAAATTAGAATAGCACTTGGATAATTGCAAAGTACTCAAATGTCTGCATCTGATATGTTAGCACTTTTCTCCATTTTTTGTGCTACAGAACTTTCCCTTTTTTTCTGATTTTTCAGTTGCTTCCTTGATCCTTACACTTACAAAAAATGCTTTGCAAATAACTCTAGAAAAACAGTACTGTCTGACTAACAGAGACAGCAAGATCAACCCTAAGCATACTGGCACTACAGAGCCAAAATAATGGTATCTCCCTGGAGCCTTGTCTGCTCTGGACTGAACAACCCCAGCTCTCAGTCTGCTAGTATATATATATAATACAGATGCCATTGAAGGAGAAAAGTGTGAATGCAATTCATTTTGCATAGTAATCAGTGCGTCTGTTTTCTAACTTTATGTTTTTTCCCTTTCCATTTTGACCAAGTAACAGTTGTGGTGCCAGTGCCTGGCAGTGCTGCCAAACAAGTAGCCTGATCCACGTGTTGCTGTTTGAATGGAATTGTCCAAGCACTTGCAGTTCCCATTTGGAACCCCAAGTCCATGGTGTACATATAGTTTTACTTGGCTTAGAAGCCTAGGACCTATGTTTTAATACTATTTTAGAGTTTAGGCATTTAAAAGAACTGATAAATGATACTACAGGGACTGAAATTGTTGCTAAACTCATGGTCTCAGATAATTCTATCCCTGTCTGAGAAACAGCAGAATAGAGGGTGTATGAGTATTTCAACCTTTGTGATTCACAGCTTGTCAGGTTAGAAGCATACAGAGTTTTCTGTTTACATTGATATGTCAGGCTGTAAACTGCTGCTGTGGCTGTGGACTTTGAGTTATTTTCCCAAACAGGTTTAGCTCAAGGTAGCCACATGTATCAATTTTCCAAATTAATAATTAAAACAATTTTTAAAAAAAGAAAAAAAACCAAACCAAACCAGCAAACCTCAGCTTTAGCATATTATATATCTCAATTATCTTGTTTGCATGAATGTATTAACACCAGAAAGGTTTTCAGGACCAGTTTTTGTTCAGCTGATTGGGATTGTCAGTTCCCAGTACTTAAAACTGTATTGCAGAGACAGGGCCTGGTTCTGTACACACCTGATAAGGCTTTTTTATTGTTCTGTTGTTAAAGTTGTACAAACAAACAATATTTGATCTGGCATGAAGATGCCACATATGAAGTTGTTACCCTTAAATTATTTAGTAAGTCAGAACTGGCAGAACAAAGTTATATAGGTTCAGCACTGTGTGTCACGTAGTGACAGCTATTTGTGGATCCATTCCAGGAGCCCTAGTGATAGAGTATTTCAGCAAATCCCAGCGTGAACTTCAAGGTTTAGATGGTGTGAAAAAAAGATCAAGCAGGAACCTGGCTTAAACTGCTGTCATTCTAACACAAAATTGTTTCCCATGTGTCTGTTGTGCCTCTGTCTTCCTAGTCAACCCATAAACACCATCGTCATGGTTTTGATGCAGACCGAGATGCCAAGAAAATACACAGTGCCTGCAAAGGGGCAGGTAAGAAAGTTCTTGGGTTTTGTACAAAGGGCAATTCAATATTATAAAGAGTGTATACATGAACTTAAGGCAAAAAAACCTGTTCCTAAGAGTTCCATGTAATCTTTATGCATTCTGTCACTTACTGACTCAAAGAACATTCACACTTATAAAGATGAAAGGGAAGGGAAGCCAGCATGTTCCTCAAAGACTGCTAAGATCTAGTTTGTTAACTGCTTGGCTCCAGAAGATTGGGGTAAACATACTATTTGTTGCCTGTGATAGGAACATCGAGCTGCTAATACTGATAGGACAGTCATGAGGTCCTGCTAGTCAGGGCAGATTTAAGTCGTGGTTATGTCCTTTCCCAGGCCTTCAAGAGTAGGTAGTAAAAAACATCACCACCTCCATCACCACCACCATCTTCTATACATTAGCACCCACTGCAACTCTATCAACTGGAAGAAATATCCAGTTCTTTCAACCTGCACCAGTGGTTTTTAACCAAGAATAATGGCTTCCACCATCCCCTGAAGTAGTTGGAAGCAAGCTGCCTGGATGTGCACTCGTGTGAGTGAGGAATACACAGTGTTTCATGGGATCTTCATGTCCATGGAGGTGACAATGCCCAGTAGAGGAACAAGAGCCAGGCAGCACCTGGCTGACATCAGTAAGTTATTAATTCACTCCAGGTATTTACACAGTGAACATGTATTTAAGCAATTCTTCCTTGTATAGCACTGACATTCAGAATCAGCTAGTTAAGTGCTGAATTTTAGGAACTGTTCCTGTCCTATAAACTCAGCCCCCTCAAGAGAGTTCCCAGAGGACTCTCCTACTACTGAGAGTTTAACCCTACATTGTCAGATAGGAGCATACTTCCTTCTAAAATTGAACCATGCTTTCTGCCTCACGTTCTAAGCAGAAAGCTGGACAAGATGCCCTAAGGTTGTCCTGCATGTACCTGGTGGTGATATGAGTCACGAAAACACATCAGCTGCTGCGGAATGCCAAAAGCATTTGTAATTTTGTCCTTTGTACTGGTTGCTACTCAGAAACCCTTGTTGATCCCTGCTCCCAAAAGGCTGAAGCACAGCACAAAGTGCAGTGGGTGGATGCAACAGGTGGAAAAGCACAAGGAGAGCATGGGGTAGTGTTCAATAGCAGAATGTGCATCAGCAGACCTGGCATATGGCCTGATGCCTTTGATCTGCCATTTAAATCCTTTGTATGCTATGGGCATTTTGGCAGTGCCCTTCACATGCCAGGTCATATAGCTCTCCTGACTGAAATTCTCCATCTCAATACTGGTCTTGAAGAAATAATGCCTTAGTCAAGCTGCTGGCCCTTAGATGGAAGTGCACCAGGACACCTGTGTTAATGCAATAGCTGCTCTATTGTGTCTTTTGGACATCCAGGTAACATCACTGTGGTCCCATCTCTTTAGCCACAGACATTACGAATGCCTTCCCTAAGCTCTATTTAGTGCAAACATCTGTTTATATGGCTGAGGGCAAGTACAAGAACAAGGTCATTGCCTTTAGTAAGCTTCTTCCATCTATTGCATAAGTTACAGCTCAAAGCTGACTGAGGGCTTTTTTCCTGGAGAGGTGCTGCGTGTTCAGTTCCCCTCTGTGATGGGCACCACATCAGCTGCACCTCTCTGGGCATCCCGTTCTTCCATTGCACTCTGACTTTTGCCAAGGAAAGGAGCATCAGCAGAGACTCAAACCATCAAGGCTGGTTCCAGCTTCTCCTCCTGACTCCATTTAGCAAAAAGCAAAACTGATTTTGTACAGGCTGTACATCCAGGCAGTGGGTTAATGAAGCTGATTCAAACACATCCTCACCTACCCCAGCCTCTCACCCGACAGCTGTGCCAGCACAACCTTCGCACGCCTACTAAACTGGATCTGGTGACTGATCCCTTGGGACTACTCGAACAAGTATTGTCACCAAAAACTGTGTCAGCCTATGGGCACTGGCATAAGTCTGATTTTAGGAGCAGTGTCTGACTTTCTCAAACTGAAGAGTCAATTTCCCTGATAAAATCTGAGAAGCATGAGATAGTGAATTTTCATTTTATGGTCTGGACATTGTAGCTGACTAAGTTAAACTTATCCTCAAAAAAATCTGACTTGCTACAAATCCTAAAGGCAGAACCAGTGGGGATATATGTACAGCATTTTTTTTCCTCTTTAGAGATCACATTTTCTTTCCTCTGCATTTAGATTCCTGATAAAATAATTCCTATGCACAACTTCTTTTTTAGGAACTGATGAAAAGAAAATTATTGAAGTCTTGTCAAGTCGAACATCGGAGCAGAGACAACAAATAAAACAGAAATACAAGGCTCTGTATAGCAAGGTATTTTGAAATAAATGGCCTCTCTGTTTCAAACCTCATGCCTCTAGAAACAGCCTGCAGCTCTCTGCTTTTGAAAATATCAAGGGCATGGTGGATTTAAGGAGGACACCAGTGAGTTTCTGATTCAGCAATTTATTTTATCTCCTAAAATACTGATTGTATTTCTATTTTTATGCCTCAGTCTTCCTGAAATCAGCCTTAACCAGATCACAGCATTTTAATCAAAGTTGGGAGAGCTATAAAATAATTCATAACTGAAATAGAAAATATTTCAGCTTGTGTTAATCTTCAGTACATTCAGAAAAAAAAGTTAATGTAAAAGGGAAAACTTAAGTCAGTGTCTCACTTAGACCAGATGCATATTCAGAGAAACTATTTGATCATGCACAATTATACTTTTATTGAGTTTAATAGACATAATGTTGTTTTATTCCAGTGATGAAGTAGAACATGTTGCAAAACTAAGAAGTCTCATTAGGCACTTAATTTCTGGAGGAGGAAGTGTAGACTGCCTTAATGATTTTGTGTGTAAGAAAATTAAAGCTTCCAAAATATTATTTCAGTAAACAGCTGAATCCTGCAGAGCTTATTATTAAATTGGTATTTTCTTTAGGTCTGCTTGCTCATTACTCATTAATCAGTGCCAATAAGACAGTCAGCACTGAATCTGAAAGCCCTCTATATGTAACATTTACAGCAAGCATGATATAGATTTTCATTACATAAATACTATAGATTTAGTTCTATAATGAGGATTAATAAAAATAAGCATTAGAAATGAGCAAATGCCATGAGGCATCCCAGTTGCATCAGCACGTAGCAACCCTTCTCACTTGCCTGGGCAGCCTGAATCTTTTGGGAAGGAGACACAAGTTGTACCATTTCACTCTCCTGGTGCTCCAGAAACTTGCAGGGTTCATGGTGAGTGCATGGATGGCAACCTCTGACTTCAACAGATCAGTGTTCACTTGGGGTTGTGTATGAGGGAATTTAACAATGACAGATTTAGAGCTGGACTTCTTCTTCATTGTTCTGAACTTGCCAAGTGCTTCCCATACAACAGGAAATGTTAACTGCAGGTACATCAGCAGCAGGCAGCCTCAGCATACACACACTAGCTAGTTCCTTTTCAGTCTCTAAATTTTGAATTAAGTAGATCACATCAAAGAACATTGATTTTTTTTGGTGGAAAAAAGGCTGATTGCTTGGCACCAAAGCACTTTTCAAAAATTTGTTGCTTTTTCCAGTAAGCCACTTTTACCAAAACTGAAAGAGAAGGCTCCTGACTTTTATCCCTTCTGTGGCAGCTCTTTTCAAGCAGGAAGCTTTTGTGTTGTATTTCAGAGTAAACTTCCGTTCAGCTTTTAAAAACTCTAGTTTGCATTTGTTTAAACAAGTAAGAATCAAAAACTGGACTGATATTGACTAGTATTTGAAGACGGGACAATCATTTCATTCAACCTGAAACCAAAATTTTTAGGGAACTCATTTTGTGAAAAGTCTGCATATTTTAAGGACTTTTTTAATGGTTTTGTCCTTTTGTGGTGCAGAAGAAGCTTTAAAATCACTAAATTTCCAAAAACAAATAAAGAAACCCTCTAATTCCACCTCAGCTTTTGCGCTAACCCTCCTGACTGTCCACCCAGGAGATGGAAGAGGACCTGAAGGGAGACCTGAGTGGGAATTTTGAAAAGGCTGTGCTGGCTTTGCTGGACCTGCCCTGTGAGTACGAGGCCCGAGAGCTCCGGAAGGCGATGAAGGGTGCTGGGACGGACGTGTCGCTGCTGATTGAGATTCTCTGCACACGAAACAACAAGGTTGGGACACGTGTGTCACCTTCCTTGGGTAGCAGGGCAAAGAGCTTGCCAAGAGCATCCACCTGGGAGGAGAAAGAGGGATCAGCCAACTTCCATGGCTGAAGTGCCTCTTGTCAGTGGTTGCAGTGGTAAGATTGCCACACTAGAGATGAAACCCTTGGAGGAGTTCATAGCAATATAATTCAGATTTCTTCCTTGATACTACTCCTATCTCCCATGGGTGGCATGGAGGCAATACTGATGAGAGAAAAATCCCTGGATACGTGTTAAAGGCAGCTTTGGCACTGCTCTGGTGGTTAAGAAGTACAGGAATATGATCCTATTGAAAAAGCCCTTTAGCTCTCACCTAAATGCAGGGGAGAAACCAGAGGGACTCCTGCGTGAGTCAGGCATCCCTCAAAGTGGTGTCCTGAACCAGGGAATGGGAATCCATGGCTTCTCCCACCGCCATGGTTGCTACACCTCACACAGTATGAGCACGGTACTGACTTGCTGGTGTTTTGTTTGCTTATCTGTTCATTAATAAAATGTATTTGTTTATATTTCTTTTTCTTTTTTTATTTACCTAGGAAATTGTAGACGTAAAGGAGGCCTACAAACGGTGTAAGTAGTTTTGTCTTTCAGACACCTTCATTTAAAGCCTTTGTCACTGGGTGAGCCCTCACCGATGTTTTTTTTTCTTCCCAGTGTTTGATAGGGATCTCGAGTCTGATGTTAAAAGTGACACAAGTGGCTCCCTACAGAAGATATTAGTCATGCTGCTAGAGGTAAGGCTGAGGGCTTTCCTCTTATGCAGCTACCTGACAGAGATATTTCCTTTTTTCAATCCTGTTTTCCCTTTTTTCAATCCTGTTTTCCCTAAGTAATCATAAGTATTAGCTGGTGTTTTTAATAATGTTGTTATGCTATGTAATATAAGAATGAGGTAATTAAACAAAACTCATTCTTCAGTATAAGAGCCTTTTTTTATCTATAGCTTTTTAATATATACAATTTTAATTTATAAAGCCAGAAGTAATTTCATAAATTTTCATACTTTTAAAATAACAGCATTATTTTATTACTCTTTATAGCATGATAAATGGCTAGAATACTCATTTGAAGTCATGACCCCAGTATGCTGATTTCTGCCCCAAACCAGTAAAATCTTATTTCCATCTCAGCTAAGGATTTTAGCATTCAGACAGATACAGAACAAGTAAGAAAGATATTGCTGCTATGTTAGTTTTATATTCACCAAAAAACCCATATTTTCCATTAGAACACGCTTTATTTTAAAGCCCTTTCATGAAACAAACCCCACAAAACCAAAAAAAACCCCAAACAAACAAACAAAACCCAAAAAACTCCACAAACAAATCAGTATCTTCCTAAAGACATATTATAAGAAAAAATAGGAACACACCTAGAAATGTAATGTGATGGCCAGTCTCGTCAGACAAGACTGAGTAAATAGAAGGAGCTTTAAAGTCATAACAGTCACATCACTAAATACGTCACAGTTTTAAGATGCTTATTCTGGAAAGCATTGATGTAGCTCTCTACAACCTCCTGGACTATGTTTTCAGGAGTGGTAAATAGATATTATTCAGATTTTTTTTCTCATAGACCAGTGCTTCATAATTTCTCCCAGGAATTACAATGTTGGTGAATACTCAGAGTACATAGGTGAGTCAAGAAAAACATTCTGTAGTTATCATGGCATATCCAGCACTGTGAAAACCATCCATACCTCACTGCAGGTACTGGAAACCTTCCTGCTCCAGAGGCATCAGGCCCCAGCACACAGCAAATAAAACTGGGAGATAGATAAGCCCGACCACACAGACGTCGCGTCTAAAGCCGGCAAAGCCAGGCGCTGTGGCGAACACTAGCAGCCGGTTCAAGGCTGCAGCCCCCGTGCCCATCACCAGGCACTTGTCTGCAGATGGCAGCAAAACTACAACCAAAAAATTTCTGAGGCACACTATCTGCTCTTCCCTTCCACTGAGAAATGTAACCAGTGCTTGGTCTGGGGTTTGTTTTTTTTGGTTTTTTTTTACAGTTCTCTCTTTTTCTGTAGGCAACACGAGATGAACTCCAAGAGGTCAATGCAGAGCTCGCTGAGCAAGATGCCACGGATCTGTACAAAGTAAGTGCACTTGTGGAAAAATCCCTGCTTGCCCCATGCTGTGCAACAAGGGCTGCCTCGGGATGACTAAACACACCAAGCATGGGAGCAATGAGAGTGTAAGGACATGAGCAAGGGGGGCTCAGGCTGGAGCTCGCCAGATCAAGGGCTCTGGCTGACTTCTTGTCTCTACTGTGAATAAACAAGTGCTTCAAAAAAATAACATGTAATTTTGAAGGCAGGAGAAGGCCGCTGGGGGACAGAGGAGCTGGCTTTCAATGTGGTTCTAGCAAAGAGAAGCTACAGTCAGCTGAGAGCTACTTTTCAAGCTTATGAAAAGGTGAGTTATTATCTTCTGCAATGTAGGTTGCTTAGGGCCTTACATGTAGGTGCAGCCCCTAAAACAGGTAATGATCTGAAGGGTCTTTTTCAACATAAATGATTCTTTATAAAGTGGACAATCCTTTCTTTGCTATTTTACAACTTCTTGAATGCTTTAAGAGTTTTGGAAAACACTTTTATACAACTGTATCCTGAGCTTACAGAAATAGGAGATAAAAGATGTATCTTCTGCCAGTGAAGAACCTATTCCCCTTCACAACCTATACAACACCCAGCCCAATAAATGTCACAATGTTGTTTCTTTCCCACAGCAGTACAGCAGTGAGTATCCCCACTCCTGCAGCAAAGGCACAGGTTCACAAACTCCTGCCCTGAAGCAAGGTTTTGCTTTTCTTGTCCTTTCCTCTCCTTCTCCTAAGCAGAGCCTGTCAAGGTCTCTCCTCCTGACCGCCCACCCCCCCCCAGCCCCTACTTCACCTTCTTGTATTAGGTGGGTAGAAATACATCTGCAGGCTCTTCCTCTCTGCCCACACTGTGCAGGTGCTTTGCTGTGCTTACCTCTGTCTCCAAACATAAGGCAAAGCAGGCAGCAGCATCCTGGCTGTTTGGTACTTCTACCTGTGTCACCCACCAGGGACACTTTACTCATGCTTGGGGCTGGACCTGATCTCCACTGAGATATCTTGCTTGGAAATTACCCCAGAGAGAAAAAGTCACAGGAGATCCAAGGTCCTTCTCCTGACAGTGAGGTGGAAGCTCAGCAGTGACATTTATTCTCAGGAAACAGTCACCCTCCAGCCTCTGGCTCACAGTCCTGAACTTCTCTGGCATGACTCTGAGTTCATCAGAAAACTGTAGCCCTGGGCTGTGAAGATGAAAAAAGCTCCAGTCAAGACCATATTTCAGTGTCAGCATAATAAGGAACCAATAGTTGGAAAAACATTTGCAGCTAATCCAAGTTTTGGTTTATTGCTGGCAGGAGAACAAACCCAGTCACAAACTAATGCTCTATCCCTCGGAGTGGCCCAAACCCTGGGGATTCAGTGAAATGCTCCAATAGCCAAGCTACCTTGACTTTTTGATTGCTAAAGCCAAGCAGATCAGGTTGCCCAAACCGATTCACCACATCCTGCCTGGCTGTACTTGAAGCAGAAGTGGGCCAAGATTAAAGTCATGCAAACATCAGTCCTTCTCTGCAGTTGGAGAGATAAATAGGGCAAGATGCAAACCAGGTTGGTGGTTTGCAGAACTTAAACCTAAATCCTCAGAAGGTGCCCTTTCTGCCTTGTAGGCATGGTCTCCCAGCTCTGACCTAAAAGTCCACTGGAGTCTTGAACCATGCAGGGCCATCCTGAGAAGCAAAACAGAGGAAAGTAAAAGACTTTGAGGTTCCCGAAGTTCATAAAAGTCAGGATAAACTCTGTTTTGAAGTGGTAGTCTCCTTTTCCCCTTTCCTACACAATAATACAAAAAACTTGGGGACGACTGCAGTGCTTGTAAACTTTCCTTTGGAAGCCAAAGACAATAAGTAACAAAACTTCATAGAGCTGGTAAAGCTCCAAAAATTATCTTATTTGTGTGGGAACCATCCAGATCCTTTGATAGAGAAAGCTCAAACAGTTTCTCCTGACTAGGGGTCACTCAAGAAGAAGCTGCAGCTTCTTTGTCCTGGAAGCTGCCAGATACATGCAACTGATGTAGGTCATCCATCTCTTAAACATTGTGTCTTGCCTGGTTGTGTTGACCTTGTCTTGGTGCCAGTGGATCCTTGAGCACTTACATCAGAAGAGAACTTCATTTTTCCTTGAATAACCCCCCTGGAAAGACCATAAAGAATATGAATTGACCTTTTGTCATTGGATCCCAAATCTGATGCTGGTTTTATCGCAGTGGGATAAAATGTACAGAAAGCAGCTCTTATGACTCCTTCTTGTTGTCCTTGTAGGTGTGTGGGAAGGACATAGAAGAATCTATTAAAAGTGAAACATCTGGAGATCTGGAGAAGGCTTACCTGACTCTTGGTAAAAAAAAAAAAATAATAATTTCAAGACCTTTCTTTTCTAGTTCTTGCCATGACCAGACATTGGTTGTTGGGGGTCTGTGTACAGCCTGACAGCAGCCATCAAGATAGTCCTAAACTGAGCTGACGTATCTGCCAAGAAAAAAAGAGGCAGTTTTCAGTAGAGATTTGGACCCCTTGGTTTCAGGAATAAACCAGGCACAGTTCCTCTCCACACAGAGTGGCCACCTTTCAAGTTGCCCCTGAGACCATGGCTGGTGATAAGTTCCAGCAGATTCCTGGGCATTAATGAGGATAGTGCTAGGCAGCCAGCATAAAAATGTACAGGGTCCTCAACAGCAAGTTAGCCCTAGGGTTGACTGTGACCGGTATTTAAGTTTGTGCCCTCTCTCTGCTTAGCTTACTGGTATTGCTGTTACCCATATGGATCTAGGCTCTCCCAGATCTTCCTCCTGTGATCTGCAGAGTAAGCAGCTACCCCGAGAATAGATGGGCAAGAGGAACCCCACAGGGGCAAATGCTCATTCTCATTCATGTCATTTTCACTGTGGAATAGCAGAGTATTAAATGCTGGTAATCTCACTGTGTAACACACTACCCCTGTGGAAAAATGTACGTTCCCATTCAGACTCCAAGATTTCTCCTTGCATACTGATAGGGGACCAGGCTCAGAATGAAAGCCCTACCAGCTCATATGTCTGAGCACAAACCCTAGAGATCTTCCTTTATTTCTTCCTTATTTATTTACTTGAAGATGTATCACAAACTGTAAATGTACAACTATAACGAGGCCTCTTACTGTTTTCTCTAGTCAGCTCTGCCAAAGACTGCCCAGGTTACTTTGCCACACTTCTGCACAAGTCGATGAAAGGAGCTGGGACTGATGAAGAGACCTTGATTCGCATCCTTGTGACCAGGGCTGAGGTAGGGTATCCTGTGACCTGCAGTGCCACACAGCAGCTCTGGGAGAAATACAAATGTAGAGGGTATGGAGTGAGTCCTGACAGATCATGTGCTCAGTAAACCCTTTTCATCCCAATGACATCAGTGGTCACACTCTGCTTCTGTACCCAGGCAACTCTAATTTTGATATTGCATCTATTTCTGTTTTCAAAAGAACTAAACCAGGAAGCATGCAGGCAATTTCAAGTGGAGTCAACTGTACCTGGTTAAAACTAACCCGTGGAGAGGTCTGGCCACAACAGGATGCATAAAAGTAAATTCCTAGTTAAGCAATGATAGAACAGCAGTTCCCAAACTGAGAACTGCTTATAAACATATGCTGCCAATTTTCTGTGATTCCAGCTGGGAGAAACAGATGGAGAGGAGGGAAGAAAAATAAAAAGCCAAAGGAGGTAACTGTCATTTTAAAAAGCACAAAACTTCACAAGACATTTGAGATCTTTAGCACAATCTTTAAGTCTTTCTTGTAAGCTGTGTAGGTAGTAACCCCAGATCTGTTTCAGTCGACATAGAGGAGGAGCCTTTCACAGTGACAAGGAGAGCACATTACCCAGTGATCCACACTGTGAGAAATTAGGCTCCAGGGTATTATCTCTGTTAAGACACAGCCCAATCGTTATAACATTTAACACCCGCAGTGATAGAGATCAGACCTGTGCCGTAGGTGCCTTTTCACAGGAAAGCTCAAGACAAGGAGTTTAATTCTCCCCGCTGTATTAACCAAAATTACTTCTGTGGGTAGAACAAAACTCTCTTTTAGCCGTACTCCTGGAAGTGCCTCTTTCCCTGCTTGCCATCATGGAATGGCCTCAGGAGTTCACAGCAACCTCTGTGTGTTTTTCTAGTACCAGTGCTGTGCTGGCACAGCACCTCTGGGCAGAGATTATCCCATCCACCTGGCATGGCTTTGCACACAGGCCCTCTTCACAGTCAGCATCCCCTCACCACACCGTCTGACATGGACTTACCTCAAATCTGAACGTTAAGCTGAAAGTCCTCCAAGATTTTTAGACCTCCTGCTTTCTCTTCCCCTCCTCCCACCGGGTGGATCCCAGGGGTCCTAGCAGGAGCAGGGCATATTTACTCAAAGTGTGCACTACTCTTCTAAAGAGGCTCTTGGTGTCTCCTCAGAGCGACCTGCCAGCAATAAAGGAGAAGTTCAAGCAGATGTACAAGAAGCCATTAGCTGAAGCTGTCCAATCTGATACCTCTGGAGACTTCAGAAAGCTGCTGCTGGCAATTTTGCACTAAAAAGCCATCAAGAATGAAGAGGCATGCTGAGCAGCCACCTCTTGATTAGTTTCCAAAATAACATCCAAAAAAATGTGGCATTAGCACAAAGCAAAAATCCAATTTGTTTTCTTTCCAGCTGGGAAATGTGTTGCCAAATAATGTTGGATGTGAGGTTTATGTTATGGCTATCTTGCCAAATGTGCTTAAGTAATAAAGACATGTTAAGAAAAATGGATCTAAATTGACTTCTTTGCATATGTAACCTCTTTGTGTTTGTGTATGTGGAGGAATCTTCTGTCATTGTTTCTTCTGGGGAGCTTTTCTGTCTTTCATTCTGAAGATTATCCCTGTTCTTTCCTCAATTCAATGAATGTCATGTCATGCCGTTACAGTCCTGCCAAGAGAAAATGGATCATAATTTCTTCTCAGCTCATTATCACAGCTCTTTAAACAACCTAAGGGCTGTGAATTAATGATTTAAGTCAGGCCCTGATTAAAATCCTGCTGTCAACAGGGAAGGCTAGAGTGATTTCCTTGGCTGTGAATTGCCCTCTCAGCATAGTCACCTCCTAAGTTTTCCCATGAAGGAGATAAGGACTTGAAGTCCCCATCAGCATCACCTCCTGGGATATGCAGGAGCATATCAGGGGAAAAGATGGGGCTTTTGTGAGGTGGGTCTGTCAGGCAGGGAAATGCTGTTCCCAAAATGGCCTCAGGACAGCTGCATGGACTTCATCCTGGGACATTTCCAAGATGTGACTGGATAAAACTTAGAGCAACCTGGTCGGATCTCATGGCTCACCCTGCTTTGAGCAGGAGCTTGAACTAGAGACCACTGGAGGTCCCTTTCTCCCTGAATTACCCTAAAGTACTATTATCATATGAAAGAAGATGTAGATGAAAAATAATATGACAGGACCTGACAGATAAGAGTGAAGAGTTTGGGCCAGGGAGATAGGCTTGTGAGCATTTTCCTGTGTCTGGCCCCTTCCCCCTTTTGAGTGTACCACCCTGCAACAAGAAGCATCTTTCACACCCAGATCCTCAGAGGTAGGATGACTGATAACAAATTCCCATTGAAAACAGTATTTCTGAAGCACTGGACCTGTTTCTCCCTGCTGGATCAATGTCACAGCAGCAGTACATGGCCAACTAGTTATAAGATGGGGCAGTATAAATGGGAGATGGGAAAGATGAGTGGCTTTGAAGAACAATGATTGGAGTGTCACACAGGTGTAATAGAATGTTCTGGCATTTTAGAGGCCTGATCCTCCATTGGCAAGATTTCTAGCCACCTAAAAATACCAGGGTCAAATCCTGAATCTGAATCCTAAGTGCCTTTAATCAGAGACATTTTAATATTCAGACTCAGAAAGAGCAGAGCAATGTAGAATGTGTGTGTCTTCTTGTTGCTGTTGCCATGGGTCTCTTGTAACCAGAGACTATAGAAAGGATAGATGAATAATCTACTTCGGTGTCCAGTGTTCCTGGTGATATTTTATCCTCCAGAGGACACAGTGTATGTTCAGTCCAAGATAAGCTGGCAGATACCCATTCTCAAATGATGTAGTTTGAGGAAAAAGCGAACAGGTGTCTGAAACACACATGAAGTAGCTGCTTTAGGCAAAGGCTTTATTTAAAAATATTCCAACAAGAGCACCCAAAGCTATGTGAGTGGTTTCTGTGAAACCTCCAGAAGCTCAGCACTCTTTAAACCAGCTATGTCCTTATTTAATGTGAGGCGTGTAACTTTGGCAGCCAAATTTATTTTTGCCTGAAGTCTGTTTTAATTAACACTAGTAGGTCATTCTGACTAAAGAAGGAAGAGTGCAATCATTTTCATCCTAATCTTTTGCTTTTTAATTAGGATTGGCCTGAAACCAGGCCAGGAGCCCACACATCTTCACACCCACATATATTGGGCTGAAGTCATTATTGAATTACATGCTGTATCTCTCTATCTGAACACAATAAATACAGTGACGGCAGTGACTCTTGGGAAGTTGCTCTATGACTCCAGTGTTGTAAAACTTGTTCCCATGCCTCTGTAAGTTTAGGTCAGGGATTCAAAATTCAAGTAATATTTCAAGTGTCCATAGATGTAGCCTTTTACCTCACCTACAAAACCAGAACCAAGCCTAGATTAAAGTCTTAAAATAAGCCTTAGTTCAGCATTAAAGACTACACCAATGTGAATGACATCCGTGATGATAGGGCACTCAGGGAAATCATGTTTGTTGAGCAGCTAAACAGAAATTGAATAACATAATAGTTAAAGAGGAATAAGAGAGAAAGATCATAAGGATATGTGGACTTAAAGAATAGGAAGAAGATCAGATAGTTGGCAACCAGCAGCAGGAAGTTAAGCAGACTTTTTGGTGGGTGAGAGATAGCATTCACAAATTGCAGCAAAGGAGTTTCCTGTCAGACATATGGGAGCAGGTATGCAGAGAGGTTGTGAGATCTCCATCTTTCAAGATTTCAAAAGTTCAAGTGGACAAGCTCCTGAGTAACCTAATGTAACTCTCAGGTTAGTGCTGCTGTGAGCAGGAGGTTACACTAGGTGAGCTCCCAGGGGCTTCCCAACACAATCTTTCTGTGACTCTAGGAGAATACAGTAGTTTGTGAGCAGGAGAGAACTCCTGGCAGTGCTGTGTGGAAGTGCCTGGAGTAACACAAAGGACTTCCTCTTATTGCCATGTACAATTGTCCATCAATTCCCCATATTCACCCTGGATGTCTTCTTCACTAATTCCCAGCTTGGGGAGTTTCATTGCCTTCAGTGAACCTGAAATGTCAACCAGGGAGGTAGAGGACAGGTCGCAGGGCTCTTTTCCCAGTCCATCGAATAGTAAATCCACACTGGGCTCTGGATGAGCACAGACAGGAATCAGAGAGGCTGCTTCAGTGGGAAGTATCAGGATGAGTCCAAAACCAGACTGCATATGTGGAATTAGGTCTCCTGGTGGTGTTATCAGCTGGGTGAGATACAGATATACATATTGAATAGAAAGGTCCCTATCCATGCTGTGCCTTCTTAGTAATTTGCTAGTATAGACATATCTTTGCTCTTTCAATGCACATATTTGTTATATACATTTACATTCATGTGTAAATATGCAACACATAAGTCTAATAATTCCCTAACACATTAGTCTTTCTTTCTGCTCCCATATTTCTCACCTCCCCAGCTTATAATAAGCAAAATGATGTTAAGTGCCCATCTTACCCTGGTCAGGTCCCACCAATCAAGCTCCACACTGCCAGGGCACACAGTGTGCCAGGCATGCTGGCTGCCCTCCCAGCCTGGCCCAAAGTCTGTCACCCCAAACAACCACCACTAGTGCTTGGGGCATCTTCCCATCCTGCCCATTTCATGGCATCTGATTAATTATGATCCCTGTAATTGTCTTTTTATACAATGAGGAATTTTAATCCTGCATTTTGTTCCCTCTCCCAGTTTTATTAAGATGATAATAAGGAATACTTTTCTTGTCCCGTGTCAACTGAGACTGCAGATTTGGGGAAAGGGATGATCTCTCTCTTGATAACTGTGGGGGCTGGTAGTCATTGAGACAGCACACGTAATACTGAATGAGCTCAGTGAAGTCTCTGCCTTGAACAGTCCTTTTTCTTTATCCATATTTGTTCATTTTCACCTGAATTGTAATAGGATCAGTGTGTGAGTTTTAGAAGTTGTCTGACATCACCAGTGTTCTCTGTGCACCTGTCTGCTGGCCGATCAGATTACAGCTTTTTTCCGCTCTGTTGCTTAGTGCATGATAATAGACATTTCATCATCCCATTACATTAAAACATAAGAAGAGCTGCTCTGGGTCAGATCAAAGGTTCAATCATCCTAATTCCAAAACTGAGCAATCCCAAACACTTGAGAAAGAACAGAAGGAGCAGGGTGAGTATATAGCATTGCAGCAACATGTTTGTTCTCTGGTAGAAGTTTCCATTTTCTAGAAACCGTCTGTGGACAGTTTGTACAGCTGCAGGTGTAAAGGGTTGCTGTTTTTACCAGCCTCAAATGGCTCCAGCCCCTCGAGTGCTATGGGGGGCCTGCTGCACCTCATCCCACAGTGCTGCTGGGTCACATATCCTGCAAATGAGCCCACTTGCCCATTTGCACATGATGTTCAGACGAGACCATTATCTGTGCAATATCCCACTCCCATGGTAATGCAGTATTCTGTCTTCCCAAAAAAGACCACTCAGGTCTGGTTTGGTCAATAGCATGCCATCCTTGGAAAGCTGCCTCAAGAACTCGTTCAGAAACAGATTTTATCAGCCAAGTTTAGACCGTCCCACAACAGAAACAGCTCTACCCTCTCACCAGGGCTCATGTTGCAGCACCCATGGGCCACCCATGCCATGGGACACCCATGCCATGGGACACCCATGCCATGGGACATACAGTTCTAGACTATGCCATGAAAAATGATTCTCATTTATTCATAAAGAAAATCCTAACTAAGCAGTGCTGATGTGGCTACTTGGTTTTAAATGTGTCTGATATCATAATATCTGGGAAAAAAAGAGAGAGTTGTAAAGCAGGAAGAAGGATCTTCATTGCTCAGGAACCCTGGCCCAAAATTGGCAGTGACCTGTGTGGGGACTCAGGAGGGAAAAGACACCGCCCCTCTGAGAGCAATAAGCTATTTAAACAGCACATTCTGTACTCTGGGTTAGCAGGAATTTGCATAACTGTGCAAAGCCCTCGAGCCTGGGATCTTCTAAATAAATGCCACATTTATCACTATCTAAAGCAGAAGAACACCCCATCTACCCTTCCCTGACCCCATAAGCCAGTGTCATTAGTGAAGTCAAGTTAAGGGTTAAAAAATTAATCCACAGCCACTGCCAGGAAGAGGCAGAACTAAACAGGCAGCAAAGTTAGAGCCAGCACAGATATAAATTTAAATCAATCATCAAAACAAACCACAACAAGAGCAAATATATATACAGAGCAAGAAAGAAAGGGAGAGGGTGTTTTGTTTGGGTAGCTAATGTTCCCTGGACAAGGAGAGAGAAAAATTCTCCTTTGGGTTTTTAATGCCACTCTAAATATTTATAGCAAGATCATGACCAGCTGGTGAGGCAGCAATGACAAGGAGTAGGGAGGGGAGGGCACATTTTTCCCCAGTGCCCCAACATCATTGTCCGGGTGATTTCTTTACTCAAGGGGAGGGAAAAGGCTGCACATTGCCATGTTTACCCTCAAAGTGACTCATCTGCAGGAGTCAAGTCCAGTGGAACCTGCTGTTCCCCTCTCTCACCTCGCCTGGCCATTCATACACGCATGTGCACACACACACAGAGATTGTGTGGGAAGCCTCCAAAAAGCCATGCCAGCCTAACTCCACCCTGTCTATAGCATGGGGCTGGGCCTTTACTGTTTTGTCTGCCCTTCAAGCATTTCACCATGTTGTTACACTGCACTGAAAAGCCTTTGAGAAAGGCCATGTATGGCCCGACCCGTGATACAAAGCTGCTGTTTATAGAGGAACAGGCTGCACCCATGCCTGTGATCTGCTGGGCCATGGACACAGGGGCAGGAACATATGGAGGACTGCAAACACCAGCACGGCACAGGAGTTGACATAAGGGCACTGTGGCTCCCAAGGATTTTTGCTCATCTGCCTCACTGTGACCAGACAGAGACATGACTCACCCGTGAGCTTTGGCTTTGAAAATATGAGAAGGAGTTTTGTTTTAACCTTGTGTTTCCCTGTGATAGCAATGCTTAGAAACTACATTTTGGATTCAAACCCTGCCCAGAACAAACGGGGAAATTTCAGAAGAGAGGAGGGGCCCAATCCAGTTACTCAGGCATGGGCAGCTAATGCTATTTCTCTTGAATCACCCAGAAACTTGGCACAGAGCTGGGACACATCACACTGAACCTAACAGAGACCTCGGCTGAGGAACCAGTGGGGGTTCCAGAGAATCCTCTGCTGGCACAAGGTATTCAACTGATCCCAGCCCTGAGGATGGATTTATGCTCATCATCATAGATGATAGGAGTGTGGACTCTATCACACTACATGTGATAGAGCTGAGCACCTGTGGACACCCTACAGTGCCTGGAGGACTGTCCGCCTGCCCAAATACAGGTGGTACACACTGGTGACCTGAATAACTCATCAGACTTGGTTGTATTGACTAGAACTCACTGGCTGCAAAAGGAGCTCAGACACCTTGTTCATGTGCAGGCACCCACTGTCAGGGACCCCATCAAGGTGCTCAGCACCACCCTAGGACTTGCCACTCTGGGACCCTGTTTTCCAGCTTGCTGCACCCACTGCAGCCACCTGCTCCAGTCTTCACACCCATAACACCCAGCTTTCTCAAGCCACCTGCGTGAGAAGTTCTTTCCTAAGAGTTTCAGAGGGCTGAGGTCCTTAGACAAAAGGCCATAACCTGGTATTTTCTATATGAAATATCAAGCAACACCAGAAAGATAAACTGCTTCCACAATTAACTTAATTCTCTGCTTGACAAAGGTAGCTGGGTTCTCAAGGTCCACCTTGAAGCAGTGCTGGACGTGGGGGTCCCAGTGCATCAGAATGTCCCACCACACTGAAACAGGCTCATGCTCTCCAGATCTCTCCATAAGGTGGAGACACGGTCCGTCCCACCAGAGCCCCTGGAAGCCCTTCTCTCTCCTCCTTTCCTCATGAAACTACGGTGACAGTGTATTACCTAATGCAAGGCATTGCAGACTGTTTACACGCTTCTAGAGTTCCCAGGCACTTTAGGACAGGGTCCTGCCGCTGTTTCCAAACGGACAGCCAGGACTTTTATAAGTGAACTTTCCTCTCCGTGTCTATTTCTTATATGTAAACATTTGCCAGAAAAACACCACTCGGGCATGCTCAGAACCAGCCAGGTCATTGCAAAAGGCAGCGGCGGCGTCACATGTGATAACAGCGAGCAGCCCGTGCGCTCCTATTCTTAGCGCTGGAATGTGCACGATGCCCCGCCGCTCCTGCGCGCAGAGCCCGGCAGCGGCAAAACGGAATAAACACGGCCAGAAATCACCCTCTATGAATCACCCACCTACTGAAAGAAACGTCCTGTGGGGTTATAGGTTTTTACCCAGACTCTAGCTGTGGAAAATCTCAGCAGAGAATAAGCGGCACAGAGTAAGTGCATGCAGGGAAGGACAACAGAAGGTAAACGTTTCTACCTTACGGTGCCACTGCAGGTTGAGCAGTTAGTCATGACAGTAGAGACTCATCATATTGTTCTGCCTGGCACTTACTTTAGCCATTGTGTGTCTGATTAACATAAAAACCCACAGCTAAGCGGAGTTAATAAATAACGGGTTTAATGCAGATTCCCAGTCTCCGGGGTTCCGTTTGCCCTGCTGCAGAGTTCAGCTCTGCCAGATTTGCATTCTTTGGGAATGACTAACTCTAGGAGAAAGAGGCGCAAGCTACTAAACTGCTAATACTTTCAAATAGTGAATAAACGTCTAAGTGCATTTATTCGATGTGATTAAAATGGACAAACCAATTGCTTCAGCCATCCGGCTTTAATCCCAAGTGAGATAGTTTTGGTGCTTTTGCTTCTTGCCAGGGACATGGGCAGTGCTGACCTCAGAGCTGCAACCTATCCGATAACTTTATGAAAATTTTAAAGGGTCTTAGTGACCTTTTGGCTTCTTTATTATTTTCCCACTGTGCTTAACCCATGTTCCATTTTTATGCGTAACAGTGAACGGATATTTAGAGCAATATCAAAGTCCCGATTTGTTCCCTTGGAGCTGGATATTTCAATAAAAGCTGTGAAGAATTTAGGGTTTTCTTCTGCCAAGTCCAGAATTCATCTCTCTCCTATTTTGTTATGGAGGAAGGATCCAGTGAGGAGTTTCTCTTCAAAGACCAGGACTTCTCCTCTGAACTGCTGAGGCAGCTGAATGCTCTGCGACAGAGCAGGATGCTGACTGATGTTACCCTCTGTTCTGGGGGCTTTGAAATCCCCTGCCACCGAAATGTGCTGGCTTCCAGCAGTCCATACTTCAAGGCAATGTTCTGTAATGACTTCAGAGAGAGTCGCCAGGCTAAAGTCATCCTGAAGGGCATTGACGCTGACATTTTGGATCAGATTATCCTTTATGTTTACACAGGGCAGATTCTTATATCCACTGAGAATGTTCTGTGCTTGTTGGAGACTGCCTCCATGCTGCAGTACACTAAGCTGTTTGAGGCCTGCTCTGCTTACCTCCAAGACAAACTGAGTCCTGACAACTGTCTCAGCATGATTAGACTGGCAAAAATCTTAAACTGCCAAAGCCTGAATAAGAAAGCCAAGGCTATGGCTTTGAAGTGCTTTACTGTGGTGGCCTCTTCTGAGGACTTGAAAGACCTTTGTCCCTTGGAGCTCATCGACTACCTTGGGGACGATGAACTCTGTGGGGAGGAGGAGCAGGTCTTTGAGGCACTGATGGTCTGGGTCCGGCATGACCTCCAGGCACGACAATGTTACATCCAAGAGTTGTTCAAGAAGGTCCGGCTTCAGTACATCCATCCAGCTTTCCTCTTCCACTTCATTGCCAATGACTCACTCATTCAGTCCTCGCCCACTTGCAGGAGCATCCTTGAGTCAGCCCGGAGACATATGTTTTCCCTGTACAGCACCAACACACCTGACATCAAACCCATGATGCATGTTCCTCGCAGGTACTCCAACCAAGAGTTCCTTATCATCATTGGTGGCAGGAAGGACAGCCAGCAGACAACAAGGGATGTCCTGCTCTATGATGACAAGACGAACCAATGGCTGAGCCTGGCCAAACTTCCCATGCGCCTGTACAAAGCCTCTGCAGTGAGCTTACACAGCAATATTTATGTGCTTGGAGGGATGCCTGTTAGCAATAAGAAAAGCCTGGTCAGTGGTAGTATTTACATTTACTCCCTCAAACTCAATCAGTGGAGGTTGATTGAACACATGTTAGTTCCACGTTACTCCCACAGAAGTTTGGCATATAAAAATTATATTTTATCATTTGGTGGAATTGGCAAAAACCAGGAAATCCTGAATTCTGTGGAAAGATATGATAGCATCTACAACACCTCTGAGAGCATGGCAAACATGCCTGTTGCTGTCCTTCACCCTGCTGTTGCTGCCAAAGATCAGAGGGTCTACCTCTTTGGGGGAGAAGACATTATGCAAAACCCTGTTCGGCTGATCCAGGTAATGGTCAGTCCTGCTTATCATAGGCAATTCCTTCTAAGGTATTCAGCAGCCCATTATCCTCATGAGAAAATCAAACCACCCAAAAAGATTGATTGTAAATTGGAGCAAGAGGCAGATTGAGTTGACACGTGGCTTCAAGGACCATTGTAGCTCTTTCATTTTTCCCTTCTGAACATTTTTCAGGCACAAGCCCTGAGGTACTTCTTTGGATGTCATCAGCTCTGCTTCTGGTGAGCACAAGGGCCAGGGCTGCTGCAGGTGGTGCTGTGGCAGGTGGCAGCAGCCCCCCTCTGCCCAGCTTCATGTCTGTAGCAGATATCACCAAAATCAGAGCTTTCCCCTTGGCAGCCGAGCTGGGGTCTCAGCCACACACCTGCTTGCTTGCAGCAAACCAAACACTCGCGATCATTAGAGCGATTAGATACTCACTCGTCAAAGGGCCAGGACTTAAACTGACAGTCATTTCATATAAACAGTTGTGTTAAAAATGTGGCTCCTGCCACGTGTTGCTGGCGCTCTGCCTGCTTTCAGCAGTTGCACTCTATTAAGAGGAAAAAATACATAACTTTTTTTCTTATCTGATTTGGTGCTTTAGGAACTTTGCAGTATTTCTTTCCCCATGAGTGTTTTTCACTGGTCGAGGTGCTTTAACTAAGAAGAATCATTAAGGTCTAAGATGGCAACCAGGACATGAGCAATACTTTGCAATTATAATGGTGCTTGATTATCAAGAGGAAGGAAATGTATTTATCTGTTAATGGGGAGTTGCCCTGGAGATATTTACTAAATTAAGAAGCAGACGATGTGACAAAAGTTTGTGTCGCCCAGATACAGATGACTGAATGATCATCATCTGGCAACAGCTCTTTTTCTCACTTAAATTGATGATTTAGATACCACTCTAAATCCCTATGCCAGTCTGAGTATATACCAGCCACCAGCACAAATGTAGCAGCTGGGAAAACACTGTGGCTGCCAGCAAAGTAAGGTGAAGTTAAAGTTTGTTTGCCCAGGAAATTTCTAAGACTAACAGAGGAATACACAGAATAAGTGGAAAATTAAATGAACTGGCTTGCACTTTGGGAGAGCAAGTTACAGTGATTTAATAGCCGTGCAAAGATTTACAGCCAAGAAGGTTGTATGTGGCAGACACACTTTGCCTTAGTGCATGTGCTAGTGTCTCCTGAGCAGACAAGCTTGGGGAACTAGAATGCTTTCCAAGGAGACATATTAGGAAAAAAAGTGGGCATATTCTCAGATTTCCAGCAGTTTGAGCCAGAGGATTTTATTTATTAGAGCAAAATAAAACCAGAAAGTTCCTCTGTAATTACAATTGCCAGTTGAAATGCAACATAAACAGCTGTATGTGTATCTCTATTTTTCTGTCAGGTTTACCATGTCTCCAGGAATACATGGTTTCGGATGGAGACCAGAGTGGTGAAGAATGTCTGTGCACCAGCTGTCATGGTCGGAGATCAGATTATCATCGTAGGTGGTAAGGACTCTGTTTCACCTTCCTTCTGCCTCCCCGTGCCCAGATCCTGTGGGTTTTCACAGCCTTCCTGTTGCGGCTGCTACCTCAAAAAGCAGCTGGATCTTGAGAAAGAAAGGAGGAGTGTGCTCACCTTCCATACACTTCTCTCACGGGGTCCCATGGCAATGGAAGCGGAGATAAGTTCTCCATGGGGCACCTTTTTACTCCAAGTAGCAGGACCTGGGTGGGAGAAACTGAGGAAAAGCCAATGCAAGTTACTGGTCTGCAGAAGGAAGGACATGAAGAGCATGGGGATCCTACTTCTCCCCTGCTGACCCACAGCCTGGTCCTCCCTGTCTGCTCTTCTGGGAAGAATAGAGAGACCAGTTACCACAATGCCATGGACAGTTGCTGGGATGAGTGGGCTATAGGTCTATGAGGTGTTGGGTGGTTCTGTAGCTGCCTCCTGGAGGGTAATTGTGAAAAGTCCATAAAGGGGTGTGAAACACTCTGAAAGAAGAAACTTCTTAGTGTCTTTTTCAACCTGAGGACCAGCCTCTGCCCACTGACACTCTGATGTATTGAGTCACTGGTACTTTGTCATGCTACAGCCGTTAATGCAGCTTCCCTGATCACAGCTGGGCAAGAGGAAGCATGTGTTAGATTATTTAAGGGGAAATGAGACACATGGTAGCTTTGGCAAAGCAGTGGACTGAACCCACATCACACAGGACTCGAATGTGGTGTCACCCCTCAGGGGCAAGGTACTGCTGGGTACCAAGCTTCCACACCTCCAGTGCTCCAGGACAATAGCCCTTTGGCCAGCCCTTACCTCTCAGCTGATGCGAGGTTACATCACCCCTCAGTGGAAGAGCTGTCCACTGGGTTATTGGTGTGGTGGCTGGCACAGATGTGGCACCAAGGCCTTTAGGAGTGGATCAAACACCAGTGGCACTGTTCTGTTGAGTACTCAGCTCCATTCAGTAGACATCTACAACTTCAACCCAACAAGGCACTGTTGTTCCTTTCCCATGTGCCACTGGTTTCTGTATTTCCAAGTGAAGCTCTAGGAGTCTGATGGGTGAAAAGAAATATTTTGGGACGTTTAAAGGCACATGCAGGTAACTGCAAGCTCCAACTGTGTTTGACAGGTTGGTTGCCTGATCTGATGGGTTTTATGGTGCTTGTCAAGTCTTGGCTGCCAAGGTGCTACAAGACAGGATGAGGACAAACAGGAATGGAAGATAGACAAACAGGCATTCCTGTGACACATTATCACTTCCCAGCTTAGAGATCTTAATTCTGCCAAATTTTGTACCAGTATAATAAGTTTTATAGAAGACTAGCAGGAAACATATTCCTTCTGCTGGCCATAAGCTCTAATTCCCATCTGTCTCTTCCACTCTGGCTTTGCATTCAGGGTACACCCGGAGAATAATTGCTTATGATACAAAAGGCAACAAGTTTGTTAAATGTGCAGACATGAAGGACAGACGAATGCATCATGGGGCCACTGTCATCAAGAACAAGCTGTATGTCACAGGAGGACGGTGTCTCACTGCAGACAATGTCATCAAGGACCTGGATTCCTTGGACTGCTATGATCCAGAAACTGACACATGGACACCAAAGGGAAAACTGCCACACAAACTCTTTGACCACGGATGCCTTACACTCCAGTGTGTCCCCTGTTCTAACCTTCTCTAAATGACCTTTGGTACTTCCTTGATATTTTGTGCTCTCCTTCCCAGACAGGACCTGCCTCGCTCTGCAGAAAGCACATGGGGAATCCTTACGCAGTCACTCAAACTCTTGACCTTGAAGGCACGAGCAGTGCTAGTCCTTCCCAGACCCTGTGCCAGAAAGGTCATGAGCTCTGTGCTTGTGCCATATTCACCTGACCAGTATTGCATGTGGTGCTGAGTCCAGTCTGGAGGCCGTACCCAGGCTGTCAGTAAAAAATGGAAAAAAGGTACTAGATGAGAAATCAGTGCAGGATTTGGTCTTGTGCAGACTTCAAAATGAAAAGTGAGCAAGAATGCTGGTATCTCCAGGGAAAGTAAGATCTGGGTAGCCTGCCTTTGTTGGCATGCAAGCTCAGCTGCCTGCTGCAGCCCTTTGTTGCTCAGTGCTGACCAAGCTTTGCAGTGGGAGCATTTAGAATAGGAAGCCCTTAGCTCCAGTCTAGTAACCAGCCCAGCAGCAGCTCCTTGTGTTAGCTGTGGTAGTTGTCTCATAAGAAATAAAATTTTAATGTTCCTAACAGCAAATTATAAAGTAGCAAAAGACTGATGCTTTGATCGGAACTCTCATTACAATAAAATGCAGATTTGACTTTTCTAAGCTAACACTCTTTCACAGTGCAGAGAAGATTTTTGTTCCATCTGCCTGCCTTCTGAGGGAGCAGGAGAAGGTGGGGTGGAAATTAAGATTGCCTGCATATTCTTTTTCAAGGGATCTTGTTTTGCAGGGATCTTTCTTCTCCTTTTGCCTCAGGAATAGCAGTGGGGTTAGCTAGGAAGACTTTGGCTGATGGAGTTCCTGAAATCTGGATTAGCAGAGAGGACATATGGAGGAAAGGGGATATAAAAGAGAAGAGGTATTTGGGAGGAACAATTTCTTTTTCCCTTTCTCCTCTCTCCAAACCACTGGGAAAAAAAACCATGAGACAAAGCCAGTGACAGGAAGCCAGCTTTCCAAGAAGAGCAAGTCTAAATCTGCCACTTGGCAAAGCAGCTCTGGCTCCACCAATATTTTTGTGGGGTTCTGCCACTAACTGCATACTTTTAAAGGGAGGGGATTAATCATCAGATACTGAACAGGCTGTGAACTGCTGTTAGGTTACCAGGCTTGGTAAGATTGCTGAGATAGCAAGGAGCTTTAAAGATAGCACTGATGACCACCATCCAGAGGAGGATGGCAGAAAGAACACCCCTGTTTGAAAGAAAGTGGGACTTTTCCAAGGGTGCAGGGTGGCATGAGGAAACTACACTCAACCTCTCTCTTCACAGAAGGCTGCACAGCCATGTGGTCACCACCACGTTGCAGGTAACCAGCTCAAGACACTAAGATCCCCTCCCATAAATCTGTGTCTGGGAGCAGAATGGTGACTGAAATAGTTAACAAAGTGGGAGGCTGAAAGAAAGTATTTGGTATCAACTGCTGTTCTAACAATGTGGAATAAAAGGGTTATTATTGTTTGTATGAGCTTTGTGTTCAGGAGTCCCCATTGTTCCCTCTGCTTTGTTGATAAAGGGAACTGTTTTTGTACCAGTGTGTATTGCCAGGGTTTCCTTCTAAGGATCTGAGTAAATCTGCAAAAAATGTGTAGGAACCCAAACTTATCTCCTTGCTCAGAAGGATTTTGGCTACATTTCTCTTCTGTCTTTCAGTCTATATCATCATCTCCTCCCCATGCAAAGCAGAGCTAAATCATGGCACTTGCCAAATTGGACTTGAGCAGTGATTCATCCTGCTTCCTCACAGACCAGCTCCAGCTCTCTGGAGAATGAAGCCTTGTCATGGCCAATTATGGAATGTCTGCCCCAGGGAGATGTTTATTCCTAACCCTGCAGTGCTGCATTCCCAAGCTCCTTCCTGTTGTGACCCCTCTCAGCTCCAAACTCTGGGAGATGCCGTTTGCTGCCATGCGTCTTAGCTGACATGGATTCCTGCCAGGCTCGTGACTGTACCCAGAACCGAGAGGAAAAAAAGCTGACTTGCGGCCATAACCCCATGTTTGCAAACCATTGCCACAGTCATTGGTTTATGCTTAGAAGGAAACAGATTTTTTTTTAATTCCCATATCATGTAACTGGTGATTTTCTCCATGTTCATGTGGGCACCAAATAGTACCTTGCCCAGCTGTAGCTGAGCAGGAAATGGGGAGCGCAAAGAAGAGGCAGGGTTGCAGCAGCATTCTGCTCAGTGTCTTCCCCCATTCCTTGGGGAGCCCTCACATCACCTCCAGCTCCTTGGAGATGCCAAGGGCTATGACCACCTCTGCTCTGGCTGCAACCCTTTGCTCCTTCCCTTCACAAACTCCTCATGTCATGCCCATAATTCAAGAAATTTGGGGTTGCTGGGCTGTAAATTCAGAGGCTGGTTTCTGGCAGACTTCTGTCTTGTGGTCAGTTTTGAAGAAAACTCTGACCAAAGCTTCTGGGGCCCTTTTCAGAAAAAGGGTTGAAATCAGTGAAAAGTGTTGAGTCTTTCCAAGGCAGACAAGGGATGGCAGAGTTGCTCAGTCACAGGGATGCAGGAGAACATGCAGATACAGGATAGGGGATACTCAGCAGTGGGACAGGTGCTGTGGGGAGAAGGGATGTTGCCTTTCCAGTCAGGTGCTGACCACCACCTGGCCCACATAGAACAGTGCCTAATACCATCCTGACTACTTTGCAATTGTTGTAGGCAGTGGTGCAATGGGTGAAAGCACTCCCAGCAAAGGTTGACCAACTTACCGCTTTCTCCAGTGTCAGAAGGGGACTTTTCTGAGGAGAATCTGCAGGGCTGCCACTGCCTGGTACACTTTTTGAGTCATCACATGCTTTTTCAGAGGTCTCATCATCCTAATATTCAAACATTTGAGTGCTCAGTTACATGGGACTCCCCCATGTGAGAGCAGCAAGGCACTTCACAAATACAATGATGGCCCCATGAAACGGTGAGAATTTGTTGCTCTTCATTTAATAACCTTGGAGCCAAGGAAAAGAGGCTTTTAAAAAGAGGTCAACGTTTAGAAGGGTTGAGCACCTGCCACAATTTTTCAAATCAAAGACTGCTGTAAAAGCTCATCACCTCCAAGGTCCCACTCTCAGGTGTCCTGTCACTAGATTATGCAAACCATAGGACTCCATGGCTGAAAGCAGCCTGTTCCATCGAACAATGAGTTATCCTGTCCCTCATGGCAGGTACTTGTCCAATGCACAGAAAATCTCCCACGAGAAATGCTCTGATCCCTCCACAAGTAATGTACTTGAGTGTGTTATTAACCTTGGAGCTTTTAGTACTACCTGTACTAAATCTTCTTTGCTGTACCTTCTGCCATCCCCACAGAGATAAAGGGCAATTGATTACCATTTTAGATACCATATACTTTTTTACATCTTTAAAGTTTATTAGGATGTTTCAAATTCTGTAGACTAAACAAACGCAGCCCTTTCAGTCTTTCCTCATAAGTCATGTTTTCTAGACCTCTGATCATTTTTGTTGCTCTCCTCTGGATGATTTCCAGTTAGTCTTTTGGTGGTTTTTTATTTATTTAAGTACAGGGCTGTGGTTCAGCCTTGCACTGCTGAGAAAAGCAATAAACCTTTTGTGCATCTTACCTACAGCATTCCCAGTCTCAACCCAGAAGGACCTTTGCTTTTGAGAGCAGCAGCAGATCACTAATTGAGGTTCGGTTGTGCTCGCAATTAAGGAACGCTTGCAAGTTTGGGCAAGGTCACATGGAAAGACTGCAGGATATCCAGGATCTCCCAGGGTTATTCCATAACTCCATCTTCGGCTCATCAGGATCCCAAGTCAGATTCTGTTGAAAACAATAAATTTCTCCATGAACTTCAACAAGGGTCTTTAGACTGGACCCTAATTATTTTGTTCTCAGCTGGGTTCATCACTAATTCTATTAACTTTAAAAGCAAGTATTCACTGTTTGAGTTTTTTTGGGTTTTTTTGTTTTTTTTATATACTAGGAGAGAAGTTTCAGGCAAAAAATTAAAAAGGAAGGGAGGAGATTGCATTTTCTTTTCAACTTTTTTCCACTTGCCTTGCTGCAAACCGAGAGCTGGGTCCTGCTGCACAGGCAGCCTGTGGCAGCGGTCAGCTTTGCTTTGATCTCAGCAAAGAGCTTCGTAGGTTAAGCCTGTTTTTTCACTGTAACCGTTTATCAAACAGCACAGCCCTTTCCAAGGGCAGCCTTTTCCTTGCTCAGTAATATGTTTATAATTATAATGCATTTCCTGCTTCTTTTTGATTAAACACACCTGACAAAGTAGGAAAGATGTCAATGCATAAATAAATGGGCACACCGAGTTCATAACTTCATCCTTTTTTACCAAAAGCCAAGGAGTTCATTGTGAGGTGAATCCTCTAGTTGAGAAGGACACAATTGGGGAGAGCATATATGAATAGCATACAGGGTAATTTATCCCTGGCATTGTTCCTTAGCCTGACCTGAGAGCCATTAATAATTGACAGCCGCAAAAACAATCCCTTTTTAAAAATATAAACATCCATGCTTTTTTTCCAGCTGCTCGAAAGCTTCTCTTCAGAAGTTAAACATTCATATTCTCCATGGCACAATGAGCACGAATTCCTTGGTGCAAGGTTGCACCAGCAACAGAGCTGAGACCTGCTAATTAGTGAACCTGCTAATAATGTTTTCAGATGAGTTTTCCTGGGGTCCAGATGAAGCAGAAACCGGCGTCTTAGGCTGCTGGTGCCACCGAAGTCCACAGGGCTCCTCAGGGTTTGTGTTGGAGCCCTGAGAGATTGATCTGGCCTCTTCTGTTTATTGAAGTTTCCAAAATAGTAGCAGAGTAGCGAGGAGCCCAACTGCTCTGTCACTCGGCAAGTCACCCACCGGCTCCAGCTGCTGCCTGTCACTTCTCTCCCCAGGGCTCTTTGTTTGCCTGCACTTCTTTCATGTTGCAAGAACCCTTTCCGAGAAAAGCAAGCAGCAGCACATCCCGAGCAGCCCTGGGCCATTAGGTGTATGTCTCCTGGCTGCCTTAAACACAAGGCATCCCCACAGCTGTTGGAGACATTTGGCTTTAGGCGTGGGGGTGAGCCATGAGTAAAATACTGCTGAAGGTGGGAAGAGGTGACAGAATCCGGTCCTCTTCTTCATCTGGTCAGGAAGATGTTTGCAAACCATCCTCCTATATCTAATCCTCCATGTCTAGTTCTCTGAAGTTTGTATCTTGACTAGCCTGTATCTTCTGATGAATAAGCCATGTCCCACCACCCCTCCCTAAAGCAGGCATGCTGGGACAAGGACAAAGGGAAGTCCACTTCCTCAGATCCCACAGTGCCACGGCTGTGGTGACATTCCCTGAGTTTTGCCCTGGTCTTGGCATGTTGCTGAGTTTTCTCTCTGCTCTCAAACACATTCCCAGACCAAACAACAGGGCAGATGTGCTCTGCAGTTGCCCTGAACTGACATTTGGAAGTGACCATGACTACCCAGAGCATCACGACGTGACACCAAGGACTCTCAAGGCCAAATTTTCCAGCTGATGAGATGCTCCTAGTCTATAAAATCCACCCAAACCAATATGAGCCTTCGAGTAGAGCCCTGACACCTCTCTGTAAGAGCTGGGAGACTATAGAGGAATGTGCTCAAGCCCAAGGAGCAGAGCAAAAACTTCATGGAGGGTGCTGCAATGTGAAACTTGGCTACAGAGCTTCAGTGCTGGGAAAGGGCAGTGTTTTATTCAGAGCAGCAGCAAGTCCTGGAATTAATAGGGTTGATTAAACCATCTTGATGTGCATGGTATGTGGAGATAAAGGCCTGATTCCCTAGGGCTTCCAGTGAAAATTGTATGTTAACCATAACAGTACGTGACATTCCCTGACAGGGGTGAGGGACTCTGCTGGCAGACAAGTACAAACCAAGGGGGCCAAAGAGGCAGCTCTTGGGAGAGCAAAGTTACCACGAACTTGCTGGATCTGTTTCAATGCTGAAATGACGTGGACCCTGGCACCAGGCAGATTGAAAGCAAGGGAACTATGCCTGCTTTGTGTTGTTATGACACATATATTTCCCTAAAAATGACATTAAAGAGTACCAGAGTCTCAAACATTGTTCTGTTTATCTGTTTCCTGGGTAGGGCTCTTACTCTTAGAGACAGCCTGAGCACTGCAGAGTATGGGCCCTGTCAAAACTTTGCGTCTGGCATGGGGACCATCAGCAAGTGTGAAATGGGAAGCCAGTCCAGGGCGTCAGGGCATACAGACCATTGCCTGCTGCTGCCTGGCAGGATGGCATCCCTTTGAGACACACAAAGGGATGAGCTGCGAGAGGACACTCCCCTGCCATGCACTGAGGTTTGTCAGATAGTAAGCAGATGGCATGGGATGATTTCTCCCCATGGTATTGACCCTGGATTCATCCTGTGCAGAAACACGAAAGGCTCCTCATCACCCAGGCTTGTGTCAATGGTGCCTCAATGTGCTTCAGGCCACGTTTCAGTCCTGGGGCTCCCATGCAGTGGGGCTTGCACCTGGATGACACATAAATTCACAGCATGAACCAACCCATGCTTGTGCAAGCAATACTCATGTAGCCATGGCATCCTAAGGAGAAGACTCAGAGCAGCTTATCTGAGTACCGGCTCAAGCCTTGACCAAGGAGGAAATCAGAGAAGTCCTATGGACATTCTTTAAGATGCTATGATATTTAATAGATAATTCACATCTTTTTAAAAGAAGACAATCTTTGGGCTTGGGAGGTGTTGTTTGAAGATTTCTAGCTGAGAGATCCTGTTTAGAGCCTACAAGAGTTGTCTTTCTGCTCCTAAAACTTGGAACTAATGTCAGTAAATAGAGTCTGTTTCTTCTCCAGGCATAGGGGGCTCTGGAAATTTTCTCAAGAGAAAAACAGCAACACACAGTGAAAAAAGTGATGCAGGCAAACTGAAATACAAATGACAGAGAAGCCAAAAGCATGTTTGCCCTTCCAACCTTGAGCTCATGTTTTTTATGGCATGAAATGTGACATGCACAGTCAGTCACAGATTTCAAGCTGAGAGTCTGTTATTTGTGATGGCAGTGTAAAATACACGGACCCTTTCTCCAGAGAACTTATGAGAGATTGAGAGCAGAGGACACAGATGGCCCTCAGAGCATCATCACCTGGAGTTTCAAAGCATTCAGCTCATTCATTAGGCAAGAGCAACAGCTTATGCCATAACCTTGATAACTGAAGTAGACCTTGAAAAAATTAAAAAAAAAAAAAAAGGAAACAAAAAAAAAAGGAAAAAAGTCAACTCTTTGCTGTGGCTGCCTGGACCACTGCCCATCCTATAGGTCAGCACACAAATATGACTGAACAAGTACCAAGCACCAGGCATTTCTAGAAACTTGGGCAACACTGGCTGCACCGACCTCTTCTATCCCCAAGTGCCTCATAGCCAGAAGAGCATCATTACCCTAAAACTGACCTAGGATAGGAGTTTCTTCCCTGATTTTCCACATCTAAACTTTTTGCTTCCCCAGGAAAGGTAGCAGAAGGTTTGGGGAAACCTAGAAATGGGCACACACCTGTGAAAGTGGATACCTTCTGCTTTTAAACACAAATGATTTATAGAGTTAGGACAGAACATTCAGACAGCTCAGGGCACTCTGATTTCCAGGAAAAAGCTATAAAAGCCATTTAGAGTGTCTGAAAATACTTTGACATTTCCCTTTCATATTTCCAAAGTAATTTCAAAGGTAAGTGGATAGGTAGTGCAGACCAACCTTTCTAGGACTGCCACCAGTGAAGGGAAATGTAGCAGGGGAAATGATTACATGGATCAATGGGATTTTGCCTTTATCATATTTGTTAGACTCTATAACACATTCTCCTCTGCTAATTTGTGGCTGGACTAATGCTAATATATGGATTTTCATGTAAGTACAACATACTCCTTTGTGGCTGCAGGATGCCGGTGAGCTTAACTTGATCGGGAGAAAATCCCTGCCCAGGTTTTAGTAGAAACCTGCAGGCACACTGATAGCAGAATCGTGGTATTGCCAGGCTCAGTGGGATGTGGCACTTGCAAACAGCATGAGTCATTTGCCCCGGAGCTGTAGGGGCAGAGAAGATCTGAAGATCCAGATCAAATTGCTGAATCTGCAGCATCTGACACAGTTTAAGAGGTTAAGCCTATTTGTAGACAAATGAGAGTAATTTTCATAGCTGAAGGGATTGTATTTTTTTTTTTAATAAATGCATAATAAACTTTAGGGAGGAGAATACTGAGATCTGTACTCAGATAACTCTTCAGAGATGAGAGGAAGTTTGTCTAAGACAGGGATGGAGTCAGAGGAGCTAGAAACTTGAGTGAATTATCCTCAGTGCTTTGTTTTTTATCCACTAGCAGGATTAAGTTATGCTTTCAGGACAGTACAAAGCATCCCTGTGGAGCCAGACCTTGATCTCCCTGCCTGGTGCATAGGTGAGACCCACACAAGTGCATTTGAAGGGGGAAACTGGGAGAGACAGAAAGGTTGTGCAACCTCAGGGAAACAAGTCCCTTCTTTTCAGGGGAATTTCTATTCATCATTTCTTGTCTTACTTGTTCTTTAGTCAAATATAACGTTTAGTATTATTAAAAAGGGGCAGAATTTTGCTCTTCTAGTGACATGAAATTAAGTAAACATACTTGAACAGACAAATTGTAAACTACTAGCCTTACAGTCCTGTGGTAGCTCACACCACTTCTCATTCTGGTCATGTCAGTTTCCTGTGTCTGTGGTTTACATCTCACAGCAGAATCAACTCAAAGCCTGCTTAGAATTTTGCCTAAAATCTAATTCCAGGAAACCCTCTTGGATATCACTAATGGTGAAGACAAGAGTTAGTTTGCCAGTGGCATCAGCAGTGCAGTTATGCGGCATCCTCAGTAAGTGAGAAAGGACAGGACTTGCTGAGTGTGGGTAAAACGTTATTTCTTTTATACCTCCAATGCCACATCATTAAAATAGCAATGATAACAACTTCACAAGGGTATTTCAAATTGATCCACTAAATACTGCCTTTTGTGAATTGCCAGAGATTATTGTTTTAGAATTCCACTGCAGCTACTTGCTCTTCAGAAAGTGACTATACCTATAGAAACAATGCTCTTAATATAATTATGAACTGGTAATCATCTGGATAAGAACAAAAACTTATAAAATTAATATGGAATTGATTTTGACTGAGGCTACTCCTAAAAAAAAAAAGGCTGAAGTTAGCCCTCACTTCCTTTTTCTAAAATGTGGGGTTTTCACACTGCTTTCCACAGAAATCAAAGATGGATTGAATATGGAGTTATACAGACCCACTGGGAAAAGGACACAAACACTAGCACGGTTTGCAGATCAATGTGCCCATGGACTAGTGATGCTTTCATTTAAGCGAAGGCTCTTCTGCTTGGAGGCAATCTCCCAAGTAAGCTTGAAGATTTGAAAATCATTTGTTTGAGGTCATCTGAAACTTTTTCCAAATTCAGAGTAATGATGTATGGAGCACTCCATGCACTCATTTCATTCCCAAGCCTGCAATTTCAGATCCTGCCAAAACACGATGTACATAACATAGTGTATGTACAATTACATACCTACATTACATTAATTTCTACATCCAAGGTCTGTAGGACCAGATCCTTGCTTGTTCTCCTAGAAAAAGCAAGTTTTTCGGTTCTTTCAAGGTTTTTACACCAGCCTGTCTGAGATGTCTTCTTATAACTCAGCATCTGTTTTATTTTAAAAGGATAAAAATGCATCAGTCTCACACATTCTTGCTACTCTCAAGCTTCTCCAATTACGCTATTTATATGAATCCATTCCCTTTTTTTTGTTAGGATTTTTTTCTTAGTTGAAGTTTCATATACTCAGTGGCAAGGACAGAGACCTGCAGGGTGTGTTGGTTTTAAAAAGCATTTTATTTTGTCTGCTCTGTGATGAAAATAACTCTGCAAATGTAGGATTGCAAGGATGTTTGGGCACCTGCCATCACTCTTATTAACTTTAAGCTGATCCTAGGAACTGGCAGTACTTGACTATCCGGTTCCCAAGTAGCATTTGCGAACTGCAGGAGTCCTTCAATCTTGTCTTCCAAGCATGACTCCTTGGGTCCCTGCACTCACCACCTGTCTTGGTAAGCTCAACTCATCCCAAAATCTTAACGTTAACATGAGACACCTCCATTCTTTGGCATCTGCATGTGTGTCTCTGTACAAAAAGGGACATGGCGTGAAGATGCCCAAGCTGGTAACTCAGGACACTCCACAGCATACACTTCATCTGCACTTGTGCCAGTCAGAATTCCCTAATTTTTGCCATGGAGCTTGCTCTGACAGTAGGTGGGTCAAAAGCTTCAAAGCAGCCTTGTGGCATTGGTTGAGTGTCCCAGGACTAACACGGGGTTCCTTGGTGCGCTGCTGTTTCTCACACCTTCCCAAAAGTGGCTCCACTCAGCGTGCTTTGAGTGAGGCAAACAAACCAATTAACTGCCTTTGAAAATTCTGGCCTTGGTCTTTTATGATGAGATCCTCTTGATAACAGCACTGCCTGGAGTGAGCAAAGAGCTTTCCTTGTTTTCCTCAATCAGAATTCAAGCAAACTTCTGCTGACCTCTTCATTTTGGCCATTTGATTTCAATGGGAAATGGACTGCACAGGGAACTTGGACCTCAGGCCTTGTATATTTTCTCTAATATTCTTTTATCTTCACTAAAAAACATTTACTAATATATTAAGCTAATGTTTCTCTACAGAGGGTCACACACAGTTCAGCATGCATCTTGCATCCAAGGATTTCTCCAGGTCTCTAGTGTTAAGTTTTTCTAAACAGGTCAGGTATTTACTTGCTGTTACTGAAGGGAACAAGCAGAGCCCTTCTAGTTGACATCTAAAATAATGAAAGGGAAACCATATGTAAACCGTACTTTCTGGAAATAAACTAACCCTTCTACATTTACAGGGTCAGGGGAGTACGAGTGACCCCACATATCCCCATGTGACTGCCCAAGTTTCTACATAGCAGAGGAAAACAGGTCACACAGATGTACTTACAGAAGTTGAAATGGGGATGCAGGGGAGATGAGGAAACACTGCCAGATTTAGAATAACAGGTGGTTCCCCTGTGGCATCCACGAGGGACAAGTGGAGCTGGGTGCTGAGAGCAACCGCTGCTTAGGCGCCTGCACAACCAAGGGGTGGAAAAGTGTCTGCAGGGATGAGGCACCATGGAAAATAAACAGAGGAACCAGCACATGCAGCATCACCCCTTTCCTATAACTGGTCCCGCAAGGAGCTTTGGAGAAACCCGACCCTGCGATAAAGGCTGTACCTTAGGACTTTGGAAACACGGGGTTTAGGCACCTGCTATCCCAGACTGTGCCTGACTATCAACAAACAGCTTGGCCACGATGCATGGATCCCAGCAAGTGCTTAAATACCTTCAGAGACGTGGGTGTTGCTGTCTCAGTTCTCCCGTTTCCTTTCCATGCTGGATAAAAAATAGCTCGCATGCTGGAGAAAACAAATACATTCTGCTGTGTCAAATGCTATTCGAAATGAGGTTCTTATTTTAGGGGCCCACTCAACTCAGAAGAAATAACCCATTCCCATGTTTCCAGCTCAGCAGAGGCACCTCATGTGACCCTGCCAGTTTCTGCCTGGCAGAGGACAGGTCACACAGAGGCGGTGACAGAAATCCAAGCAGAGCGCTGTCATCCAGAGATTATCAAGCCCTGACAGCTATGGGAGTGAACTCACAGCAGGTCAAGAGGAAAACAATTAGCACAAGGTTTGAAACAGTCTCTGGGGAAGCTCAGGAAGACTTCCCATAGACATGTCAGTGTCTCACATGGACCATGAGATTGGTTCTCCATCATCCTACCCCTCATGTGGGCACTGGCACATAACGTGCACATGAAATACTATCCAGTTTTAAGTCACACTTTACCTCCAATTCATGTTCTTGAGCCTGTCCAAGAGAAGGAAGAGCTGTATTTTTACATACTAAGCTTATGGGATTGTGTTGCTGCCACGTGCCCAGGGCTTTCTAAAGATGCATCCAGACCTCCCTAGTCCCACTGACCTTTTCCCACTGATGACTGACCTTAGGCTTGCCTGTATGAGCAGAGAGCAAACGAGTTCAGAGTGGCAGTTCCTTGGCAGGGACTTTATTCACCTTTCAGTGCCACATTTAATAACTCTGGATGGCACTTATCTTGATGAAAATCAGGCCTTCTGTCTGATTCCAATCACCTACCTTTTCCTAATTCAAAAGTGCTCTCCATGCTGGAAAAGCAAGTCCCAAGGAGCACTTCAGCCCAGAGCACATAGCTAAACCTGACCTAGCAAATAGGCTGTAGTAAAAAGACGTCAACAGTGCATGGCCTTTAACCTGTGCTTCTACATTTTGTATTGAACAACAGACTCACCAAACTACTGGAGGTGCTTCAAGTGTCTTCCTATTCTGTGTTATGGGAACCCTTTCATTGACACCAGGGCTGGAATGTGCACAGGCATGGGTAACTACTGAGGGGCAACAAAGTAGAAGTGCATCCACCACCTTATTTTGCAGACATTACATAGTCTTTACCCAAACAGCTGATTACAAACACGTGAAGATTTTAGGGTGTGGGCAGAACTAATTCTCAGCTCATGGCCCAAGCCTGTCCTTGATAAATATGCAAAAGTAGACATTGTTCTCACTCTAGATTAGGTTATAGTTTCAGTTCTTGTTGTTCTCTGGTGTCAATAGGAAGTATGTTCTCTGGCATCTGCATCAGGCCCATTTGCACCAGTCCCCGATGTCTGCAGAGCTGCAAATTCTGCTTGTGGGTGGTGACTTTGCCTCCTGATCTTTTGTTTTCAAAATGCAGCTGCAGAGGAGAGGAACATGGCATCATTATTGCTATGAAAGGTCTTTTCATCCCCTGTGGTTTCCGGGTTAGGGCTGTGTTGGCTGAGGATTCCTCCCCCAGGGTGGAGGAGTAATGGAAATGCAGCCTAAAACAGGATCAGGAGGAAGATGTGAAAATGAGCACAAATGCACAGTGTATGAGTCAGTGCCACAAGGAATCTCTATCCCGTAAGTCAAGATCACACCTCCTCTTGGTACAGCAGAACTGTTCCCACACAAGGGGAAGGCATCATGTGGTATTCAGCATCTTTAAAAGGACTTATGTCCAGACTGAAAGTTTAATAGTGGGAAAGTATTTTCAGGTCAGTAACACTACAGCTTCCGAGAAGGGTAGGAAAAGCAACCATGACATGCTGCATTCACTATCTGCTGTAAAACAATATGGACCAGGCACCGAGGCCAAATCCTTTGCGTGAGCAAACCAACCTCCTGATGTTAAACTGATGCTGAACTGATTAACTCTGCTGATGAGCTGGCCTTTGTCATCAAAACCAGTTCTTGTACTCTCATGGGATATTGTATTTTAAATTTTTCATTAACAGCCTCACCTCAGACTGTTCAGAGGAATCAAACTACACCTTTAGCACAAGGAGTAGCCAACATGGACTGAAAAACAACAGCTCCACTGCCAAGTGTCTCCAGACTCCAAGGCCCTATAAATCCATAATCCATGGTAACCTGGGGTTTCCAGTGGCTGGATCTCAGACCTGAGCCTGTGGGTTCTGCAAGGCAGACACCAAGTTCCTCAGAGTGGGATGAATTTGTCCCCCAAGGAAAGAGACAAGGCCCAACAGAGAAAGACCTTCTCCTCTTAGGTAAACATGAGCAGTGCAAGGCAGAGTCAAGCCTAAAGAACAGGCCCAGGTTTGAGCCCAGGAAGGATTAGGAGGCTGACACTCAAGGCAGCCACAAGGCAGACTAGAGAACCTGCAGTCTGCTTTGAACCAAAGGTCCAAGGAACCAGCACAGTTGAGGTCAAGGAGCAATATAAATAGAGTTATTTTTATTGCTATGTATGTCTTGAGGATCAGACACTTAACTAAAGCAGAAGCGGGATATAAGGGGGAGCACAGAAACAATGAGTGGGACTACAGGTGGGATGCTACATAGACCTGATGGCAAGCATCAGGCCCCGTCATCACCTCATAGAGAAGCTTATCAAGCCCTGCCTCTCCCAAGGAGCTGGCTGGAGTCAGGGAGCAGAGCTGGAAACCCAGGCAGTCTCATGGGCCATACATCCTGACATCATGCTGGACACCAGCCCACCGCTTCTCTGGACAGGCCACCCCGATGGCTGAAGAGCAGCCACATGTCACAGTGCCTGCTCACCTGTCACGTGCAGGCAAACACTGTATAGCACTGTGCAGCTGTTCAGCAGCACAGCGCAGAGCCTGCCTGCAGGCAACCTCCAAGCCCAGGGAGGCACCTCACATTCTTCTGCCATGAGTGGCTCATCCAGCAGAGCCCGGCTGCCTGCCACTGTTTCAGGGCCAACCCTCCACCAGCAGCTCTCCTGGGCAATGCAGGAGGAGCTCCTCCAGCAGAGAAGGTGCTCACAGAAGTGGTGGACAGCAGATGTCACTCCCCACTGGCGTGGGCAGATGGTTTTGGGACAACAACAAGATGAAGATGACTCAGCTGCCCCTCCATGCTTGAGCATCCTGCCAGCCTAGAAGACACCCTGAGAAACCCAGGACAGCAGAGGCCCAGGACTTGGCTCAGGACGGCAGCCTGGGCCATAGCTGTGCCCGTGGCACCCATTTCCCGACTGGTTCCTCAGAGGTGTCCATGTAGGTGTGCATCTGCACAGGCAGAGGGACACTTGTCACCCCCTGGATCAACAGGACGTGGCCAAAGGCAGGCCCTGAGCCATAATGGGTCCACTTTCCTCGTCTCCTGTTTTGGGGGTACGCTATGACATAGTACACTGTAGTATAAAAGCCTCTGTGTAATTTCCCACAGTAGCTGATATCTGCTGCGTTCAGTTTATAAATACAATGACTTTTTTTCTAAATGCTTGACTGGCGAATGCTGTTGGCATCTGAGGTTCAGGATGTTCCCAAATAAAAATCATGTTTCCAAGGACACATGCACATTTTCTTCTTTTCCATGAATTTGCACAGCTAGAACCTGGTGAACTGCTGACAAGGCACAAGGAGGAGTAGGATGCAGGTCATCTTCTGGTATCCATTCTGGCTCATTTGAAAGCAGTTTCAAATACAAAATGCTGAGTAGAAGATGCCATTTGTCACTCTTGGGAGCTTATTTTTCACTATAAAGGCCCCAATCTCATTTACAATAAATTGCCTCATACTGTGCAGGTGATTTATGCCATTCTTCAACTATAAATTATACTGACATCCACCCTGTGGTCTCTTTACATTGCTACAGTGTAGTAAGGTGACTGAAGGGTAAGTGATAGGGATAATTCATCTACAAAGAAAAATTCATCAGAAGAACTGTGCATGAAGAAGAGTCTTTTTCATCTTGGAAAGTATTCTGTCTGTTTTCCTCATGTGAAAAAAAACATTCACAACATAGATTCGATCTGCAGGCATTGTTTCCTGTGACCCAAACACCACAGATATGTGCTATGTGCTCCTCTGAAATGGGGTCAGGAGTTACAAATCTATTCTGTAACTAGCATCATTTTTATTCACAGTATTTATCCGAAGATCCCAAGCAGAGAGTAGAAAGCAATCTAAGTTGTGAATGAGGATAAATTTGCCCTGTTTGCTTTTTTTTGGTTTGCTTTTCCAGCATCCGGAGAATATATCTCTTTCTATTATAAGCTATTTTTCCAGGGTGATTTTACTTACAGTCAAAAATGAGCATTGTGAAATCAACTGTTAAATTTAGATCTTCAGGCTGTTTTCATCAGAACAAAAACACAGGGATTTGTAGCTGTCAGCTTCCCTAAAACTGATTCATACAGAAAGAACAAATCCTAAGCTCAATTAACTTAAGGTGGTTTCCAGTGATACCGGAGACACAGTCATGAAACTGAGGTGCCTTTGGACCTTAGGATGAGGGATCTTTTAAGAATTTCAGGCAATGACCAGATCAGGAGAGGTAGTTGGGAGAGAGCCAATTCAGTGGTTTTTCACTGCTAGCTTCCTGCTGAAACTTTTCAAATAGGAAAACAACATTTCTAGTTTCTCATTTTCTTTCTATTTTAGGATATTACTTTGGCTACAGTTGAAGCTTTCTAGCTTTGAGGGCCAAATTCTACCATTAGATCAGCAGGGCATTTTATCTGGGAGGAAAAGAAGAATGTTGGCTGGAACATGTAACAGAGGACCAGCAGGATTCTTCTGCACTCCAGATACTGGTGCTGGTGGATCCACACTGATCCTGTACTTGGTACAATCTTGTATCTTCTTTGAGAGGGGACAGTTCTAGTACCACCTACACCACTAAAAACAGATGCCATATTTGTCTGTACTAGGGGCTAAGTCATCCCATGAACTCTCTGATGGCTTTTGAGCCCAGATTGCTTAATATGCTAAATTACAGACAATTACTTTATTATTCTGGATGGAGTGTTTTTGTTCAGCGTGTCAGGACGATGAACACTGTACATAACACAATGCTTCTGAAGTTCACAGCAGTGTCTTCTGAGAGAAAATGTCCTTCTGGTTCACTGGTTAAACAGATGTCTTCCCAGCAGAATGAATCAACTAGTTATTGGATAAGCTCCTGCCTTCAGAGAGGTACTTCAGTCTTGACATTAGTCCAAGAACTTGATTCTGGTCCAAAAATCTGGTATCTGCCAGCTTGAGTTTTTATCCTCCTCTGTTAGTCCAGCAAACCAGAACAATGGTCTGATATTGTTTATTTGCAGGAATCAGTTGCACCACTTAAAGTTTTAATGTGCAGGCTCATTTTATTGTTGTTTCGACTGTCCTTTACATCAGGTTAGTTTGTCCTAGCCCTGACCCTGTGTCACCTCTGTGTGGCTTTTTCTAGGGGAAAAACCCTACAGCTTGCTACCAGACTGACTACTGCTGATAGCCTGTACAGCATAAAGTAAATAAAAAACAGACATGTGGTTGGTCAGAAAATTAGGTTTACATGTGAGGAGGCGTAATTCTAGTGATACCTTTCTATATCTCTGTTAAACATTATGGAACTTGTTGTTAATGCAGTTTATGCTGCCAGCTGCATGGGCCATTTCACTGGTAAAGACCAAAACCCACAGGAAGCACTGAAGTTGTCCTCCCCGAGAAGGAAAATGGTGTGTTACAAGTCGTTGATGCTGGTGCACCACAGTAAACTTTCAGTGGCTCAGAAGGAAAGGATGAAAAAGCAGAGAAACAAAAATCCTGCTTCCTGAGGCACAGTGAGGTAACATCACTGTAGGAGCAAACTCTTAGTGTTTCTAAATACAGAGTTCGCCTGGAAAGTAGACATTTCATGAAAAATGTCATACAATGGAATGTAACCTTTTCCTGCAGGAAACATTGGAACAAGACATTTTGAGTGCTGAGAGGATGCCCCTTTCCCATTTTCCTTTCTATTATTGATAGAAATATTTAGGCACATTGTATTGACAAAGCATGGGCTGCAGCTGGGGAACCAGGAGAGAATTTGGGAGGTGATGTCCTCTTCTGCCCTTTGTGCTATCTGTGCCTGAGGAACAGGGGGGTATTTTTGGAATATTATTTTAAATATCATGGAGGGGCTATCAGGTTTCATTTCATCTGTTGATTCTGATCTGTGGTGCCAATCAAGCTATAGTTTTAAATTATAAAATGGAGTCCTATGTGGTGAGGAGCATAAAAAGAGACAATGCCCTTCTTCACGGTTGGAGTGTACCTGTGGCAATCAGTGCTTTCACCACTAAGCCCATGTTACTGCAATTACTGTCTGCCTGGACCTACTGATGTGAAGCCTATTAAGTCAGCTTAGTCAGATCAGTGCCGTAATGCTCTGCTCTCCATACCTCAGCACCCCAAGGGAGAGAAAATGGGTTCCTTTTTCTGCAGGGACTGTGAATTTTCTAACAGTGTGTGATGGCACACAAATTCACGGCACAGCTGACATCCTCTAAATCCTCGAGTCTTTACCCAAGCCTCCCTCAGAGAGATCCATCCAGACCCCATACACCCCAGTATAGAAGGATCAACACAGAGCACGAATTACCCCCCCACATATTACCCACCGCCCTCTCTGGGAATAGCAGGCATCTCTGCTTTGCAGTTTGCCCCTTCTTTACAGCCTACAAGTCTTTCATCCATTTTGTTTTACACCAACTCATGCTGAAAGAGCTGATGATCGTACATTGTGATCATGCAGGGAAGATGGCCCAGAGATGCACTGAGCATATCTGTTTATATCCAGATAAGACCGGGTATTGGGATGGAGAATGGCTTTGAAGGTCCATCAAGATAAGGGCATTGAGTGGTATCCCGGGCTGACTTTTCCTGAGAAATACATTTGACTGTAATCTTGCAAAATCCCAGCACTGGGGAAGGGTGAAAAGGGATCAACTGTTCTCATGGTATCAGACATTTTTTTAAGATCTCAGCTACAGTGAAATCACACCAGAAGATAAGGTGGTTTCTGACTCTGATAACATGAATACTTTGGGGCTGATCTTGGGTCTGAAGATTTTAAGTTGAATTTACCTTCCCTTTTTTACTTCTGCTTAAATGCTTTATTCAAAAGACCATAGGGAGGCTTGTTCCAAAGACACTGTGAAATTAGTTGTATGGGAAAAGTAATAAATTTACAGTCTGGCTTGCAGGTTTGTATATTATCTACACTGCTAAAATGATCTAATTTAAGCTGGAGGAGTTGGACTCTAGATGACAAAGGCTGTTTCTGCACAGGTTAAACAGTAACAGCTTTGTATAAGGTAAATGGCAGTGCCTAAGAACAGAGCAGGAAAAAGGGGTTCAGGCAGTTTAAGGTGGCTGTCTTGTGATGTATCTCTGCATTTCAAATAGCTCACAGATCTAAAACTTCAGCTGTTTCATCAGCTGTCACCTCTTCAAGGTTTCCTAATTCTCCTACACTATGCATGCTGCCTTAGATGATGCGTATTTTCCACAGACACATGATGAGACCTCCGTTAGGGCCCATGTGTCTGTCATTACCCTCCCACACCAGAGCTAATGTCCTTCCCATAATGGATATTGATATGGAGATATACAAGACACATCCCCTTCCAGAAAAGCTTTCCAGGCTTTTTTTCGCCATTAAGTTAAGCTCAATTTTATTATCTGAAATTAATTCTGCTCCATGTTGAATGTTCGATGTTCAACTGAAAGTTGAATGCTCTACGTGCTTACACGAGTTTCATGCTCAGTGGAATAGCCCATCACTAAACTTGGATCTAGAAGCATTTTCCTTCCCTGTGCTCCAGCTGGTGTGCTTACAGTGGTCATGCTTTGAAAGTCAGCATACACTGCACACCCTCCCATACATAGCACAGTATCTGCTGGGAAATCTTTTTTCTTGACCACCAGCTCTGCCTCCAGACAGCAGGGCCAGAGGAGGGGGACTGCAACCATCAGCAAAAAACCTCACTGGAACCACCACAGAGTTTCTAGAATATTCCTCGGGGACACACACTGCAAATTTAAGAACAAAACCTGCTGCACTAATATCAGCAGGAAAGTCGCCAACAGCAGCTGCAGATGCCAAATTAGCTGTTCTGGCAGCCGCAGACTGTTTTGCACTATTAGATGGATACAGCTGCTGTGTCCCACCTAGCCTGGGCAAATGTCTGGTGAGTTAGAGCAGAAGAACCTTAAAATTAAATACAGACTTAGGAGCACTCACCCTTTTTTGATGCAATATATGTGGGAAACCACATTAAAGAATATAGCTCTGAAAAAAAAAGCAACTCCTGCTCCCAGGGACCTGCAACCTAAAGAACAGGCTGGAACAGACTCAGCTGATGAACTCAATTACTGAAATTTAACAATTTCCTGCCTGTGAGCTGAGTCAGGGTAACTGTCCCAGAGCACACTCCTGACTCCAGTAGAATAAGGAGGTAAGCTGACCTCGTGTACCAAGTGGAAGGCCAATTGCATCACCCCCCAGCTGGTGCACGTGAGGAGCATGGAGCCACTTCGTTCCCTCCAGCTCTCCTCATGCCTGGAGACTTGTTAAACCCAGGCAATTGTGCATCTTGGCTACCAAAAAAAACCAGAAGAAAAGTCCTCTCCTGGGCCAGGTGATGCATTTTGGATCACTAGGATAAAATTTTCTCCTGAACCAGCCCTCAGTTGTAATGTGCCAGCTCACATATCTTACCATGAGTCAAGGAGGGATGACAGGTAACATTTTTTATCCCTTTAGGATTGATTTGCAGTGGCTGGGTAGAGCACCTAACTGCTTCTGCAGAGTTCAGAGGCTCTTCATGCACACCAGCTCTCGCCAGTAAAAAGCCCCAAATTGATGTTCCAGCCAAGCAGGTGGCCTGCTTGAGTTTCTGAATTATGGCCCTGCTGAGTTTGTTGAGTTATTCAGGGTCCTGTAGTGCCACATCCCAGTTTTATTCTGTCTGGGATTAATTAGTTTTCCCATCAACCCCAACCACCTGAACCCGTGTTAAAGTATAAAGGGGACTTTTTGTCACTTTGAAATACTGTCACAGCTTGTTCCTCAACCTTTGGGAAAGGATCTTGTGATACTCTCTAAAAAATGCTTTTGCCCATGAGCCAAGTGTTGAGATGCTGAGACTCAGCACCAGGCTGTGTAATTGCAACGAATGAGACTAGACTTGTCTTCTGAATAGGAAGGTTCTCAAAGCAACAGTGTTTTTTATTTCCTGCAGTTTTAATTAAATTTTAAAATTTAAAAATCAAGCCACTAGGTATGTATTTATAAAGATAGATCTGGTACCTCTTAGATTTTCCTTCTATTTTACAAGGAGAAGATTGCCTCTTTCCCAGCTAAATCTTGGAAAAGATATAACTGCAGCCAAAGAAATAGAGACTTACTATGAATTCATTCCTCCTTTTGCACGTACCAGTGCTGTGCCCTTCCCTTGCAGCTGCCAGCTCTGGACTGATGAAAAACATCTTGGACAGTATCTCTCTTGGGCTATCTCTGGACTGCCTCTCCTTTTCCAGCATTTTCTAGGAGTTGGGTTCCCATTGCATGCAGAAAGAAAGACTAAGAGATCCAAAAACTGCAGTAGCCACCCATCATCATTTCAGCACAGTGTGTGCTGAAAAATCGCTGCTTGTAATAACAGTGATACTGCTGTGACTCCTTGGCACTTTCTCTGCAAATCCACTTGCTTCCTGGAAAAATCAGGCATGCTCAACTCCATGCCTGGCCAAGAAAGCCCAGATGCTTTATTGCTTCATTCTCATGCTGCGTTTAGATTTTTAATGCTTTCATGTGAAAACACATGGGAACCGTAAGTCAATACTCTATTTATTTCTTCTGTAAAGTCACATCTTGATGCGAGAGTTAAAGGTTACAAGCAGTGAATGGCTGTTGACTCCAGGGGTTACCCTTATAAAGCAAATCAACACTGATTTTTATTTCTGTTTATCTGATGCTTGCAGAACACTACACACCATGTAAACACCACAAGGCACCAAGGGGGAAGTTGAAAGCAAGGACTGACCACTGTGGTTAAGTCTGCACAGAGCACAGGGAAGCAGAAAAAAAGTGGATTAAAAACTGTTGTTGCTGAGCCACAAAGTGTTTGCCTCTAGTGGAGCAATACCAAGCCTGAGAGAGATGAAGCCAAAGCCCTAAGTTATGTCTTTAACATCTACTGGAAGGGAAAAGCTCAGATGTGCAGTGGCCTTCAGCAGGAGGTCTGATATGAAAAGGTTTGGTTTCCATGCAGCTGTTTGTAGAAAAAGAAAAGGATTATAAAAATATCATTCTTGTAGGTATACAGATAAAGAGTTCTGGCATTAAGGTTGTCTGTGGGCAGTGGTAGACAGAGCAAGGGAAGGGAGCCAACCTAGTATGATGCCTCTTCCCTGCTCCTCCAAAAGGCCCTGGGCATGAAGGGTGGCCCACAGAGCAGCTGTGCCCTTCTAAGCTCTTCCTGGGAGGGAAGGGAAGAGCTTGTCACCTTTTCCAGGACACATAAATCCCTGCAGTCCTGGTTGTCAAAATTATGGAGAAGTTTCTTACAACAAAAAGGCCTGGTACACTGGCATCTTTCCCTGAGATTGCCAGTACCAAGTACTCAAGGACCACTACATAGCCTTAAAAAACATAATATTCCTTCTTGATTGTCTTCTTGACCAAAACACAGAGTAAATTGCATTTTCTGAGTCACGGGAGCATACTTGGAAGTCACTTTGTAGTTTCTCTGCAACTGTCAGGGCTGCAAACATGCATTCTGGTTTTGAACTGAAAGCTGAGCTTCCCACCCCAGAACTATGCTCCAAATATTGGTGCTGTCAAGAGAAAGCCAGCTATCAGAAGGCTTATGATAAAAATCAGAAAGCCAGCAACTGTTCTTCCAGCAAAGCATTCTTTGCAGCTATGAATATCCAGCTGAATCTCAGCTATGTGGTTTGAGACAGAAATTAGTACCTCCGGCTGCATGACAACAAGCTTTACTTATATTAAGTCAAGAAGGTGACTCCATCAATGTCCTTGCCCACTGGCACATGTGCTGGCCCAATGGGCAGCCCTACAGAGGGTAGTGATACAGAGAACAAAGCTGAAAGGGTTGTGGTGCTTTAGGTTGTAGATGTGAGGGATAAAGAATAGATGGCATTGGGTAGACAATGGCAAAAAACACCAATAGTTACAATCCTCTCCTGGTCTGAGTTCAAGCACATGGGCCAAGTAGACCTATTCAATTAAAGATGTATTTGGGAGAGGTCCCACATGAAGCTGCAGTGCTATTCCTGGCCACACTCTGGGTGAGCTATGCTGGCAAGGAATGTGTACTTCAGGAATGCAGCTGGACAGGCTGTGTTTAGGAAAAGCTGTGTATCCTACCAACAGGGTGGGGTATCAGAACTCTCTAATAACTATGCTCTTCTCTCCACAGGAGGTTTTACACAGCAGATCACCCTTCTGCCCTTTGCAACAAGCTCCTGTGGCTGCGCCGGGCACTGACCACCCAGAAGACTCAGCCACCCTGAAGGAGCTTTATGTAAGGTCCCTGCCAGGCAGGGATGCTCACTGTGTCCCACTGCCAGGGGGATGCTCACTGTGTCCCACTGCTAGGGTGGTGTCAAGCCAAGCGACCTGTAGAGCGATCGAGGCTGGAGCTTGCCACAGACATGGAGGTGAGCATCCTGAGAAACTCCTAGGGGTTCTTCGTGGAGACCGAGCAGTTGAAACTCTGGCTTTTGTGGAATGCAGCTGCTGGTGAGGAGAGGGCTTTCTCACATATGGAAAAATGTGCTATTCTGTAAAACAGGTAGCTCTGGGTTAGAAACATGTAAGGGACAAGAGGGTCACGTAAAGGGCACCTTCAAATCCAGCCAGGAACAACTTCTCAGGCTGCTTCCCCTGCAGTGTGTCCTACAGCATGACCACGAAATGTGCATTTGCATGGTGAGAAAAGCAGCTCCTTTCAGAGCCTGTGTAGGGTAGCTGTGCTGTGTGGTCGGACACCAAGGGGTTACCTCCAGATTTTCTCCCTCATCACGTTGAACAGAGGCCTGCAGGTGGGCAGCATGCCTGACAGGGAGGGCTGTAACCTGCTGGCACCTTCCCAGACCTCGCCTGGGGCCACCTCTCACCTTCAGACACTGCCCTGCCCAGGGATGGCTTTTCACACTATGGAAACAGCTGCTTTCTGCAGGCTGCTGGAGGGACAGAAGGGTGGAAATTTCACACTCCGTTCCCTCCATCTGTGTTCCTACCTTCTCTTCCAGGAACACATGTCCTCTGCAGCAGGCTTGCCCTTGTACTGCACCTTCCTTCTACCTCTCAAGGTTCCAAATCACTCTAGGAGACGGGAAAATGAAGATGCAACAAGACTGCAAAAGGGAGTGCCTGGCATTAACCAGCTCCCTGCAACAGGCATCCAGAGAACAAGAGCAGTAGGGGGGAAAATGGTGAATTTGGGTCACCAGACTGGATCCCCTGAGACTGCAGGCAACCAGGCAGCGATGCTTGTTACACAGGGCCCACAAAAGCCACAGATAACACTGCAGCACCAAGAACAAACTTCAGACTTATTCTTAGAGCCACGGCCATGATGTGCCACAAGGAGGATGGAAGAGATGAAAGGCATGGCCACTATGCGATGTCCCCAGGGTAATTACAGGAGTTCACTGATTATTCTAGGAGGTCAGCCATGGCCTGCACAAAGCCAGGCCAAGCCAATCCCACTGGTGATGTGATCTTCACAGGTGTGATATTCTCAGAGGTTAGTGCCTTTCGGTGCCTCCTGCTTTCCCCAGCACTGGCGGTGCAGCACACACTCGGCCGTGGGCCTTGCGGAGGCCCTGACACTGATCCAGCTCTTGGCTTGGTTTATGGCTGTCCCACAGAGCAACCTGCATCCTGCAGGACTGCTGCCACAGCCGGTTCAGGCGCCACTGGCCTCATGCCCACTGTAGCTCTGTACTCCAGCTCTTCTCCGCTGTGGAACTGAATGTCCAGCACTAACAACTCCTGACTGCAAATTCCTGAGCTTAATTGCAGTGAGCAGGAGGCAGAGACACCTTTGACATGGAAAATATGGGGGTTTTTTTCTGTGAAATCATATTCCCAACCCTGTTGTCAGCTACATTGTGCACGATTTACTATAAGCAAGAAATAATTCCCAGATATACTTCCAATTTGACAAGATACAAGTCCCTCAGGCTGCTCCTCTTCTCAGTTGGTTTGCTGACATTAATTTGCTGCCAACTTTCTGCCTCCTTTAGATCTACCTATGGCACAGGGAGGAGGGTGGATGGGCTGGCCCATTGTGTGTGACGTATGTGAAAGTTGGCTCAGGGACAAGATCCCACTGTTTGTCTTTTGTGCACAGGGAACTGCCAGTACTATTGCAGCTTTCTCATCTTTATTATCTGTCCTAAGCACATCACCTCGTGTTTAGGGGTGCATTTCTGTGAACCAAGGTAAAGTCAGGGCATCATTTTCCTTTTCCTAAATATTTTCTATTTTTACATCAAACCCACTTGCAGATATTCCTCTCCCTCCAGTTTCCAAGAAGCTGCTGCTCTGCACAGCTCCCATTTCAGTGTGGAGAGGGCTTCTCCCTGCTGAGATCAAGTAAATCACCCAAGGTACAGCAGCAGTTGGCAAGACAAAATGACCTTCGGGGCCAGTCTCCTGGTTTGAGTCCCCACCAGTGATTAACACAAATGGCCCTCTTATCCCGACATCAGCGGCAAAAATCCCATCCAGAGGGTTAAAATCTGAGACTTTCAAAGGCAACCAAGAAAAAGCTTGGCATCCCAACCCTGCCCAGACCTGCTTCCTTCATCTTTTCAGCATCCTTTACTGGATGCTCTCGTACTGCCAGTCCCTCACAGACAGTGAGTCACTGGAGGATGCATCCTGCAACTCCTCAACCTCATCCAGCACTAGAACCTGCTTCCACAGGTGAGTCATGGTCCAGCACCTCACCACAGGCTGCATGACTTGCCTGCAGAGGAGAGGCTGGCTCCTGCACTTCCTTGCATGCCAGCTGCCTCTGCGATGAGTACATAAGGTCTAATGGTCATGGGATGGGCAGGCAGGAACTGCCATGATTTCATTGCAACTGTAACCTGACTGACCCTCATCACATCATTTACTCTGCTTCTCTGTGGAGCGAGAGTCATGAGACTTGCCTGCCTGGTATGAGGATTAATTCCCACCAGCTAATGCTTTGAGGATGAGAACAGCATACATCGTGGAGTGCAACTGTTGTTGCTGTTAGACCTGTGCTCTGCCCAGGCTGGAGTAATTCACTGTTCAGGAGTCTGTGATGAGAGGCATTTATGCCTCTGGTGTCTGTGTGACATCCCTCTCCCAAGAGGATCCCAAAGGGATCCACTGTTGGGTGCCTGGAGGGACCCACATCTACCATGTAGTCACCAGGAGGCTGCAGGGCAGGGGCAGGAGGGTCCCCTCCAATGCCCAGGGCTCAAGGAAGGCCTGATCCAGGGTAGAGCTACTAAATTTTTTGAAAGAGAAGGCTCCACAGGACACCTGTGAGCATCCAAAGAGTCTCAGGCTAAAACCAGCTCCCCCCTAAAGCATCCCTGGAGCACACAGGCCAGTGAGCCAAGCTTACTTCTGCCATTTGCTCTCGCTCAGTCAGTTGCTGCTTTCAGAGAACAGAAGTGTAGAAAAATAAAGCTTGGGCCACACCGTGACTCACTGTTCCTGAAGTTAGCTACCTTTCATTGTCACTGTGTGGCTTTCACAGATGGCAAACCCTCCTGCACCGTCATGAGCCACAGCATGCAAACTCAGCTGCTGGCACACCTAGCCAGGGATGACAGGGGCATGGAGGCTACCAGATCTGTCTCCCTAAGGAAGTATCTATCAGCTGGATCATTTTTTAGATAAGAGGGACATGTTTGCTTTTGAGGTTTGAGAACACAGTCAAGTACAGGCTCTTTGCCTCTTCCCATCAGTTGGATGTCTGGGATGGCCTGAATCTGTGACATGGGCACAATCTTATAAGAAGTGCCAAATGAGGGTTTGCTGCCTAGAGTTTGCTCTGAAAGAGTGTTTCTATCTTTATCATTGTGTGGAAAATGCATCCTTTAATGCAGACATTGATAATGCAATGACAACATCAATAATTCTCCCAATGACCTGCGTGAACCCAAGAGGGTCAGGCCATCACGCATTGCCTTTCTGTAAACCAGCACTGCCAGGTTTTGCCCAGTGCAGCACCCTTCACCTACAGCATCAGTGCCCATTTCCACTACTAGAGCTGATTTCAGTGTTAGCTTTGACCTGCAGTATCTATATGTGCTGACTTGAAGTCGAGACACTGCTGGAAGAAAGTCCTCACAATGCCTCATGCAGAGAACTGTGTCCTCTCCCAGCTGCACCCTGTGGCCACATTTACAATGTCACCCTGTACTCAGCTTGTCCCAAAATCCCTTTGAAACTATGCTGTGGCGAATCCCCCCTGGGTCCAACCAGCACCTGGGCAATGGCAGACCCACCCTCAACTGTTCCTGTGTGCCCTGGCATGAGAAGCCCAGCTTTGAAGGGATTCGAGGCTGGGGAGGTGGGGTTGTGTCCTGGAGCTCCAGGAGGGTGCACAAGAGGCTGCTTTGATGTCTGTGCAACACGTGGGGTACACAGGCACACCAGGCTGGCTATGAGCAGTCGGTTTCCACAGAGCCGGTAATGCCGGCTGTGATGGACATGCTGCAGCAAGGGCCCTGCATGAGCCACCACACTGGGGTAGGGAGGAAAACAGTTCTTTCACAGCTAAATGTGCCACTTTTAACCCTTCTGCTGCCGATTCCCAGAGAGCCTCAATTGGTTACAGGTGTACCAGCTTTGGACAAAAACCAGTGTCGATGTCTCCACCGGTTCTATTGCAAATCCCTGCACCTTCCCAGGCATTTGCATGGGTTTGTCCCTGCTCCATTAATCCCTGCATACCAATTGCCTGCACAGGACTGAAGGCAGAGTTTAAGCACCTGTAGTACCTGCAAACTAGAGGCTGAAGTAAAGAAAGGAGGCTGCTGCTCTGCAACATCTCATTGTGGAAGCACCTGTTGGAGAAGTCCTCAAAAAAGCCACCCCTCCGTGACCTGCTGTGTGCAGACCATTGCTACTGCACCTGGCCAGTAGGAGTGGAGCGGCTCAGCCACAAGCAGATCTATTTTGGTCTCTGGGGAAAGGGTCCATGCCCTGGAGCAGCAGCTCTGATTTCTGCCGGTGCCACCCTTTCTAAAATGTCAGGTCCTGCAGCTGATCCAGCCTGGCTAACCCTGGCTCTGCACCTGTGTGTCTGTGCCGTGAGATTCACTCCTGGTCTTTTTGTTGTTTTTTTCTCAGTCATAAATTTTTTTAGCTTTGATTCAGGCTGTGCTACAGTGCCAGTGGTGGCAGCTCTCCTGCCACATTATGTTAAAATCTCCAAAGGTTTTAACACACCACGTGCTTGGGTGAACCCACGGCTCTCGGTGCCTCATCGTCTGACACGCCTGCTGCAGCCCATTGGCAGCTTCCTGGTCGCTCACAAGGGCTGGCAGTGTTTGTGGGTTATCGTGACAGACCATGACAGCTTTTAAAAAAGAAAGGAGAAATCATTTCCTGGGTCTGCCTTCTCTAGTACTCATTTCTCTCTTCATCCCCTTTTGCAGACTGAACCCAACTGCACTTCAGAGTTGCTGAGTGATCCTCATTAAAAGGATAAAGGTATTTTCAGTGACATGGATCTGCCTGGCTTAACCCACTCTGCAGGGCAGGACGTGGGTGACAGGCGTCTGCAGCTATTGTGGGATGCACTGAGCTCACTGATGCTGTTGGGAGTTGCCTCACCCTAAGCAGCTCCGCTGCTGCAGAGCTGGTCCCCCTTGGAGTCTCCTGGTGCGTGGAGGGTGGTGTCTCCTGTGGTGGTGCTATTGAAAGATGTTCACTTGTCAAAGGCATGGGGCACTTAAACTACAGAACAAACACACCAAAGATTATTTTGCAGCTCAAAGCACTCTTGCAGATCAAACAATACCCCCTGACACTCAAAAAATAGCTGGCACTGCTTGTAAGTGAAGGTGAGACCACTCTCCCGTAGGGGTGGCTTGGGAGGAGGGGACCTCAACACCAGTGTCCTCGTATATGGGTTTTAACTTTCACATGATCTGTGGCTCACCATTGCTCTCAAGCACTTTCTGTCCCCAGGGGCTGCAAGAACTCTTCAGGTACAGCAGCTTTTAGCTGGTGGGTTTTCAGTCTGCCTCCCACCAACGCTGTGTAACACTCACACAGGAAAGGCACGGCAGGAGACAGAGATGAGGTGGCCAGGAGCAGCCGATACTCCTGGTGTGGAGCTTCCAGCATCAGCAGGCAAGCTCCCGGCAGCTCTCCCACGGGCAGAGCTCCCACTCCAGACCCGACAGCGCTACATGTGCATGTGCAGCCTTCCCTGCACCTCCAGTGCTTGTTTTCATTTGGGCTTTTTGGAGGTTTTGAGGGTGAATATGTAGCACTGTCACTTGCAAGTGCCAGATGTTGCCGAATGCCCCCTGGCAGCCGGCAGCACAGACGGACCACAGCTGGCAGCATGACCAGGATCAGGACAGCTTATCCCCCACCCCGCGGCCGGTCCCTTGCCACGTCTCCTCTCTGCAGCCCCCAGCCCCGAGCCTGGGTCAGGCGATGCCACTGGATGCCTGTCGTGACAGCCACCCATCCCTTCCCATAGGACTGGAGCTGCTCCCAGACGCCCAGGGATACCCCGCACACGGTGCCCCCAAATAATATTGACTTGGCAATAGGAAAATCCATATATTGAGATAGCTACACCAGAGCACAGGGAAAATATGTCATAGTCCTAATACAAAATATCCTATATTTACAAAATGAGCCACAGTGTGTTCCTGGCTGGGGATCTACCTCCTCAGCCTGGGCTTGGATGCAAAAAATCCATGTTTTTTAATGTTCAGTATATAACAGGTTTACTAACAAGTTCCAGTGAATGCATTGTGTGTATGCAGCATATATATTTTCATATATAATATGTCTTATATATATTTATATAGCTTTCAGTTATATCTATTTTCATTTATCTATAAAATATAAAAGTAAATAGAACTGAATATAAAACCATATATAAAACATAGATACATAAAATATCATACATACATAAAACGTTACACCGGTATAAAATACACACATATAAAGCATACATTTAGAAAACACTCTATTAATAATATTTTATATATATAGTGTTGTCTATATAGAACTGCATGTTAAATTATTGCATATATTCTGTATGTTTTCACAAGGTTCTAAATTGATGGCTTTTAAAAGAGAAAGGAGACATCAACCCCTGTGTCTGCCTTCCCTAGCACTCATTCTCTCTTCATCTGCTTCACCAGGCTGAACCCAACTGTGCTTCAGAGCTGGCAAGTGATCCTATTTAAAAGGATGACAGTATTTTCAGTGACACGGATCTGCCTGGCTTAACCCCCTCTGCAGGGCACGAGTCCATTCTGTATGTTTCCATAATAATGATTTTGCAATGCATATATTGTATATTATGCTATTATAACATTGTTTTATTATATACTATTATATTACATTATATACTATTGTATTATATAATATTGCAACACACAAATATCTAAAACATGTTCTCAAGTTTAAAAAACACAATTTTATAAATATTTCTATTGCTTACATAAATAAATCAAATATGGAAACTATATAGGGCATTGCAATACGCATAAAACGTTATTTTTATGCGTGTTTGTGTTCTAGATGTAATGTTTCATATACACAACGCAGACACACGCGAGAGCCACCACACATCGCACATAAACCCGGCACACAAACTGGACACAATTTGGGGGCGTGCTCGGCCGCCCCACAGGCCACGCCCACAATTGACAGCTCACGCCCCCATCCCACAGGCCACGCCCCTCGGGCCGTCAGACCCCGCCCCCGATGCGGGCGGGGCCGGCGCCGATAAACACGGCCACGTGCGGGGGGGCGGGGCCGGCGCGCGCTTCCGGCAACACGCGCGCCCCGGCGCCGTATAAATACCGCGGAGCGGCACCCGCAGCCCCGCTGTCTGCCCCGGACATCGCTTCGGACACCGCCCGCAGCCCCGCTGTCTGCCCCGGATACCGCTCCGGCACTGCTACTGCTCCCGCCCCAGTCCCGTTGTGAGTCCCGCTCCGCGCCGCCGCCATGCCGTTCCTGGGGCAGGACTGGCGCTCCCCCGGGCAGAGCTGGGTTAAGACGGCCGACGGCTGGACGCGCTTCCTGGACGAGAAGAGCGGCGGCTTCGTGGGCGACATCAGCAGGTACGGGCGGCCTGGCCGCGCTCCCGCCGTGGTGGGGCCGGCAGGGGGGCGGTGCCGGCAGGGGGCCGGGGGCCCGGGCCCGGCCCGGGGGTCGCTGTGGGGTGCCCCGGGCCTGCCCCCGGAGGGGCTCGACTCCCCCCCCCCCCCAGCCTGCCCCGAGCCCCGGCGCCGAGCGACTGTGGCTGTGCCTGTGGGATGGGGTCGAAACGCGAGAAAAAGGCGAAGTCCCCCAGCCGGGGAGCATCGCCCCGCGTCTGCCCGCCCCTCCCCAAGCTGCCATCCCCGGCTGGGGAAGGGAGACATGTCTGAAGCCATAAATCTTCCCCGGGTCGTGAGTAATGTACCTTACGTGCCGGTTGACTAATCTGGCTGCAAAACATCAACACCCCCCAGCTGGTGTGGGCAGGAAGCCTTTGCGGTGCGTGGGTGCTGTGCGCTCTGGCCAGATCGCTCCTGTCAAAGCTCAAACTTTTCTCACAGAGCTGCATCTACTCCTCAGCTGCGTGTCAGGAATGCCCATGACAAAGGGACTTGGAACGGGTAGGGGTTTGCTGTGAACCACTGCTGAGATGTTATTGTGCGAGGAGGTTATGCTGCAGGTATTTCCTGCTCTCTTACATGCAAGCTATAAATGAAAATCAAGCATAGGCTTGTGAATAGGTGGGATAGGTTTGTAATTTATAAATAGGTTTGTTTGTAAATAGGTAGAAAAATATTTGGCTGCTGGTAGTGTGACTGTGTTGGGAATACTGAGTTTGGCATAGATTTATACATCCCTTTTCCCATTTAAAAGTGAGGAGGTGACATGTTGGCCTGGGGCTGAGGTCCTTGCGGTGCCAGGTCCTGGTGCCCAACTGTTCAACCTGTCAAGATGCCCTGGAGAAGTGTGTGGAAACCTGGCAGTACATAAACAGGGGAAAATCTGCCTCCCATGCTGGAGTTTGTCCACTGCTGCTGTTATGGTGGTTTCAGATTACAGAGTCATTCAGTAGGAAGTCAACAGGCAAGGGTGTGCTGTTGACATGTGAGATTTAAAGCAGGTCCACCTTATGCTCTTGGGCTCAGATTCTGCCACTGCATGGGGCATGTTAACCTGATCCCCTGTTGATTTTGTGCAACCGTGATAAAATACAAGCTTGAATATCTCAAAGCAGCTTCTTCCTTACTACCATATTCTGTTCTCAGGTTTTGGTCCCCCCAGTAGAAAGCAGCATGGGTGGGAGATGCGAGCAGCTGAGATGTTCTGCTCTCAGGTTTAGGTGGTTGTGAGCTAGCTATGTCTGGTTAAAGTGTCTGGTTCCCCCTGTTGTTGTTTCTGTGAGTACTGTCCCCCTGCACTGCTGCTGCTGGTCCCTTTCTGTTGTGGAGGAGCCCACAGGAATGATGTCTTCTCCACAGCTGTGCTGCCCTGCAAGGGGGATGTGGAGTAGGAAGGAGGAACTGAGGGTCATAGTTTTCTGAAACTGGGGGAGATTCCCTCTACCTCTGGGGCCATGTGCAGGTGCCAAACCAGAACACCCACCTGGAGCACACCAGAGGGCATCTGGGTCCCTCATGGGGGCTGAAACTCTGACTTGGTCACTTGCCTTTTGCATATACTGGTGGTGTGGCCAGCTAGTGAACAGGGGAAACAAGGAGCCTTGTCCCAACAGGTTTCATTCCTTTGCCAGAGCCTGTGTTTGAATAACTGTGAGAGGTGTGTTTGGTATGGGGCTTGGGTTATTTTTTTTTTCTTTTGGAGGCTAAACAGTGTAAACACATGGTCTGTAGAGGAAGCCTCCTGGCTCTGTCAGGGTACTTGTGGCTGTCACAGAGGAAGCTTCCCCAGCACCACAAGCACTAGAGTGTTTTGGCACCTGTCAGAGCTCCAGGGTTGCCTGAGCCACAGCTGAGAGGTGCAGTGAGGTGCCTGGAACCCTTCTTTGAGATTAGGCCTCCAGACAGCTGTTCTTTATCCCTTGTGAGCTGCTAGAGCAGTGGGAGCAGCTCTGTTTTGTTCTCATGAATGCATCGCCTGTCTTCTGCCTGGTACCTGTGAGGCATCCTCGCAGGTCTGGGCAGCAGACTGTGTGCTGGGGCCACTGCTGAGGGCCCCTGGTGAGTGCTGCCTTCCCTTGCCATCTCCAGAGATCTCTGCAGCAGTGCTGTGGCTACCCGGGAGCTGCTTGGTTTCATGCTGTGGCTTGGATCTGCTGGTTTGCAGGTCTGCAGAATATGATGTTGATGCACAGCCTCTTTATAGATAGTCTTTCATTGCCCTTGAAGGAAAAAAGGGATTATACCTCCCTTCACTAATAATATAGTTACAGCAGAGCTCCAGCAAAAGCAGATGATGGGCAGTTTTGGACAGGAGATCCTAGCTGTTAACTTGTATAGTCACTATTACGTGGGCTTTGGAAAACCATCAGCTATGTGTGAACCTCAGCTGAGCTTTTCCTGTAAGCTTGAAATAATATTTTGTAGAGATTGTTTTGTTAATAAATATTTTGAGTGCATATATATGTCCTCAGGCATTTTTAAATGTCCTTCTGTAGCAGTGTGGCTGGCTCAGAGGAATCTGCTACCTATAGCAGGAGGACATGATGTTACTTAAGGATAGAAACAGGCTTAAGGGAGGAAAAAAATACTGCCCAACAGTGTCCCAGCACTAACTGTGCAATCTGTGTTACCTGTTCTATTTTTTTTTGGTATCTTGGCTAGACCAGAAATGAGGCACCAGAAGTTCTCTTAAAAGTACCATTACTGAATGCAAAAACTGTGTGCAGACTTCTCAAGGGCAGCCTGCAAGGAGGCAGCTTTGGGGCTCACGATGAAAACCTGTGTATTTTGTCTCTTTGCAGGAAATGTAGTGTTCAGCAGGCTGCAGAAATAAACAGAATCATTGCTTTGTGTCATTCACAGCTTTTGTAAAAAGGATGATCATAACAAAGAGAACCTCTTCAACAGCCTAAACTATGATGTTGCTGCCAAGAAGAGAAAAAAAGACCTGCTGAATAACAAAGCCAAGACTCAATGTAAGATGTATTTTTGGGCTTTCCTTTCTTTTTAACAAAAGTTGCTGCAGAAGAATGGAAAATGCTTCATATCTATGGCTTTTGCACAGAGCATGAAGAGTCTTCTAGAGCCTTGAAGGGCTTTGTGCCCATGTTTGACCTAAGCAAAGAACTTGGATACAGTTTAATGTGAAGATTTATGCCCCTGTTAGTAATCCCTGTTCTGAGGAGTTACGCTTGTTGTGTTCAAATTTTTGTCGTTTGTGTTTGTCAGGAGGAGGGTAATTTTTTCCTATGGTACATTCAAGTGAACCAGTTCCAGTTTTTTCCCCCCTGTAGACTTCCTTGTGCAGAACAGGCTAAATTTATTCTTCCTTCCATATGCATTTTGAGCACTAATCTACATTACTGGAGGCTACAATCCTGAATGTAAGCTTTGATCCTGTCTCTGTGTGCAGAGTGCATGAAAAATGAAATAAGATTTCAGCTCACTCAAAACAATGGAAGGCTTGAAATCTTTCTGTATGCACAGTGAGCTCCCAGAGTCTCAGATGGTGGACTGTGGGAGGAGCTGGGGGAGCCTGCAGGGACAACAAGGTCTGCGTTTGGCTGATTGCAAGATAGGTACTGGAGTTACATGTGAAGGCTACTAATGTAAACACACACAGAGGAAATGAGTTACAATTCCCACACTACTATTAGCTCATTGTGCATCCCCCAGGATTTTGGAAACTGGTGCCAAAAGTTGGCCCCTCAGTGTATTTGGTTCTCTGAACAAACGTTACCATGACAGTTTTTGGCTGGATTCTAATGTGACTTACCATTAAAAAGCATGCAGCATGCCTGTAACTGGGTCTGCCCTTGGGCTCACAGTACCAAGCAGGAGTACATTCCTTAGCCTCAGTTCATCAGTTTACAGGTTGCTCCAGGAGCACATTTTCTTTGTGGAAAGGAGTCTAGCAGGATGGGGAGGAGAATTTATTTTACATTAGCTGTTGAACTGCCAGTGTGTGGAGGAAGTAGGGTCAAAAGCCCGTGTGAGAATGGAGTGGGAGAAGGATCAAGCAGCGTTAACTGCTTATAGTACAGGCTCTCCTGCAAACCGGGTTAGCAGCATGTGGTGGGTACAGGGAAGTTATTCTGGGGAGTGGATGAGACAACTCCCATTCTGAGGGAAGGGAGGGGCAATTAGAAATAGGAAAATTTTGGTCCCAAATAGTTTTTTCTTTTTTAGCAAGTTAGCTGCAAGCACAAACATGCTCTTCTGAGCCTGACCTCACTGCTAAAAGCTCTCTCCTACATGCCTGGTGTCTGACATTTTTGCTCAACTTCAAATTTGACATATAATCCTAAGGCTGTAACCAAGGTAATGAATAGTTAATAAAATCAATAACAACAAAACCTGGCTGTCAGCCACACTTATTGTCTGGGACCAAAGAAGAGAAGCTGCTATGATATATCTGTGGCTGGCAGATTAAACATTTACAGTCTTGAGCTGTGTCAATGAAACAGAAGCCCTTTCCAAGGTTCAGGGCTGCAGTCTCAAATGAAGCTATATGGAAACAAAGCTGCTCAGCAAGTTGCTAGATTTGGTTTCAAGTGTCGTTGTATAATCAAAATAACTTCATTTGTACTAAAAGACAGTAAATGTGATGAGCAGAACAGAGATCAAGCCCTCTGAGGTAGAAGATTAACCGAGCAAAATGTCTTCATCCACACAGATTTCCACCAGGAGAAGTGGATCTATGTTCACAAGGGAAGCACAAAAGAGGTGAGTACGTCCATAGGTTCTGTGTTCTCTTTTTCTACTGCTTTTTACAAGCAGTGGAAGATCTTGTGCAGATATAAATCAGCAGAAGCTCTTAAGAGATAAGTGGAAGATCTGGCTTGTGGCTGGAATTTCAGTAATGATTTTAAGCCCCTATCAGGGGATCCAGGGCTTGCAGTACAAGGCTTTGTACATGTGTTTAAAATATGACTTGTTTGCTTCCCTCAGTTAAAAAAACCAGCCATTTGCAGGCCAAGCCATAATACTGTTCTTGGCTTTCACCCAGTACAATCCTAACATGGAAAATCATTGGAATTCATCACAATGGCTCACTTGCACTCATGGAGGGAAGCAGCTGTATGAGTCTGCTCTGAACTCACACTAGGTATTGAACCCCAGGAATGTGTGGCTCATTCTCACCTGTAAATTCATGGGTCATGAGCAGAGCTTGGGTCACTGTTGAGAAACTACCATAATCTACATGGGGCCTTGCCCACCCTTGACATCAGTAAGCACAGCTCAGTGTGAGACAGGCCTGCCTCCTCCAGCTGAGAGCTGCTCCCATGGTTTGTACCATTAACTTGCTAAATTGAGTTTCCCTGGGTCATGTCTACCTGGTGCTGTCTGCACTCAAGCCTGCCAAAACCTGACCCAGGCTGTTTTTATTCCTCAGCGCCATGGTTACTGCACCTTGGGAGAAGCCTTCAACCGGCTTGACTTTTCCAGTGCTATCCTGGACTCCAGACGATTCAACTATGTTGTGAGGGTGAGTGAAAGGCCAGGGTTTATTTTGCTGCAATGGTGGTGGAGGCTCTGAACTGAGCACCAGTTGGGTAATGGGAAGCACTGGCAAGGAAGAGATGTCTGAGTGTGCAAATGCGCGTGTTGGGCTTTGTTGCATGAAGTAAGTCACAGAAGTTTTGTGGATAGATGCCTAAAACCTTGTCTTTGATCTGTTAAAATGAAGAGGGAAGAAAGTTGTGACAATGTAGATGAGCTGTCCTTAGCCTAACATTTCTACTACTTTTCAGTTGTGCAATTCACTTCTGAAACCCAGAAAGCTTGGCTTCTAATTCCTGAAGTTTCAGTTCAGGTTCTAAATATGATTCTATAACCCCAAAAGGGGCTCTCTACAGAGCCCATAGAGCAGTGGAGACATCATTGCACAGGAAGGTCCAGTTTGAGGGCTGTGGGGCTTTGTTACAGTGACACAGGAGAGACTTAAGGGAGCTGAGCATTTTGGGAGTGAGGAAACAGGCTGAACCTCTTGAAGGCACTGATTTTAACTTCTCTGTTAAGGATCATGGTTGCTCTTAATCCTGTGTGACTGTCAGTGGTTTCAGTGGGTGAAACATTTGGTTAGTTCTGATACCATTACCTGGTAGGAAGAAGTTGTCAGCCTCAGATTCCCCATGCTCTGGCTTTGCATGACAGGTCAGGGCTTCTGTTTTGGCCTGAGGTGGCCAAGGAGGTGGTAGTGGTTGGGGGAGCTTCTGTCCCAATGGCTGTGGATGCTTGTGTGTTTATCTGCATGTGATCTGCAAATTGATCTTGAGTTTCAGAATGCTTAGCAAGATTTGGAATTCAACAAGCTTTAAAAAAATCTGTTATCAACTTGAGGCTGTTTATAAACAGCTCCTTTTCACATCTCATGAGCAGCTGATCACTGGTGAGGCAACAGCTGTTCAGGTTTTAGGTTCTGGAACAAGCACCGTTGGTATTGCTTTCCCTTTGAGTCAAATGTCATGAAAAGTGTCTAAGGAAGAAATGATCTGAGCAGGTTCACCTGTTGTCTAGGTGACAAGTCACCTGTGAAAACCTCTGTTGCCCCTGGGAAGAGTAGAGGTATTGGGGGTGATGACCCGCCTGCTATGCAGGAACAGCAGTCATTAGATATTCCACTGCAGGGGTGGTGTCAGGGAGTGGGGATGTTGGGGGAGGTAAAGCAGGAAACAAGTCTATGTAAACTTAGACTGTCCTAGCTCTGCTGATCTTGGGGCAACTTGTTTTCCTGCTTGTGCAGAAGTGATCAACAATGCTGAGATACTTCCTGATATTGGATACATATATACACAGTCATGCCATCCTCAGGAGGGTTATTGTGAAAGGAACAATTCATGCCAAGGCCATAACCCTTTAGTCAAATATAAAGGAGGAACACAAAATAAAACTTGTGTTTCGGTGCTGCAGATATCCCTTTGGCAGACTTTGCCTTAAGACAGTGAAGAACTCCAAAGACTCTTCTAAACATCTTTTCAGGTCATGTTGTGCCACATTATGGGCTTCTGCTCCTCAGCCCCATTTGATGGATGTTTCATATGGAACTGCAATTGCTGAGCAGAAGTCCCATTAATTTTTTTGAAGAGCAAACTCAAATTTCCGTGAAGTCAGTTGTGTTCTGGTGGGAGAGCTTAGGCTGACCTTCCCCTTTTATCTCATGAGGATTTCATACCCAGCAGATTTGGGATACTTTTATTTAAAATAAGAGTTCTGTTAAGGAAATTGACAGATGTCCTTGTTTCTACAAATTACCTCTCTTCTGAGCTTTTAAGAGTGAATTCCCCCACCAGCAGCTTTACAGATACAGCACTACTGAGAAGTATGAAGCTTTCTAATTGAGGCTGACTTGTGGTTTGGCAGTTTAAAGAAGATATTAAACCTGGTACCATGGATCAAATATAAAACTGACTTCTTAAAATGAAAGGCTTGTATCGGCCAAGTCTCCAGTGGATAGTAGCTCATAAAATACCTTATATGCCAGATTTACTCATGAAAAGCTCTGCCTAGATGTGGACCATGTTTATGGTCCTTTGCAAGTCACAGGCCTCCTAGAGCACACAGATGAGCAATCTGTCACATGGAAAATGCCTTGAACATTGGCAGGCAAAACATTTTTCCTTTCCCTCCCTCTCCTTGTTCTGTCTAGTTCTACCCATTGCTTGGGGTATCTGATTAATGTCACACTACTTAATTTATCAAGCAAAGGCTCAGAAAGACTATAAGGATGTCTGTAGGGAAAGAAAGGAGTGAAACAGCTGCAGGCTTCAGGTTGTGCTGGTTACACCCATGCTTTCGCTATAGAGAAAAAAACTGCATCACTTGCTGATAACAAAATGGGCTTTCAGGCTTAACATCAACTTGATTTTCTCAAAACATTCCTTTCTGAATTTCTCTGAACTTAAGTGCTACAGTGTCTTCAGTGCTGACTTACTTGTCACGGTAGTATCTGCTTCAGATACGTTCAAACTAAGTTCTTGGAGTTTCTGATGGTGCACTTGATAAAATGGGCACCTCCTTTGAGTGAGGTAGAGTTGTGAGCTGCAAGAAGCTTGGCTGGTATTTTTTGTGGGCAAATATCATCAGCTGGAGCCAGCAAGTTCATGTAACTGGAGTGAAAGAAATTTTCCTTCATCATTTAGCTTGTCTCGATCATCTGCTGATACAGTGCTGGAAGTGCCAAGTATAGTTATTGGTGCCATGACTTGGTCCTTGCTAATCTTTCAAACTAGTGCATCTGCCTACATGTTACAGGACAATCACTGTTCCCTTTTTAGAGTCAGTAAGGAAGTGTGTGGTTGACCCAGAGGACCCAAACTTTGTTAGCCTTGAAGCAGCCTTGGTTTCTCTGGTGGTATAAATTTAACAAAAAGACTGGAAGCAGTCTGTCAGCATAACTAATGGGAGCAGAGACAAAAGTGCCTGCAGCCCAGAAGTTGTTGATTCTCTTTCAGAAGCACACTGTTCAGATGGCAGGTTTTGCAGTCTGTTTCCTTCAGAAAGATTTCTCATATGATGGTTGTGTAGTCTCAAGGGAGGATGCTGTTTCTGATCATAAAACTTAGGTGAGGTTAAGCTGCATGGGCACAGCTTTTCTGAAATAACATGACCTAGGTTGTGTGCAGCCTTCTAAACTAGCCTCTGAAATTTGTTTCTGAAGTTCTGATAGCAGTTAGCTCCAGGAGTCCTGGATTTATGCTGTCCTAAAAGAATATCAGCTGGATGCTATCTCAGATCTGTCAGCATCTGCACTGTAAATCATTATAATTCACCTTGCTCTTTCTCTCCCTCTCAGCTGACAGTCAATGTGACATTTCAGCCACAGAAAGTGAAGGGCTGTGAGAGCAAGGTGGGGACTGGAGGAGCAATTTTTCATTGCGATACTTTCTCTAAGCAGTTCAAATGTGAGGAGCCACGTCCCCAGTCTTCAGGACCCTATTGATCCCCACAGGGTGCAGTCCAGCTTCTCTATGGCTGATTTGGAGTATTCAAAGGGGGATTTACACTTCAGTAGTTTGAGAAATGTGATTTTTAATCACTACAGATAATTTCCCTTTTTGAGTCAAGGTTACATCCTCCTACTCTGTGCAGCAGGACTGCTGAGGATTTTTTGGCCCTGGTCACTGTAAGCCTCTAGCAGTGGTTATTTGGGGTATGAATTGCCTGCACACTGCTGTGTTGAACCAAGACAGTGGCCAAAGTGCCATCTGGCTGTAGCAGGTCTAAGCTGTGCTGCACATGCTAGTCGTGGGTGCACAGCAGTGTGTTTTCATGGCCCTAAATGGGAGACCTTTTTCCCTGCTACATTGCACTGTTCTGTTTGCTGTTTTTACCTTGTGCTTATGGGAGGAGGACAACCTTCTCTGTTCCTGAAGCTGAGAGTCTCATTGCACTGACTCTTCCAGACTCACTGCTGGTGGGGTTTGAGTGGGAGCCCCATTGCACTCACGGGGAAGTGAACAGGTTATTGCCCAGCTGTGGAAGATGCTGTCTCTTGCCAGCTCTGCAGGGCCTCTGGGATAGCCTGCTATATCTCTTGCTTTTCCCCTGTAGTTCTGGTACACCTCTGATAGCAAGGGGCAAGGGTGTAGGAAGATTTTTTTTCTTTCAAGGAAACTACCAGGTCACCTTTTTCAACTTCAGTGGAGTTGAAAGAGTGAATTGGGACCTAATGCCCTGTTTTCTAGAGGTGTTGCAAACTTCCCAGCTCCAGCTAAAATCGGCTGGAATGCAATTACTTGGTGTTTTTGAAAAGCAGACCTTTTAAAATTGCTCTTAACCTTTCCCTTTGCACTCTCTCCTACCATCTGTCCCTCTCCGTTGAGCGTGGGCTGGACTTAATGCAACTGCATCATAACACATGCTTGCAGCTCTCCAACCTTTTTACCCTACTCAGCATTAATCTGAATTCATCAGTCTGCTTTTAGTCTGTCTTATGCAAGTGGCAACATTGATTTACTTTTTTTAAACTGTTGTAGACCCCAATTTGTTAATCCATTAACTGAGACCATACTTTGGGCCTGTGCCAACACTAAAAGACCCCTAATGCACTGGAGCATGTGCTGGACAGATGAACTGTATTGCTTACCTGTTCTTTTGTACATGAGCACAGAAGAATAAATAATGTCTTTTGATTTGGAGGGCTAACTAGTTGCTTCAGCCAGCGATCCCTAGGGAGTGGAGTAGTCCTAGAAGTATTCACAACATAGTTTTCATATGGAATTTCATCCTGTGTTTATTGCTGCAGGAGAAGGGAGGTGATGCATGATATCTGAGCTGGTTCACTGAAGATAAATTGAACCTTGATAAACACAGACAAGGAAAATTTGAATCTGTTCCTTTGGCTAAATTAATTTTGTACAAATTTAGCATTCTTCAAAGATTTGAGATTTTTATCCTCCTTCTAGAAGAATGGCCCTGGCATCTAACTCTTATGGTATTACATTACATGATGCTTATCACTGCATGCATTTTGGTGTTTTTAGTAATGGGCACGATACTGCTAACACCCAGCCTGGTGGAAGCTGTCTCTATGCCAGCTCCGGAACAGTGCAATCTGGAGACAGCAGTTGTTTGTGCACAGAAGAGCTCATCTGGCTGCGTGTGTGGCTAACGTACAGATGGAGTCTGGCAAATTGATCACTGTAATCAAAGGTCTGAAGGCTAAACAGTTTAGTGTAAGCAGAGTATTACAGACTATTATGGGACACTGGTTGTTTTTTTTCCTACATATTCATCCAGTATTTCAAAGAATGAAGAAAAGACCTTTTATGAACTTTTCAAATGTCTTGCAAGCTGCCTTGTTTTTAGGAGTATTTAGTTATTGTGGTCTCATTTAGCTGATAGAGCAAGAAGACCTATTGATGTCTGCACACCAAAATGTTACCCAACTCTCCTGCATCTCTTGTTTCCTCCAAACAAGCCAAGAAAACAAGCAGCCTGCCCTTCACAGGAGGCTTACTGCAACATTAGAACAGGTCTTTTTTCATCTTGGTGGGTTTTTTGGTCATGTGAGGTGCAAGATATTAATAGAATGTAAACTCAAAGCCATCTGATGATGGTGTTGGTCTGGATATTAAACAGAAGAAGAGATTGGTCACTTTAGGGAACTTCAGTGCTCCTAAGTGGCAGTCACATGCCAGTGTCCCAGATGAGCAGAGCAGGCGAGTGACTGCAGTAAAACCTCTCCCTGAGCTCCCTGCTCCGTGGCAAGCTGCCTGTGACTTTTTGGATACATTCCTGTCATTCTTACAGCAGGGCAAACAGTTCAGCTCATGACTTATCAAGTCTTGTCAAAAGCCATCTTAGTTACTTGACACAAGTAGTTGCACCTTCTCTGGACTCTGTGGTGCCAGCAATGGGATACAGGAGCTGTGGATGATAAAGGATTAATAAGCCAGTCATGCGGTAATGTGTTGATTGATTTGTGGCATAAAAGGTTTTTCCTTTCCTTTCTAAATTAAAACAGAAGGCTATGTACATCCAAAACAAATGGACTGACACGTGGACAGTCTGTGCATTTATATAATGCTGGGGGAAGGGAGAAGGGCTTGTAAGATCACAGGCCACATGTTCTGCAGAGCATGAGCCATAGGAAACTTCCACAGCTGTTCTTGTGGCAGAGAGATGGGGAGGGAGGAGAGGGCATCCTTCCCTGTGGGAATGCTTCCTTTAGCAACTGCAACCCAAATTCAGTGTTCAGCTTGTACATGAATCAAGAGGTCAGTGATGGGAAACAAATCCTAATCGAAAGAGATTTTCATTAGGAGAGGTTAACAAGTAAACAGGACAGACACAGAGAGGTGGCTTGGTATTGTAGCTGTAAGAGTTGAATAAGGGAGCAAAGCTTGGGGGAGTAGGATCTTGTCACAGGGAGAGTTTTTTCCAACAGTACTTGACCTTTCTGTCATGGTGACAGCATTTTGACAAAACCCATGCAGCCCAGGAGTTGACGTAAATTGTGCGGTCTGATTCTCATTAATGCTCCATCAATAATATTGCCATTCAAACAGGCATTTGCTTGTGTTCTCTTATGACTCTGCTTGTTTATGTCCCAGTGAAGGATGGGGATGTTGGCTGTTTGTTGTTCCCTTGGTGTGAATAGCAGCTGTCAGTCTGAGCACTGCTCTGTGGTTTCTCTGCATCTCTGAACCATGAAATCTAGTTCTGCCCCCCCTGCCAAGGATTATTAAAATGCCTCTTTCCCCGCCCCCCCCACCTCCTTTGGTGTGAGTTCAATTATTTGGCCTCTGCTCTCTTCCCCCTTTGTTTTACTTTGCTCTGTGGTTGTGTGTCTATTTTCAAGCAGCAAACAAGTCTCTGGACTGTTTTGCTGTGTCATGTGACTAGGAGTCAAGATTAGAAAGGTATCTCTGTGCTCTAAGGCTTGCAACTTCTATTTTTATCCACAGCTGTTGGAGCTGATAGCAAAGTCTCAGCTGACGTCACTGAGTGGCATTGCCCAGAAAAACTACATGAACATTTTGGAAAAAGTGGTGCAGAAAGGTAAGAAACGGAAACAGTGAGGAGGAGTCTGATTTAATCTGATGTACTTTGTGTGAACCACATCCTTGAGAACAGTCAGGCAATGCAAGATAGGTGAACAGGGGCACTAATGCTTATTTCTGTAGTGCAGTTCCGCTTTCTTTTTCCTCAATGAAGGGCTTGGGGGGAGTGGAAAGAAATGTCTGTAGGTATCTGAGGCAATTCCTCCTTCTCCAGCTTTCCTCACTGCCACCCCATTTGCATCCTACTGAGTCCTATTTCTGACTGCAGAAGAGCTGGCTGATCCTGCCCCCCGCCAGGCATATCAACAGTCTCTGCTGCTGCCTTGTTGCCAGTTTGCTGTTTCTAGTGCTTCCACTGCTCTGGAGGAAAGGACATCTTGAGGGGTGTCTTCACCTGTTTGGGGGAATGAATTGTGGTTGAGATGTGGCACTTCCCTCATGGATTTTTAGTGCTGGCTGAAGCTTTGGAATTGAGAGCACCCTGTTAATGTTCATAATGAGAAAGGAGATCCTGAGCTGTCTCCCTGTGCATCAGCTGGGGTAGATGGGGAAGAAGTGGACATAGATAACCTTTCACATAATATTGGAGGGGAAAACTGGCTGTTTGCCAGTGACTGGAAATGGGAAGTGCTGCAGAAATGGCAGATCTCATCTGCTTATCCTGGGAGGATCTCTTTCCATCTGCTGTCTAACCTGCTGTGACTGGCTGTTTAAGTGCTTTCCTCTAAAAAGAAAAGCACAGGCTGGTTCTCTTGGCCTGTGAGGTTATAGCAAATATGTTGGCTTGCCTGAGAAATATGTAGATTCAGAGAAGGATTTTGACAGTTCCCATTTTTAACCTTTCCTATTCTTTCAAAGTCCTTGAAGATCAGCAGAACATCAGGCTAATACGGGAATTGCTGCAGACCCTCTACACATCCCTCTGTACATTAGTTCAACGGGTTGGCAAGTCTGTCCTGGTTGGAAACATCAACATGTGGGTGCACAGGATGGAGAGCATTCTCCACTGGCAGCAGCAACTGAACAACATTCAGATTACCAGGGTAAGTGCAAATCCTGAAAGCTAAAAATATTGTGGCTCCTTCATGAAACCTTCTCATATAGCAGCTCTGGTTTGGGTGACTGCTTCCCACTGTGCTCCCAGTGCAAGCAGAGTGGAAGGACCTGGAGTTGCCAAAATAACTGAATGCATTCCTAGCATTACTTGAATTCCTTAATTAAAACTCAATATGCATAACTCAGGATCATGCTTGAGGTTACTGGTCACGGACTGTGGCTTGACTCTGTAATGGCTGTGAAGTCTTGTGTGAGCAGAGCTGGACAGGAAATCATGTCCTTGTCTTCAGAGACAGGGCCTCAGTGTGAAGAGTCAACTTGGCCTTTCTCAGATTGAGAAATTGACTTTAAAACTTGTTTGTCAGATAGCTGAGGTTTTTAGATTTGTTTAATCTGTAAATTAAGTGCAATGGGGCGGTCCCGTGGTGTAAAGGAGAGCACTCTGGACTCTGAATCCCAAGGGCCTGAGTTTGAGTCTCAGTGGGGACCGTCCCCTGGGCAGTTAAATGCCTCCCTGCCATCTGATCCTGTCAGATCTCGGATGCTAAGCCAAGGTCAGCCCTGGTTAGTTCCGGGTGCTGTAGACAGTCCCGAGGATGTCACTGTCCAAGCTTGCTCGGCTGTGGCAAATGAACTTTAGGACTTAAACAGTGGGGCCAGTTCTGCACACGCTGTGCCTCACCTAAAAAAAATCCACTGTGCAGGCTGGAAGGGCACACCCACGTGGGGAGAGCCCTTCCCAAAATCTTTGTTCGCAAAGTCTGGCCCATACATACATACAAATTAATTGCAAATTTCCAAATAGCTGCATAACTTCATGCTTTCTGGCTGAAAATACCAATGATTCGTCCAGTAGTCTGGATCTACCTGTTCCAGCCAGATGAGTCCTGCTTTCACAACATGTTTTTTCAACAGCATCTGTGGGGATGGGAAGGATGTGTTAGATGATAAATTCCTAACCTGGCTTTGCATGACAGTCAAATCTGAACTCCTGGCATCCCTCTCTTGAGGAAGACTTCAGCTTCCTTTGCCTTGGTGGAGAACCACAGGCCCAGTGGTGGGGTGGCTCCTGAGGCTGTGTGCTGGGGAGCCATGCAGTGCCTGGGCACTGCCAGGGGCAGTTCCTTCCAGGAATCTGGTGCTCTGAGGGCACCACTGGTCAGGACCTGTTTCCTGCTGCTCAGCTCAGTAGTTCAATGTCGGGTTTTCCCTCTGGGGACTCAAAACACAGACAAGCATCTCAAAGAACTGTGCCTATCCAGACAAAAGTGTGTCAAAATATTGTTTATGACTGGAACAGCCTTTTATGTATACTTACTTATATGTAGGTTTGCAGACAGTTTTCTAAAGTAAAATAGATGTAGAGCTTGCAAAAAAAAAAAATCACAACACTGAAGATAACTTCAGGTCAAGCTAGAACAAAACCAGTTGAGTTCAGAGAAAGAAAGCTCAAGCTCAGCTCTGTGCAGCCAGTTACTTACAATGCACTGAGTGCTTGTGGTGTTTCTGGATGGGGGAAATGTCTTGCAACACCCAAGACATAAACCATTTAATAAAAACAAAAACTTGCAAAATACTGCGTGTGCTACAGCTGCTTTAAAAAGAAAGACAAACCTCTGTCCAGAAAGTGGCAGCATGCTGATCTGCTCTGTTCTAATCTCTGTTCTTTCTCCAAAAGTAATGTTTGAAAAGTTCTGGAAAGGAGGAGTGGTGAGAGAAAAGAAGTAGCAGAAAAGTTTTTGATCCTGACTCAGAAAACCTGTAAGAGTTTGTTCAAATCACACAGATTTCTTCAGAAAAGAGGCAAAAGTGTGAGCCTGCTGTGCCCTAGCAAAGCTTATATGTAGAGAGAATGGAGGAGAATGCAAAATACAGACTGGCCAGGAAGATTAGTGGGAGGTGGTCATCCAAGGATCCAGTACATTCTTCTTACCCAGGCTGTCATGGGAGGAAGTGTCCTCTGGAAATTGTGGAGACAACTCCTTCTGGAAGGGTTGTTTCAGGTCTACCTTGCTGGTGGAGATGGCCAAAATTGATGTCTTGGTTGAAAAGCTGTGATCTTGCAGGCACTGGGCAGTGCTGTAGGCAGGAGGGAGCTGCTGGTGTGCAGACGTACTTGTTGTTCCTCTGGAGTCTCACATGCAGTGGGATGGCTGGAGATGGGACTGTATAATTAAAAGCAGCCTCATGCACTGTTCCCCTGCTGATGGCAGTCTGTGTGCTGCTTGTTGGAAACAGTTAATAGCTCTGACAAAGGCGAGGCGGGTGCTGTAACTCTGCAACTTAAAATAGCAGCATTTCTGTGCAGGGTAAATGATGAACTTGGCACATCTGTCTAACATTGTTTCTTTGTTGGGGCCCAATCCTAGAAGCTGCTGTTTGCCTTAATAAGGCTGGGGCTGATTTTAAAGCAGCTGGAGCCCATGTTGTGGTCCCTGCTGATGCCTTGCTCCCATGTATGCCTTGGATTTCCCCTGAGTGCAGGACCTGCAGATCCATTGTGGTCAGTTTTTCCTGAAGCTGTGCCTCATGTGGGCTTGCAAAACAATACTGGACTCTGTGTAAAGCAAGCAAAGGTGGATGGGAGTGGCTTTTGTCTCTTTAGGCTGGGATGTGCTTTGGTGTGACTGAACAGCCTGGAAAACCAGGGCTGCAGCTGATGGGAAAGGGGCAGGTCCTTCAAGTGTTCCCAGAGGAAAAGTTAACCTTGCCAGCAGTGACCTGGGAAGCCATGCAGGGAAAAATCCTGCTGTGGGTACTCACCAGCCACTGTTGTGGTTACAGCGGGATCTTGTGATGACATAAGCTGAAACACATGTCAGAAAAGCATGAGATTCCCAGCAATGTGTGTAACTGGAAGTCAACTTGAGAAGCAATGCCCATCTTCCTCATGGTGGAGAGACCTGAGTTGTCAATAGCTGGTGCCATGGTGCAGCCAACATCCTGCTGTAGTGAAAGCTGATGCTGGTGCTTCTGGGAGCACAGTCTCAGGAGTATGGATGTGGGGGAGACAAAAAGGGAAGGAGGAGGCTTGGACTGCAACTCTGCTTTGAACTATTGTAATACAGGTATTTGCCTGTTCCTTGAAGATCTCAAACTGTTCTGGGGCAGAAGGTCAAATGTTTCTGTATAAAGTGTCTTCCTTATTCAGAAAGAGGAACTGCTGCTTTGTTCTTTGTGTGAAGAACAGTGCTTAAAAAGCAGTAACTCTATTGCAATCTGAGATTTCTTGGGTTTTCAACTTCCTGGGAGCTCAATTTTGTCTGTCTCTTCCAGCCTGCCTTTAAAGGAACCACTTTCACCGACCTGCCCTTGTGTTTACAACTGAACATCATGCAGCGACTGAGTGATGGGAGGGACCTGGTTAGCCTTGGTCAGGTAGCTCCCGACCTGCAAGTGCTCAGTGAAGACCGGCTGCTGTGGAAGAAACTCTGCCAGTACCACTTCACAGACAGACAGGTACAAGGAAGGATGCAAACTGCCATCAGTTCCTTGTACCCCACTAGCAAGTGAAAACACAAGGATAGGACACTCTTATTTGACTGTCTCTTGGATCTAAGAACTGTGCCACAGGCTGATAATATAGGGTGGCATGAAAATGACTGTGAAGATGATTTATGTAGGGGGTTTTACATGCCGCAGCAATGATTCCTGAAATAGGAGCTTGAGGAATTAATCATACAGTGAACTTCAACCCTAATCCAGGTGGGAGCAACTGCAAGTCATGCCGTGGGTCCTTGCCCCACGTGTGCAGGGAAAACGTGCAGCAAGCTCCAGCAGTCACTCTGATGTGCCAGGGGCTGGCACTCTGGCAGAGAATCTCTGTGGGTGTGGTCCGTGAGCTGTGCTCTCTTGCCCTTTAGAGTGAGAAATCCCCTCTGAGCTGTTTTGTGAGTGACAGGATGGTATGTGGAAAACAGCCCTGCTGCTACCCATGTTGTACCTGTGTAAACATCTCTGGCCTTTTGCAGGCTGGTAATCATCTGGGATCATCTAAACTCAAAAACAAACAAAAATCCCTCTCTGTTTATGGTGAATGTCTGGGGTATTTATAGGAAACCTCTGTGCTTCAGGGACCATGTGCCAGATTTCTTTACTAACTTGGCTTTATTTACTTGCTCTGGATCTGACTTTTGACTCTGGGGAAGTTATTCCTGTTAACAAGTAAATTCAAATCCAGTCTCTACAATTAACAAATCCTAAAGAAAAGTGAGTATCTCCCAAGCTAATGTAATAAACCACTTACTCTTAGAGTCAATGAGGAAACAAAATACTTTAACTTCTAAAACTGTTAAATTCAACTGTACTTGCTGTCCCACCAGAGAGAAACAGTGACCAAAGTAGTATGAAGTAGCTTTCAGGGTTTCAGGCTTCCTACAGTAAAGTTAATGAAATGAGAACAGACTCTCATAATGGCATATTGGGTGAGGCTGTTCCCATCAGGAAGCTGCTTATAGCTGGATATTCAAAGTAAGAGCTTTCTTGGTGTTGCAAGGGAACTGTTACGGGACTGGCAAGGATGATGTGCGAGAGAGAGGAGAATGTTGTGAGCTGGAAAGAGCAAGTCTTTTTTTTTTTTTTTTTTCTTCTACAATTATGATTATCTTTGCTTTAAGATTCGCAAACGGCTGATCTTGTCTGACAAAGGACAGCTGGATTGGAAAAAGATGTACTTCAAGCTCATAAGGTGTTACCCACGGAAGGAGCAGTATGGGGACACACTGCAGCTGTGCAGGCACTGCCACATCCTCTCCTGGAAGGTATGAGGTGCTGGTGGGACAGACTCGACTGAGACAGGAGCTATGGGGCACCTGGTGCTTCTGATTGCAGCTCGTTTAGGGTGCTGCAGTTCCTTTGCTTGCATAGCTTAGTGAATTCCTACATCTTAATCCTCCCTCAACTATTAAGACCCTTTTCCCTGTGTGCTTCACAGATCCCCTCTTTATCTTGAACAAGACAAGTGCCCCTTGGGGCCAGAGGGGAGGGAGATGGGCACGTTGTAGGGCTGCCTGCAAGAAATCTTTGTAGCACTGCCAGCAGCTTTCTCTGCCCATTACATGAAGGTGGAGGTCTTGGCAACAGTGTTAGCTGGAGGGAAAGCTGATGCCTACAAAACAGCCCAGGACAAAAATCTGCTGGCCACTGTGGTGATATCCAAGGCATGTCTCTGGAGTTAGTTTCCCTCAGAAGAGAGGAAAAGAATGAATTGGATCTTTGCTGATTTCCACCCCGCCCCCCCCTCCCCGACTTGCCAGTAGCCCCTAAAATATGAAGCCCAGTTCTGAGCTGTCTGTTTTGTCTGGGGTCTGCTCTATTGGCATATGGGATGTCTGGGAGAGGGGCGGTGCTAAGCTGGCTGATGCTTTGGTGCCATTTCTGCAGTCTCTCTAAATGGAATTGTTTTCTCCTTTCCCAGGGTACTGATCACCCCTGCACAGCCAACAACCCAGAGACTTGCTCCACCTCTCTTTCACCACAAGAGTTTATCAACTTGTTCAGGTTCTGAACTTGGGCCACCGCAGCTTATGCGATTCTTACAGGACACTTTATTCTGCTGAGCTTGGACACTCAATTTGTAAATAGTGTAAATATTCATGTTTGTTGGAAGCTCCTGAGTCAAGGAACAAGAAGATCTTGGAGATGAAAGGTGAAATTGCTCACTGACTTGCAGCACTTAAGGAATACAGACTTCCATAGGACTGGTGTATAAATACAGCATGTTGCACAGAGTCCCTTTTTTATCATCAGAGTATGAGATACAGGGCAAAACTTCATTTTTTTTGTTTTCAGAAGTTAAAAATGAATTTGCCCCATAACTATTTGAGAACTCTTTAGTTTGTTTCTAATAGAGAGAAAGCAATATGAGGCTAGGACTGTTGGACTGTTCCTCCATCTGGTTTTATTTAGAATACATATTTATAAATATGATGTTTTAAAAATATTTATGAAAAATATCCCTGTGACAAGTTTAATAATACTTTTATGCTTTTAAAAGGACACATTCTGAAATACTTAGAATAGAACTCTAGCCTGCTTGCGAGACAGAATCGCAACATACTACTTTCTACCTCTAATAGATTGAGTACCTTTCAAACAAAAATCCAGTGTACAATGTGAACTTTTGTATTTTGTACAATGATTTAAAGGGAAATGTTTGTGATAGTAAGCATCTCTTCTTGTATTAATGCTTACATTAGTTTTCTTGCTCTACTGAGTGCTTGAATGCCTAGATGATAGGCACCGTATAAATACCTAAGACTTTACTCCATCCTCTTTTAATTTGTTTGCTTTATTAAAGACTTAAGCAAAAGGATAAGGAGAAGCCACAAGAATGACTATTATCTATAAGAGAGGAAGTTCTATTATAGGGAAACAAAGGACTGGATTTAATCTCACAAAGTAAATTTGTATCAGCTCCACTGGGTTAATTGCACTGGTTGAAATCCCAAGTAAGGTTAGAATATTTTTATTTTTTTTTCAAGCCCGTGTTTTCCAACATATATAGTACTCTGTATTCCCACTGCTGTCAAGTGAATTCAGTCATCTTGGAGCTGGTAAAATATAGAGAGAACTGGGCCACTGAATCTTGTGAAATGATGCCGTTTTTATTCACTGGAAGACTGGCAGCAACATGTTTAGTTTCAGACTACTGGAGTTTAGGGAGTGATTGTTTAGCAGTCAGGACTGGGGTAAGCAAGGGATTTCCAACACAGCACTTCATGCTTCTTTGTTCACTTCTCCATGCTGGTGGCAAAGACCCTAATCCCTCCTGCTTCCAGTGCTGAGCTGCTTTATGGGATCTTCTAACCCTAAACTAGACCTAAATTTTCAGTCCTATGGAGTAAGTGGTCACTCTTCCGTGACTGTGATCTGGCTCACTGTCTCCTGTACATACAATGCTTCACTTTTCCCTACAGTGGAGCTTGAAGAATCCAGCTCATAAAGAGCAATTTGAAAACCTGCAGTGGAAAGTTTTTGCTGTTTGCCAGTAGGTTTCCTGTATGGCACTTTCTCTGTGTACGATGTAAACAGGATACCTCGGAAGGGTAAATATTTAGTGGGTTGTGTGTGACTGTGTACAAAGAATTGTGAGGAAGAGGAGTACTCAGGACAATTCAGGAAGAACTACTTGAGTTAATTATTAAATATTCTGTTCTTTTTTTTACATTTTTATAACTGACTTTCAACACTTTTCTGCAGCTGTTTGTATTTAAAAATTCTAGTATTTGCATTTTTGCAAACGAAATCACTTTGCATACTCTTGGAAGAGATGCAGAAAGGGAAAAAAGCTGCCTCTAGATGGAGCAGTGGGGAAGGGGGGAGGAAAGCAAGGCAAATGCTGACAAGAACTGCCCCTCTCCTGCCGCCTAACAGCAAGCACAAGTTTTTGCTCTTCGGGAGAGCTCTGTGAGCCCATGCCACCCTTAGCTGTGGCCCCAAGCTCATCACTCTCCAGAGACGAGAAAACATGCGCAGGATAGGGAGCTTTAACTTGGTGTTGATGCCCCATCCTTCAGTTCGACCGCTGTTGGAAAGTATAAGCCTGCTGATCATACTCATGTCAACTGAAAGTGAGTTAAAAGCTGTTACCTTGGAAAAATAAACTTGTGCTTGTTTGGGGATGTTTATAAGTGAAGGAGGCCAATTTATGTTTTCATTCCTGCATTGATGGCAGTGGGGTACACAAGGCTTGACATCTGGCTTGCTGAGTGAGGACACAAAGAACAGAAACCTGCAAGTGAAGTGAGTGAAGCATTGCCACTGAATTTGGGGTGTCCTGTAGCTTCTTTTTCCAGCAGCAAGAGGACCTGTGCCCCTTGGTATCTTCAATTTCCAGCTCTGACTTGGGATTGATTTGTTTCATAGTTTTGTGTCTGCCACCCATTGTAAACCAACCTGTTGTGATGGGAAAGCAATAGTATTCCAGTATCAAATGTGGTGAGTGGTTCTGCCCAGTCTGCTTCTGTGCTTAGCAGATGACACCCACTGTGAGATTGTGACACTGAGTGAATGTTAAGCTCAGGTTTAAATCTGGCCTAGTGCATTCCCTGCACGGCAAGACAGAAAATCTCAGCATTGAGCTGTGACTGGGTATAGCCATTGCCTCTATCAAACCTTCACTGGCCTTGAGAAAAGAGTTTATTTTGTCTTCTGCCCAGAGAACATGGGTCATGCTGACAACTGAGGCTCATATTTATAAAACTTACTTCAATTGGTGTGTTTTTTATTTCTTAACACTGGAAGGGTCAAAGTGCTGAAGATGATTTGTTAATACATAGACATTAGTATGTTGCTTGTGTGAGGTCTGGGGATAGTGCTGTCAGTGTCTAAACTAGTAGAACACCGAGCAACTACTGTACAGGAGAACAAAACAGACTAAACAAAAAGAAACCGAATAAGCCTTACTCAGTTACTGCCTCAGTTATTACTCTCCTGCTGCAGCAATTCTCAAAGACGACCTTGGTCTTTTTGGAGACTCATTGTTTCTCAAGTGGCTGGTACAGGGAGATGATGTAGTGAATTCAGTACTCTTGGTTTGTGTTGAAAACAAAATGCTGTTGGATCCAAATACCTTGCTCTAATCATTTATAAACAAAGCAATCAGTATTTTAGCAGTGCAAAGGCATCTGCTCGGCTGAGGGTGGCAGAGTAACAAAGCTGTCAGTGATAACAGGGGCTTCCAGGCAGGATGGTTTTAAGGCTGCTCTCATGCAAAAAGGACCTCTTTATTTTAAGACAATTGTGGCAAAGCTGTTGTGAAGGGAAAACAGACTTTTGCTTTTATTTTGGAAATAGAATGTTCTTTTCAAATGACATTTCACCTTTCAGTTAGTTGGTGCATTCCCATTAGACATGCATCAGTTCTTATACTAGGCAAGGAGAGTTTTTCCTCTCTTTGGGGTTTTCTCTTGCCAGCATATACAGAGAAATCTCATTGTCTTCAGAGGATGTGTTAACTATGCAACAGCATAGGACATGGTGCTGTGAAGAGAAGAAAGAGATCCATGCAAGGGAGGAGGCTTAGGAATGAAGAGATCCCAGAGATCTGTTTCGGCTTTCTAGAGGAGGGAGGTGTTTGGAGTTTTTGATGTGATGGCCATTTCAAGAGGCACAGTTTCAGCTGTACATACTTTAAGCCATTTGTACTAACTATGGTATGCTGAAGTTTGATCATAAAGCGTGTGTAACTCTTATGTTTTTTGGCTTTTTTTTTAACTGTGGGAGTTTCTAGATCCTTTTATTATGTAAAGTGATTAGGAAAATGCCTATTGCTCTGAAGACATTGCTTTGTATGTAAACATTTAATTGCACTCTGCCACTTTCTGTATATGGGAATATATTTTGTATTATTTTTCTTTGCCCTTGGGTTTTGAACTGTTTGTATTCCCATTTCTGTTTGACTTCAATTAGTATTGCAAAGCTATCACCTTCTAGAACATATGCAGGTACTAAACCAGCTTTTTCTGCCCAGAAGAGTCCTTGGCCTTTAGTAGCTCAAACTTCATTTAGAGCAGGGACATTTCAAATTCTGTTGTATAGTAAACAAATCAAATGTGCTGTTTCTGGTCGGTACAGCAAACCAGCATTGTCCTCTTTTGTTCTTATAAACCCATTGCACAGCTTCCCCATAGGTCAGCACTTTGCCAAAAAGACATAGATCTAAATTAAAATGCCCCTCTTTCTAGCTGGCCTGTTTGCACAGGGCCTGTGGAGCTGATGGCTGATCAGGTATGTATAGACTCCCTCTTACAAGGTTTGGGACTCTGGTATTCTGCTCATTGGTTAAGATGGTGCTGGTTAAAGGCTCTGAAGCCATTCACACAGCTGTCAGCACATGGTTGCTGGGCTCTGTGAGTGTCTTTACCAGCACCTAGTTTCTACCCAGTGTCTTCCTCTAGTGATTTTGTGGGGAGCAAACTGACTTTGCAGGATCTGGCCCTAGGGAGTACAAATTCATCTTGTCTTTAACACATGCAGTCTGTTATATAAATACCCTGAACACCAGAGAATGTCCTCTTCTGTTGATGAAATTTTGCTGCTTCTCCTCCTGGGAGGTGGGACTTGCATTTGTTTAGCCATCATGTGCTGCACAGAATGCTAACAGGTCTGCTGCCAAGGGAGCATTTTAATTTGAAACAGCAAATATGCTCATCTTTAGGAACTAATATACAGTAATTATAAATACCTACTTATATATGGAAGAAAGTGTGTGTTCTGTTTTGTTTTTCCTTAAAGGTGTAACTAGAGATGATATGAAGTGAAAGGCATCCCTTATATAAGACTTCTGTTTAATATTATTGTGTGGTTAAAATCCTTCCATTATAAATTTGCACACTTTTTTTCCTCTTCCCTTGCATGTTCAACTCTGATTTTTACAGCTGTTCTGTGCAGACAGTAATGTATTTTTGTAAAACATTTTTGACACTGAATTGCAATAAATGTTCAAACAATGTGAACCACAGAATTTGTTGTCTCATTGCTTCCAAGCTGATGACCTTATCATCAGCCTTGAGCTTTTGGTGGCTGTAAGCAAAGACTCCTCTACAGGAACATCCAGAACTTGGCTTGTTGTTGCAGTAGAACATCCCAGATAGAGCTGTTGATTCATCATACCTCAAAGGGAAATGAGCCCTTGTGTCTAACAAAAACTGTGCTCACATGGAGCTTGTCCCTGTGAATCTCACCCAAAGCACAGGAGTGATTGCTGCCCCTAAAAAGATCCCCAGGGCTCACACTGATCTGAGACCTTCAACTCCAACTTTGGGGTTAGAAATTATTTTTTTTTCTGGACGTGTTATCCAAGTAACTTTGATTTTTATTTTTACATTTTTTTTTCAGGTACAATTCCATCTCATTAGTGTCAGTTCTGTAAACAGTCTGACCCAGGCTCCTGCTCAGAAGGAATGCGAGTAGGAACCCATGGAAGGGACTCGTAGTAAACTGGGGAAAAGCAGTTGAAAAGGCAAATGAAATAATATGTCTCCAGTTGGAACAGAAGTTATGATGGTAAAACAGGATTACTTGCCTTTGAAAGCTATGCCAGCTGTGAAAATGAAAGCAAAGCATCTGCATGTTGTACTCAGTCTCATTTGCACTGCCAAGTATGGTATGCTTGAGTGGTTCCCTGAGTCTTTCTGTAGTTATGCTGTGACTCAGGTCTACAGTTAGAGGGTTGCACTCCCCAGACACGGGTCTCTGGAAACAGAGGAAGGGGACAGTTGACAAGATCACCAGAGCCTTTTAAACAAGGGGATGTGAAAGCTGTTGTTAAGACACAATTCTTTCTCAAACTTTCTTGAAAATACTCAATTCGACTTATTTTAATAGACTGAATGTACAAAGACTAAATCCTTTACAGGGAATATGAGATCATTTTAGGAATATGTTGGGTCACTGAGTTCTGGCTATAATTCTTCCCATTTTCATGTCATTTGCTGCTAACACCTCCTCCCTTTTAAAATTACTTAGGGATAGATGGAGAGGCAGCCTGAAGCATGGATGAGGTCCTGCCCTCACCAATGATAAAATGTCCACCCTGTATAATTCCTTGGAGTGCCCTCACTTTCTGGATTAGAACCTAATAAAAAAGTGCAGTTTGGGCAAAAAGCATTTTGAAAACTATTTTCACAATAAATATTAAAATCACGGCTCTGTTTGGCCCCACCTTTCCCTAATCCTCATTTCTGCTTCCCTGCTTTTCAAGGGGTCTGGGGTAAACCCCAGTGAGCCACGTAGGGGGTTGATTTATTTTTGACAAAACCAGAGCTGCTCCTGTGATCAAAACTGCAGATACTGGAGAGAGCTTTTTTCTAAAAAGCTCTATAAATAACTCATGTGGGTTCAAAGGCCTTCCTTAAGCTCTAAGGACACCAGTTCACCCCTCACCATTCTTGATGTGTACTATGTTGCACTTTCTAGTTGAAAACAAACTAATGTCTTTTTAATATGTTTTGCTTGGATAGGCCTTGAATGCAGAAGGCAGCACCCACAGGTTTGTGACCAAGGTGGCAGGTCCATCCCAGTGCCCCCGGACATGCTGCTGCTTCCAAGCAGGACAGGAAAGACTCCCACTCCCAGCTTCATGGGGTGTATAAACAAACCAACCCCCAGGGTTTGCATTCATAGACAGAGAAGCGCAGTCAGCACAGGAAATGTGAGTTCCTCCTCATCGCAGCACACCAGGAATTTGGACTTACTTTAACAGGGCTTTTGAGCAGTGGGTTAAGCTAATTCTTACCGGCATTTATTTTTGTTCTTGAAGTATGTGAAAAATTGTATCTCTGTGGGCAGTCTTTGATGTGAGTGGTGTGTGTGATAAACTGTGAGTTGAGAAGCTGCCTTGCTCCCTGCCTGTGCCAGGCCAGGGTGGGCTGCAGTTTTGCTTTCTCCTTGCTTTGCCTCCACGGGCAAAACTCAGACTTTTGTGAGGTGTTTAGTTCATATTCCAAATCAGAAATCGTTTTCTCTCCTTCCTGCTGCTCCAGTGTGGCAGCCCAGCTGGTGGGAAGTGTCAGAGGAGGCTGCACATCCACAGGGGGTAATTGCCTGGCTTAACCTGGGGCCAGCCTCTAGCCCAACCACGACCCAGCCTAAGGCCCCTTTGGGTCTGGTCATCACTGTACAACCATTTAAATGCTGTTCTAGGCTGGGACCAAAAGTGGTGTCTCTTGGTACCACAGCCATCACTTTTTCCCTTGGGGTTTGGGGCATTTTTTGTCCATGGGTCTCCCACCAGAAGCTGACCATGGTTTTTAACATGGGTTCTCTCTTAAATGACTTTCTCCCTACCTTTTTATAGCTCTCCCACTGAAGTGGAATTTATTCTTTCTTTTTTTAATATAGCTGGAGGTGTAAATCCAGACAAATATAACTCCCAAGAGGGGATCAACCTGTCTGTGCCATGGCTCTGCAGCGCCTGTGTAGCTGCTGGAGTATATAAAGCAACTCAGGAGCCTTTTTAAACCTCTGAAATGGAAGTAATTTTTTTTCTTACTTATAGAAAATTAAATGGTTCTTATTTAAAAGAGCTGGCTCCTGGTGGTAGGTAGAAACCTACAATCTCACTCTTACCACACACTTTTATATTTAAAGCCTCTATTTTTAACCCAATGGTGGGATTCAGGGTTAATGCTTGTTAGATCTGCGTCTAGACAGTTGTGAAAAACAGGAAATGAATTACATTATAGTACGCAAGGAGAATTTAACCTTTTCTCTCCTTGCTAACACATGTGACTGGGGAAAATATGTTACAGCAGAATATTTTGGAAAGTTTAAGGAAGTAGAAAAATTAGAGGGGGAAAAAAAAAAAAAGAGCTGGGTTTCCACAAGGCCTTGTGGGAATTATTTCACAGAAAGTAGTGCGGCAGACTCAGCCCTCAGCTACACCCAGGCAGTAATTTGTTTCCTCTGGTCCCTGTGGAAAAGTTGCATTTTATTATTCCCTGCTTATGCTGGACATTCACAAGAAGGAAAAGGCAAGCTAGCCAGTTTCACACACATGCACAAGCACGCGAGGCAGCTGCAGGAGGGCAGCCACCACACACCACCCTGGCTCCTGCAGCACAGGGAGCCAGGCTGAGAGGCTCCTAAGACCTCTGGCCACAACAGCACCTTGCAACCCTTCTCCTCAGGCTGCCTAAAGTTTTTTTAATCTTTGCAAAGTTGTTTATACTTTATTTGAATCAGAGACTGCAAAAATGCAGAATTCCCTTTCTTGGCTCTTCAGGAAATTAAGAGTCTGAAGGCTCTTTGGCCCCAGGCAGCAGCACAGTGACACTGCTCTGGCTGCTGACCTACAGGGTAAGACCCCAGCTTTAAAGGGCTGTTGCAATGAATCCAGAGTGTGAATTAAGCCTGAACTAGTGTGGACAGCTAGTCTGCTTGTAAGGAGCTGAAAAGCAGAGGCCTGGGTGCTCTTTACCCACTTATCCCCCATTCCCTGCAAAATAGCTCATTTAGACATAAAAACCGTCACGATCACAGTGGTGCTGCAAGCACCTTCCATGCTGCTTCTGAGGACTTTCTTCAGACCCGTAATGTGCCCCCAATGGTGTATTTTCAAGGCTTTCTCAACCCTCCCCAGGCCCCAAATCACTGTCCTCCCCCAGATCCAGCATCTCCCTCTGCCTGTGCCCACTTCTCCCTGAGGGTGCTGCGGGCCCTTGTACCCGATCCGGCTCATATCCACCAGAGACAGCCTTTGCCCAGCTGGGTGCTCTTACAAGGACCCTCTTTATCTTGTGCACAATTTGCCTCCCTCATCTGCAACTCATTGCTGGACCCAAGTGTTTACGCTTGCCACACACGCTGCCAGCTGGCCAGAAACATTAATACCCTCATGGCAGAGCAACAAAGCCTTCCCAAGGATCCTTCGTGCTGCTCAGCCTGGGCTTTCCCACCCCTGCCCTCCTGGGACCCCACTGGCTTCAGTGGCTGCTGGGAGAATGGATGAAAGGGATTAGATCCTCCCGAGGACTGTTTATTTGTTTAGTTTTATCATGATTTCTTTTAATTTTGAAGGTGCATGAATGTGAAGTGTACAAATCACTGGAATAATACTGTATCTAATTTTATGGAGTCTTTAGCACCATCCAAAATGAAAAGAGAACCAACCAAGAAACAACTCTCCTCGCAATGGAGCAATCTAAAAAAAGCTTTTTAAGCAATACAATATTTGCTTGTATAGTTGTCAATGTTTCCACAGCCAGATTGAGTTCCTAAAAGGAACCAAGCTTTGGCACAGCTTATATCAGACAGAAATAACATCTTTAATTGTTTCCAAGGGTGTATGGGATGAGGTGGACTATGGGAGTTAAAATCACTAGAAGTGCGGTAAAATGTTGGCCTAAGAGCCTCAGAAAGGAAAGAGCTTCCATTTATCCAGATTTGCTTGCCCCTGCTTGTGCCAGGGAGGGAGGGAGCCAAGCAGGAGCGCTTGCAGCATCTGCACCTGAACCAGGTGGCAGCAGCCACGGTGTGGGTCCTCCTGAGGAAGAGCCAACTGCTAATGGGAGCATTGGGGATATAATTTAATGTTCCCATTGCTAAGGCCAAGGTGGGCTTAGGAAGCACAGGAACCATACCCTCTGCAAAAATGCTGCTGTGGAAGGAGCAGTCTCTATCCATAGGCGTGAAGAGACTCACGGACATGCATGTGCAGATGGACAAACACGCGATAAAAGCTGCCTTTCTGAAGTCTTGCTCTCTAGTGTAAGGAAGGTCAATAACATCCTTGTCAGCAGCAGCTCTGCTTGAAGGAGAGGCTTAGGACATGGCTCATCCTGTGGTAAGGAAGGAAAGTTTCTTCATTAATCATGAATCTCTTTTCTGATTTTTCATTAATATCTTCTGCCTGATGAGTATAGCCTGCTTGACAGTCTAACACAGCCAGGAACACAATCTAATTTACAGAAGAGGTGGAAAGCTGAATAGAAAAGGATACAGACATTCCAAGGATCCTCATTTTGGTCTCTCTCCATGACCATACATGTCACCCCTGAGGTCTCTTGGCACTGGAAACTGATGGAGAACCCCAAAGCTTCTCTTGCTGGCCAGGATAGGTTCCTGTAGTACCCTCTCAGGTATCTCAGGAAGCCTCCATCCCATTCTCGGGTTACTAGATGAACTGTATCAGCTGAGATCTTGCATCCCACTTAATATTTAATCACCCTTTGCCCTCATTTTCTTAAGTAGGCAGTGAAACCCTAGCTAGCCTGTGTGCCCCAGCACAGCAGTATTTTATTACAGAAAGCTCAAAACAAAGCTTCCACTTGCTAATCCAGCCGTACCAGTGGCTGTACCACTGGAGCTCCACAGATCACTTTCCCAATGGCATTAAGCAGCAGTTACTGTGTTATTTGGGAGCAGGTTCTCCTGCACTATGTGGGCTGGGCAGAGGACTTTACAGTGAGATAGAATGATGCCAGCTCAGAGGAGACCAAGTGTCACTGAAGATGGTAACACCTCTCTTGGACCCTACACGTGTGCTTTTGTCACATGTTGGACCTCAGATGTGGGCAATCTCCACGTGTGTTTTTATGCCATGGACTCCACCTGCTAAGCCAGGGCATTTGCTCATTGAATGACCCCAAATAATCCCGATTTCTGAGGATTTCTGTAAGCCCAGCAAGCATCTTTGCTAGATTGGATGGGGCTCTGAGCAAACTGGTCTAGTGGAAAGTGTCCATGTCCATGGCAGGGGGTTTGGAACTACATGGTCTTTAAGGTCCCTCCCAACCCAAGCTATTCCATGATTCTATGATTCTACGATCCTGAGTGGGATGGTAATGTCCTGCCACCTCCACCACTTGCATTGCCCCTGCAGGGAGCCAGCAGTGGGGACACCATGGTCCCTGGCAAGGTCTGGGGACCTGTGTCCATGCAGCCACAGATGGCTGAGCCATTCCAGAGCTGTGGTTTTCCACAGCTGTTCAAAGAGAGAACAGTGGCAGAAAGGTTTCACTCAGGCTCTGTGCCCTGGGGAGGGTGACTGCTTTGCCCCTGCTCACACAGCCCTTGGCCTCAGCTGGGGGGAAACGGGGGTTTTGCCTCTCTGCACAGATCTGACCTCCATGCACAGTGTGAGTGAGCATGGAGAGCCTGGTGAACATGGGCTGCTGGGACTGTCTGTGGGTCTTCTTTGCTGGGAACAAAGCCCCAAACTTGATATTTCAGATATCAAAAATACCCAACCTGTTTTTTTATTTAACAATTATCAAATAAGTTAAATGAGAATGACAATTAATTAAACAATCTACCTGACAAATATCACAGAACCATAGAGTATGTTGAGTTGGAGGGGACTCGCAAGGATCATCGAGTCCAGCTCTTAGACCTGCACAAATACGACAGGAGGGCACTGCAAATCCCCTCTAAGTCCCTTCTTTCCAACCTTGTGCTGGGAACAAAGCAGGGGGAGCACCCTACCCATGACCCCAGCCAGGAGTAAGGCTGGACTCCACAGCACTGGTTATTTTGCATCTCAGGGTTGAGCTGTTTGAGCTCTACTTACTTTGTAGCAACTCCATGCAGGATGCATTTCAAAACAACTCCTGGCCAGACACATACCTTAGCATATTAAAAGGTATTTTTAGTACTTCTGGCAAAGCAGATCAAACTCTGCTTTTGCTGTACAAAGACAACTCCATGGACTTTGCTGGCAGCCCTGCATATTTATACCGAGGTAGCAACTGGTAGACGTTACTTGACTAACTAGTTGCATTTACTTCACACAAGACAAAAACATAAGCGCAGATAAACTGGTGGGATTCCTGACTTACAAGTGGGCTGTGTTTTCTTCCTAAGAGGGAGACTCTGCCTGATAAATGTTTGAACTGACAAAGGCACAGCATCATGTAGCAAGGAAAAATTACTCTGAATGCCTCCTCCTCGATTCGTGACGACTTTGTTTTTGTACCGGTATAAATATAATTGTGACCATTTCATACAGCAAAGTGCTCTGTGATGAGTACAGTATAAATAGTCTAACTGATTATACTTGCTATAAACAAGGACTGGCAACCCTTGCTTCACCCCAGCAGCCAGAAACAGTGGAAGTGGTGGGAGCTTTACAGCTAAATGGTTAAAAGCCGCAGCAGAACATTTTCTCGGGATGGCTCCAAGCGTGGAGCTGGTGTGCTGCCATTCCAGCAGCCAGGCTGAGACTGGGGGAAGCACGCCACCACAATTGCACAGTAAAAAGAAGGGAAGGCTGAGATAACTACCATCTTCTTACTGTGTAGGCTGTTTGAAAAAAATAACATATAACGATTCCTGCCTTATTGCAGTGTTTGGGTTCCAGATATAGCCTTGCATGGGAAGGCCAGTATGACGCTGAACCAGGCCAAATGAGCATTTCCTGCTATAATGTCAGGAATCCAGCTCATTGGAAACACCCTGCTCATCTCCCTCTGTCCCAGCCAGACATTTGTCACAAGTTTCAGGTGAATAATGCTGCTCCACCTGGACTTCGGGAGTGACAGTTCACAGCTCAGGTCTTTAATGCTTATTTTTATCACTATAAAATGAAGCTTGGTACACCTCATGCCTAGGAAGTGGCTTAGCTCACTCAGAAACTTGCCAGAGGCCTTAGATAACTGAGGAAGATTTGTTTTAACTGCCCTCAGTATCCAAGGTATTTCCTACTGTAAGTATAAGGAAACATTGGGGATACTTAAGCAACCATATTTGTTTATCTTAGGTCAAGCTGAAGAGATTTTCCAGAACCACTGCTGCAGCTGCACTTAACTTGTTGAAAGTCTGCATTTGTACAAAGTGCCTTACTGCTGACTCCATGATCACAACCAAAAACCTTCCCAGAGAGCTGAGCTCCACAGGGAAGTGTGTACAAACTGGGGCAGAAGTTTCCAGACAGTCACTTTTCAGGTGCGCTTCATTAACCTTGACCTCAACTGGGACAACCTCTACATAAGGAGGAAGCCAGAAGGGAGAAGATAATCACCAGCATTCTCTCCCTCAAATTTTTGAGTAGGTAATTACCTGAGTGTGTGCTTTATGTCCAGACAGGTTTCACCTCGAGAGGAGATGAGATTCTACAAGTCTGCGAATCCAAAATGTCATACGAGGGCAACCCCACCAGACCTGGAGCCATCTGCTCCAACAGGTGATGCGTGAAGTGATGGTCTGCAGGCCCTCCCCTCTGGCAGCATGGCTTGTGCCAGGCACGGGGGACAGCCACCCCTGGGTCATGGACAGTGTCTCGGTAATGGCTCTGCAAGGCACCTGGTTGGAACTAACTGTGACTGCTGTGGGACTTTCACACCTCACTCCCATTCCCATTCAGTCTACAACTCTTGTTTCATAGAAAAAGGGGGTGAAAAAAAAGCCATGTAAAATGAGAACATTTGGACCAAACTCATTCTAACAAAAAACCCCCAAACAACCAGACCCCAGAGATGGCCATTTTGCAGTAGATGCTTGGAGATCAGTGGTGCTTCAGAGCGTGTCCAAGGCTCTGGCTGGACAATGAGGGTATGAGGAGTCCACGCAGATCAAAATGCCCTGACCAGGGCTCTCATCCTGGAATTGGATTCATACAAATGCACCCTGGTGTCCCTTTGTCTCCTTGATAGTCCAGATCAGTTTGCAGCACCCCAGGTACCCAAGTTCAGCCTCCAAAGTCCATAAATTGATAACAAAGCAATCACTCCCATTTTGGTAGGGATTGTGAATGCCCCCCCAAACTGGCAGGTGGTTTGGATGCTGGCATATAGCCCTTGATGCACAGGAAGGACTTGCACTGACCTTACAGGCTCAGGCAGGCAAGGGCAACAGGTAACCCTTCAGCCGCAGCATTGTGAGATACAAATCACCTCTGCAGTGCTGTCAAAGTTATTTTTTCCAACTCTAAAAGCTACTGGCCGGGCTGAGTGTGCAGGAGACTGCCTCTGGCCAAGTGTCCCAACCTGCACATCCACCAAATGCTGACTGCTCTCTCTGCTGGCCAACTGAGAAATGGGATTTTCTCTAGACCAACCTGGTCACATACAAGTCTGGAAAAATGCACTGGCCAAGCAAATGCACGTCAGAAAAAAAGCTGTCTTTTTTTTCATAAAGTCCCAAATAGGTGAATAGAAGAGGTTAGTTATCAAACTATATTCTTAAGTAAAAAGCAGTAGCAAAGAAGAGAAAAAGGCAGGAGAGATGTGGGTGTTCCAGCTCATGCTGCAGTTTACTGCTGCAATAGCCTGATGGAGACTGGAGGAACCACCTGTGAGATAGGATGTCTTCTCCATTATAAGGTTATCAAGGTCTTGCCCTATGATGTCTAGAAGTAAAAGTGTTGGAGAATTTCCAGTGACCAACAGAATACAGGCATTGGAATACAGTGGGATTGTGAGTAACAGACCTGAGGGCAGGTTTATTGTTGCTTTGTTCAGTGCCTGACTCAAGGGTCACTTAGTCCAAAAAGCCACCACTTAAGGGCTCTCAACACATAAGGACTGTAATAATTGGACAACAGAAGGACATCAGTGTGGGAAAGGCCAAGGTAAAGAAGGCTGAAAGGGAATGGAAAGCTAAGCTGCACTAAGAAATCACTGTCCTGAAAGTGCATAAGCAGCACATCTTTGTCCTGGAACATCAGGACAGCATATGGACACCAGGAAGATTAAAAGTCTCAAGGGCTGTGGACAGCACAGAGTGTAGGTGAGCACATGCTGTCACTGCTGTGCCAGTGAACCCCAGCCAATCACCCTTGCAGTAATGTCAACACTTTCATATTACTTCGCATCTGATAGTGGCATGAGTGCAGCTCCCCTGCACTGGGCAGCCTGGAGCTGTACCTGAGGACCACCAAGTCATGCCCTCTCGTACAGTGCACCCCACACATATATGTATGTTATAGACGCTCGTGACAAACTGGAGGAGCCAATTTATATTATATAAAAATTGGATTTATTAACAATCGAATTAGCAAGCGATAAAAGAGCAAAACAGCGCTGGGCAGCCAGGGAGACAGACCGTGCTCCGCCAGGGCTAGCACTAAAATGGAGAAGGGTCTCTTTATTTATAGTCCTTAGTTCCTGTGCTCGTACAAACTGACATCTTCTGCATTGGGTACGCGCCTGTGCTGTCAGTTGCGAGGTGGTCGTAATCTGCCTCTCGGTGGGATGAAGGCTGACGTCTTCCCCAGCTCTCTTTTAGGTGATTTAAGTCTCACTCGTGTTCCTGTGAAACATCTTTTTCCACATGTTAATCATCAGTACGCAGTTGTCTATCCCACCGAATACTCATGGCTTTAGATAAACAAAAAGGAGGTATCTACTTCCTAATGACTTTAGATAAGGAAAGTCTCTCTACCTTCTAATGGCTTTAGATAAGTAAGGAATGTCTTCACTCCCTGATGGCTCTAGGTAAACAAAGAATGTCTTTTACCCCCTGATGTTTTAGGTAAACAAAGAATGTCTTTACTCCCTGGTGCAATTCCATGAACAAAGTTAACCCGTTTGTTACATGTATGCCTGTGGTATAAGGTTGCTTGAACCTTAGGTCTTTAAATACATCAGTGATGACAGAGGTAATAATTAGTGATGCCTGGCAGTGAAGCTGCCTCCTCGCCATCAGTTTTACAGTGGCAGTTCTTTGTGCTCCTGCAGGCACATGGCAAAGCGGCTCTCAGTTGCTTTTCTGTCTGCAGCTTACTGTGGTGCTCAGTGGGAAAACCACACTGGTGGGGCCACCTCACATGGCAACATGAGGTGACGGCAGAGAGGTTAAACACAGCAAGTTCTGCGTAATAGTCAGGTCTGTGGTTACTTGGAGAGAGAAGGGACCAAAGAGGGGAGGGAATTCATTTAGTCCCTCTGATGGGACACCAGAACTAATCCGCATTAGGAAAGGCTGGTTTCTGCTAATTACAGTGAAGCAAGTAGCTCCTTTTTGTATTCGAGGCTCTAAATAAGCACTTCATGTATTCTTGAATTCTGTCCTTCTAATAGCACACCTCCTGAAATGCTGATGAAATGGTCCCAAGCTTGAAGGGCCACAGAGACAGCACCACAAAATCACCATCCTCACCACCGAAAGAAAACATTCTCTGGCTTCTACTAATCCCTCTGGAATGACTACTTTTAACTAGAGCTACAAAAAGGTGGTTAATTATAGAAAAGCTATCATCACACACACCCAGCCTGCTACATGTAAAATTAAGCACCTGTTCAGAATGATTAAAAAGGAGACTCTTCACATTGATTTTTTTTTAACTTGCATATTCTGAATAATGGTTGTGACTATTCTCCTTCTTAACATCCTCAACGCTGAAAACTAGATTAAACCAGGCAGAGTCTTGTGTCTGACCCCCACTAAAGGGAGTGGTGTCACAGATTTCAGGCACCGGAAACCAGCTGAGGTTAAATCAAATGACAAACTTAAGTAGGGAGGGATGAGAACCTAATGTTCTGTAACAACTTAAAGGGTCTGTTGAGCAATGCACAGGAACTCTGCGTATCTGAGAATCAATCACTGGAAGGATAAGAAGTGCTTAACATAACCCGTTCATCTAAAACACAGATGTTTTGCATTCTCATTTCTGCCACGTCTAACCCAGGCACTGGATTGGCATCTGCAGGGACCTGAGCAGGCAAACTGCTGCTGCTCGGCACAGTCACAACCAGTCCTAGCATCACTCAAAAATAGTAAGTAACAACATCTTTGTTCACTCAGAGCACACCTACCACATCAGTGTCATGCAGAAAGAGCTGCCATTTCATCCAAATATGGATAAATCAAGCCTTTTACCCAGGTGTATCTGGTTAAATCCAGAGCTGTCCCCTCTCAGAAGGGTTCTATGCACAAGTTTATCAGGAATCCTGAGTTTCATCATCTCAGTCTCTTTCCATGAAGCTGATTCAAAGCATTGGAAACTGCAGATCAACTCTTCCACTCCACAGGTGAGTGCCCCAACAAGTGGCCTCCTATCCACAGTCTGTGCTGGCACCCAAGGAATTTGTGTGGTAGCAGCCTGTCTGCACAGCTAGCCAGCTGTGCTGCATCTCACAACAGAAAGTGTAAGTTTCTATATTCAGCAGCTCTTATGACACAGAGATTTGTGCATGAAGTGAATCAACTCCACAGTTGTTTAATTGGCTGTCTTCATTTGTCAACATGCTGAGCAAATTATCTGGAACTGATGGGACATAGTAATACAATATGTATCTAACAATACACCTATATCACAGTAATATACATATAAGTTTCTTTGTAGTTTTTATATTTTTCTGTACTTACAAATAAAATGATCCCTTAATACTTAAAACCTTTACTGTGCTTTTCCTCACCAGGACTGAAGTCTATCACAAATGTTTACTATAGTCTCAATCCCAGCAGGTTTCCAAGACCTGACTGGATAAAGTCCTGAGCAGCCTAGTCTGACCTGATTTGAACAGAGATTGGACTAGAGACTGCCTGACCCTTCTAATCTGAATTGTTTCTACAGTCTGTGATTCTACGATGTGCTAGTGTGCAAAGTAGAACAGGTCTAAAGCCAAGAATTAAATATCTCATCTTAGTCTGCTTCTGTAATTTCATGTTTAGGGAACTCTTATAAAATGTGTTACTGCTTCAAACCCCTGATCAACATGACAGCTTTCCTACGATGCCATGCAGGGATGCAGCTTGGTATCATCTCTAAGGATACTCAGCAGCGTCAACCCTGATGGGGGAGGCTTTCTCATGCCCTTCCCCCCAGCCATATGGCCCTGCTGATTTCCTTACACCTGCAGCAGCAGTTGTCTGATCTCCTGGCAGTCCAGCTCAAGGAGCCAAGAGGCAGAAAAAATCCAACAAACTTTCCTGCTTTCTGCAGTTTATCTTCCTACCCTGGATTACCACGGAGCCAGACTAATGCTAGGTGCAAGAAGATGGGAGCAGGTGAGAATGCAGAGCCAGCACGAGAAGCAAAAATAGCAACTTCATCTTCCAGTAATGCCAGCACTGAAACATTTAACTGAAATGGCAGGATTTAATCCTCCTCTAGTACAGCAGAGAAACCTGGATATTTACCTGGTATTACACAGTGCATGGGAGTTCAAGATTGTGTTATTACATCAATGTTCCCTTTAGGCTTCTGCTAAAGAAGGACTAATCGGTAAAGCTGGTGAGTAAACTGAGATGCACCGTCTGCTTATCTAAGTGACAGAAATCATAACATACAGAAAACATATTTTATCACACTTATAAAATGTGACAACATGCAGCAATTTGAGCTACAATGTTCACTCTTTTATGTACATATTTTTCCAAAAGCTTTTTTTACAGTTCTTTTCAATCTGGGCACAGTAGATGGAAAAGCAATATGCTTATGGTGGGATGTCTGCCTTTGATTTGACATTAAAAAATGAGTTCATTCTTACATAATCAAAATAAAAGTTTTTATTCAGTTCATGGTATTTCTGACTATTTTATTTTTCCAAGTACTTATTCCATGTACAGAAATGTAAACCATAATTACAGTGTAAGAGCAGCAAAACAAAAGACATCCACTCAAAACAGAAGCAGGGATAACTTCTTTGTTCACTTCACTGTTCTTCCAAGGAATAGCTGCCATCAGTTTGTCTGCCAAATCGATGCACAAAGTCCTGAAGGGGGAACACTGAGCCCCAACCCACTTTGGGATTCATACTGATGAAATCATCCAAGTTCATCTTGGAGTCTAAAGAAGGATCAGAAAAGGGAAATATTTATGTTCCTGATGCAGGTTCTGTAGCACAGCTTTACATCTATCAAGAAAATGCCCCAAACCTCTCTTTGATAGTTCAGTTCCCTCCGGCAAGATATTCTGCAAATTGTACGGTGCTACAAAAACTTCTATTTTCAGTTTAAAATGCTGTTTTTGCCCTGATTCCTCTCTCTGCCCATGGCAATAATCACATTACCAGATCAGGAGGCATTCATAGTCATGAGAAACCAGCATATATAGGAAAGAGTAAGACTTTTCTCTACATCAGCAGCCTAGAAGGGTCAAGCAGTGTCACAGAACTGGAGTACCCATAACAACTGACACAGGAACTGCAATGCAACAGGTGCTCAGTCTTCCTGCATTTACACAAATGGGAATACTCAAAATCAGGGGAGATATTATTCCCTCATTTAAGTTCTGAACTAAAGTCAACTGAGTCAAGTTTTGCACAAACCACAGAGGAACTGGATCACAGCAGCAGCCAGAACTGGAAGTTGTTTATCATCTCTCAGAAGGGATTAACCCCTTGGCAAACCAACAATTTGTTACTCCCCAGATTATGGTATTTGCTTTCCCTCCAGCCCTAAATTTTGCCCCTGCTGTGCACTGGCCCACTGCAGGGCAGACTATGCAGAGGGGAGGAAATGTCTGACCTAACACAGGCCATGGTCTAGAGTCATGCTCAGGCAATGAAGGGCACAAACCTAGGCTGGGGGCAAATACTTAAATTTGTTTTTTGTGAGTCCAGAACAAAACAGGAAGTCAGAGGGGGGGAAAGTTTAACTGCCATGATTTCAAGAGAAAAGTAATCATGACTGCTCTTTGCCAGGAGTTTAATCCGCTGGAGAGGTAGAAACCATTCTGTCCCATTCATGGATCCCAGAGAGCACACAGGAAAGTGCTGGTATGAAGTTTTGGGTTTAGGTGCCTTATACATCCATTTTCTGAATCTGGCCTGTATAAGTTCTGCTGACTCAGAACCATGCTGATCAGAGGTTCAGCTCTGACTACAAACATCTGTGGGCTTGTTGTTTTATGTTCTCACTGATGATGTGTGCAAATAATCTTTTTAAACATCCATTTTAAAAAAACTGGAAGGGAGTAAGTTTAAGGAACAGAGTGGCAAAGCCATGGTAACAGCTTTACTTTACAGATTTACCGTTAACAGCTTTTCCACTGTATTAAATATTTATTTTACCATGGATGTGTGCATTTAAGGATTAAGAACCAAACAAGAGGAGGCTCTAATGAATAGATTATAAAACCCAAAGGATGGAATTTGCTTCAGCTGCAAAAACCTTGTGTAATTAGGCTTACCATTATGGACAGTGTAAGCAAGGAAGGGAAGATGATGTTCAGTAACCTCAGACCCAGGAATTCCAGAACCAGGAGTCCCAGTCATAATCCAGCCCCAAAGGCCTCTGTTTGTACCACGCATACACTACAGCACATTTTAGTAATTTGCCCCTTCTGAGATCTGGTCCCTAAATCTTCTTGTTAACCTGTTTGAGCTCTGCATATGGAAAATCCTTATGTCCAGCCAAACATCATCCTACTCTGAAGTGAGTCTGGCAGAACATGGACAACATGACTGTGTGGGAATTTAAAATAGTACAAGCTCAGCAATTTTCTGTCATAGCTTAAGCACAATTAGTAGTGGATAATAGCTCTTGCTCGCTGGTACACTGGTAAGTCTGTTTTCCAGTTCCAAACTTGACTTTTCCTCCCAGATGTTTTTGTTTTAAATTAATGTGATTCTTCATATATTTTAAGGTTATATAGACAAATAATTATCTGCTTTATGTGCACTGAGCACAGTAGACTAATTTCACAGAACTGGTCCGTGAATGGTAAAGCAGTCCAAAGGGGATTGTTCCAGTAGTTACAAACACAGCCACTGTTAGCAACTTGGAAGTTGCTGTCACAATGCCTGCAGGAAGTGAAATCTTCTCTTAAATTCAGAAGGATTGCAGCAGAGCATAATACAGTCCATCAGAGAAGTTTAATGAAAGGAAAAAATGTTTTATCAAAGCAAACAAGTCCATTCCTGTGAAGACCGATGGCGTAAGAACCAGTCGGTAGGTGGCACTGGAGCAGCACGAGAGAAATCCACAGGGACAAACTTAGTGAGACCTCTCCCGTTTTATTCGTGTAGTAACAGTCTGACTATGCCGCTCCTTTCTCTCGGGGTCTACCTAAGGCCGTGCATGTCGTGTTAGACATTACAGCTTCAGGAAACAGCTCGGCAAAAATGCATGAGAACACCACAAAGTCCTCTTCCCGAAGTAGATGAAGAGTGACGAACATCAGAATTTATAAAGACGACATCTGGATGCTACAGTTCACAAACCAAGAGGATTTCTCCCCAAAAGCAAGGAGCATGTATTATGCAATATTTTTTTACAAGACTGAGATTAGCACTTTTTTTTTTTCAGATTTACATTACACTTGCAGCCCCCTCACTCAAGGTGCTGTGGCTATTATACTAGCTTGCATTTGTGTATGCTCAGAGCTCATCTTTCTCTTTGACCAAATACACTTTGTTACACACACACTCCGCCCCTCACCAATGAGACCTATCTGGCACATTCTGGGATTCCTGAATAATTTTATTTTTGTTTAAATCAAGTCTGACACTTCTACCCAGAGCAAGGATGAAATAAACAGCCATGCACTATCTTATGGCATTGTTTGCCATGATACTTGTGGCTTCTGCCAACAGTAGTTAGAAAGCAACGGGTTTTCAGCCAAGCCTCAGCTTGGCTCACAGGCCTTGGACTAACTCAGCGTAACGACAGCTGCCGAAGGGCTGATGGAAACAAGGAAGTCTGGAACAAAGCCCCCAAGATCAGTTCTGCTGATGCCTAACCTTGGGGGCATCTAAAATACTTAGAAAGTTGGGCTGGAGTTTTATTCTCAAATGAGAGGACCAGAAGGTTCCCATTAAGTGTATAGGAGCTACTTCTATCCATATCAGTGCCTTCCTTTTCACTTTCACTAGGAATCCTACTACCACCTCAGAGAGGAGATACAGAAAGCAACTGCAAACATCTGCCTGGCCTCTGTCTAGCTGCTTTCATGTTTCTCAGCTGTCCTATTCATGCTCTTCAAAACAAAAAAGCCCAACCCAAGGAAAACCCCATCATTACTGACTACCAGGGATTTTAATAAAAAGAACCAAAAGTCTCTATAAATCAATCCTGTGAGTGTGCTACCAAGCACCTTGGGAGAACTGAAATTCAAACCAAAGCCTTTCAGTGCTAGAGCTGCTGCTAACATTTGTCTGTAAGCTGTACGACCATCTGTTCTGAGTAATTTTGAAATGCACTGTGCAAGCTGTATTTTACACTGGTTTGCAATAAGGAGGGCTGATCTCATCACCACTCATAAACCAAGCAGAATCAGTCCTCATTACTTTGTGGAAAGAAGATTTAAAAGAAAACCTCAGGCCAGCCTCACCAGCCCCAGAATAATGCATCTGTGCACCAAATCACATTTTCTTAGTTTTTATTATTTGAACAAAATACAGTTTTCTTCCAACAGGAGGTCGTTGGCAACCAGGTTGGACCAGGGGAATCTGCTGCAGCTCAGGTATGTTTATTCCAGCAGAGCTGCCTTGAGGACAGGGCAGGGTAAGAAAGCACCGTGCTCCCCTTTACATTAGCCGCCTTCTCCTGGCACACGTGGCAGCAGAACAGAGGCAAAAGCAGTGCCAACAATAAACACAAGGCCTAACTCTGGGAATTGCTAGAGCAGAGCCAGTTCCAAAAGGTTAATGCTTAGCATGTGAGTTCTGAGGAGACACTGAGGACTTTGAAGGGGGGTTTTATTTGCTGTTGTTTAATTGGTTGGACTGGTGTTGTTTGTCTTTTAAAAAATGTTTTAAAAAAAATTTTGCAACCCCATGAGCAGGTCAAATACAATTTAAGATTAATTCCCTTTGAGTTAGTAGCAGGGAAAAAATCCTTAATTGGTTACTGATAGAGATTTCTCAATTCAATTCCAAAAGGTAGCAGGGGTCTCCAGGGGTGGCTTCTCTGAGAAGCTGCCAGAAGCTTCCCCCATGTCTTACAGAGCCAGCGTCAGTCAGCTCCAGGATGAACCTGCTGCTGGTCAAGGCTGAGCCCACCAGCGATGGTAGTTGTGCCCCTGGGATAATGTGTTTAAGACATAAAACAAAAGCTCTTGCACAGAAGCAATTGCAGCCAGAGAGGAGAATAGTGACTATATGTGAGAGAAACAACTCTGCAGACACCAAGGTCAGTGAAGAAGGAGGGGGAGGTGATCCTCCAGGCACCAGAGCAGACACTCCCCTGCAGCCTGTGGCGAAGATCATGGCGAAGCAGCTGTGCTCCTGCAGCCCCTGGAGGAGCCTCACGTTGGAGCAGGTGCATGCCTGAAAGAAAGCTGTGACCCAGTGGGAAGCCCGTGCTGGAGCAGGCTCCTGGCAGGGACCTGTAGACCCATGGGGAGTGGAGTCCATGCTGGAGCAGGTTTCGTGGTAGTACCTGTGACCCCGTGGGGGGCCCCACATGGGAGCAGCCTGTTCCTGAAGGACTGCACCCTGTGGAAAGGGACCCACGCTGGAGCAGTTTGTGAAGAACTTCAGCCAGTGGGATGGACTCATATTGAAAAAGTTTGTGAAGAACTGTCTCCTAAGAAAGTGACTCCACATTGGAGCAGAGGAAGGACTCCTCCTCCTGAGGAGAAAGCAGTGGCAGAAACAACACGTGATGAACTGTGTGTAGCCCCCATTCCCTGTCTCCCTGAGCTGAGCAGGAAGTGAGGAGGTAAAAAGTTGGGAATAAAAGTTAAGCCCGGGAAGGAGGGAGGGGTGGGGGGAAGGTGTTTTTAGGATCTGTTTTACTTCTCATTATCCTGCTCTGGTTTTGATTGGTAATAAATTCAACTAATTTCCCCAAGTCAAGTCTGTTTTGCCCACGACAGTAATTGGTGAGTGACTGAGTGATCTCTCCACATCCTTATCTCAACTCATGAGCGTTTCATTGTGTTTTCTCTTCCCTGTCCAGCTGAGGAGGAGAGTGATTGAGAAGCTTTGGTGGACACCTGGCATCCAGCCAGGATCGAACTGCTACAAACGTCAAACAAGACATATAAAGAAACAGAAGTAATATAAAAACCTTATATCTTCTCAAGAGCTTAGGAATTTGGCTACTTTAAAGGAAAGCAAAAAAAACCCGCAAAACCAAATCACTCTGATATAAATGTGCCTAAGACATAAACTGGTATTAAAACAGTACTAGGTCAGCTTTGTCAGCCATAAAATTGCAGTCACCTCTAACATGAAATATGTAAGCAATTTAATCTTATGCAAACACAAATCAACATGGAAAGCAGAGTACTCTATCTAAGTGAAACGGCAAGGAGAAAACAGTTATCTGAAATGGAACTTGGCATGGACATGCACATTAATACCACAAGCTCTTTTATGATAACAAAAGGTCTACCACCCAGCTTTCCGTCAAGTTAAAAAATAAGGCACTTCTACGCCTGATAAAACTGTGCTGAGACATTGTAGTTAAACCCAGACTCCTCACAGACTTACAGCACTAAGTACATTGAAGTACACATCATAATGAGTTATCTCAAGTGAATACAAAGGGAAGACAAAAAATAAAGCTGGTGGAACTCGTACTAATTGAAAGACAACTTGAACTAGACATCCTAGACTTGAGACAATCTATGTTCTGACTCAGAACTTGAAATTCCCTAGTGAACGACCTTCCACCTTCAGCAGGTGCAGGGTAACAGAGATGGAATACTGTGTTCATTTGGAGCTCCTCAGTACTAAAAAAGCCCAAAACACGGACACACAAGAGTGAGACCAGAAGAAGAATATCAATTTTCTTGAGGCAAGACAACATTATATTCAAAGAGAGGCTGAGAGAACTAGATCTGTTCTGTCTTAAAAAGAGAAGATGAAGGGAAGACATTAGTGCTGCCTGATCAGAGGGCACAAAGAAGATGGAGCCAGAGCCTTCTTGGAGGAGCCTGGCAAGAGGACAAGAAGTGAAAAAAAGCAAGTCGGAACATGGGAAATTCAGATTACATACTAGGATTTTTTATTTATTTTTTGCTTACCATGATAATCATCAAATATTGGAACAGACTGTCCAGAAAGGTGATGGAATCGCCATCCCTGCAGGTGTTCAAGACTAGACTGGACAGAGCCCTGAGGAATCCTTGTTTTCAGTATGTGTCGGACTGGATGACCTATGGACATCTCTTTCCGCATGGCAAGGTACAGAGCAAAGTACAAACACATAAGAGGAAGGAAAAGCTATGTATCTTTCACTATCTACCAGCATCACAGACACAACCTGGAGGCTGGCTGAGATCTGAGACTGCTGCTCCTCATTGAGGTAAAGTTCAGCCAAACAAGACAGGTAAGAGGAGAGTTACAGGGTCTGCAGCTATGGAGTTATTTGCTCCAGCTACAGGTACATGTACACATCTGCAACTGTTTGTGTCACTCTGTAACTTACTATTCATAGTTTTTACTCTCTTGATTTCAGTAGAACTTTATCACTTTTGTGGTCTGTTCTCATCTACATTACTCACACTTTCGTTAGCTCTCAGCACCTGGGAGGCTTCAGCTAACAATGAACCATCCACTGCAGTTCAGACATTCTACACTTCCACAAAACTCTACTGAAGATAACAACCAAGACATAGAATTTAAAGCGCTTTGTAATCTGGATTGTCTAGAAAACACCTGAAGCTTCATAATGAAGACTCTGCTCTTGCTCCCTCTCACAATTCATTTCTACTCTCATGTGAAACATCAAGCTTCCTTAGAAGCCAAAGGAAAGGCTGAGAGCTAACTTCCCAGCAACTTAAAACCACAATACACTTGGACCTAAACCCAAAAATGTTTCTTTGACCCTGCCTTCTCTAACATAAACACACAGCAGTACTGCATTATTGAAAAATCAACAAAACCAAACTTGCAGAGCAATAACATAAAAACTCTTTCAAAGCGAAACTTCAGCACACTTCCCTTGGAAGAAAATGAGAGAACAAACAAACACATGGCAAATGTTAGTCCGCTTGCCAAACACATGATTAGAATACGCTGAAGTGCTGTGTGATAAGAATGGTTTAAGAAGCTCTTTAGAATAGATTTCAAGTCTTTAGCGCTCTCTCTGCCTTGCCCAGAGGCTATTAACTAGAGGCTTAAGGCTTAGGGAAAAACTTGCCAACTTGTCAGTGTGCCTTAAAGCATCCTTGGGGCCATTCAGCTGGTAGAGAAATCTCAAACATCTCATGCAGGCAAACCCATCACACTCAGCAGAGCCTGAAAACTTCCTAAGCAAGTTATTTGGCCTCTTTGCTTCAGTTTCCTGCTGTAATGAGAGAACAGTATTGCTTACCTCTCCCTCTCTGCTTTTATGAAGATTAGTAATTAATGTCTGATAGCAGTAAATACCAGGAGGCACGTTCTATGTTCTATGTGTTCAGAAAAAGGAGAGCCAAATGCTTCTCAGCCTTATTTTTTTCCATATGAAATAGTAAGCTAGCTGGACAAATTGCTATGGAAGTATATTTATTTCGGGTGTGCATCTTGGACTATGTCATTCAACACTGTAAGCAGGAAGAAGTTCTGGGAGCTTACCTGCAGTTTCAATGCAAGGATATGGAGGAGGAGGTTTCTGCCATTTCCCGTTTGCATCCTTCATATGAGATCTGTCTGAAGCAAACACCTTCAAGTACAAATCTGCTCGAATCATTCTGATTTTTCTAAATAAAAAGGCAAAATTGTATCAAAAGATGCATGTATACAAAACTGCATTAGTCAATCAGAACAAGAGTGCTTTCCTCTCATTAAGGAGAATTAATTTCATTTAATACACAAATCAGCAATATTGTGCCAAGTAGTTAACAGGAAAAAGGCTTTTGATGACTAAGGTAAAGAGCTTTAGAAAAGCAACACAGTGCATTTATTTTACTAGAGTATAGCAAAAAACCCTCTGCCACTGTACATATACAAAGAGAACTTCATCTTTGATTTCACAAAATAACATTCATAGTCTATATACTTTATGTCATCACCTGTGAAATTCTGGACGAAGGCAGTCATCCAACCTAAAGGCCTCCATACTGTACACATCAAAAAGACATGGAAATGGCAACACTGTGTCAAGATCATAAATGAAATTCTGCTCCCCACTGGAAACATGAAGTAGAATAACATGGTAGTCCTGGGAAGAAGGGTAATTGCCATTAGCTAAACAGCAATTAATGAGAAAATGCCAAAGGAAGTAAAAAAAAAAAAAAAAAGCTTCCTAAAAGCAAAAGTTCAGATCTATTTTTTAAAGTCTGCTTTCTGTCCTTGAATATTAAGCCTCTAACATTTCTGGCACAAGAAGAGAGACTTCCTAACTCCTGTCTTGCCTACTGTCCTTTTCCAGACATCTTAGTAATCTTCCCATTTCTTTGCAGCCTCCTGTGATTTAAGCCTACACAGCTAAACTAAAGCGTACACTACTCCTAAGAAAACAGCAAATCTCTTTCGTGTTCCACACCAAAACAGAGGTTGAATGGGATAAGCATTTTTGTCTTAGACCCAGTCCTGACTAAAAGCTCACACTAAGATACAATGATAGCTTAACATTATCTACTGATCTCTTCTAATAGGAGATTTTGTACCTGTTGCAGTAACACAGTCTGTGAATTTGAGTGTCGAGTGTTCAGCTGCCAGAAGCACCTGAAAAGCCAGCCTGCTACTGAAAAACCAGCAAACAGCTCAGACCAAGAGGACCGCAGGAGTAAGACAAATTCCTGAAGCAGCTCTAGAAGCAGGGAGAATACACCTATGGGTACGATATCACACTTTTTCAAGGCAACTATTTTGTCATGACACCTGGGTTCTGAGGTGCAGTTTTATTCCTTAACTTTTAAGAGCCACAGGTGTGATGGAGGACTGGGGACACTGCAGTTACTTGTGTCAGGTGTCAGGTATGCAAACTGATGTTTTCCAAAATTAAATTGAAGGCAACTGTTAACAGCTTACTGAAGTTTACACTGAATCCACCCAGGGTTTCTAGTACTGTCTTGACACTTTCAACATTAAAACCACAAAGGGATTTGAATAACTACAAGCTTTATGCATCTTAGGATCCACTGAAACAAAGTTAAAACACCTTTCAATCCATGAATTTTTATGACAAATCCACATTCTGCCATGGCCTTCCTGACTCTCTTATTCCTTTTTAGGTCATCTCTGTAACACTTGGATCTCTTTTTAAACTATACCTCTTCTTTTTGTACTGTAAAGAGACCAATATTTTGGGAGAGAATGAATAACTCAGAAATCGGAGAACTTCAGAAGTTTACAGATTATTTCACAGAATTTCAGAAACAGTAATTGCCACAAGAAATAGTTTTTTCAATGCCAGGTAACTGAAAGGACTCTGCAATGATACCAAGGAATTCTGTAGTTAAAACTACTGAACTACATTAATTGATCAAATGACACTGGCTTTGGAGTGTAATTGCTGACACCTGAATACATAAATTGCTTATATTTTTCTGTTATCTGGCAGGCCTACATAAATATTTTCATCCATCTACTTCTTACAAGTACAGTCATCTACTTTTAATTCTACAAAGCTGGTAGCCTTGATACGCAGATAATAATTTTCACTAATCACTTACGTTTTCTTACCAATATTAAGGCCCATCATCTGTAGATTATACTGACTGTCCTGCTGTTAATTTATGATGGATGGCACAAAAGAGCACCTGATTTGGGCTATTTAGAAATATTTTACAAAACAATAATAAATATTAATAAGAAACTATACATTGGTTGAAGTTGGAAGGGACTTCAGGAGGTCATCTGGTCCAACCTGTTGCTCAAGCAGGCACACCTAGAGCCAGCTGCCCAGGACCGTGTCCAGACAGCTTCTAAATATCTCCAAGGATGGAGACTCCACAGTCTCCCTGGGAACCTGCTCCAGCGCTCCATCACCCTCACAGCAAAAAAGTTCCTTTATATTCAGATGGAGCAGTTTGTCACAGTAAAGATGCCCATGTCTGATCCTGCAGCTATCAACCACAGAGGCACACATTCAAAATTATTGAGAGAAATGAATGCCTTACCCAGACAACAGGCTCATCTCCATGTCCAGATTTCTGCTTCCAGAGTGGAATCTGAAAGTTATAAGTGAATTTGAAGTCAATAAAGTCTTTCAGATTAATATAGATTAATTTCAGGTTAATTGGTTAGTTCTTTGCTAACTTCCTCACTTTACATCTGTGCTGCAGTCAGAGAAGTTTCTCTAGTTTCTCTCTCAGGAGCATGAAGTTGGAGATACTACCCTGGGCCACACTAGCATAGGCTCTACCAGAGAAGTGGTGGAATCACCATCCCTGGAAGCATCCAAAAAACGTGTGGATGTGGCACCTGGGGATATGGTTTCATGGTGAACACAGTGGTGGTGCTGAGTTAACAGCTGGACTTGATCTTAGAGGTCTTCTCCAACCTTATGGTTATTAATGACTCTGTGATTCTACAGAGATAAGCATTCTCCTAAACTGACAGATTACAGGGAAGAATTACCCCAGAGCTCACAGGGACACCACACCTTTTTCCCCACTGTCCTGACGGCAGTGGATAATTAAAAGATCTCATGTGGTGTGGTGGGCACACCTCTGAACCAAAGTTAGCTACAATACGGGTTTGGACTGTGTTTCACTTACAGGCTGGGCTAAAGGCTCACTCACCTACACTGGGCTGTGGCTGAAATCGCTGGGGCCATGTCTCACCTACACTGGGCTGCGGTCTGAAGGCCCGAGCCTCTCCACAGCTGACCGATCACATCCCATTGACTCACCATCCTCCTATCATTGGATATGAAAACAGCATAAAACTCTTCTAAAGGGTACCGATCCTGACTCCTGATGTAGTCACAAAGCTTCCAAACGTTTTCCTCACTGCAAAAATCAAAATCCATTATTATCATTATTATTATTTTCCCCTCCAACTTCATTCCTGGTGCAGAGCAGCGGGCCGAGAGCCCGGCAGTTGACACCAGCGGCTCCCGGGGGCTCGGGGGCGCCGCCAACCCATGCCCGTCCCCCTTACCAGTAACAGCCGGTGTAGGCGCAGGCGGGGCGGGGCGGCACCGCCGGCTCGTAGGGGGTCGCGGGCCGGGCCATGGCCGGGGCGACCGGGAGGCGAGGGCAGCGTTGGGCCCGGCGGGGGAGCGCTCTAGGCCGGGACTGAGGAGGCCGCGGCCATCCCGGCTCGGCGCGGGCACCGCAGGAGGGCGGTCTGGGGGGCGGGGGAACGGCCCGGGGGGCGGTCCGGGGGGCGGCCCCGGCGGGACGAGGCGGAGCCGCGGCCGCAGCGCTCGGAGCTTTTCGGCGCCAAACGAGTGGTGTCCTTCCGCCGCGTGTCCTTCCGCCGCGCGCGCGGGAGCAGCGGCCCGCGCGGGCAGCGGGATCCGCTGGGGTTCGCAGGGATTGAGCAGGATCCGCAGGGACTCGGCGGGATTGCGGGATCCGCAGGGACTCGGCGGGGCGCGGCCTTCGTGCCGGGTGGGGGCCTGTCCCCTGCGCCCGCCCCGGCCATGGTGGTCCTGCGGAGCAGCTCGGCACGCCCGCCCCGCGGCGCCGCCCGCGACTCGCGCTGCCGCCGGCCCCCCTTCGACCTGCTGGACTCCAGCTCTGACTTCATCTCCCTGGAGGCCCCCGAGCTCAACAGCAGCCGCCGCGTCTGGACGCGGTCCGGGTCGGCCCGGGCCGCGGGGCCCGGGAGGGCCGGGGAGGCCGTGAGTGCCGGGGGGGGAAGCGCTGTGGGCCCGGGGAGCGGCGGAGGGGCCGGGACGGGCCGGGAGGTGCGGGGAGGGGCCGGGAAGGCGCCGCGGAGCGGTGTCCCGGGGCTTTGGCGTGGGGAGAGAGGGGAAAAGCAAGTGTTTGGGGAGCAGCCGGGCCCCCCCCACCCCGGCACCAGCGCTGGCCCGGGGACTGTGGCAGCGGCCTGGGAGCCGGGCCCTGGTACCGCACACCGTCATCCCCTCACGGTGGTGTTGTGTGTGTCCTTCCCCGATCCCGTTTGTTTTGGTTCAGTTCCTTACCTTGAAAAAGTTGTCTTAAAAAGATCTTAAGAGATTTCTTTGCTTTAGTTGTGGTAATGCTCACAGAGCTCTCTCTGTTTAGACTGGAAAATTGCATCAAAAACAGGGCTCGACACGAAATACACTGTTATCTCTTGAGTGCTTTGTGGCTGGCCTGAAAAGCCTGTGAAATACTCCTCAGTCAAGTGTGTCTAGGTAGTTCTTCGGACGCTCTGAAAACAAAACTCCTTAGAACTCGGGGCTCGTTTGTACCTGATTAAATTAAAGCTAAACTTAAACGAGTGAAAACGTTACTTAAGCGTTCTTTGTACTCTAGTAGCAAAGAGACAGACAACTTGCATGGTTGTGAGGGATGTCGGGTGGCCTGTGCTCTGCATCTCTTGCAAATTTAATAACAGAATCATTTCATGTTGAGAAGTTCAGAAGTTCGTTGTTTATCATAGCCTTCAAAAGCTAAAACTCTGCTCTTTCCAAGTCAGGCTCTTCTGTGCAGGCTGTCCTGCATTTCTGTGTTAAATAAAGGCAGACCAAATCCAACTTGGAAGTGGTCTGCTCTTGAGATGAGCCCTGCCTTGGAATGATGCTTCTCATGGACTGTGTTTCCTTCCAGCAAAAGTCTTCGGGAGTTTCAGTTGTATGGATTAATTTATTTGTTTTTAATTTTATTTTACATTATTTTCAAGATGACTGAAACAAGAAGGAAGAAATCTATGGGATGGTGGATTTTTTTTTGCCCCCTCACAAAGTGTCGTGGAATCTGATTGAAGATCACTGCCTTGTTTTTGCAGTCTCCACTGGAAATGCTTGTCAGGGGCTGTCTTCAGCTGCCCTTTGCACAGAGGGGAAGGTTGTGCAGCCTTAGGCAGATAGCACAGCTGGCATGTGTTCTCAGTGGAGCACTGGAATGAGGAAGCTAAATGTAAACTTATCCCTGAAATCAAAGCAGAATCATTGTTATGAAACTGGTTGTAAGGTTGTTCTTTTGTTTGGTTTCCTTTTTTTTTTTAATTTTTTCCTTTTTGTAGACCTTTGCCATGCTTTGAGGCATTGAGTCATTACCTCATTTGTAGGTTGTAGGGCTCTGCTGAAGGTTTTAACTGCAAAGGGACTGTAAAAGTGACCCAGCTGACCGACATCATGATGCTGATGCTGACTGCTTGTTCAAGCCCTAATGCTTCTTTCCTGTTTTGTTGATGTATCAGGACTTGCTGCTGGCAGCTTTTGCAGTTTTTTCTGGTATCAGCATGTGATTTATCTTTAGTTATACAGTTCATTTCATCCATAGACAGTAAGGAGCATAGAGCAGAAAGTAAGGTAAATCAACCTCTGCTGGGTTTGTCCTGTTCCAAGTTTCCAGCCTCAGTTAGTTTCAGGAGGTAGGTTCCCAGTGGCTGCTGTCCCCTTGGAAACTGGGTATCTCCAGGACCAACCCTGGTGTAATTAACCAAGGGGAAACAGGTCTCTTGTCTGGTGACCTGTATTTAAGGTCACTATGCTCCTGAGTTCCCATTTTGTCTGAGCATCCTGTCCTGTATTGAAAATGGTGTGGTCAGCAAGACCAGAGCAGTGATTGTCCCCCTCTACTTGGCACTGGTGAGGCCACGGCTCAAATGCTGTGTCCAGTTCTGGCTCTTCACAACCAGAAGGACAGTTGAGGTGCTGGAATGTATCCAGAGGAAAGGCAGCTGAGCTGGTGAAGGGTTTAGAAAGTAAGTCCTATGAGCAGCAGATGAGGGAGCTGGAGTTGTTTGGTCTGGAGAAAAGGAGGCTCGGGGGAGACCTTATCACACCTGAAAGGAGATTGTAGGGAATCAGCCTCTTCTCCCAGGCAACTAGCAACAGGACAAGAGGATAGCCTCTAGAGGCACCACGGGAGGTTCAGGTTGGACATCAGAAAGAAATTTTTCATGGAATGGGCTGACCAGGGAAGAGGTGGAGTCACGATCCTTGAGTTGTAAACAGAACAAGTTCCCTCACATGGTCATCACAGCTTTCCTCATGTAGCAAAAGTCAATAGTATCATCCCCCTTGCAGAGACACCAATGTAAACAAGCTCAACAGCCATGAAGAAGTGTATCTTCAGTTTCCTTTGGTTTTCTGGGGATAAATGCTATCCTCCTGAAGGAATTTTTTTATGCCCCACTGAATGCCACTATAAAGGGAACAGAGGCAGCATAAAAACTCTGCCAGGACCAGGCACTTTTCTGTTGCATTAAAGATACAGAAATTTGGCAGAAAATGAACCCCTTGCATTCCAGCTGGTCCTGAAAGATCAGAGGAGCTGGGTGCAGCTTGGCCTAATTTCTCACTATAGCCAACGCAGCACTGTCAGCCTGGCCAAGTTCAGTAAGAACTTGCATGATCCAGGTTAGTGAATAGTGCAGTTCACTGAAGCAACAGAAAAGCAGATTCTGAATTGCTGGTGGTAAAAGCACCAGTGCAGACTGTTATTATGTGCTGCTACAGAAGGAATAGTGACAGGAGAGTTATTAGCAATATGCCTATCTAAATAGGTGTTCTCGGGTCTGCTCCAACACAGTTGGGAGCACAAAGCTCATGTAAAGGCATTCCTTCAGGGAAGAGGAGAAACAGTCCATCAGCTGATCCAAAGCAAGCAGAGGGGCTTACCTCTCTATTGTTTTGGGGTCTTTTTGTCCCCAAACCCCTCTTCCTTTTATAGTATTTTTTTTTTTTGGCCCTTCCTGAAGGAATGGAAAAATTGCACAAGCTTTTGGTTACTGTGATCACTGAACCGAGTTTTAAATCAAAGGTTTGGGTTTTGGGTTTGTTTTTTTTTAAATCTGGTGTGGGTTGTTTCACCTGAAAGCTACTTCTTGATGCAAAGTGGTTTGAAGCTTACCTACAATTAGTTGCATCACTCTTTTGGGTCAGGAGTATAACAGACTAAACTTGCCCCAAGGAGGCAATATACGTGCTTCGGGTAAATACGGTCGGTCTTCTTTTCCTAGGAATTTTCCTCTGGCAACATTGAATGTTTCAACGGACACTGTTTAAGATCAATGAGAAAAAACATGCCGCCCTCTTCAGACTCTAGCTTTGACAAAAGCATGGAAATATTAAGTGAAAATGTCAGTCGACATTTTTCAAGGTATTGTATTTCTGGGTATTCAATCTCTGTTCAATTCATAAAATGAAAAGTGAAAGCATGCACAGTGAGTCATGTCAAGATAAATCTACAACTAAAAACCTGCAGGAGAATATGAGTATGTTCATGTCAGTGCCAGTGTCTTAGAACTAGAATCACTCTTCTTAGTAAAAGTTTTCTGCTTGTATAAAAAGCATGTATCTCTGCCTAGGTCCTTTGAGATTTCTCCTCTGCTTTGTTTACTGAGATATTACTTGCCCTATTGAGATGTCAAGATGAGCAAGTTAGAAATGTCTGTCCTTAGAGAACTGTGTACATATGGTACACAGCAGAGTCAGGATCTGAATCCTCCCTGAGGTCCACAGGCTTTTCTTGGCATGACATGTAGCACCAGATTATAAACCTGGAGAAGGTCCTCAGTGTCGAGAGGGGAACTGTACAATGCAGTGTGATAGAATACTGCTGTACAATACTTGTAATAAAACAACTCTTTTCTCCTTTTGTCCTAATGCAGGCAGATGGCAAAGCCAAAATCAGGCCCCAAAAAGGAAGACTATAAAGAAGGTAAGTAGTGATAACTCCTTAGGATTCCTTTTTAGCCTGGTTTCTGAGAAGGATTGCATTTGGTCACTTTGTCCATTTAACTTGACCTCAAAAGCTACTGAACTCGTCGGCCAAAATCAGCTGAAGTTGTGAGAATAGATATCTCAAAGATGGGCATTTCCACTGAGTTTTATCAAAAGACGTAGGTGCAAATAGATGTTATTAATTCCTTTCAGGTTTGGGAGGAATGCAGTGTGAATTTCTGAATTCTTGAGCAGTAGAGAATCTGTTTGTTAGCTCAGGTTTCTTTTTGACGTGGATTTTTTGGAGTCTGCAGAACACAGATTAACTGTATTCAGTCTTTCAAGTAGCAGGGAATATTGCAGTATTGTAATGCAGGTGAGATAAAAATAATCCAGTCATGAGATCCACAAACCCACTGGTGTGGGGAAGGTGTCCCTGAAGCTGAGCATTTTACCTTGGAGCTGAACTGGTGCGCTGAGTACACCAGCAGACTTGGTGCCACAGGCCACTCAGTGGCAGCTGGGAAAATCCATTAGCTCCTGGCAGCAATCCTGCCAGCTACAGGCTGAACATGGGGAGGGAGTGGAATGCACTTTGTGTGTAGTAACTGAAGTTCTACTGGTGCAATGTAAATTATTACTTACTGAGCTCAAAATTAGTTTCATAGTTGGTGATGAGATCAAACCTACCTGTGTTTAAACTAACATGGTGATACATCTGTTCCTCTCTCACTGACCTCTCGTAACTGTTTTAATGATGGTGCAAGTAATGAACCTGTGGCAAAGGATGCTGTCTGGTAAATACTGGGCAGTTCTCTTTTAAAGCAAGCAAGAATTTTGAGTTCTTTTGTGTCTGGGAGTTTATCTTCAGGCATTTCTCATTTTCTAGGGCTTTTGTGTCATGATGCAGAAAATGAAAGTGCGTACTTAAACAGTGTCCTAGAAACATTCCTCTTTAGAAGGCATAAGCAATTTTTAGAAAAAACTATCAGATACAATTTTACATGAATGGAGTGAAAACACCTTAGAGGCAGGTATTTGTTGTTTTACTTTTCCAGTGAGAAGTAACTGGAATAATAAATCTGCTTTCTGCATCGAACAAAATCTGGGTGTTTGTTTTCACATATTGGCTTTCCAGTCTATGAAAAAACTGCTAAACAAGTCAGACTTTTAAAGAGGTAGTTTAAGCATAAGTACTTTTAAGTTGAATGCTGTGATCATGACAGTAACTTTTAATTCAGTATTTAAAGAAAAAAAATCAATTAGAGGTAGGGTTTTTTACATTTTGCTGGAGCAACAGTGAAGTGAAGGAACTGACATATTTTCCGTCTTAGAAAGTTTTGTGTGTTTTAGTGACCAGAACACTGAAGACCAGAGCTAATGCAAAAGCTGCAGAACAAGTCCATGAAGAAAATGGGGATTTAGAGGTCCGTCGGAGCTGCAGGCTTCGGCAAAGCCGTTACACCACTACAAATGAATCTGTTTTGTTTGACAAACTTATAACAAAGTAAGTAGGTTTTTCTCATCATCTTGCAAAGCTACTGCAATGAGCCTTATTAGCAACCTTTGGTACTGTGGCAAAGTATTGGCTAGGGAGTTTCTCCTTTTGACAACAGAAAAAGGTACTGTTCCTGGCAGCAAGAGCTAAATTCATCCAGTTGTTAGGCTGACTCCCTTATGTGCCACTACATGTACACTATATCCTAGTGATTAGATGTTAGGAAAAAATTGTTTACTGTGAGAGTGTGAGGCATTGGAACAGAGAAGCTGTAGATGCCCTGTCCCTGCAAGTGTTCAAGGCCAGGCTGGATGGTGCTTTGAGCAGCCTGGTCTGGTACACAATTTGTGCATTTTCTTGTGAATCAATCAGTTTCTATTGTGACTTCGAGCAGATTTAGCTTAAGGAAAGTTGGATACCAGGAAAGTGAAGCAGTCCTGCTATTTCTGCCTGTCTGTGGGTTAATTCTCTCTGAAGCGCAAACTGACATTGTTTTCTTTGAAAGATTTGTGAAGTGTAACAGCAGTAAGATGTTTTCTGTAGCATACACAGTCACAGAAAATCAACATGAAACTTAAATTGCAGTTTAGAGAATAGGCAACCTGTTGTCTGAAGAAGGCTGTGAACCAGAAGTGACTTAATACTATCATGGAGAACACTTAAATGCTATGAAAAACTGCCATAATTTCTTTTTGCTATCTTACTATGATCTTCGGAATTCTTTTTTTCCTACTGAAACAGCTGGGGCGTGGGGGAAGGAAATGTTTGCTGTGTTCGGCAAGAGGGGAAAATAAACACAAAAATAGTGTATGTTTGCAAATCCTCAAACATTTGTCTTTAATTCTCTCTGTAAAAAAGTAAGCATTTGACCTAATTTTTAAGTAGTGTTGAAAAACTTGGCTAAGAATCAATGACTCTTGGTTTGTGCACACCACATTAATGTCAGGATGATTATGGGTGCTGTGTTAAATGGGGGTTTTTGTACTTGCCTATTTTTGCTCCTGTTTGTCAACTTTGTATCTTAGTACTGCAGAAGCAGTTTTGCAAAAAATGGATGACATGGAGAAGATGCGTAGACGGCGAAGGATGGGAGACCTGGAGGTGTTCCACGACACAGAAGAAGTAGATAAAAATTTATTTTGCTGGTTTTGTTTAAGTAGGGTATTTCATATAGGGAAATTATTTAATTGTAGTTTTTAGTTTAGCAGGAAAAAACCCTTCATCCAAAGCATAGTGTAGTCTAAAATAACATTTGTTTTTGCTCTCTATTGAATATTTAACATCTTATTGTTATGGTCATGCCACAGCTATGCTGTAAGCATGGAGGAAATGGCTTCTTCAGAAGACAAGAAATAGCAGCGAAAGGTTGCAACAGATGTCTTATGCTACACTTTCTGAATTGTCTTAGGATTTTTGAATGGACAGTGTTTACAAACAGCTGTTTCAGAGCTTGGGTTTTCACTTTAAATCTCACTAAAAGCTAAATTCACTGATACCTGCTTTAACCATGTGCGTTCTTGTGCTGGTCTTCCTATGAGCTCAACTAGCGCTCTATCCTGAGAGGAACAGATAAATGATAGATGGCCATCATATTTCCTCTGGCATCCTTTTGCTCTATTAAATATAGCTAGTCCACTGTCCTTTTGAATCCCAGTCACTTTGTTTTTTAAACATATTCATAGTCTGCTTTCATGAGTTTTTTGGTTTTTTTTTAGAGCAGAAATCCTTGTTATTAATTCTGAATGCCAGAGTGGTGCTCCTGTTCTCTCCTGTACTGTAATTAAATCTTTTGTGTATGTGAAGTGCCTTGATAATGATACCATACAGACCCCAAATGTGCCCAAAGATTTTCTGCATATTTGTGACTGGTATTTTGTTCTTTTAATTAGGAAAGCCTCGATATGGAAAGGACTGATGAAGAAATAGCTGATAATCAAGGTAGCATTGTAGGCTAGTTCTGTTTTAAATTTTCTTGACTAAGTTCTAGCCAAAAGCCTTGTCTTAAACAATTGAAGTGGGACAAACTACTGGACAATTTTAATCTATGAAAAAAAATTCATGCTGCTATTGACATTACAAGCCATAGTCACCGACTCTAGGGACTGTATTGTAGTAAGCTTTGAACAGGTATTCGGTGGGGGCGGCGGGAAAGTTGGCATTTTTCCAAAACACAAGATAAAAGGTTGTAAACGTGGGAATACATGTTGTGTAGTACACTTTGAATTTAATGCCATTTGCAGCAGTACTTACACAGTGTAATGTTATGTTGATGTACTACAGTTGGTTCATCAGAAGAAAGTGAAGCAAAAGAAGATGATGGTGAGGACACTCGAAAGCGTTACTCCTTTCGGCAGAGGAAAACTGTTGAGCACTATCAAGCTCCATTGCAAAGTGGGTTATAGGCACAGTTTCTCCTAGGAGCTAATTTCTTGCATGGAATTGAGTGTTGTGGGGTTTTGTTTCTAGAATGAAAATGGACACACACGCTAAACTTCTATTTAAATGTCTTTCCTTATCTGCAAGTGAATTTTATTAAATGGATGTATCCTCTGCACATTCTATTTCTTTGCCATTTGGCATCTTTATTGTTGTTTTTCAGTAAAAATACTACCTAATGTATCCTTGAAAGAATAGTAATTGAACAGACTTGATGATCTTACCCTTGTAGTTTTCAGTTCTTAAAAATCAAGTGTGTGTTTTTTCACTTTCACTGTGCATTGATTTAAAAAAAAAAAAAATCCCCATCCCTTCACCCTTGAAACTTCTTCTGAACTTAGAGATGGGTGATACACATCGCATTCTCTGTCTCTTTCACTACCTTGCTTTCTCTTAAACTTGTTTGTAACATTATTCTAAACTCTTCACTTTCAACAGAACCAAGAAAACGTAAGATGTATTTTTCAGACCGATCTTCACCTGTCAGACGGAGAGATTCATGCAAAGGAACTACCAGGTGTGTATATGGTTAGTGACAGTTCCTCTTTCTCATTGGTGCTGTCAGTCACATGACTGGATAATGCTTTCAAGGGTTACTGGACTGATGGTAGTTAGAGATCAGCAATATGGTTATTGCTGTGGTAGTCTGAGATTATAAAGAAAAGAAATACTGGGGGGAGCCTGTGCTTTAGATAACTAATATCTTTTCCATTAGATTTTATTTGAAAATACAGTTTTTTTCTGGTCACTGATAAGGTAATGAGGAGGATTCTGACTGAGACTGTGTAACTGGTATTTGTTGATTCTGGAATCAAAACCAGAATTTCCCTCTGAAAATCATAGGCTATTTAATCTTGAAGGACACAAATTATTTTCTTAGAACCAAAGACAACTTAAAGAGAGAGCCTATTTGAAGTTTTAATGATTTTTTTTTTTTTTTAATCACCCAAATACTGATCCTGGTTTCTCTTTGGAATCAGTTCATGTTTCTGTATGAAACAAACAAGAAAACTGCTAAACGAAATTATAAATTGCAATAGTAACGGCAAAGGAGCTTTGGATCCTGTAAGAAGTTGGTGTCGAGAGTGCCATCCCTTGTGAAGTAGGAGCACTTTGTTTAGCATCATTGAATGCAGGCAGTTATTGACGGGGAGGGGGTTTTGAAGCTAAATTTTTAAATAAGTTGAAAAGATTGATGTTTCACAGAGTGGATGCATGATGCTAAGTGCAACTAAATTTGTCTGTGTGAGAGAGAGTAAGTGGACAAAAGGACTAACTTGGTTAAGAAGTTTCTTTGCCCAGTGGTTAAACATTCAACCTTCCTAAGAAAATCAAATTTTGCTGTCATGAGGAAAATCACATGATGTACTTTGAAATCGGATTCCTAAGGAGTACAATGGTCTGGAAACTTACTAGATGTCACTTTAAATTTTGATATTACTTAGTGTGTATTTTAATTTTTTCACTTCTTTATTTGAATGTTTGCAGACGGAGACACACAGTCCCCAGCAGTGATTCCTCTTCGTCGTCTGAAGATGAAGAGGATTTTGAGAGGCAGCAGAACAACAGAAATTTAAGAAGGTTAATGAAATTGGAGAACAGGGGAGGGAGGAGTCTACTTGGGAGGACTTTACAGCTGCCTAACTGTGAAGCGTTACCATCTTCATCTTGTACGCTTTGTAATTTCTGGCAATCCTGTCTGTTGGTGCTGCTAACTGTAATTGGATTCTCTGCAACTGGATTTACAGAATAGATTTTGATAAACAATTTGATTTCTAGGTGGGAATGGGGGTAGGAACACTTTGATGTAACTTCCTAATGTAAAATTCTACTGCTCCTGTGCTTTACAGTAATTGATTCAGAAAGAAAACCACCATAACAGACAATGCGATAAATAGAGGAAATTATGAAGGTTTTGTTACTTAACAAATGCTCTAGAAAAACTGTTTGAGTAACAGTCTAACAAAAAAGTTTTCAGCCAGACGCCTTTCAGATGTGTGTCTTCTGGCATACATGTTCCATAGACTTTATAATGTTAATCCCCACTGAAACAAGTATTGGCTTAGGCTGTAACTAAAAAAGTATAGAAGCTAAAAGTATCTGAAAGGTATGCTTGGGAGAGAGGTTTTTTCCATCACACAAATCAGTGTCCATCCATGGTCTACACATACAGAATAACTTGTTCTAAGTTGTATTCCTGTGTGTTGTGTTGACTGGCATGGATATTTGCAGGTGCTGATTTGTTAAAATAATTAACTCAGATTAATGTCTGGAATAACCATTTTCCTTTATTTGCTCATGGCCATGAAATGTAAAACAAGGCAAACAAATAGTTAACTATGCAGGAAATGTATGTTCATTTATAAAGCTGCCTACATTCCCTTGCTATTGTTGGAAAATCAAAAATCTGCATCATAACTTAGCAAGTCCCCTTCTCTTTAATCTAAATCAGGTCACTGCCTGGCAACTTTCGAAAAGGTGACCTAAAGGGAGTTCACAAGGATCGCATGAAAATCAGAGCAAGTCTGGCTGACGTTGATCCAGTGAAAATAGATGGCTCAGTACGTACTTTTACTTCATTGTGAGATGTTTTCAGTATTTATGAAAGCTTTCAGTAATGGGCTGTCTACACCTGCCTAGGCTTGCTTTCTTTCAAGTGATCTGAAAATGAACGTTTGCTTTGTGCTGACATCTAATTCCCGATGGAACCTTATGGAGGTTGCAGCTTTCTTTAACATATAAAATGTGTTCTGTTGATTTCATCCTTAGGTACGATTTGATGGTGTGGGTGGTCTTTCTGACCACATTTCAGCTTTAAAAGAGATGGTCGTTTTTCCGTTGCTTTATCCAGAAGTCTTTGAGAGGTTCAAAATTCAACCTCCAAGGTAACGGATGTTGTTGATAACTTCTAATTCACCCACTTTCACAAGAATATTCAAATACCATATCATTGTTTCCATGCTTCAGAATTTTAAACAGCGTTGATGGAGGTTTTTTTAACAGTAGTAAAAAGTAATTTTTTTTAAATTGCTAGAATCCAGCACACATGTAGGTTCAGAGATTTACTGTGTGGCAAGACTATGTTTTAAAAGTGTGTTGCCTTTAAAAGGAGGAGTTTAAGTGTTTTGAATTCTGTGTTCAAGTGGACTCAATCAGTTTGTAAGTCATGGTATATGGAAATAGCACTTCAGATCCTTTCCTTTCGGTAACTTTAAAAGTATTACAAACAGTCAAAAGAAAGTGTTTTTATTTAGGCAAGAACAGGTGCGTGTTTTAGCAGTGGAGGTTGTAACAGGTACTTTTCCATGATATTTTTTCTCTTACATGAATTTTTTTTTGCTTTTTTTTAAATTGCAGAGGTTGTCTATTCTATGGTCCACCGGGGACTGGGAAAACACTGGTTGCTCGTGCACTTGCTAATGAATGCAGCCAAGGTGACAGGAGAGTAGCATTTTTTATGAGAAAAGGTGCCGACTGCCTGAGTAAATGGGTTGGAGAATCTGAACGACAGCTTCGTTTGTTATTTGATCAGGTAAGGTTGAAATCTGCCTTGTCTTCTGTATGAGTTGTAACTGATTTTCTGTGGTCAAAAAGAACTTACTCTTTTTCATGTTTTGTCAACTCCTTCCACTGAAATGGGATTGTCAGTGTTTCCTTTCTCAGTGGGTTTTTTTGGGGACTTGAAGTCTTGAGATGTATTGTGAAAGATTAGTAAAGCAGTCAAGAAAACCTTTCAAAACAACACATATCTGCCACTCCTTGCCTCACAAAAAAACTGCCAGAGAGCCCCAAAAAGGGCTTCAGGAGGCAAGAGATGGTGGGTTTAGATCAGAGGGAAGCAGATGCAAGCTGAAAGCATGGTCATTTAAATTGGTAAAACAGGTTGCTGCCAGAACCTGTAATTGAATTAAGTCCCAGCTCTGTTGTTGGTTGTTGCCAAATAGCTGTAAAAACTGCTGATGTGATTTGTTTCCTGTTGCCCAGTCTCAGTGGGTTGACATTGGCTGCTGCCTTCTGTTACTCATGGCACTTTACCATGTTAGTTCAATTAGTAGATATCCATGATGCTGGTCTGAAAAATCCAGTTCCAGTGACTTTACAGCTATAATGTTGTTTCTGCATTTCTCCTTCAAATAGTGCTGTTTTCCTGATGTCAGTATTCCTATGTTTTCATTGTAGGCCTACCAGATGCGACCTTCAATTATTTTCTTTGATGAGATTGATGGTCTTGCTCCTGTACGGTCCAGTAAACAAGACCAAGTTCATAGGTAGGACATGTTTTGTACCTACTTAGAAGCTACTTGATCTTTGTGAAAAGAAGACTGCAAGCTCTTTAACTTGATGTGGCACTTCATTTATCCTGAAAACTAGTAATTCAGTACTACTGAATTTCAGATTTTTAAACACTAGTTAAAAAAAGATTGGCTAAGCTTGATAGCAGCACAAGGTCTATGTTACCTTATCTATTTTGTCTTAAAATCATTTCTTTTGCTAGTCAGCATCTTGTCAATAAGAGCTTGTCCTTTTTGAACATTGGAGAAGATTATGTGGAACTCAAGAAGATTTACTAAACTGCTAAATGAAAGTTGTATTTTTCTGTTAGCTCTGTTGTATCAACACTTCTGGCACTCATGGATGGCTTACACAGCAGAGGAGAGGTTGTTGTCATTGGAGCCACCAACAGGCTGGATTCTATAGATCCTGCTTTGCGAAGACCGGGTCGCTTTGATAGAGAGTTCCTCTTCAGCTTGCCAAACAAAGAGGTCAGAACTTCAACTCTACCTTAATGATAGCGAGGCAGAGTCCATCTTTGTAACCAGCCCCTGGTTCAGAGCAGTGAAGGTCTGTCAGTATTGTACGACTTGGACAAACAAGGGCTGTCTGGACAGACTGCGTTGTACAGTGGAGGGCAGGACTGGTGCTGGATATATATCCTTAAGACAATTGCAGCAGGTAGTTAGTTCTCCAGTTTTAGTTTCTCTGTGACCAGCAAAGACTATGGGGTGCTGTTAGTCAGTGAAATGTTTAAGAATGAATATGTGAATTAGTTATAAAGTACTGATATAGCACTGTGGAAGTCAAAGAAATGGCATGCAGACAAGAATTCCTTTTTGGTAACAAAAACTTTGATCAAAGCTGGTGGGAGTGAATCAAGTATCTTGGGATCTGACATTCTTACTAGTACTTAGTAACAGGGACCTAGACAAAAATGTGAAGTCATTGTACAGGGACAGGGCTTGGAAAGCATGTAGTTCATTGACAATAGCTAAGCAATGGAAAAAATAGTTATTTAGCAACTGAAAAATATTGGCAGGGGGTAGTGGGCAAAACTGGAATGCTGTTTTTGTGTTTTCTCTCTGGCTATAGCTGATATTTCTTTTCCTTACTGCTTTTTGGAAAGAGGATAAAAGAGTCTTACTGGATTGAAGGCCAGTAAAAGTGCACTAAACAGTTCATTTAATACAAACATTCGTCTCCAGTCTTTATCTGCTCTCAGGAGAGAAGGTGCCATAAAACAGATCTAATACATGATACCCTAATATGAAAAAATTCTAGAATCTGCCATAATTGGTCCATATACCAGGAAATACTTACATACTTCAGTGAAAGTCTTGCTAAGATCAGAGATGGAGATAGGCAACATTTGACATTTTCTGGATGAGTGACAGTAGTTTGAGTTAGAATTACTGTTCTTCTTGGTAGCAACTGTAGTAATTGGAAATGGAGTGCTAGGACTGTTTTCCTTGAGTGAGATGGCAGAAGACCAAGTTTGATGGACTACTGAGACTGTCACTGTCAAATTTTGCTGAATTTGAGAGACTTTTCTTTGAAAAATCTGTTTGCAGATAGGTTTTGGGTTTTTTAGTGCATATTTTTCCTCAGGAATATTAGGTCTCACACTTGTGAAAACTCACTTTTTATGGAAGTTGTAAATGCCTTTTATTTCACTGCAGCCCTGAGCAAGAGTTCAATATAACAAGTTGAGAATTATGAATTTTCCTTGTTGAAAAACAGAGCGTATGAACTGACCTTTAAAATACTTAAAAGTTTAGCAGGTAAAAGAAGTATTTTGTTAGTGTGAGGGTTTTGAGGATTTTTGAGTTGTTTTAAGAGAAAACTTAGGGAAAACTAAAACAACTGTTTTGTTTTCAGGCGAGAAAAGAGATTTTCAAAATTCACACACGAGACTGGGCCCTGAAGCCATTGGACAAGTTTCTTGAAGAGCTGGCTGAGAAATGTGTCGGTGAGTTTGAAAACTGGCTTTCTGCACACAGCTTGAGTCGTAGGGAACTGAGGCTTGTACCAGGCAGTGCTCGAGCTCTGGTGCCTTGCTGTGAAGGGAGGCGGGGGGGCAGCTGACATGCCTTGGAAGCAAACCAAGTTAGATGCTGCTTTCGGCTTTCTTTTTTTCTGGGAACACTGATAGGGTTTAGGATATCTTTCCCAGGAGCAAAGTACTGATTAGGAGGCTGCTTCCTAAGTGCAGGATGTCAGGCTCTGAGCCACATAACAAAACTCCTCTGTAGTGCAGTAGTTCTTTAAATTTTCTATTACCCTGTTAATTTTTAGCTGCATGCAAAGTCTTTCAGTGTTGCACTTTCGAAATCTTGGCCTTGACTTCTGTGGTGCCTGAGACTGACATAATATGTAATTCATGTTTGTTCATTAGGATACTGTGGTGCTGACATTAAAGCCTTATGTGCTGAAGCTGCCCTCTGTGCTTTGCGCCGCCGGTATCCTCAGATATACGAAAGGAGCGAGAAACTGCAGTTAGATGTGACTTCAATTAAAATAACAGCAAAGGATTTTGTCATGGCCATGCAGAAGACTGTTCCAGCTTCACAGAGGGCTGTGGCTTCACCTGGGCGAGCACTATCTCCTATTTTAAAACCACTGTTGGAAAACACACTGGAAAGAATTTTACAAGCCTTGCAGAGAGTATTTCCTCATGCAGAGCTTGCACTAAAGAAGGACCAACAGCAAGGTATAAAAATAACATCCACTTGTTTAAAATTCTGCCAAAGCAAAAACTTGTGGTTTGTGCAATAACATACACAAACCCCTCAGCCATAATGACATTTTAATTTTGTATCTGCATGTGCGCAGGGCTGGAGGGGAGCTGTGAGTGACTGAATAAACAGTAGAGGAACTGTGTTCTCTGCTGGAGCAGCATTTGTGACACTAGCTAACATCACATTTATCATTTGTAGAGATGAATCGAATGTTTAATGTATTAGGCACCTATTTCCAATTTAATGCTTACATACAGGGAGAAGAGTATTGTTACATAAATGCTTCTACTTCCTGTCTGAAGAATGTCAGAACCACGGTACAACTGGTTTAAGATAAATCCACTTTTAGCTTATCATGATTTTTGGCCAGTAGGGTCTCTTAACTGAAATGTTTGTGGATCACACAGTGTATGCTTGCACATGAGATCAGAATGTTTTAGTGGTGTGTACTTTGGGGCTTGGCCTACATAGCATAAGTGAGCTTGTGCTCCTGACTGTGAGAGCCCTGACCAAGTTTAGTTTGTCAGTTGGTGAGAACAAAACAGTATTGATAAACTCTCTCCTGTTTAACAGAGGGCTGTGTATAGTTAGTTACTGTGCTAATCCCTGGGTAATATCCTCTAGGTGGTTTGCATTCGTAAAACAGAGGCAGAAACCCACCAACATAATGAAAGCATTGGGACTGGGGGATGGGTAATTGCATCCCCTCTCTGTTCACCGCCCATTATCTCCTCCTTTGGTGATCTTTGAGGAGCCTTATTTAGAAGGGGTGTGGGTCTTTATATTCTGACTGACTAATCCTGGATAAATGGAAGCCTGTGGCAAAGCTGTTCCAAAAAGAAGTGGCCTCAGTGGGTTTTTCAAGTGTTTGTGAACTACAGCAGTTGTTCCTAGTCATCTTTATTCTAAGGGGAAAAACCTCCCAAGTTTTTGTCAGCAGAGAGATATACCTTATGCAAATCATGGTATGTAGAATAACTTTGTAAAGACTGGTGCAAGCTCCTAAGATCTCTGGTAGAATGAACTCCAGAAAATAGCATTCAGTGTGTGCCCTCAAATGATGAAATATAAGAGAATCGTTTCCTGCACTGATTTTAAAGGTGTATTAATACAAGAGTGAGATTTGGACTATTCAAGAAAATTGACAGAGCTCTCATGTCTTCCTGTTTTAGGAAATGATGCGATTGACACTGATGAGGAATCACCATCAATCTTTGAAGAGAGGCTAACTCATGAAGTAGCGGATCACAGAAAGGCAGAATTCCTCACTTTCAGCAGGTCCGTGTTTGTCCCCTTTATGTTTACGTTTTTAAGATGGCTGGGTCTAAACTGTACTGTTGTGAGGGGTGCTGGATGAAGGGGTGATGGGTGCTGGGCGGTGATCAATATTTGTGAGAAGTAAGAGTGGAGATCCAACCGTGTACTAATGTTCTGAGTGCACTGCCCTGACCCATCAAACTGAATGGCCCAGCCCTATTTTCCTAAATCAAGGTGATCCACAGATTATTGAACATGTTGATTTAATCCATGGTATTCCTTGAAAGACTCAAGACCCAAAAAATGCTCTGTCTGCCCTTTTATCTGAAAAAACCCCTGTGGATTTGTGTAGCCATCCTTTGCCCTTCTGCTTTCCAAGATTGTTAAACCAGTAGCAAATTACGTAGCAGAAACAAAACTGAGAAATAGTTTGTTAAAACAGGGTGAGAAAACTAAAACAATGCCTGCATTTTTTAGCTTTTACCTACTGAGTTTGTTACTAATCCTTTGATGTTTTCATTGTGGAAGTCATGTAAGCCAACATTTGAAACAGAAGATCATTGTTGTCACTGTTGTGTCAGTTACTGTTCTCCCTTTCTATTGCTGTGCTGTCCAGAAGATGTGACCTGCTGAGCTTGGTTAGGTCTCTGGGATCTTTGACTTCAGCAAGTATTGTTGTGGAAGAAACCACAACCACAGCGTTCTTCACAAGTGTGTTTCATGCTAATAAAGCAAGATTATTAGGAAATTAATAGGCAATTTAAAGATAAAACCATTACAATAATGGAATAAAATAAATGTACTGCTCCTATTTAACCAATCCAATAGTGTGCTGCTTCAGGTAGAGATAAGGTGTTTCAGTGCCCGCATTAACTTTTTTTCCCGGAAATGTTCCATTCCTTGCTTCCTACTACCTCCAGGAAGCATGGCCAAGTTTTAGCTATACGTGACAGGTGTAGCGATCTCACAGTTACATAAAGTCAAGACAGACTGAAAATGGTTGTGTATGGACAGTGAAGAGACCTAGACTAGTTGGTGCTGAGAGAGAGAGCTGTTTTTCTGCCCCATATCAGTTTTCTGACCAGTTGATCTGTGTGTATTTGGCTGGAGAGTGCCCTGTGGGATTTAAGAACTGTTACTTAACCCACCCAAAGGAATAGCAGACATGCTGGGAACTGGAAGGATTTCTTAGCAGAGGTACAGTACCAGTTTGTGAGAAAATAGGCTTTGATAGTCTTCCTGTTCACAGACCAGCTCATTATTTGGTGGAACATGGAGCGTATTTACAATTTAAAAAACAAACAAACAAACAAAACTAAAAAACCTTTAACATCTGTGTGCCTGTTAATAACTCAGTTTTAAATTTGTTTTCTTCTTACTGTTGTAGAAATCCTCGTTCCCAGCCAACATCTTTCAGGCCACGGTTCTTACTAGTTGAAGATCCAGGGTGTGGGCAAGCTTTTCATTTGGCACCTGCAGTGATACATGCCCTGGAAAAGTTTCCTGTTTATACACTAGACCTACCTGCTTTATTTGTTAGCACTACATCCCCAGAAGAAACATGTGCACAGGTATCTTTTTGCTCTTTAATCTTGTAGGATTCGTAAACTGTATATACAGTAGTGGAATAAGCAAAATTCTTTGTTACAGGAGGCAGCCCAATTTGAATGTGCTGTTATGTTTACTTCTGTCTGGAAATCCAATTTTCTTCTAGATGGAATGATACCATAAAAGGATATTATACATAGCCATGTTTTCCATTTGAAATGAAACAGGGAGTATGTTGCTAGCAGCTCGGTAAGAAGGGAGATGCTGCTAATAAAGCCTTCTTTATCCATTCAAAAAGTTTTCATGGCTTCTTAAGGCGGTGTGCTCCCAGTATATGGCACTGCACTAGCCTGACGGCATCATGCACTTTCTGAAGCCTTATTTTTTAGCATGTTTGTAGGGCAGTCAAGGTTTTGGGTAAAAGAAGTGTTTCTCTTTTTACATATACTGCTTGTACTGGTTCAGTACACACAGTAAAGGCATTAAAATTCCTGTATGCTGATGTGCTTTCCTGATCTAGGAAAAGTAAATATAAGCAGATTAGTGCTGTTTTCCTTTTTTTTTTAGTTTTAGGCAGGAAACCTGTTCTGTTTGTATTAAAGTATTTTGACCTTTAGTAGCAGCATTTGAGAGCTGTAGGAGTCAGAACAGATGCATTCCATGATTGGATACTCATTCGTCCCATAGGAGGAACAGTTCCCTTTTTGTTATGGGATGGTTGTATCTGGGAACATGTAACTACCCTGTCTAGTCACTGCCTTGGATATACCACGTGTGCTTCCCACCTTGTGACCGGAACTCTTTGAATATTGTTAATCTGAAAGGGTCCATGGAGAAATTGGTCACGTAAAAGGACTGTTGTCACTTCCCTCATGCAGTAGATGCGTGTTGTCTTCTGTGACTGAGGTGCCATCAGAAAGCAGTGGCTTGTGTTCTTCCAAAGCAGATCATCTGGTCTGGTGGATCCTTTGGTATTGAGAAGTTGAGTGATTTAGCTGTTCAGGCAGGCTAAAGACTGGTCACCTCTTAGAAAATATGCTTGAAAATACGAATGTGCCAGCTCTCGTCTTTTCACATAGGATTTTGTTTGTCTCATCTGTGCTCCAGTCTGACTTGTGCATGTGCCTACTCTGAATAGAAAATGGTGTAGTCACAATTATGTGGTGATTTCTCCAGGCTAATACATCTTGCTGAAGGATCAGTTCTGTTTTTGCAGGCATACCACCACATTGGCTGAGTTCTGAGCCTCTTCAAGAGTTACCTCAGACTGAAGTAGTTTTGAAATCAGGCAGAGATTCAGGTCAATTTCTGTCTGTGTAACAATGTCTATATTTGAGTCAAAGTGAAAATTTTACCTTATTGTTAAGGAGTTGGTCTTTTATTGTTTTTTGATGTTTTGGCTTCACATACTGCTATTTCATAAGGGCGTTTGACTGGTAGTTATCTAGTAGCCTATTGTACATGATGTAGTTTTCTTACCCAAGCTTTCATTTTACCAGCTGATGCGAGAAGCTCAAAGAACAGCACCGAGTATCATGTATGTCCCACAAATCCCTTTGTGGTGGGAGACTGTTGGACCTACAGTGAAAGCTGTTTTTACAACATTACTGCAGAACATTCCAACCTTTGCTCCAGTTTTGCTCCTTGCTACATCTGATGTACAACATGGAGATCTCCCAGAAGAGGTATTTCTGTCAATACTTTTCTTCTTTTTTCACTTGTTAATTTATAACTCCTGGAAGAACTGGAATATCGTGCCTCTCTAAAGCAAATTCATAATATTATTATTCAGGCACCCAAACCCAATCTCTTGAAAGTTACTTGGAGAAAACAATGGTGAAAGCATTTGTCTAAAGTGTTTTCTGAATAAAAAGATTGAATTTGGCCCCACTCTTTCACCCTTCTCACACACTCATACTTATTAGATGTACAAATATGCTTCAGGCTATCATTTCAGTGATTCAATATAGTTAGGTGTGTACTTGGTGAAGAATATAAGGTGCTTGAGCTGTAGCTAGGAAAAAGATTGTTTTTCTGAAAACATTTTTACTGAAAAAGTATGGTGGTCACACTGTTACTGTTGGAATATAATCTCAAATTTAAATTATTTCATAAAAATTTGGATTTCTTTCTAGGTGAAAACTTGACAACTTAGAAAGCTAAGGTCCAAATTCCCTTTAAGTAACTTGGAAATCGATTTTTAGTTGTATTCCTTGAAAAAATTCAGTCAGAGTACATGCTGAGCTTTTTAAACATCTCTGGTGGTACAATTGCTCCCTGCAAGCTGTACTCTGATCTCAGAAACAACTTCTGAGAATGTGCATTAAAGGAAGGTGTTCAAATTGTGAATATGATTCTCTGATTATTTTGCCTCAGTAGCAGAAGTTTTTATACTGTTAATAAATGCTTCCTAAAATAAGCAATAAAATTCCTTCCATAACCTTTTTGCGACAGCCAAAAGTGGTGCAGAGTCAGGCTTCTTCAAGCAAGAGCAAAAGCTGTTTATTAACTACAAGTTTATCATACTCTTACATTATTTTTCTACTGTCCACACACATATAAGCTATATCTCATTGGGTAGGTATAGTTGTCCATCAGTCCTAAACCGTCTTCTGATAGGTAGTCGGCATCTCTCCTCGTGCTGGCAGGTCCCAAAACATACGGTTGTTTTCTCCTCCTTCAGCTTTCCCAGGCTTGGCCCAAGGACACAGGTGGTGTTTTCTACTGTTTTCCCAGGCCTAGCAGCGTCCTGTCAAGGCCAAAGCTGTCCATAGCCCAGTAATCTTCCACACCTTTTGGTAATAGAGATGGAAAAAGGGAGTACGACTTGGAAGTATGCAACTTCAGACACCTCATTTAAATTAATTAAAAATAAAATTTATAAAGCCCACCTTACCAAAAAGCTGGCACTTGTTTGCTGAACCTTGCCTGTTCCCTCTGTAGCTGCCATAAAGATTAAATCTAAAGGACAACAAGGCAGATAAATACAAAATAAGCAGCCTTGGAGGTGGTGAATGTCACCCCTTTCTTAGTGGTTTATTGTACTTTTTTTTTCATGGAGCATAAACTGTAGGAAGTGCTCCTCAGAGCAGATATTTCAATTTGCCATGTTACGAAAATCTAACCTTTTTAAGGCCAAGAAGATAACTTTTCTTATCTTCTCTTATCCAGATGCATATTCAGTTTCATTTAGAAAGATACTCATCTTTTTGGAATAGAATATAAAAAACTTGCATGACCATATATTTGAAATACCTTTTTTCCTCATGCTTTAGATAAAAGTATTGTTTAATAACGATCGTGAAGAAGTTTTCAAAATCCAGTGGCCTACCTGTGCTGAAAGAAGAAGTTTTTTTGAGGATTTAGTTATGAAGCAAACTGCTGGACCTCCTGCATCAAAAAACAATGCGGGTGAGGATATTCTAAGTCTAAAACTTTGCTAACTGTAAATTAATAGTGTTTGCTTTGGGGGTAGTTTTCTATTGATCATTTTTCATGGGCTTTTATTTGAGTGCCATCAATTGACTAAAATCTTCTGATTAAGCTCGGCAGCCATTGGAAGTTCTGCCTGTAGCACCACCACCTAAGCCTCGACAGCTGACAGAGGAAGAAATGAGACAGCTGGAGGAGCAAGAAGAGGATACATTGCGTGAACTTAGGATTTACTTAAGGGACGTGACTCACAGACTTGTCATTGATAAACGTTTCAGAGCATTTACAAAGCCTGTTGACCCAGAGGAGGTAAATTATTGTTGATCGGCAATACCATTATATCTGTGTGTATTCTCAATTTCTGTGTATGTTCCTTAGTGTTTGTGTGCTCTTTCTAGGAAGGTTTATCTTTGTTTTTATGATTGTAGTATTCTGAATTTCCAGGAGTCAGGAAGTTAATTTTGCTTTTACTTTTGTTGACTCCATAGGGCTCTTCAAGGTCTGTTATTTGAGTGTTCACTGAAGTCCCTGTGTTCCTTCCAATACCTCTTTAAAATTTAAGAGTATGTCCATTAGAAGGGACCAACAAGGATCATCTAGTCCAAGTGCCATTTACACCAAATACAAACAGAGTTTGCCCATGAAAAGACTTTGATATGTAGGTGTGTTACAGCACTGAAAAGCAGAGATCTTTCTTTTTCTCTAATTATAAACAGTACTTCCAGGGCTGTTGTAATAAAAGCTAAAGCTCTTTAATTGTCTGTCAATTGCCTGTCTGTCTGTGAGAACAGGAGTAGAAGCAGCAATTTGTCAAATAAATTTTCAGATTCTGTTCTCAGTGTATAAGATGGACCTTGGTATAAGAACAACTCTATGGGCTGTGTGTTCTTCTGTAAGACCCCAAGTCTTGAGCTGTGAGCTCACCAAAGGGGTTTTACTTTAAAAATATACAAGGCTTCAACAATACCCGCCCTCCAAATATATCAGAAGAGCCCTTGGTTCTTTTAACACCTTAAAGAGATAGCACATAGGAGAAAAGCTGTACACATTTCTCAGAGGGTACTTTTACTGGTAAACTTTATAAAATAAGGGAACTTGGCAAACATTTGAAGGGTAGCATACAACCAAAAAAAAGCATTGCACAAAGCATTGACTTAGCACATGCTAACACATACAGCTTAGCAAAATCCAGCCCATCCAGTCCTAAGTTACCCAAAATATTAAGAAAGGAGATTACGAAGAGAAGAAGTAAAGAAAAAGAGAATTATAGCTACTTATGTGTAGGTCCAGCTACAGAGTCTAGAAAATGGTGGGTTCACCATTCACCAAGAGGTGTGTCCCTCCCCTATACACACACACACACACACACTTGAATTTGTCTGAGCTAGTAGTTAATATAATAATCTAGTGTCTTGCATCCTCCCATACACTTTTAATTCAATTTATTGAATATGTGTAAGATGGGGCACATACTTCAAAGTCAGCTGTAGTTTTGAGATATGTTTCAGCAAAGTCCTGTTCCCCTTGGTGTCCACAGACTTGCCATTTCCTTTCCTTGTAGTTTCTTATATGTGTACAATGGAAACAAACATAGATGTTCTCATCTAAACTACTCATTAGGCTTCTTTTATGGTCTGAATAAAGAAGTCAGCACCTCTGGTCCAGTTATCTCATTCTGAAGGAAGTGCCTTCAAAGGTGCAATTCCTGCAGCCTTTTTCTTGCTGCCAACAACAAAGACTCTCAGGTGACTTTACTGAGAGGTTTCTTTGTTGTTATTTTCTGAAAGGAAGTGAAATGAATCCCACTCTGGGTGCCAGTTCCCTTCTTTGCCTCACAGGTGCTTTCTGACCTCTCTGCTGCTTTTTTTTCCTGTGTTCTGGTCTGTCTCTTCAAAGCCAGCTGAAACAGCCCTTCTGTTTTCAAGAAAATAACTGGTTAATTTCTGCATTTTAGGATATATCATATTGGGGTTTTTAGGAAGTCCTTTATTTGACTTCATAAAAATAATTACTCTTGATAGCTACTGCATTAAATCTGTAAGTATGTGTATTTCCTCTGTAGGTACCCGATTACAGTGCTGTTATTAAACAGCCCATGGACCTCTCCACAGTTCTCTCCAAGATTGACATGCACCAGTATCCAACTGCAAGAGATTTTCTAAAAGACATTGATCTAATCTGTAGCAATGCTTTAGAGTACAACCCAGTTAAAGATCCTGGAGGTGAGGATGTGGTTTTAGGTTTTAACCCTAATTTGTAAAAATTGTAAATGTGTAAGTTCATAAATGCTATCTGTGGACAGTAGATGTGGGATTAGATAATTTTAAATGTCCTCAGAGAGTATATCTTGCCAGATTCTGAATGCTGTAGCATTAAATAAACTATTTGGGTACACAGTTGTGATAGATGTGTTGTTTGGTAACTCTTGCTTTTTGACTGTAAAATTTCAGATCGTCTCCTTAGACACAGAGCTTGTGCCTTGAGAGATACTGCGTATTCCATAGTGAGGGAAGAAATGGATGAAGACTTTGAACAACGCTGCCAAGAAATTAAAGAATCTCGGAAGCAAAGAGGTAGGTTTTTTGACACTGAGGATTTAAAGACTTGTCTCAGTACTTGTAACCAGCCAGGCAAGGTACAATTCTTTGCTCTGTCTTATTTATTGCAAGGTTCAGACTGTGCTTCCTCTTACTTCTGTGTAATGCCAAAGGAGGACTCTGTTTCTGGGTGTAAGAAAGCAGACCCAAAGTGTAATGAAAAACTAAAGATGCCAGCAGTGCCTGTGGATGCCAGTACCCCCTACTGTAAAGGCAAGATACATTTTATTCAGACTTTATTGGAAAAGGTGCTAAGGTGTCTGCTACATTCTCTGTTCTTGTGACCTAACACATTTCTGTGATGCTTGGTTCTTCATGCCAGAGGCATTAAATTTATTAATATGCTTCAAAACATGGGATAAATCCAGAGGTCATTCTTTCAGTGTGGTTATGAAGTTCAAGTGGTTGGTTGACATTGTAAGGCACTGGATTGGTGGCATAACTGACATTTAATGGCTCTTACATTGCTACCTCTTGAAGTAAAAAATGTTGTACGTGACAGTTTCTGAATACTTGCCTAGTTTTTAGTTATATGCAACAGTGTTTTCCCCTTCCCTGTCCTCAAATGTTAAACTCTATGCCACCTCTTACCATGATTTCCAAGTGAAGGAGGAAGTGTTAAGAAACAGGGGATCAATAATCATAGGCTTGTAAAGGAAAGATCATTATTTCTTTACTTTTCCCCTGAAAACGACATGAAAAAACAAAAGGCCTTCGGTCTCTTTCAGTTAAAACATAGGACATGGTGTGAAGTTTCCTGATCTTGCTGGCATGTCTGGCAATTCTGCCTCTGACTTGACCCCCACAGGCTTTGTGTGGTAATCCATGAATACAAAGAATGGTGGGGTTTTTTGGAAGGCAAAATGCCAAGTTGTTTTGAATAGTGTTAATTGAATGAGAAAGCACATGAAGTATAAATCTTTATGGACAATTGTTTTTCTCCAGCATATATTCCCTTAAAAGTGTCTCTTCAACTCTTCACAAGATACGTATAGCTTTACCAATTGACCCCATTAAATTGCAACTTTTTCTCTAGACATACATAGGGAGATAGGCAATGGTACTTGAGCTCCTTTGGTCATTTTCCATGTGAGTCAAGTAAGATGAGGATGCTGGAGTTTGAAGGAAGAACTGTTTTGCTAATGTTTTGAATTACTTTTTCATGTATCTCTTTGTAGATAAATCAAGAAGAAAACGCAAAAAGAACAGAAAGTCTTTGAGTATTGCAGCAAAGAGGAGGAATGTTCAGTTCAATAAAGAGAATAAAATTCCTGAAGACCAAAATGAAGTAGAGAGTAATGAAGAGTCTAACACAGATTGCACTGAATTTGCATCCTCCCAGGATATTCCTGTGGAAGAACATGAAAATGTGCTTCAAGAACGACAGAAAAATGGGACAGAAAATGAAAGAGAGAGAGTTCTTGTGTCTAAATCCCCTTCTGAAAAGAAGAGGGAAAATTCAGACCTAAGAGAGCAGAGTGAAATGTCAGATTGCCAAAAAGCCGGAACTTCTGAAGACAGAGATTCAAATGGTAAGTGAAAGGTCAAACAGGTCATTGACCTCTGTTTCCTTCCTGAGGAGGATTACACCACTTACCAGGTTTTAGCCTTCTTGAATTCTATCTGTTGCATTTCTCTCAAATCAGCACACAGTGTTTCTTGCATAACGGTGCTGCCCCTCGAGTTATGCTGGCCAAACTTGTGTTTTTCTGCAGCTGCTGGATTTTTGATTCTGCAGTTTGTTTTTCAAATGAAAAATTGAAAAACAATCGTTGGCTTTTTTATTGCATGAGGATCTTCCCAGCAATAAGCCATGCAAGTTAAAAAGCTGTGCTTGAAGCAGTGTGGACCCAGGGTGGTGTGGAATAGAAAAGTTACATACTAGCATTTGTAGTTTTACTGTGCTGTGCTGTACTGTACTGGCAGTGTGACTATTTTTTTTCATGGTTTTATGCTGCCTTTTTGTTTAGTGCTTTTTTTGTGTGTCCAAGTTTCTAGTTTTTATGAAGCAGTGGCTTTTCCCAGAAAGAAAGCAAAAGTCAAACATTTATCAGTGAAAATGATAACAGTTCTGTCTGTGTTATTGCAGAGAAGTACTCTTTTTCAGGTATAGGATTCTTAATTCATAATATGTATTCCATCCATCCTGACTCAAGAAATCTGTGTCCTTCCAGATTTATGGGTACAGCGCATGACTCGTGCGAGGTGTTCTCAGGTGGAAGAGAAACAGCTGGTGTGTGTCGGGAAAGCAGTGAAAACTGGCACACAGAGTGTGTTTGTGGATTACTGTGAGCTCAAAGTAAGTCTAAATTCCAATTTTGTTAATACTGAAGGAAGATATTTTCTTGCTACATACAGAGTTGTAAATTAAATCGATTGTCAACCAATGTCAATTCAAACAATTTATGTGAGGGATATATAGTTTGTGAAATAATTCAACCTGTAATGGACTATGACTATTATTTCCACAGCTAGTGTAGACTGCTGTCCTTGCTTTTGGTGAATTAAATTTTAGAAGACTGTGTTCTCCCTAATTTTTAGTATAGCAGGGCTTGTTAAATTTTAAAATACTCCACTGACATGAACTGCTAGTGCTGTTCGTTATTAATGCCTTCGCAGTTTTTATGATGGATTGAGGGTTGTTTTGGTTTAATGTTTGCATGTTTTAATTTATTAGGAATTAGAAAAGGACCTTGATTTTTAGCAGTGATGACTTTTAACATGAAATTAACCTTTTAATTTGGGTTGACCCAAAGCTTATCCTGGATAAAATACTAATACCTGCTTTTCTCAAATGCTTTCAAAATCCAGAGTTTGAATTTTGTGATCATACAAGTACAGTGTTACAAGGCTTTTCCAGTCCCCCATAGGAGAGAAGGTGCTATCCTAGAATACAGCTGGGGAAAGGGTCAAAAATAGGCCTAGATGCAGGGAGTATAAGAAGTTCCTTTGCATGAATTGGAGAGGGTAGAAGAAGGACCTGGCCATCTCCAGGAGATGTTGCAGTGATGAGAATTTGGGAAATTGCTATGTTCAGGTCCTGGAGGTTGGTCAAACCAGGGGAGGCTGCTGTTTACCTGCCATGATGAGAAATGAGGTGAAAAGAGGGAAACTAACTTTTTAAGGCTGGCTTCCTAAGCCACCAAATTTTACGGGGTTTTGTTCATAGAATCATAGAATATCCTGAGTTGGAAAGGACCCACAAGGATCATCAAATCCAAATCCTGGCCCTGCACAGGACACTCAAAGAATCACACCATGTGACTGAGAGCATCATCCAAGTGGTTTTTGAATTCTGTCAGGCTTGGGGCCATTGCCACTTCCCTGGGGAGCCTGTTCCAGTGCCCAACCACTACCTGAAGAACTGTTTCATAATATCCAACTTAGACCTCCACAGACACAGCTTCATGCTTGGGTCCTGTCACTGGTCACCAGAGAGCAGGGATTGGTATCTGTCCCTCTGCTTCCCTCGTGAGAAAGATGTTCCTGTTGTCTTGTGTGTGTAGAGAACCCACATAGGTTTCTCTAGAGCCAGGGTGCTAATAGCATGTGCCCACTGGAAAAGTGGTACAGTACCACCCTTGCAGATGTTTCTGCTGTGAGGACAGAGCTACAGTCATGAAACATGTTTTTTAGAAAACTTGTTTCCTTAACATGGGTGTCACTGGAATTTGCTGCTTGTGCCAGACAGCCTCTTTGGAACTCACTTGCAGTCAGTAACCTGGGTGAACCTCCAAACTCCAGCTACTTGGTTTTGTTTGGGGTCGTTTTTTTTGTTTTGGGTGGTTTTTTTGTTTATTTGCTTGGTAATAGGCTTAGACCTTGATGAACACATAAAAAAAGCACAGCCACCTCTGTGGCAACGATTAGAAATAGCTTCACGCAGGATGATGGCCATGCACCTGTGCCACGTCCTACCTTTTCTGTTTGCAGCTTCTCTTGTGCTATTCTGAACTTGTTTCCATCTTTTTCTTCAGCAAGTGTTGCATTCTATCGCCGTGGTAACTGAGAACGTCAGTATATTTCGCATGGAAAAACTATACGCTGTTCTTAGCCAGTGCATTTACCAACATCGGGAAAATGGTAACAAACATGAACTAGTGAAGGTAATTTTTTTTTTTTTTGTCTTAGAGCACTTTCTGCCACTATTATGTGTGTGTTATGCATATGTATGTGTGCCCTGTGAACATCATGCTTACTTAGCATTACTCTTTGCTGCTTAGTTGCCTGTGTTACAAGACTTGTGCATTTCAGTCTGGAAGACATTTATCCATTGTTTCATTTGGCTTAATTGTTGGCAGTTCAGCAGGAAGAGGCTTGAAGAGGAAGGGGGCCCCCACAGAGCCCTCTCAGAGCAGTTGACCTCAGTCTGTCACTAGTCCTGCTCCAGAACCTTTTCAGGAGTGGGGGCCTGTGAAAGGAGGGTGCTTTTCTCAGTCTGTCCCTTCCTCATTCTCTCCTGTGGTCAGTCACACATGGTAGGCAGTCACACATGGTAGCACTTGTATAGTAGTCATTCCATTCTTGGCAAGAATTAAGTATGAAACAGAACAAGAATTAGAGACTTTAGTCTCTAGTCTCACCAGGCTTTCTTTTTAACTAGCATAGCTCAAGCATCTTTAGTTTCATATGGGGAGCTTCCTGCCTATGATGGTTTAATGCTAATGAGTCAAATTCTCTAATCTCGTCCTCTTAAGAGAGGATTTCTGAGTTTTAAGAACTTGGCAGAAATATGTCATAGGAATCCATGGTCCCAGTCAGGCATTCCCAGTATTGAGTTGATTTAGATAGGTTGGATATTCAGTCTTCAGCTTCAAGGTCCTTGAATCCATTTCTCTTTCAGGTGGTTGTCCCTAAGAATAGATAAAATTCGTTATGCCTCTCAGTCTCCCTTAAAAAAAACAGGAAGCCTCTTCTCTTTGGCCATGGTTATCTTGATCTCTTCTTCCATGCCTGATAGAGTTAGAACACACACTCTGCTCCAGTAGTGCAACAGCAAGGATTATTTGGATTCAAGGATACCATTCCTGAAAAATGCACCTGTCTCTCATCTAGAATAATGTTTTAGCATGAGAATGGATTCCTTTGTTACCTTGGGGCTTATAAGCTTTTGTGACAGGACTTGATTTCTTTGTTTGTTTTCTACTTTGAGCTTTAACCAGAAAATATCTCCTATTCAGAATGACTGCACAGGTCAGTCCAGGAGCAAGTTCTAATGTATGAAGAGAGACACTTTAACAAGTATTTATTCAGAGTGCAGAAAAGAACAATTCCAGCATTTAGTTGTGGCTCTTCAGGAACTGTCTCCTTTTCTAATTGTTGAAAGCACCATTGATAGAGATCCATAGTCCCTTGATAGACATCCCTGCAGTTTTTCTAGCCTATTCTCTATTTTGGGTGCATACAGATGTGTTTGAAACCAACGGGTATAGAATGATGTGGTGGCAGTAACAGCTAAATTATTACTGACTATTGTATGTACATACAGATTCTTGCTTCTTTTGATGAAGAAGTAAACAGGGTTCTTAAGCTTGTATTCACACTGACTCCTAATCTGTCTCTTTTTTTCTTCTTAGGCAATGAAGAAAGAAATTACAGCCTTCAGTATTCATGATACTTGATTTCAGATACCTGACTTCACATACTCTGTAACGTTTTCTTTTTGTTGCATGTTCTTTTCTTTGCATAGTTCAATAAATATTAGTTCCACACATGTATTTATACTTATATTAAGCAAATATATCTTAAAATTTATTAAGAAAGCTCAAATAAAGTATATTTTTATGTGACATACTGCTGTGATTGCCTTTGGAACACAGCAGATCTGACTAGACAATTTCAGTACCTCTCTTTAAAAGAAAAACTAACTTGAAAAGAAAGCGAGATCTACTACTGTAACTTTCTAAGGTAAAGTTTAGTTCTGCTTGTAATAATGACAATCCTAATACTGGAGAAAAACATTTAATATAATTTGTTAATTGATCAGGGGGCCTGTAGTTGAATTAAGTTGTAAATAGTTTTCTAGTTGCCCAGAGAGAAAGAACTCTGTTTATTACATAAAAGTGAATATATTGTTTGCAATAAATATATTGAAGTAAAAGCAAAGCGATATCCTGTTTTGAAGATGTATTTCTTTTCAAACCAGCAGAGAAAATTTACCTGTTAATTTGGTAGTTATTAAAAAAAAAGAGACTAAGACAAAGTTTAACTGTATGAGAACGAAATTTTGTCTAGATTGTGATAAAATATGTGGCACGATCCTTTGCTGATCACACAAAACGTGGTGATACTGAACTGTGCAATCCTTCTTGTTTGGTTTCTTACCTATGTCAATAGTGTTCTTTCCTTGTGTCCTTGTAGTGTGTTTGTTCAAACATTTGTGTTACGCATTTTTTTCTCTGTATTGTTTGGGTGGTTATTAATAAATTCACTCACCTCTTTTTAGTTGTGTGTAGTCTGCTCTATTTTAATCACAGAATAATTTCGATCATTAATAACCTTGCACTTAAAAACCAGTACCAATACTAAGATTTTAAAATAAGAGCTGCATGTGAGCAGCTTCCTCTTCACTCTTGGTGTATGGGTTACACAGCAAAGGCAAGCCCAGGAGAAAGAAAAACTATATTGAAAATTTGCATTTTAATGTATTGTATTACATTGGAAATGTAATAAATTAATTGTCACTTTTCCTTAACTTGATCTCCATCTTGGCTGCTGTCACTGGTTTCTAGTGTGACTGGGGGTGATTTGCTGACTGCATTCCCCAAGAGAACAGTTTTGAAAACTGAACAGGACTGACAGTGTGGAAATGAGGAAGCAGAAACATTACTGGGATCAAAACTTTTGCTCTTCCAAGCTTTGATCAAATACTTTCCTGTCAGTAGTCTCGACAGGATACTGTACCTAGGCAGATCTTTAAAAAATGTTTCTGATTGTGTAAATACTCATCTTCCGTGACCAGCTGGGAACAGTGAAGGATTCCCACAAGCCCCATCTTTCTCTTTCTTCTTTCTCAGGGAAACGGTCACATTTTACTGCCTGACCCAAAGCAGAAACAGTGATGAAAGAAATAGTACATGGAAACACAACGTTTTTGAGAAGGGCGCAGCGGGAGTAAAAACCAAATGCTGACTGAAATATTATGTACGCATTGAAGGGAGAGAGGTCCCCTTTCTCCGACTTCTGTAACTGAAAAAAGAAAAACAAAGGATGGCTCGGAGAGTCTGTTTCCCCAGAGCCGCTTCTCCCGTTCGCGGCTCGGGACTGTGCGGCCGTGTTCTCTCACGGCTGGAGTCCGGGCCGGAGCCCGGCGGGGCCGGAGCCCGGCGGGGCCGGCGGTGGGGCGGAGCGCGGCGCCGGCTCTGCGGGGGCACCGACCCTGCCGAGGGTCCGCCGGCGCCCCCCGGACCGCGGCGCTGCCGGGCCGGGGCTCCCCCGTGTCCGCCGCCCGACGGGCGGGGCGGCGGG